>OU342950.1:22400000-23600000 GCA_910592335.1 Adalia bipunctata
ATGAATCATCCTAGTGTGCCTTTTCATTATTGCTTGTTTTGTATAGTGCTTGATCAATAAAAATAAGTGAGAATGGCAATTCCTAACATAGCCTACTTTGAAATAGACGAGTATACCACTGAATTTATTCGTGAAATTCTGTCAAATTCAATGGTATGCTCTCATCTATTTTAAAGTAGGCTATGTTAGGAATTGTCATTCTTACTTATTTTTATTGATCAAGCACTATGCAAAACAAGCAATAATAATAATAAGATACACTAGAACTAGAATGATATATAAAAAGTCTGTTCTTTATTTGCGGCGAATGTGACAAATAAACAGAGCAGATAATTGATGATGACTAAATACAGAAATTTTGGTTTAAAACTGACATATTATTACTATTGACACAGCCTACTTGAAAATTATTTTAATAAACCTGATGTTTAGACAAAGAAACCTGGCTTCAGTCGTGAAATTCGAATTTTATTCGATAACGGCGAAACTACTGATGTTAATGACATGAAATGTTTGGCACACTATCACTAGTTTCTGACGAGCAATCGATTGGAATTATAAAATTATATGTTTCCCATTAAAAAAAAAATGGGATTTCATAGTTTTATTGAGGCTCAGTTTGAAGCCCTGTTTCAGACACCCTGTATATTATTTCCTCATAATTTATACAAGAAGCAGTAGCAGCGTACTTTCTTCTGTTTCACTGTTGCAAAAAGAATTTCTTACAATGAGGGATTTTGAAGATATAAACACTAATTTGTGACAATCTTTCTGTCAAAAAATTTGAGAATCAGGCAATAACTCAACAATCGCTTGATGTGGTTGCGCACATCATACATCGAATCATTGCACGAAGAATTCAAATATGTATAAATATACAGGGTGTTACATTTTAAATAACGAAGTTCACATCCGTTTCCGGTAGAATCGGAAGTAGATTCCGCTTGAAAATATTTTACTCTAAAACAAAAATACAAAATTTTGAATTTGTATCGCAATTCCTTCTTCGAAAACTTCTAATGAAACACTTAAAAAAATCACCCTGTATATATACAGTGTGTTTGGGCATGACTCAGCGATAATTTAAGGGCATCAGGTATACCTAATTTTATTGACGAAAACACCCACGTTGGGGGGTTTACCCCCTATTTTTGGAATAGCCGCCATTTCAAATTATTTTTTATTTTAGTTGACCCTTTCAAATAATATCGATTTTTGTGGACATAAAGGTCCTAGTAGTAGTTTGGGGAAATAATGAATTTGATAAAATATTATGTGGAATTCAATAATTCCAAAGACCTGGCGAATGTTGAAGAAACTTTTTTGACTGTTAATACTGGAAATTTCTCACATATAGTAGTATAGTAGTGCCCCTGGCTCAGTGGTAGAGCGTTGGAATTGAGACCCAAAGGTCCGAAGTTCAATCCCGAGCTAGCAAAGAAATTTTCTAGTCTCGGTAGGGGCCACCATCCTCACTGTTGGGTCAAAAATTAACAGTGCTGTGCCTAAGGTGGCGTAAGGACACAGTAACAAAGCCTACACAGAACACAACTGCTTACTCCAAACTCGGCACAAGTTACAAGCTTCCAAGCTTGTAATTTCAGAGGGGTATCCACAGGAGACCTAGGAGTAATCAGGATAAACAATACATCATATCGTATATAAACATGGAAGATTCAGTTATGCTATTTTCTTGTACGTAAATCGAGAATCGAGGGTTGAAAAATAATGGATAAAATAGTTCGTTACTTTGTGATAGTTCAATCGAAAAAAAAGTACTCGAATAGCCCGACAGAAAAACTTCTGAACGAATAGATCTGTCAGAATTCTCAAGAAATAAGACAGAAGACATTTAAATACCTTTCTGCACATCTTGAAATACCCCATTATGGATATGTAGTAGTACTACGAAACCTGTCACAGTTGAACCTTAAAAGAACTAACTCCATTTACAAAGTTAAAGAAGAGTAAATGGAAATTAGTATTGGCAACGTCTCTGATAATTATTTGACATTTCACGAGTACCAACCTGCGTCAGTTTTGTAAAAAAAACTTGATAAACCTTAATCTTGGCCAACCGGGATATGAAAGTGCATGAAGTACCTAAAGGAACAACGCCCTTGAACGAATTGAAGCCAAAATTTTTGGCCGTAAAGTGGCGGTACATTGTACCTACTAAAGAACTATAATCTCTAGTACTAGGAATCATAGGCAGGGTCGGATTCGTCCAAATTATATATCTTCGTTACATACAGTGTGAAAGGGAGATCATGTATGAATTACAATACATAATAAAGAAATCACGTAATCGTGCCCAGCCCGCTTAGGAAAGAGCAATTCACCGCCAGATGATAAAGTAAAAAATGTCGGCTTTAATTTGCTCAATGACGTTGTTCCTCTTGGTATACTTAAACTCAGTGACTTTAGTAAGTATTTGGGATGGGATTTATTTTCAGTATCAACATCCCTAGGACATTGATAATAAGGAAAGCTATTTCTTCTTGCCTATCCCAATAAAAGGCGTTTTTCGAAGTTTGCCATAGTTTATTAGGAGGAAAAGTATCAGCAATATACGGAAAAATACCGATGCACGATGCGTAGGCCTAGGAACACCCTGAAACACAATACAGCTCAGAGACCATTCCAAAAAATTTATATGTACTTACTACAAGGGAAAAGGTTCTCTCTTTCCCTCGTATCCTCCACATATTCTCCAGTGTAACACTAGGAAGTAACTGACGGTGTTATTTACGGAAATAGAAGTGTTCTTCTGTGAAAAACTCTCACATTTTCACTCCTGTCGCCCAATCCGTAGACAGAACTATTTAGGGGTATAAGGGCCCCCTGCTTTCGCGTGATTGAACAACATTTCGCTCATTTTTTGATACACCATAATTTATGTTCCTACAAATTGGGGTGCATTTAATGGAATTCGTTAAAAAGGGGACTAGGGACGACCAGCAACTACTAATTTTGGGGGTCTAGCCCAGCGTGGTGTTTCATAATGGAATATTCTGAAACATTTCCTAAAGGCATGCACAGTATGTATAATATGAACGTCGGTAGGGGTAGTACATCATATTAAATTAGATGGGGTAGAATGGTCATCAGAATTGATCAATCTAGGGTTTAATCTCTTCTATATTGGAGAGTAGGGATTTCATATTTTTCTCCTTTGAGGTCTTTATTACATTCCAAGCTTTCGGTATAGGAGATAAAATTCATCTTCAGCTATCAAATTCTTCATTATGCATGAAGAATAGCATATTTCAAATGACCACCACGACCTTTTCCTAAGAAGTGCATTCTGTCAACCCAATTTTTCCCATAAATTGGACTGTATTTCATCAAAAGCATGTTCAATGATGATTTTCAATTGCTCAGTTTTTGTTGGATTATCTCTCGGATTATCTTCATAAACTTGTGACTTCACACATCCGCAAAGAACGAAATAGCAAAGTGTTAAATCACACGACCATTTACCAATTTCTTAACGTACGAAAAGTCAAAAATAATACACAGTGTTGCCATTTTACGAACAGACTGTATATTCAATTAATTTGCCTGGACCCAACAACAGATCAATATTAATTATGGAAGTACTATTTCAATTCCACAAATGGCTTAAATTCTCACCTCCATCATTTATGTTGATCTCGGGGATTTCCCAATGGATCTAATCCTCCTTTTGTGTTGAAATTTCGAAAGCCACGTCCTCGTTCTGACCGAATGTGGCAAGAATTATGCTTCGGTGAGGATGAACGCTAATCCTAGGCTGAAGGATCACAATGTGGTAATTTCCTTAAACGGTATACGCCATTTTATGGGATAGGCTTATGCTATATTACGAGGCGGTTTTGTGGGCCAGAGGCGTCGCAGGGTGATTGATATGTTTTTTAGTGGTAAATAAACTTTTACTCTTTACCAGCGTCGTAGAATTCCGTCCAGGGTTCCAAGAATATCTGTCAGTTATACAGGGTGTTCCTAGTTTGGAGGTGCAAACGAAGATTGCATAATTTCAAGAAAAAAAAGTTCCATGAACAAAGGACTGCAAACGTTTCGTTTTTGAGATATAGGAATATTAGGAATTTTCGAATTTTTTGAACATAGTATCTGCATTTTTCGAGATATTAAGGGCCGGTATTATAAAGGCCAACCGAGGATTCAACCGTTGCGCCAACAACCAAATTCCTCACTATCTGGTAGTTGGCGCACGGTTGAATCCTCGGTTAGCCTTTTATAAAACCGGCCCTTATAAAGGGCACGTTCAATCCGAGGTTACTCAAACGAGGATTGGAAGTCAACCCTTGCTTGAAAAAAGTTTTGTCGTCTTTGCAGCCTCGGTTGAACAAACTCGGATTGAGATCGCTTTTTGTGGGTTGGCTGACCTGAATCTTATTTCTCGAAGTATTTTGACACGTTTTTTAATACCATGTTCGGATAAATTCAATAATCGTAGTCTAATAAAGACAAAACAATTCGAATATTCCCACGTTTTGTGACGGTCACGGCAGAGAATTCAGAGAAATCTGATTTCCTACATCAAAAAAAATTATGTAATAAAAAAATTTGTAATTTATGAAATGAGGACAGACTTAGAACAAATTTTTTCCACTCGAAGCTATTGCCAAATACGCTCTAGTCTTCATCACTTTTGTCAACTTATTTGACTCAAATGATCTAAGTTTGTATCTACTAATTTGATATTCTGAAAAGTCTTATCTCAAACTCTTATGTCAAGTAACCAAATAAAAGCTAGGACAATACCAAACATACAATGAAATTGCATTAACTTTTAGTCGTACAAGGATGTAGTTATATTTAAGATAGGAACAAATCATTCTTGATCTTGTTTGATTGGGTACATAAGATACACATTAAATTTTAAGATAGCATTTATTTCTTGATTAACTTTCGCTCTATTCAGGTAGAGAGTCATGAATAGAATCAGTCTAGCAATATTATGCAGGACTCCGCAAGTCACAAAAATAGTAGTTGTTTTCAAATGTGATCAGATCCCGAATAAAAAAATGGGAAATATTCTTTCACACGCCAGAGAGTCTTTAAATTCAATTCATAGTTCATATGTGAGCTTCATTGAATAATTGATCATCCATTGATCTACAAGATGGGATCGGAGTCATCAATAATTTCTTTAAAGTATAAACATGATATATAAAAATTTTCTATGATGAGAATTACCAAATTTATAAGCTCAGCAACTTGGACATTTGAAGAAAAGTAATCCTTTTCACATCTGAAGCATTAAGCATTTTCACAACCCATTAAAATAAGCATGCACCTGTACTATGTAATAATAATCAAGAAATGAAGAAATCGTTCTAGAACGGTGAGTGAGCTCCAGCAACACGATTCTAATACACCGAAATTTGGTCAGTTGGTTCCTGTTGATTGCTTGGCATTTTGATAGAATGATAAAATAAGCACTAGAATACTTTTTGATAATGTCCAAAGTTCTAGAGATTTCACAATTTTCTGACTTTTTTCTGATGTTGATTTATGTATACCACAAAAGTCTTCGAAAATGTTAACAACTCTGATAAGATTCAGCTTATTCAGAGTAATTTCATCCACCCGATGAAAGAATTTTTTTACTGGACCAAAATCTCTTCTTCGGGCCATCTTCGAAGTGGTCGAAAGGAAATGTGAAATCATTCGATTGGTATCTTTCTTATTCACTATCGTTACTATCTTTTGAATGCCTTGCAGTTATTTCATTATTATCATAACTAGAGTCATTTTCGATATTATATTCGCACAGGAACCTGGCAGTTCTATCCCTCGAAGATAAGGCACAAAAATTCAGTTTCAATTTAGGAATATTTCTCCAAACACCAAAGATGAATCTTTAATACATAGCAAACCTACAGAAGACTGTGATTAATATCAGGATCAGGCATTCTATCAATATATCATCATATAATATTTTCATTCCAAGCAACTTCAATGTGCCAAAACAAAATGTTTTGTTTCGTTTTTGACATAAGGTTAGTTGTCATCCATCTAGAAACGTCAAGCCAAGTCAAACGTTTCAATCCTCGGTTCAAATCTCAAACGGAGCTATATTCACCTGCTGAGTCAATCCAGGGTTGAACCCGAGGTTGGATGTTTATAATACGGAAATCGACATTCGACGGCGGATTTGGGCTTAACCGAAGATTGAAATTCTTTTATAAAACCGGCCCTATGTCAAATGTAGTTCTGTAGATTCTCTCAAAATCTTCCGAAAAATCAAAATTGTCGTAAGTAATATCATAAGGGCATCCAATTTTTTCGAAGAAAATCGAAAAAACACGATGCTAAGTAATATTTTAACAAGAAGCATGAGTGCTGGTGGCAACATAAATCCGAGTCGAAGACGAGGATTTCTGCACCAGCTCGAATGCTTTTTGTTAAAAAATATTACTTTGCATTGTATTTTTTCGATTTTTTTCACAGAAAAAATTAAGTAGATGACCGAATGGTATTTGACAAGACCATTTCATAAGTAACAGATTATTCTGGATGCATTATGTATTATTAATTTTCGTTGACATCAACTTTCAAGTTTTGTCGCGGGTAAACCCGAAAAAAACTGCTGACAGCTGCTGCCAAACAGTTTTTCCATCTAGAAACCATTTGTGATTCAAAATTGCGCGTTTCTGATTGGTGGAAATTAAGACGAGGGAAATAGTCATAAAAATCCAATCAAAATAAATCTGAAATATTCAAGTCTAGGAATTTGACTGATGCTCACCTTGTCTTATCCACCCGTTTTCATAATTTCACTTCAAATATTCCCTAGTACACTCTGAATATTGAAGAAAAACGTTGGCCATTTTTCTTGAAATTATGCAAGAAATCTCCCCTCTTTATTTGTACCCGCAATTTATGAACACCCTGTAAAGTGTGAAACTATTCTCAACAAGCGTCGGGATGATAAATTGACTTCGAGGTTAAATGCATATTTGGAAAACATCAATATACTTAACTTTTGAGCAATCCATATCGCATATAGTACAAAATGGTGAATGAGCTGGTACCAAAACGAAATAAGAAGGCATTTTATCAAGTCGGGTGCAAAATTAGATTATTTCTCATTGGCATATCGTGCGTTAGAAGTCAGGACATGAAAGTGAAGTCTCTAAGTGCTTTTTCAAAAATGTAGTCTTCGAATTTTTGTCTTTCTTCTGTCTCTTATAATCTCTTTATTACCTCTTTCCTAATACTTCCTCTATTCACCTGTATTTTACTGTGTCTATTTGAAAGGAAAAAATTCCGCTTGATATGGAGACAATAATGTTGATGGAATGCAGACATTCGGTTTCATCTCTGCCTTGACAAAAGTTCCTGAGAAATGTAGAAGATTGAAAACGCAAACTAGAATTTCCTCAGCATTCTTGAAAGAATTTTAATATTCATTGGAACGAAACTTCAAAGACTATAAAGATTGAAACAAGAAATCGCACTTAACTTTTATAATTTACGAATCTCCCTCCAACCCCTCTTTTTTCCCAAATAATAATTAGTTTCTCCCTAGATCACAATGAGATTCCTTCAAATTCTCATTATCAATACGACTCCGACAAAGAGACTGGCTGCTCTCGTTTTCCACGAATTGAAAGGCAGACGGAAGAATCGCGAATTAATTACCAACCATAACCGTCAAGAAGTCAATTTCTCATCACAGATCAACTTCAAAACTTTTCAAATTTCGCCTCTCCCTCTTCTTGTTCCGTGCCCTTGCATTTTGCGTGCGTTGAACTGGCGAACAGGGTTGCCTGATCATTTGGACTGTTTTTATTGATTGTGACCATTTATTGTATTGTGTTGAATCATCTGATCAGTTGTTAGATCTCGATATTATGTTCTTTGTAATTTTAAGTTCGAATGATAGAGATCAGTTGAAAAAGGGTGAGAAATAGTGCCTTTAATGGTTTATTTGGAGCTTGGTTCGAGCCTCAAACAAAATCAAATAACGAAGATGAATCTCGAAACTAAAACTCTTGGCTTTCAAGATTCATATTGAGTGTAGTTGGTACCATCGATGGAAGAGCACGATTGAATGTATCATCATATAATATACTCCTTTCACAATTATAAAATCACAACTCTGGCCTTGGAAATTTGACACATTCCACTCTGTATCAAAGTTATGACGTTTTTCAAAATATTTTTATGTTCCAAGTCAACACTATGTTGCCCTTTCTACATTCTTAGCGTATTTCTCAGAATGTGAATTGGAAAAGATGTGATGGACGAAAATAATTAACATTTATATGAATTGATAGAAAGGATTCCTTTTCTAGTTATTTGCATGAAAAGTACAAGAGATCACTGTTGAAATATATTATTTTTCGCCATGGAAGAAAATTGCATTGCTTTCACATAATTTTCATATGCATGCTTGTGAAGATTTAATGTTTATTATCCTCTTGAACTGAAAGTTCAAGACTTGACGACATCAATTGTTGATTCTTATCAAGAATTCATTGAAAAAAAATCAACCCAAAGATATAAGAGGAATTGATGGGTGGGTAATTACAAGAATCAAGAAATACATTTCATTTATTTGATCTTATGAACAAGGAGTAAAATATTCTGACTGTATAGTTATTTATTAGTTTGAAAAATATTTATACATTACTACCACAGTAGGTTTCTACAAATAAAATGGAATAGGTCAAACATATGCTTCACATTTATCATTCGCCTGTTCTAAAATAAGACACAAACTCCTGGAATACGGAGAAAACCGATGTATTCTGGTTCAATAGAGTCTATTTCTACTTTCGGCAAAGGATTGATAGGAATGAAAGCTCCAGTGACACATCTCAATTCATCGGAATCTGAATTCACCTACCGTTGAATGCAATATAGTCATATTTCTTTTTTTCAGCTTTTTCGAAGTGTTTTTTTCTGAAACGTGAAAACGATCAACAATAATCATTTAGAGACCGATGATGGCCATCCAGAACCCGTTTACTTACGAAAATCGTGCAATTTCGTTCTGCAAGTTTTTTCCTCATAATTCCTCGAAAATCCTACCTGAACCATATTTTCCGGTCGCTTTCGTTAGAAGATCGTATAAGGAAGCTTTTTTTTGTCCATTTACACACTCCAAATAAATTTTGAGCACCAAAAACGATACCGAAACTAACCAAACTTCTGGGGGACCGAAATTTCGTTTGAAATCTTTCTAAGCGGCCAGATACCTAAAAAACTTCGTACTCGCCAAAAGTCGTGAAAGGAAAGAATGACACTTGCACGAAATTTCTCATATCGACAGGAAACTTGTTCTGGACGACGAAGAACGGAAAAATAGGCGATTTCCTATCGACATTTCGCCCCAAAATCGCCGATCTATTCGAACTAACAAAATGTGGAATATCTTTTATACTTTTTCTTTGATGTAAACAAAGAAACTGGTAACGTCGTTTTGTCATCAACGAAAATTAAACGAAACCATGACCTCCTATGTGATTAAATAAAAGTGAATGGAGTCAGGAGTATATGGTTCGGCAGTGCACAGATTCTTGAGGCGACCTCACAGATTCTTTCATTACTTTATTTCTGGTACTCAACGTCGAATGAATTCGCGTGTTCATATTTTTTTAAGTGCGTAATTCCTACTCGAATAAATTTCTCCTTTCTCCACGAAAATCCCCCTAATCTGACAACCTTGCTCGGAAACCTTCGACGTCATCCCATTATCGCCAATGGTAGCAATGATTAATAATCCCATTCACCGCAAACGACGTGGACTGGAATGTTTTTACATAAGTGGTCGAGAAGGTAGGCCGAAAATTTCGAATTAATCATACTTCGCGGAGGCTTTAAATATAATTGAAAAACCTTAACGATATTTTCATGTCGTGTGTTGGGGCTGGCGTTTCTTCGGTCTTGGATAAGACAAATGAGGTCTTAGTTTTTGATTCTTCGGGGATAAGGGTGAATGGGAAACGCGATAAGCTGTTGCTGATTTTGCGCGTGAAGGATTAGCTTGGAAATTTGTTGGATTGCTTATTTTGTGCGTGAAGGTTCAACACTTTTTAAGCCAATCAGAATGCGTTCATTTGACATATGCGTCTGTATATTTCGAAAATGTTAGGTTATAGTCATTTTCCTGTCAGATAACAACGCAACGTTGTCCTCTCTACATAGAGGTCGTAGTAATTACGTATTCATCAATATGTTAATCTACTTTGGGAAAATAATGAATTTCAGAAAATATTATGTGAATTCAAGAATTCCAAATCCTGGCGAATGTTGATGAAACTTTTTGCTCTGTTAATACTGGAACTATTTCACGTATATAGGGGAAGTACGTACAAAATGACATAGGGTTTTATTTCAGAGGCATAACTTGTTAGTAGTGAATCACAGTTATGTCATATTCTACAACTATGATCTCTGGTCCTAATCTGGTCCAAAATCTAATCAACCTTTATGAAATAAAAGTATCAAAAAATAAAATATTCTCAGATAAATTGGGATAAACGAAATTCATTTTGTCCGAATGCTATGGACAAAATGACATACCGGCAATAGGCAACTGTATTTTTCTACTCATAGTTACAAAACTACTGACTAAGTTCACCAATGAAACGCTTGGTTCTTCTAGGAACATCAGCACAAGATGCGTGAGCCCAATGCAACCAATGCATGCATCGTAACCAGTCTTTTTCAGTGCTTATCCTGAAGAAGACTGGTTTTTTCCCGATCTGAATCGGGAAAAAAGGGCCATAACAATAGACAGTTGGACAATCGCATTCATCATCTCGAAAGGTGCTAGAAACATTTTCTTCTCCATTGTCTTCTTCAAATAATGCCCTAGGGACGTGTCTCCTTTTCTTTGGAGGAGGTATGGGCTCATTTTTTGATTTGATTGCAATCATATTAGGTGTTGAAGTTGAAACTAAGTATAAGTTTATCGATGTCTTCGGCTCACGTTTGCCTTGTCCACTTATAAATCGTCCATTAGGGATTGGAGGAACCTCTTCGTAGGATGATCAATGCATCTTAATCTATCAAGATGCATTGCCTTTATTAGCCGCAGATGAATATTCTGTTATGAATATGTAAAGACAAGTCCTGGCTCTTTGTTTGGTGATGGAGCCTGGGATGAATGGTCTCGGTGTTGTCCGGTAGATACGGTTAATTCATCGGAAATACCTATGTCTTTTTGTCCATTCACTGTATATGTTATTTGGTCATAAAGCGTTAGAAAACTAGGAATATATCGAATTGATACAGAAAGTATATTTAACATAAAAAAGCTTCGTGAATACAATGACAAATAAGTAAAGTTCGAAATAAATGCAACATAAATGAAAAAAATTGTGAGAACTGGCCATTTCTTCCAAAAATTCGGCGCATTAAAAAAAACTCGTGACCTATTATTTTCTGTTATCACTCAAAACGACCGAACGAACAAGAATAGCGCCTGCGAGTTTTCAGAGGTTAATTGAACCCACTCGGGTCGTCTGATTTGGTAGACAGTTCCGCATTTGATACCTCCAAACTCAAATTATGATGCCTATGTCATTTTGTCCATATTTATGTCGTTTTGTACGTATTTCCCCTAAACATGGTTGGAAGATTCAGTTATGCCATTTTCTTGTCCGGAAAAAGAATCGAGTGTTGAAATCTTACTGGAAAATAATGGACAGAATTAATAGTACGTTACTTTGTGATAGTTCATTCGAAAAAAGAATGAAAGTACTCGAATAACTCGACAGAAAAACTTATAAACGAACAGTGGAATTCCCCACTTTTCAAAATTCTCAAGACATAAGCCTACAGAAGACATTCAATTACCTTTTTGCACAACTTGAAATACTCCAGTATGAAAATATAGTAGAACTACGAGACCTGTGTCACGGTTGAACCTTAAAAGTTAAAAGAGAGTACATACAAATCAGCATTGGCAACGTCTCTGACATTTCACGAGTACCAACCTGCGTCAGTTTTCGGTAAAAAACTTAATAATCCTAAATCATGGCAAACCTGGATAGGTACAATATGAAAGTGAATGGAGTTAGTGTAATAACTGAAGGCAACTTATCTTGTAGATTCGACGCAAATTGACAGTCTCAGACATGCGAGTGATCCTTGGCATGTTTTGACATTTTTTCCAATGTACGGAACCTTGGAACCACACACCCTGTGAACACGCGAAAGGCAAAAAAAAGCTCGAGGCAACATTCGCTTTGTGTACGATACGAAAAAAATCAGATTATCCCTGGCTGCTCCCTCTCATCTGGTCTCTTGACAGATCACCAGGAGGAAGCTGGAATGGGGAAATGACACAATAAATAGAGTTTATGAATAGCAAGCGGGCGCCAACTGAAAATTTATTACAAATTGGCCACTGCCGTTTCAAGACGATCGATGCCAACTCTTCTTTTTGGAGTAATGCCAAAGAGGAATTTTATGTACGCTTGGAGCTATGCATATAAATATTCCACAACTAAACTCAACTCCTTCTGGAGTTTTGTTTAATTTCAGTAAAACAACGATTTCGCGGTTTCTTCTTGTAAGTTTCATCGAGTAAGATTGGGAAAATTAGTAATTAGATTTCTTGGGGATATTTCGATATGAAGGGATTAAAACAACTCTTTATCGATTCAGTATATTTAGGAAACAAAATACGGAAACGTCTTCATTAAAATTGATGGTAGAGGCTGGAGATGAAAATGGAATTTGAGGGGAATTTGGATTTTGGCAACACTATTTTAACTGCCGGCCATTTTGTTAGCTGTCAAGTGATTTTTTTCGATTGGTTTGGAATTTCAACATGATCAGACTGATGCCTTATTAACGCTTCCAAATTGTGCAGAGTCATTTTTAAAATCATGGTTCTATTCGAAATAAGTATCGCGCACTACGGCCATTTTACGATCTACATAACCGTCCACCAGAGCAATTAATTCGATTAATTGTGGCACGTTTTCGCACCACGTTTACTCTAAATGATAATACGCACAGAGACGTCGCACAGTGCGTACAGAAGAAGTTATTGCTGCTGTATAGCGTAGCGTAGAGGAAGTCACGACTCAGTCTATCCACCATCGCGCACAGAAATTGGATATAGGTCCATCTACTTCATGGAAGATTTTGCGGAAAGTTCTCTGCGTGCTTACAAAATCCAACTCGAGCAAGAATTGAAGCCACAGGATCACCTAGTGAGGCGTAGATTCTGTGAATGGGCCCAAAACAAGATTGCTGTTGATCCCAATCTTCATAAGCGGATTTTGTTTAACGATAAAGCTCACTTCCGGTAGAATGGATACGTCAATTAACGAAACTGCCGTATTTGGAGTGTTGCTTATCCTCAAGTGTATGTAGAGGCACCTTTACATCCGCAAAAACTGACCGTTTGGTGTGCTTCATGGGTTGATGAAATAAACTGCTCCACATGGGTTAGGGATATTGACTTAAACTGCAAAAAAATATAGTTAAAATAAGATTTTTGTGATGACAATTCATATTAATATTATTTCAAGTTGCAAATTGATTCAAGCCTGTAGGTCTGCAGCGTATACAGGGTGTTTAAGAAAAATCGAGTAAAATAACGAAATTTTATTCCCAGAGAATTCAAGCATTTTAAGACTATCAATACAATGTATGGCCTCCACGGGCATCAATAACAGCTCGACATCTTCTTTGCATACTACACACGAGGTTGTTGAACATTTCTTGAGGAATTTGGTTCCATACGCGGGGCAGAAGCTCTCTGAGATCATTTAAGGATTCTGGGGTAGGTTGATGATTATCTAGGTCTTTGGAGCATATTCCATGCATTTTCTATGCAATACAAATCTGGTGAGTGCGGAGGTATATTGGTAAATGTGGATACCAAGTTTCTCGCGCGCATTCTCAACTATGGCTGCACCGTGCGGTCTAGCGTTATGGTCTAGAAATTGGAAAGTTTCACCAATAGCAGCGTGAAAATTTGGCACAACATTCTCGATGACATGCTCCCTATAGTGTGAGGCGGTCATATTCCCAGGACAAATGTGTAGATCTGTGCGCCCGTTGAAAAATATCCCGGCCCATACCATAACACTACCCCCTCGGAATGTATGGACTTCTTGGACATAGCGACGATTACGGGGTATGCGTGGGATTGTCCATACCCTTATTCTTCGAGAATCTGAAAATTTTCCATATCTGGATTTATCAGTGAAAAGGACACTACGCCATTGATCGTTTCGAATTGATATGTTGCCTTGCCCATTCCAGTCTTTGACGGTCACGTGTTAATGGAACTCCTCTTAATGGACGTCTAGAACCTAGATTCACCTCTCGCAAACGTTGTCTGATGGTTTCGATGGAAACTTGGACCCCATCTGCATTTTGAAGAGTATTCCGTAGTATTCTTCTCGCCGAAACGGTGATGAAACTATCCTGAGCAGGTGTTGTTTTTCTTCGCCCACCAAGCCTTGGTCTTTCCAACACGGAACCTGTCTCCCTGAACCTATTCCTAAGTCGAGATATCACACTTTGGCTGACTTGGAGCCTTTCCGCTACAACAACCTGAGTTAGGCCACCCTGTAGCATTCCGATAGCCCTATTGACCTCAGCGTTTGTTAATTTACGTCTTGGCATTTTCAGAAAACTCGTTTCAAATCGAAGCCGTTGATAAACTGACTTCATTTCAAAATAGGAACATTCATGAAGCATATGCAAAGAACCAAACTTCAGAAAAAAGGCGACCAGATTGACGAAATGTGTCATACTGATTTTTATTGGATCTATTCAAGTTGTTATTGTGTTTTAAATGATTTCAGAGCGATTTTCTTGAAGATTACCTACTTTTGAAAATGATTGAATACGATATCCCTACTTCTTTGAAAACGATGCTGGCCAGAAGGTTACAGTCAATGGTGACCGCTATAGAGCCATGATTACTGACGTTCTCGTTCATAAATCGAACATCCATGATGTGCAGGAGCTGTGGTTTCAACAAGACAGCGCAACATGTCACACAGCTTGTGCCACAATTGATTTTGAGGGAAACGTTTGGTATCCGTATAGTTTCCAAGATCGTGGGATTTAACGCGGCTTGATGACTATTTTCTGTAGGGAAATGTGGAGTAGCTAGTCTACGCCGATAATCCGGAAATGATTGACCTCTTGGAGGACCGTTATTGCCGATATACTGCCACAAATGTTGAAAAAAGTAATCGAAAATTGGACCTCCAGATAAGACTACGTCCGAGCTAGGCGTGGCGGTTATGTGCCAGAAATCATATTCAAATTGTAATGACAGAAGAGTAAATTTCATCTTAAAAAAATTGTTTTATTCCATTTCAATATATTTCTATACCTCTAAAAAAACACCCTTCACAAGATAGATTTTATGTTAGCGTTAGCAATATAGAAAAAGACTTATCATCAGTCCTATGACATTCTGATCTGACGTAGCTTTCCCCGAATTGTCAGCAATTGTCAGAGATGTCTCATCAGTGACAGTTTGCCCAATTGTCTCCAAGTTTTTCAATATTTTCCATACTCATTTTTCCGCATTTCTCAACCGATGGAAAACGACGAAAAACTCGACATCGACATTATTCCGTTCTTCTATGTAAACAGATTAGGAGTCAATAAACCCATAAAAGCCATGGTGAGGGAGGACTACAAAGAACCGCAGGAAAGAGTGGATATACGGGAGTTGGCAAAAATGAAGCGTTTCGGCAAACTCTTTGTGGAGAGCTTGGCTGAAATCGATCTAGAGGAGGGATTCGCTGATGGATTCGCGTACAATTCGAATATGAGGATGACCAGACAGAGGAAGAAAGGGGTGTTGAAAGTCGTGGGCCCTAGGGATATGTACAGATATGCGGGAGCGAAATCTATGGATGTTGGTTGGTGGAATGAGGACCCTAAATTGGATCTGTCCTGGCAGGAGATTAAGCGATATCCTAAACCTATCTCTGAGAGGACGAGGTATTTTGATAATATGAGGAAGGTATACAGGTTTTTCAACATGTGAAGCTGTATTAAGTTTTCATTTATTTATATCCATTCTTGAATGTTTTATATTTATTTTCTAAGAACATATTTCATTTTAAGTTGAACCTTTTCCGAGGATTTCTTGAATAGCTCAATGAGTAATGTATAATGTATGTACTTTATTGTAATTGCCCAATATAGTTTTTTGTCGATTCGATAATTATTTCGGAAAAGTATACAGGGTATTTAATGTCAACTTTGAGCAATATTCTGATAACTGTGGTGAGTTATGCGTGACATTTGCAAGAACGGTTACTGGTCACATGTTAGTATTTTTTAGGGCTCAATTCAATTGTGGTGCAGAATTCTGAAAAAAAAAATTTCAAAATGGCGGAAAGCCTGAAAAGTTTGATATTTTCTTCTCGGTTGCCAATTTGGAAAGCACTTTTTGAACGTAGTGCTTTCCAAATTGGCAACCGAGAAAAAAAATTCAAACTTTTCAGGCTTTCCGCCTATTTGAATTTTTTTTTTCAGAATATAGGTACTATTTCGTAATTTTGGAATATCTCCATAATGCCGCCAACGATGACTCCAAATTTTAATAACTGACAGTTGTTTCGAACAGAGATCGCACCATCAAGTATTCAATCTTGAAATAAAAATTACACCATGCGTAGACATCACACAATTCTATGATTCACCCTACTTAATACTCAATAATTTGAATTCCATATAAAAACCATATTTTTCATAATATCTTTACGAATCTGAGGGTGATGTATGACATATGATACATTTCTGAAACGGGAAAAAAAAGGCGATTCTTTCTGAGTCCTTTCAAACTACTGTTTCCATGAGAAAAAACACAACTTTATGTTATAACTCAGCAAATGAACCTCTTAGAAGAAATCAGAGTACGTCACTGGATTGCTATCAGAAAAGTGCCTGTATAATGTTTTTATTTCAACATCCTAGCATAAACAGAAACGGAGATAAGGACCAAAGTTGAAATCGCCCAAATTTCAATTTTGGCCTATAACTCGGAAACGAAAGAAGATAGAGGAATGCAGTTGATGGCATTATCAGTGTCTCGAAAAAGAGGACTATAAACTATAAGGTGCCATTCATTTTTCTCTATCTCCTCGGGTTGAAAAGTTTTAGTTCATGTAGCACCAATTTTGCCCACCCTGTACGAGTTCGGAAAATTTCGGACTACGTCAATGAATACCACGTAAAAAAGTCGCGATATGTCAGCTGCACCGTCCTCCCCGAAATTTATTCATGCCGAACACGGCCATACGCAAAATTCAACCGCAACATATCATAGTTTGAACAGCGACAGTTTTTCAGCCACGGGACATAAATAAGTTCCGATGACACGAGCCAAAACGTCATTCATTTCCAGAAAGGATTATTCACTAGTGATAGAACACGCCCAATTAATCACGTCAATTCTGCACGGCCTCCTATCGAGCCTGAAATTTGTCAATGTTTCCTGATGAATAGTTTTTATCTCTTTCAGGCTAGCGCAAACATCGCTTCAGTCTGTACTCATTCCATGCACTACGGTTTTGCATTATTCACGATATAATGGGGGAACTATTGTTGCAAGTCCAAGCTTTGCTGAAAGCTCTACAGTTAATCTGTATGTTCGATTGATGGACCAAGCTGTTGACAGAAATGGAGTGATTGTTGATTTTAATTCACTCTATTTGAGCCTTAAAACGATTAAAATGTCGAACAAGTATGCCGATAACAATATTTGACACTCCTTATGTCATTTGTTTCAGTAGATTATTCCATTCCAGAAATTGTTAAATTGTTTTATCAAAATACTCACAGAAATTTAAGAAGAATTCATGGACGACATAATTCAGATGATCGCCTCACTTTTTGATGTTTTGTAGACAATAGTACCTATGTATATTCTAAAACTAGTTGCAGAATGGGCTCCTATTCCATGCGAACGCATGAGTGTTGGAATTGCATTCTGCAACGAGTATTAGACGATATTTCCTCTATTTCAGTCAAATTTCGTTGAAATTCAATGAAAAATTCAGATTATACATCCTAGTGACTTTTGTATTGTATTTTGGCAGTTGGTGACTGTTACGAAATTGACATTTACAAATCGTTTGGATTGGAAGCCAGTGCTGACAACCGGAAAACGAAAAATATAACTGAGAACAATGCTGTAATGAGTTCATTACAGTACTGTTTTTAGTACTGTAATGAACTCATGAAGATACAGAAATAGAGAAAATCTCTAAATGAATTATTCTCATTACATGTAACGTAAATTAATAGAAAACAGCGAAATCCTCCCCCTCATTCATTTTTTCCGATGAGAGCCAATTTTTCCTCAGCCTTACGAGAAAATTCTGATACGGAAAATGTAATGTTTGCATAGCGGAATTGAATTCCAGACGGGAATGCTCCGAAGGAAGAGACGGTTACTACAAAGCTTCCTTTCGCCAAACAAAAAATTTAATAAGTATTGTCTGGATGCGGGACTTGTTTTGTTAAGACGGAGTAATCCGACGTATAGTTAGACCTAAGTTCCAAATCCAATAAGAACATCCTTTTCGAAGAAGTTTGCTTCATGAAGAGAACGTGTTTTTTGCTTTCATATTTAAATTCTAAGATGGGGTCGCGGTCTCCCAGGTTTGTTCGCGAATTCTGATGAGCTGCATTTAAAAAATGCGAGAGCAGACTGCGCTCTTGTATTTTGCAATTTAAAACGTATTTGCTGGTTACTAGTTGAATATTGTAATATGTAATCAGATTATTCAAGGATTCTGGATTCTGATAGATACCAAAACTATACTCCAGTCACTTTTATAAAGTATCCCGGTTGTCCAAGATTTAAGTTTATCAAGTTTTTTCACTTAAAACTGACGCAGATTGGCACTCGTGAATGTCTGAATAATTTCAGAGACGTTGTCAATGTGACACAGGTTTCGATCTCTGTGGTCGTCGAGAATCGAATCGCGTAGAAAACGTCAAAAATTCACGTTTTCCAAATGCAATTTTTGGATATTCAGACCAGGGGAAATGTGTCATACGAAATATTTATTAGAGTGAGTTATGGGCGTGAGTTATTATAACTCATGCTGTTGGTTTATAGATACTGTAACAGCTCATAATCAGTTGAATAATGAATATATCATTCTATGGGAGTGGATAATTGAACATTTTGATGAATACGTAATTACTCTATATGTAGAGAGGTCAATGTTGCGAAGTTGTCTGACAGAATGATGACTATAACCTAACATTTTCAAAATATACACGGTGATGTGTGTCAGAATGTTAGGCAAACCGGGATACTTTACAAAAATGAAAGAAGTATACAGGGTATTTCACGAGGAACCTCACCAATATTAATACGGGAAACTACTGAACGTATTTTCATGAAATTCAGCACTTATACGTAGTTCACGATGCTGATGAAATCTACAATATTTTCAAGGCATGAGCACCTCTGGTTTTTCCGGAAATGACGTCAACTTCCGTTTTCCAAATTAAAACACCATTTTTTTATTGCAGAAATAGATTCCTTAGAAAATTTCAAGTTATTTTGATGTAACATTTTTTAGTTTTGGTTGGAAAATTCTCTCTGAGCGGGAAAATTCGAAAAAAAAATCGAAAAAAGAGCTCCGCTGAAACAAGAATAACTTCGAGGTTTTTGGATGGAAAATTTTCATTTTTGGGATTTTTCAAGATGTAAGATTGATGTATCCACTTTAAAAATCGAAATTGCGATTCATGATACAGGGGGTGAAAAAATCGCTTTCAAAGTTAGGGATGACAAAATCGTGAAAAATCAATTTTTTCAAATCAGAACCCCATTTTTTTATGGCAGATATTGAATCTACGTTGAAAAATAATGTGAGTGTATGCATCACACCCTTGCCCTAAAATGGATATTTTCTGAGTTAATATCCACTTTAGGGCAAGGGTGTGATGCATACACTCACATTATTTTTTAACGTAGATTCAATATCTGCCATAAAAAAATGGGGTTCTAATTTGAAAAAATTGATTTTTCACGATTTGGTCATCCCTAACTTTGAAAGCGATTTTTTCACCCCCTGTATCATGAATCGCGATTTCGATTTATAAAGTGAATCCATCAATCTTACATCTTGAAAAATCCCAAAAATGAAAATTTTCCATCCAAAAACCTCGAAGTTATTCTTGTTTCAGCGGAGCTGTATTTTCGATTTTTTATTCGAATTTTCCCGCTCAGAGAGAATTTTCCAACCAAAACTGAAAAATGTTACATCAAAATAACTTGAAATTTTCTAAGGAATCTATTTCTGCAATAAAAAAAAATGGTGTTCTAATTTGAAAAACGGAAGTTGACGTCATTTCCGGAAAAACCGGAGGTGCTCATGCCTTGAAAATATTTTAGATTTCATCAGCATCGTGAAATACTTATAAGTGCTGAATTTCATGAAAATACGTTCAGTAGTTTCCCGTATAAATATGGGTAAGGTTCCTCGTGAAAGACCCTGTATATTCTATTTTCCATATACAGGTAAGGAAATTCGTGTGAGCTGAATTTATTGTTTTATTTGAGTTTTGTGGAGAAGTTGTTAATAATGGACTTTGTAGCGTAAGACCCCCTGAAAACACCATATTTGTCATCAAAACGAGATCCTTTGAAAATCTAACGGGGTTATTCAACCCTAAAGGTCTTCAACTCCTTCGAATCATTCAGAATAACCATTTTGCTGGAAAGCAGCCACTACACTCTGAATGCTGTAAGCTCTAGAAATATGGAAAACAAGAATAACCTTTACCTTCGAACGATGTATGGTCGACTTTGGTATCAACATATAGGTTTTCGAGGACGCTGAATTGAATGAAAAACAATTCAAGACCATATCTATCATTGTTTGAATTTCCACTAGTAAACTGGTATTTTTTCAAAATATCGAAATTTCAAATAGTCAGAGCTCCCGTTTCTTTGGTCGCATCCTAATGAGGCTTATATATTGTTAATCAGCTTTGTCCAAAGAATGTTTGTGAGGAATGAAATCCTTATCGAGAATCCCAACTTTTCCGATGAAAAATTAATAAGTGGTAAGACCCCCGAAAAACACCATATTTGTCATCAACATGGATTCTTTGGGAAATCAAACAGTGATAGTTAATCGGAAAGATCTTCAACCAATTCGAATCATCCAGAATAACTAGTTTCCTGGGCAGCAGCATCTACACTCTGAATGCTGCAAGCTCGAAAAGAAAACTCGTAAATGAAATATGGAAATCATTAAACATTAAACAAAAACAATCTGTATACGTATGGAGTGAAAATGGTCGACTTCGGTATCAAAATGTAGGCTTTCGAGGACACTGAATCGATTAAAAATAGTTGAGATTTTCACCTTTTGAGTTTTGATATGTTATTTTTTCAAAAAAATCGAAATTTCAAATCGTCCGAGCTTCCATTTCTTTGGTCGGGTCTACATGAAACTTGTATTTTGTTTATGAGCAATGTCCAGAGTATTTGTGAGGAATAAAACTGATATTGAAAATCAAAACTTTTTGGGTGAAAAAGTATGTGGATGAGTTTGACAACGATTAGTTTTTAGAGACTTTATAGAAAAATGGAATATGAAGGCCCTCCGTTAGTTTGAAGTACGCCTAAGAAGCCCTAGATGAAAGATAAATAGATCCAAAGGCCACGTTAGAGCCGTCTTCAAGATTTCCTCAAGTAGAAGTGGCACAGTAAACATAACAGCCCCCAATATTAATTCCCCGATTTCTCACCACACCGATCACCAATAAAATATTTCGCTTGAATAACTCCCATAGCAGAGCGATGTCTTCAATTCCAAATCTCGAGCCTTCCAATAAGAACTGTAATTGGAAGTTGAGCCGGCATCTGACAGTATTCAATTAGGTATGGGGCTAAATGTCAATCTTCGGCTCGATTTTATCCCCCTCTCTCATTATTCCCGAATTAGAATTTGGCCCTTGATTAGAGGGCATGGCAGATACAACTTTGCCACGACATTCGTTTTGTTTTCAGGAGACGTAATGTTTCGGTCGTAATTTGGTGTCTGGTTGCACAATGGGACCAGTGAATTTGTTGTTTGACACGAGTTTCAGAACATTGTTTTGATATTAGGTAGATATCATTCGGTTAATTTATACAGGGTGCGTCAGCAAGGCGTATGGCTATAAAATAGCGTCTAAACTATACCGTGTCGAGAAAAACTTATATAATATGGTTGTGAGGTTGACCAAAATCTACAAATTGAAAATAATTTGACATATACAGGTTGCGTCAAAAAAAGTTACGCAAAAATATGTGGTTTTTTCAGATAGAACACCCTGTATTTCATAGCATAATTCTTTCGAGGACAACAAGAGCTTTACACTTATACCTAATTTTTTAAATTTCATCACAGTGTTGCCATATAATGGCAATATTTTTAGTGTTTTAAGGGGTTCATCAAAATTCTTATAGCAACCGCTGTGATCAATCTAGATAAACGAAATTTTTACAGAAGTAAGCTTAAGGTATCAGCTTCCTCATCAAGTACATCTGAAGTTTTTGTTTTTTGTACAGTGTCCAATATAAAGGACCCCGCACACTTACTTAGGAAAAGCGAGTCCAGTGAATTTTCCCCATTTTTACATATTATAATTATATCAACCTTGAGAACAATATATCAGATTTTCACGAAGGTCTTACATCCGGTTTGGTCTATAGTGCGTTCCAAAATTGCAGCTACGGAAAAATGAATCTTTAAATTTTGATGATAATTCTTCTAATTTTTAGAGTTTCATCATGATGCCTTGGGTTCTGAATAACAAGATACCACAGATATGCAAACACCGCCCACCTCGTTGAGTTTCGTTATACAGGTTGTTCCATGAAGCTGATAACTGAATGTAATTTTGTTAGTGACTTTGGGAGCACCCCGAGTTGTTTAAAATATTCGCTTATTTATACGCGAGTGAAAGGACCCCGCACTTTTACTACGGGAAATGGCGTTCCGTCAAATTTTCTAAAATTTTGGTATAATGTAGTACTCGACATACTGATCAAAAGTGTTCATGGCCCCAACTCAATCCTATGACTAGTTTTTGAGATACAGGGCGTTGAAGTTGAGAATTACCCACTTTTACTACGCCCGTATCTCGGAACAGATTCGAATGAACTTCAATTTTTCTCAAGAAACATTCCATTACATCCCCAAGGAGCATGCATATAGAGGAATATGACCGAAAATCGTTACGAATACAGGGTTATCCATAATTGAATGCATGCCCGATTTTGAAAGTATAAAATATGTCAATTCCAGAGCGAAAACGTTCGCAAAATGAACTATTACACTAGATATGTTGTTGTTACATCGAAAAAGTCTGAAATACCCAGAATTTATACTGGGTGATCCATTATTATAGAAACTATTCTCAAGGAAGGTTAAATGGACACCCTGTATTTATGGGTTGATTCAAGGTGTTTGTTCAATTTTTTTTAGAATATATCATCATAGACTTCAAAGAATACAGGGTGATTCAGTCATGAAATGAACTTTGAACCTCACGAAAATACCCAAAAACCACCTTTTTTTTTCATCACCCTCTATTTCAAGATGGAATCCGACGAGGTGGGAGTTTTCTTTCACCACTGTACTTGATATGAAAATATCAATACGGCTGAGAGTTTTTATCAAATTCCTATGACCAGAGTTTCAGTTGGAATACGAATAGAATAACATGAATAAATAATTTCCATATTACATAAAAAAAAATCTGGTCATAGGAATTGGATAAAAACTCTCAGCCGTATTGATGTTTTCATATCAAGTACAGTGGTGAAAGAAAACTCCCACCTCGTCGGATTCAATCTTGAAATAGAGGGTGATGAAAAAAAAAGGTTGTTTTTGGGTATTTTCGTGAGGTTCAAAGTTCATTTTATGACTGAATCACCCTGTATTCTTTGAAGTCCATGATGATATGTTCTAAAAAAATTGAACAAATACCTTGAATCAACCCATAAATACAGGGTGTCCATTTAACCTTCCTTGAGAATAGTTTCTATAATAATGGATAACCCAGTATAAATTCTGGGTATTTCAGACTTTGTCGATGTAACAACAACATATCTAGTGTAATAGTTCATTTTGCGAACGTTTTCGCTCTGGAATTGACATATTTTATACTTTCAAAATCGGGCATGCATTCAATTATGGATAACCCTGTATTCGTAACGATTTTCGGTCATATTCCTCTATATGCTTGCTCCTTGGGGATGTAATGGAATGTTTCTTGAGAAAAATTGAAGTTCATTCGATTCTGTTCCGAGATACGGGCGTAGTAAAAGTGGGTAATTCTCAATTTCAACGCCCTGTATCTCAAAAACTAGTCATAGGATTGAGTTTGGGCCATGGACACTTTTGATCAGTATGTCGAGTACTACATTATACCAAAATGTTAGAAAATTTGACGGAACGCCATTTCCCGTAGTAAAAGTGCGGGGTCCTTTTTCACAAAGGTCGACATACTTTTATGGTGTTAATATTTAAAAAAATATGCATCCTTAGAGTGCTCAAAGATACAACAACCTGGAGTGATAATACTGTTTTTCTATATAAACAGATTTTGAGATAGCGAAAGGAGGAGATTAGTGACACCGAATTATGTCCATCCTGTACATTCCTAAATAAAAACACCTTTGGACCGACCGTCAATACCTATCATAATAATTATACTGAATGAAATAGTATATTGTTCAATGAGCGGTAATGTAAGTCATAACACACGCAGATGAATTTTGCAGCCCGAGCCGTCAGACGAGGGGTGTAATTCATCAAGTGTGTTATGACCATTACCGCGAATTGAACACTATACTTTATCTTCGACTTCTTCAGTAAAATTCGAATTAATCTGCATTTTCAAAATTGACAACAGTTGTCAGAAGCGATTTCTGTGTTCGAAAATCGAATCGATATCGGATCCCTTAGAAAACGTCAAAAATTTACGTTTTCCAAATGCAATTTTTGGATATTCAGACCTAAGAAAATGTAGAAATGGATGGCGAGAACGTTACCTTGATGTCTGAAATTGAGTTCCCCATTGACCCGACTTTTTTTATTCATTTTGTAAGCTACATTTTTCCTATTTCTTATAGGCGTGAGTTATTATTACCTCACACCTGTGCCTCACACTATTGGTTTATAGAGACTATTACAGATCAAAATCAGTTGAATAATGGATATATTATTCTATGGGAGTAGATAAACCTATATTTCTTGACAGCAATCTCAACTACAGATAAGTTTCAAAGAAAAATTGTATGAAATCCGAATTTAAACCTGAAAAATTTTGCAACTGTTCTTTGTAAATTAATGAAACTTCCTACAGAGGTGGACATACATCATGGTATCATATTTTGAAAAACTCAGGGTGGTCCCAAAGTCACTAACAAAGTTACATTCAGTTACTTATGCAGCTTCATGGAACAGCCTTTATAACGGAACTTAACGTGGTGGGTGGTGTTTGGATATCTGTGATATCTTGGTATTCAGAACCCAAGACATCATGATGAAATTCTGAAAATTAGAAGAATCATCATCAAAATTGAAAGATTCATTTTTCCGTAGCTGCAATTTTGGAACGCCTCATAAAACAAACCGGATGTAAGACCTTCGTGAAAATCTGATATTTTGTTCTTAAGGTTGATATAAATATAATATGTAAAAATGAGGAAAATTCACTCGACCCGCTTTTCCTAAGTAAGTGTGCGGGGTCCTTTACCAATTCATTCGAATTCAAAATGCGATAACTCGATGTTTTCAAATGGAACATCCAGTGTTTTTCTCTTTCATGAAATTAGTTTTTCAAATGACTATCTTTTTTACACAGTATGTTCCTGTCTCCTTTTCGAGATATTTCACATTCTTTGAAACGACGATTACTTCTTAATAAAGGTAGACATTTGAAGAACAAATTTCATGAAAGAGAAAAATACAGGGTGTTCCATTTGAAAAAATCGAGTTATGGGGGAGAAGAGGAATAGCCGCCGTGCCCCCCCTGTATTCACCAGTGGCGACAGAGAATACTTCTAACATTAAATGTATGGAAGTTTTTTCAACAGTAAAAACACAAGAGCTTTTTTTATCGGATAAATTTCCTTTCGTAACTAACTTATTTTCCAATCTGTAATTTTATGAGAAAAACTGACATGTCATTTCTTCGAGCAAAATTACTGATGGAAAAATTTTGAATTGAAAAGAAATTTATCCTTAAAACAAAAGCTTGAGTGTTTTTTGGCAAGATGAATTAACGACCGAATATATGAATGAACAACAACAATAATAATAAATAAATCACGTAAGCATACTAGATGTAGACGCTCAAGAGGAACAGGCGTTTTTATCGGTGATAAAAAAAGATGCTCCTCTTTATCGCTGTCAAAATGATAAAACAGTCATCTATAAATGACCCATTTTATACTGGAGTTAATTTATCGCTAGAAAACCAACTTGTTAGTCTTACCGGCTTGTATGTTTCATCGATGATTAACGAGAGTTGCTATGGAAACTTCCTCAATAAAAATGGAATGAGTGAAATAGTCACCATAAAAGTCCTATTTTCACATAAAGCTTTTCATACTCCTAATATTTTCACCAAATTCATTTTGCCAAATATTATTCAGAATTCATGGAAAGTTGATATTCCAATGTAGATTTCTACAATATTTATCAATTAAATTGAACCAATGGAATTGAAACAAATTGTTGATGTTCATTGTTCGGAATATTTAAAAGGAGAAATTGTTATTGAATTTTCTCTTCTCGAAATTTTATTATATCCACCATGAAAGAGAATGGATACCGAAACTCCAACTCGCAAAAATGGAATATGTTAGGTATGGTATCACAATATTTAAATATTTCACCGTATTTCAATAACGCTAAAAGCGTATTCGTACATAATATGCATGACATAAAGAGCCCGAGAATTCTGAAGTGGTGTACTGGATTCGTATAAGCAATGTTTAGCATACTTTTGTAGTTGAGAACCCTTTATTTCGATGCTGAATATGTGATTTTATGGAAATTTACTGGAGTAGAGTGTGCGAACTTGAAGGAATGGATATTGACCCCTTGCCTTAAGGTTTAGAAGAATCACACGCAGATTTTCAGAGGATTTGGAATTCTTTTTCGAAAGAAACTTGTGTCAATGAGGGTTTTGCGTTTTCATCTTCGAGTTGAGACGTTTTCGGATGCTGAAGTGCAAAAATTGAATGTATTCATTAGCCTTCTCTAGTGGAACTAATTTATCGTAACGTATAAGGTTGTAGCTTAGTTAAAAGCATGCCTTGAGTTTTGTCGAACGAGTGGAAAGGGCTCATAGTCTCACCAACGATATATTGAAATTGAAGACTTTACCAATATTCCCAATCCTAAGAAAACTAAATACGTTCCCGATGGCGACAACGAGATTAAATTTAACTATCAGCTAGACGTTAGCGACGATATTACAATCCAATTTTCCCATCTTCTCCCGCCGACGCCTAGATCCTGCGGAAGCTGTAGAGATGAAGACGTCGGAAATCACAGGCGACCCAAGAGTTTTCGCAGGATTAGGAAGTCGGCGCCATAGATTTCTGGATTAGAAGTTGGTCTTTCCAGTCCGCTCGAGATTGTGCGGCAAGAAATTTGCATCAAGGATGTGATTATTGGGATCAGAATGGTATCTTCAATATTCGCGATAGTCCACCTCGAAAATTGGCGATTAAAAAGTTGGCAAACTTCGAAATTGCAGCGGATGAATTAGA
Source organism: Adalia bipunctata (assembly GCA_910592335.1). Taxonomy (NCBI): domain Eukaryota; kingdom Metazoa; phylum Arthropoda; class Insecta; order Coleoptera; family Coccinellidae; genus Adalia; species Adalia bipunctata. The sequence goes on from OU342950.1 coordinate 22,427,770, forward strand.
TCTGTCTGGATGTTAGATTCTTGAACACATTTGAGACCGATGGAGAACAGTTTTTGAAATTCAAACGTGTTGTCTTTAAAGATGGAAAAAACAGAAATTCATTGAGTTTGTTTCGAATTGTTTGATCGCAATTGAATACATAGTCAGTGAAAGTATTGAAAGAATTGGTAACTTCATTTTCGAGTGGACATTGATGGTCTTCGAATTTGTATTTACTCCAGAATAATTGATTCTGTAAATTATTGTTTATATTCTGAATTTAACTCGAAAACATTCGATTATAACATCGCATAATTTTAAGAAAACTGTTCGCTTTCGACATATAGAATGTTGAAATTAGATTTTTCCTATTTCTTTCTCATAGTATGTATATATGTATTTGCATACATTTTCAGGTTCTGCTTGCCCCATGAAGCTAAATTCATATATAACCTGCTATTCCTCATGCAGATGGCACTAAAATTGAATTTTATTACAGGAATCTGGCGTATCTCCTCAATAATTCATCAAGAGAACGAATCTCCACACTAGGGTAAGTTTGTCGGTGTAAAAAATTTATGGGAAGACGTAAAATGATGTCGCCTGCAGTGTCTGCCATCTCGGATCGAGAAATATTGTCTGGAATATTCACTTAATTATTCCTCCTGAACATGAGACGATGTCTATTATCATTCGTCGCTCTTGAACCTCGATGTATTCACGGAGGGTAACTTTTTATGTTCAATATTCCCTCCATACTTAAACACCTCTTTCATTAATTTGATGATCCTTTTTGATGCGATCTTCTTGGAAAGTCTCATTGTTTGGAGCATATTTCAGTGCTGTTTGGATACCATGAAATATGGAATGAATTCTATTATACTGCTCCACAAAAGATCATAAATTTTGTGACCGTTTCAAAAGTTGCCGATTTCTGTCGAACAAATATTCATTTATGAGAAATCAAATGTTTAAATTGGCATTTTTCGTTAGGCGAGACATAATTTTCTTTTGATTCAAGTTTAAGAATTGTTTTTTCTCCAACCATCAAAAAATGTTGACATTTTTGTACTATTTTCAGGTGCAAAAGCCATCAATTCCCTTACCGTACAAAAATTTGCTCGTTCCTTAGCAACACTTTTAATCCTAGGATTAAAAACGCTACTTTTAATCCTAAGACTAAAAGTCATTGCATTTGAGCTCTCTAAATGAAATTTGAAGTCTACTGACGTCTACTTGACAATCAATATTTACCAACAATATCAGATATTTGACTAGGTTGGAGAAAAAATAGTATATATCATAAGGACTAAAAGTGCCTATTTTTACTCGCAATTTTGCATTCGCTCGGCTGCGCTGCGCTCCGCCTCGCAACTGCAAATATTGCTCGTAAAAAAAATATGCACTTTTAATCCTTATAATATAATATACCATTGTACAACTGCCATTAAAAGTGACGCTTTGAATGACAGCAAACAATGTTAAAATTGATTGTTTACGTGGAAGCGTGTTAAAAATATTTTTAACATAAGTGTTAAAAATATTTTTAGCTCTCCATTTTCTTATGATGAAATCAGATGAACAAAATTCAGCAATTGAAAATTTTTATTATCAATATTTCGATCATTACTTATGAACATTAATATTAATCGTAAAACTAGAACAATTACTAACATTAATGCCCTGTGACGTTAGGGAGCTTCGCAATACATTATTAGAATCCTCAGCACCATCAGTACTTTTAGAAACCGGAAGTACAATATTGGATGATGATGATCCAAAATCTGTTGAGGTTGGGTGAATTTTTTCAGCAATGACATTTCTATATGCAATGGAATGGAACATAGCCCTCGGCTACCGTCGTAGACTTCCATCCACCATGTTTTTTTATATCCGTAATATTTGCTCCTGATTCTGCTAGCAATGAAGCGGGATCTTCGAAAACAGTGTCCTGTATATTGCTTTGGTTCTTCTGGCAGCTTGAGGAATTCGGCAACAATAGATGGAATTTTCCCAAATGTATCGATACCAAATGGATTGGCAGTGCATTTATTATTCATATATTTCAGGAAAAAAAATTTCTGATGACAGAAGGGCGCAGTGCAAAGTACTTATGAAAAAAGTCAACATAGGTACTTCCCAAAAATACTGAAAGAACGACTTTCGTTTTTGTGTTTGGAAGTTGTAGGTATAACCAATGATTTTTTTGTTATTTCGATGTCTTCCACTGATAAATTACACAATTCCTTACGCCGACAAATAATCCGAAAATAGTTGCAACCTTAACCATCAAGTATTTCTCATCTGGTGCCTCATTTATAAACCTTTCAACTTGTTCACGAGTGAGAATTTTCGATTTTTTGGGACGATATCCTTCACTTTTCCGTTTTGAATATGCTATTGACTTAAAATATTCATTTTTAACAAGGGCGCTAGACCTTATTCAAAATTCGCTTCAAAAAGTTGATGAACTCCATATTTTTGATTTTTCTTCTAAGTATGCCAGGAAAACAGGTTCACTGAAGTTCCCTTTTACATTTTTCAATTTACACCAGGCCAGGAAATTGTTATATGCAATATCGTACTGCTGAACAGATTTTTAAGGTAGAAGTTCCAGATTTGCTCTTCTTGCATACTCTGCAATATCCACAGCAACAACCAAATCGTCACTTTTATTAATAAATGGACTCTCCACAAACATATTAAGCAGTTAAAAACCCAAGACGAAAATTGAAAATTGGACAGGAACGAAATTCAAATGACAGCGTGTTTTCTCATTTGTTAGTAATCATCATGAGTGCCCCTGGCTCAGTGGTAGAGCGGTGGAATTCGGACCCAAAGGTCCGAAGTTCAATCCCGAGCTAGGAAAGAAATTTTCTAGACTCGGTAGGGGCCACCATTCTCACTGTTGGGTCAAAAATTAACAGTGTTGTGCCTAAGGTGGCGTAAGGACACAGTAACAAAGCCTACACAGAACACAACTGCTTACTCCGAACTCGGCACAAGTTATAAGCTTCAAGCTTGTAATTTCAGAGGGGTCTCCACAGGAGACCTAGGAGTAATCAGGACAAACAATCAGGATAACGTTGGCAACGTTTGCCATTCACAACAACCTTTTGATTATTTGAATATTAAAATGCATTTTGAAGTTTATTGTCATTGCAAATTCGCCCATTCCATTATCAAAATAGGGCAGTTGTACAAAAAACAATAGCTAGGCACACACGACAGGGAAATCTGTAAGATCTGATTCGCAGTCCAGATCTGTAACAGATCTGGACTGCGGATCGGATCGCTCCCGCCGATCTGGTCTGTCGCGGATTGTATGGTATTTGTGTTAAAAGTGATTTTATTTTGTTCGTGAAATTGTTCAATTCGCTCTGCTCATTTCACAAACTTTTTCACTCACAAAATAAAACGTCACTTTTAACAGTCATATCATAAATAACTAGTATGGTATTTGTGTTAAAAGTGATTTTATTTTGTTCGTGAAATTGTTCAATTCACTCCGCTCATTTCACAAACTTTTTCACTCACAAAATAAAACGTCACTTTTAACTCTCATATCCTAAATAACTATTATAAGTCGCCATTATTCTACAAAAGCACTATGCCAGTTAAAATGGGTTTTTTCACACCGACGCATTCACCATTTTGCGTCAACGTGTAGGATGTTGTTTGCAACCGTTTCTGAGATTTTCGATTTTAAGTGAGTAATTGGCAATAGTATTTCTTAGTTTCAAGCTGCTATTGAGCCAACTTTCTCATTTTTCGGACGATAACTCCGGGAAAATCCCGGAGCATCATCCGTACTCGGAATCGGCAAGAAAAACGCTGGAATTGCCGGCGACAAAACAAGCGGAAACTTTCATGACGAACTGGCGACTCGGTCGGAACATGTTGCGGTTTCCAGTGAAGCCGTATCCGATATTAAAAAGTTTCCACCAAGTTTTCCATAGGGGGCGGTACTTTCCGAACACAGAACCGAGATTGAGAATCGGATCACGTCGTGCCGTGTGGATGAAATGGAGTTGAATCCAGATTTTGTGTACATAAATATTCCTGAATTATTCATTTTTATTTGTCGGTTTGTGGAGGAATGAGTAGAGGTGGAATTTGCCGGGGCGAATCGAACGTGAATTGTTTGAGGAGACTACCTTTATTCAGGTCTCATTGCTTTGAAATGATATTCTGATCCTTATATATATATATATATATTCCTTATTCTTGTCGCAATATGTTCATTGTATAAGGTACAATATAAACTCCCTGTATTCGGATCTGGTGCCATCTACGAGTTACGCCGGTACCGCTCCACGAGAGGCAAATTTAGGATCTTTGGTTCGACTAATTTTGCGTAGAGGAAATACGTACTAAACGACATACAGGGTGGGCTTTTCAAAACGAAACAGACGAGATAACGGGCGGAATAAATTTATTTCAAAAAAATGCTCGGACACGTCGATTTTTGTTTCGAGGAGGACAACTTTTAAGGTCAAATTCACAACTATATCGCTTCAACCCTTAGTGTTAGAACACCAGCCCCTAAATTTTGAATAGGGAAGATAGGGTGGGTGATACCTCATTTGAAAGGCCTTTTAATCATAAATTCAGCGTAATAATTTTTTCCTCATTCAACGAATTCGTTTTCGAGATATTTAATTTTGAATTTCGTACAGTACCATTTATTCCGCTAACCATGCTATGTGAATTCATCAATTATTTGACTAACTATTTATTGTTGAAATCTTAACTTTGTATTTTGATGTCTGGTGTATGGCAGTTATGGAGTTTCATCAACTCTACAGAATGAATGAATAATAAATTCGATTGATTCAGACAGCTTGCTTGACGACAATACCATCTTTGTTTCAACTTCAAATGTCAATATCTCAACAATCAATGAATCGAATGAAGAAAAAATCAATATCCTGAATTCAGGATAAAAGGACCTTTCAAATGAGGTATCACTCACCCTATCTTTCCTTTTCAAAATTTAGAGGTTGGTGTTCTAACACTAAGGGTTGAAGCGATATAGTTGTGAATTTGACCTTAAAAGTTGTCCCCCTCGAAACAAAAATCGACATGTCCGAGCATTTTTGTTGGAACAAGGATGGTATTGTCGTCAAGCAAGCTGTCTCAATCAATCGAATTTATGATTCATTCATTCTGTAGATTTGATGAAACTCCATAACTGCCATACACCAGACATTAAAATACAAAGTTAAGATTTTAACAATAAATAATTAGTCAAATAATTGATGAATTCACATAGCATGGTTAGCGGAATGAATAGTACTGTACGTAATTCAAAATTGAATATCTCGAAAACGAATTTGCCTGTTGCCGGTATGTCATTTTGTCCATAGCATGTGAACAAAATGAATTTCGTTTATCCCAATTCATCTAAGAATTTTTCATTATTTGGTACTTTCATTTCATAAAGGTTGATTAGATTCATGAGGAAAGGGCCAAAGATCATAGGTGTAGAATATGACATTACTGTGATTCACTAGATACTAACAAGTTATGCCTCTGAAATAAAACTCTATGTCATTTTGTACGTACGTCCCCTAAGTTTTTTGGATATTGATATAGTCGTATATTGGATTCTTGAGTGAGAGGGAAATACAGTCCATTACTTATTAGAGAGAGAAATCTTCGGTCTACAGCCTCCATGACTCATTCAACAATTCCGTTTCAATCATAAATGGCCGTCGAGACAGAGGGGAAAAACAAAAATAGCTGAACAGAAAAGCCTTCTGAGCGTAACATGCAAATCCCAGAGAGCCATGCATCAGAATAATATCACGTGGCGCGCCTCGGACTGTGAAAGGGTCAAGAAGTCAGGGGTGGCTGTGAACGTGACGTCGAGTGAGGGACTCAGATCCTTATTTATTATTTCGACTTAAACCCCTACTGGAGACAGAAAGGCTGAAGGGCCGTTATGTTGAGGATAATTACGCTGAAAAACTTGGATCTCAGTAAGCATAAGATACGTCTTATCACTGACTCACAGGACATTGTCACTTCAGGAAGCATATGATGAGAATGAGCCAACTGACGAGTGCAGATTCTGTGAGGGGTAGGAGGAAACTCCTGTTCGCCAGGTTACAGAATGCATCGCAGCCTCGCCATTGTAAGCCTGAGCAAAAAATATCTTGGACGAGAGAGTTATAGGAGGAACGATGATTTAACATCCTTGATTCCCTCTCAGATACTGGAGTTCATTGGAGCTCTGGAGCTGGAGGGCGAGCTGTAGGTAGCGCAGTAGCGAAAACAGCTCTGATGCAGGCACAATAGACCTTGAGATCGCAGTGGAATGTAACGCCCAAACCAAACTATAAAGTTATAAACTATGAATACTGGTACAAATCAGTAGTTACAAAGGGTTTTTCAGTAAGGAGTTTTATTTTGAATGGCCCAGTATTTTAGTAGATGTCACTTTTGAAGCTGTCATTTTTTGACATTTGACAAGAAGAAACTACGCCATTAATAAAAATGGAACGATACACGCTTCAACAACGCAATAAAACTACTGAAATTCATTGTAAAAATGGTGAAAATTTGGCAGAGACGGTTCGTAAAACTCGAATTTTTTTGGTCGTCGTGAAGCATCTTGTCGAACAGCAATGCAGAAATTGGTTGAAAAATTTGAGCTTTTGGGACAAGTTTGTGATGTGTAGAATAAAACCCGTGCACGTCGCTCAAGAATAGCCGATAATATTGCTGCTGAAGCCGAGAGTGTTGAAGAAAACCCAGGTTTCACCATTCCTCGTCGTTGTTTGGAATAAGGCATTCCAGTTCAGTTAACACAAGAACCGATCATCAACATCGTCGTGGCTTTGCTGATTGGGTCCTTGAAATGCATGAAAATGATCCAGAATTCCATGTAAAGTATCATCATGAGTAATGAGGCCCATTCCTACCTAGGTGGCTTCGTCAACAAGCAAAATTGTCGCCTCTGGGGCTCGGCAAACCCAAGAGTTTTCAAGAAATGGGGGAACACAGTCTTCAAACTCTTCTAAATAAGTGGAAACTTTATTTATCTAGGTTCGACATGTTTCGGCTTTCGCCATTCTCAAAAATCAGAAATCTGATCTAAAAATAGAATATAAACAACAATAAAAAATCAGTGAGTTGCCTGAATAAACTATTCTATCAAACAAAATATTGATCGTTACCAAATTAAGACATTTTAAAATTATTCAAAAAATTATCAACTTACAAATTGGTTCCACAATTCATATGACCACACAAGTGTCATCAAGTCAAAAATGAAATATTTGTGGAGAAATGCTTGCAATATTATTTGAAATCTGAAAAACTCATATGAAGATGTCAATAATGGTGTTGGGGTCACGCAAGATTTATTATTCCTTTATAAATGATTATCTACTGTTTCTGAATATCAATTCTTTTTTCAATTATTTTCAAATTAATTTCGCCTAGTTGGTTTTAAGTGTCATTATCATTCAATCTTTTCCGTTACATGCCCTTAAATTTTTCTTTATTCCGATCATTTTGAAGTTAAGCCATACGTTCAAAGAATCATGTGAAAAACGATTCATTAAAAAAAATATTTGCTCAGACGATGAACCTGTGCTCCAGTCCAACATTTTCCTTATTCTTCACATTTTCAATATTTTCAAACTTTTCGAGATTTTCAAAAGAGATCTGTTATCTTCATATGAGTTTTTCAGATTTCAAATAATATTGTAAGCATTTCCCCACAAATAGCTCCAAGTATTTCTATGAATATCGCTAATCATAATGGTAGGTTAACTAATTGAATTAAAAATCAAAAACTACTGGAAAAGCATTAGGTTCAGGTTCAGGGAAACCCAATGAAGATAGTTGCGATATTAATTTTTACGTTCAACAAGGTACAGAAATACTGGGTGTGCCATTTGAAATAAGAAAGTTTTTGACCATTCTTTGTAGATAATGTTTGAATATCAATTTTGATCACTTAGTATATTCTAGAGTTTCTGCATTAGGGTAGCCAATATGTCTACACGAAAAAACATCGTCTGTCTCTTCGGCTTGAAGGGTTTACTCATTAATTGCAAATTAAAAACTCCTTTTTTTTCGATTTTTCGCTATTTTCTCTGAACTGGTTCTCCTGAGGTATAAAATGGTCTTCATAAACTCATCATTTTTTGAGCTTGCCATTCAATTTTTGAATTAATATATAGGGTATTACATTGAAAAAAGAGTAACTATGGTCTATATCTTTGTTATCGAACACCCTGTATATGTGAAAACAATTTTAAATTGAGCATTTGTTTACCCTCTACATTTTACGAAAAAAAAATGTCTTCATTTACTGCCCCAAAATGAGAACTGCGTCTGGGGTGGGCCACCCTGTATAATAAATACTACAAGAGATGAAATTTGGCTGGCAAAATTTCTCGATTGTAACATGAAAGTTTGTTGCTGAGGCAATTTCGAGAAAGACATTTGTATCAAAATCACGAGCCGTTAGTCGAGTGATTTTGAAAAAATGTCATGACATGACTATTTCACGAGAAAATATGGTAATATGGTCACATTGGCACTTATTTCGGTCTTTGATAAATAAGTATTCATCATGATTAACTGAACGTTCTTCGTTTTTTCTATGGTAGATATTCATTTCGAAGCTATCTATGAATTTGAAAAACGTTGAAAATTTTATCGCTTGAAAACAAACTTGTTTGTTCTGCCCGTTTCCATGTTTTATCGATGAGAAACGAGTGTTGCTAAGGAAACTTCCTCACTAAAAATGGAATGAGTGAAATAGTCATCTTAAAAAATGGCATTTTTCTCTCAATGTCAAAATAACACCTCGTATTGAAAAAACATGACATCTTTTATAGAATGTTGTATGGACGCTTGTTCCTCCACTCAGCTTCAAATGACAATTTTAAAGTTCTACTAGAATCGAGATTCGCTCCCCTACATTCACAACCAATCCTTCAAAAATACGATCCCACTTTGAAATCCTCCCATCTCCTGTAAACATACTGAGCATTCTGATTTCTATTGAAAAAAACGCGGCAGTGATAATCCCATGAATAAAACATCCCAGAGCATATATTCCACTGTTATTGGTATCCCTCTAGGCTTACCAACGAGCGGAATATTTCATTAATGCAATTAAAAGCGTGAGTTCCATTTGGGAGAGCATAAATATCATCAGAACAAGAGCGTTCCAGGGAAATAATTAAAGTGAGTTTCAATAATAACCGGGACTTGTGACATCAGTGGCCTGTGCAGAGGGGGAACAAGGAAAAACTTGTGACATTTGAATAGGAAATGCTGACATGAGGGGAGGGATTGTCGGTATAAATTCGAGCATAGAATTTAATTGAAGTGTGTGTGTGTGAAGGATGGATGGAGTTTGGTATGATCTTACAGCAAAAAGCAAAGATTTTTCATCATAATTTTTTCACTTTAGCGATGTGGAGATCTAAGACATCGAGTGGCGAAAAGCTTTAAAAGGACCCCGCACTTTTTCTATGGGAAATGGCGTTCCGTCAAATTTTCTAAAATTTTGGTATAATGTAGTAGGTACTCGACCTACTGATCAAAAATGTCCATGGCCCCAACTTAATCCTATGACTATTTTTTGAGATACAGGGCGTTGAAGTTGAGAATTACCCACTTTTACTACGCCCGTATCTCGGAACAGAATCGAATGAACTTCAATTTTTCTCAAGAAACATTTCATAACATCCCCAAGGGGCAAGCATATAGAGAAATATGACCGAAAATCGTTACGAATACAGGGTTATCCACTATTTAATGCATGCCCGATTTTGAAAGTATAAAATATGTCAGTTCCAGAGCGAGAACGTTCGCAAAATGAACAATTTCACTTGTATTGTTGTTGTTTCATCAAAAAAAGCTGAAATATCCAGAATTTATACTGGGTGATCCATTATTATAGAAACTATTCTCAAGGAAGGTTAAAAGGACACCCTGTATTTATGGGTTGATTCAAGGTGTTTGTTTTTTAGAACATATCATCATGGCCTTCAAAGAATACAGGGTGATTCAGTCATGAAATGAACTTTGAACCTTACGAAAATACCGAAAAACCACCTCTTGTTTTCATTCCCCTCTATTTCAAGATTAAATCAGATGAGGTGGGAGTTTTCTTTCACCATTGTACTTGATATAAAAACATCAATACGGCTGAGAGTTTTCATCCACTTCCTATGACCAGATTTTTAGCTAGAATAAGAATAGAATAACATATAAATAATTTTCATATTACATAAAAAAAAATCTGGTCATAGGAAGTGGATGAAAACTCTCAGCCGTATTGATGTTTTTATATCAAGTACAATGGTGAAAGAAAACTCCCACCTCATCGGATTTAATCTTGAAATAGAGGGTAATGAAAACAAGAGGTGGTTTTTGGGTATTTTCGTGAGGTTCAAAGTTCATTTCATGACTGAATCAGTGAATCACCCTGTATTCTTTGAAGGCCATGGTGATATTTCGATGTACCAACAACATCTCTAGTGTAATAGTTCATTTTGCGAACGTTCTCGCTCTGGAACTAACATATTTAATACTTTCCATATCGGGCATGCATTCAATTATGGATAACCCTGTATTCGTAACGATTTTCGGTCATATTCCTCTATATGCTTGCTCCTTGGGGATGTAATGAAATGTTTCTTGAGAAAAATTGAAGTTCATTCGATTCTGTTCCGAGATACGGGCGTAGAAAGAGTGGGTAATTTTCAACTTCAACGCCCTGTATCTCAAAAACTAGTCATAGGATTGAGTTGGGGCTATGGACACTTTTGATCAGTAGGTCGAGTACTACATTATACCAAAATTTTAGAAAATTTGACGGAACGCCATTTCCCATAGAAAAAGTGCGGGGTCCTTTCCCTCTAAATATTCATCTTCAAAACGTATATTCGTCAATATTATCGAAATCTCACGCTCTGTTTCCATTCGTTCCAAGAAAGCACGCAAACATTCCAAATAACCTCTAGGGCTATTGAATTCTGGAAGGAAAGGAGAAAAATCCTCCAGGCTGCCTCTATCCCAAAGGATCAGGAGCGACGCAGGAATTCCAATACAATTTTTTATTCTCTATTGGGACCATTCAGCGCGGTCATTATTAAAGGAGATATGTGGGATACCCCAATCATTCAAATCCCCCATAGTCGGTGTACTCTGGCGGAAGATATACGAGCCACGTATACGGAAAATACAACGCTCGAATAAATTCTCCATTTATCTGCTACACGCCCAGTTCAGTGATCGGTTTAAATTCCATCATGGCAATGATCTTAAGTTATAAGGAAGCTATGCGAAAATGCCCGAGTTTTCACTCTATTTGCTCGTCGATATATGAGGGGAGACGAATATGTGCGGCTTCAAGAACATTGAGAATTTCTCACTGCATGAACTGGAGGAAAAATAGAATCATTATTTCGTTTTATTCCCCTTCAAAACATTACCTGCAGTGATTGATTCGAAGTGTATTACAAAATGGTGCATACGCCGGTTATGCCAAATATCGGTTGGAGTGGAGAGTTTTTTTTGAATAACACTATCGTCAAATATTATGGATATTCTGGAAGGTTCTTTTTTCTTATGCATATACTTCAAATTTCAAGATGATTCATCGAATAGTTTCTTTCAGACAGCTGTTTTTATTGAAATTTTGTATTTTGCTATTTGACGAATTATTTGGATTGATTTTGCTTCATTTTCTTCTTCAGAATTCGTCTACTATTCCGAGGTTTTACTCACAATGCGAAACCAAGTTCCAAAAACATCGTAATCCAAGCTAAGACATAGAGGAAAGTCACCAAATATGGAATACCATTTTGTTTTTGGGATACAAAGAAAAAACTTCATATTAATTAATTCAGTTTAATGTTTATACTTATCAGTCATACATTTATATGTAGTAATTAACAGCCTCTGATCGAATATATTAGTTATCTTATTAAAATCTAACACAAAAAACAAAATCACAAATGAGTTACCAAATATGAAATAGGAACCCATATATGGAATATAAGCTTAAATCAACATAACAATAACAAAAATGGACATTAATATCTTTGAGATCAATTAAATGAACATAACATATTGTGATAAATGAAAGAAGTTACATAATTACTTGCAAAAGTCACAGATCCAAGTATCAAACTCAGGACCAGCACAATTTTAATGTGCCCAGAGCCCACAGATCAAGCATATTCCATAATTAGACACCGACGACTGTCCATATTTGGATTTTTATACTAGTTCAAACTCTTCTAGATATTTTTTCAAGTTACAATATTTTAATGACAAAAGATCACAAAATGGTTAAATAAACATAATACCGATTTACTAAATAGTATAACACTAATGTATACAAACATAACAGCTGGTAATACTCATTTACTATTTACCTTTTGAAATTTTCTTCACGACAACAAAACAAAACACGCCTGCCACACGTTAAGCGTTTGCGCAACTGACTCGATGGTGTGAGTGCGATAGTTAGTAGACCGAATGAAACAGAAGATGGTCGAATGTTCCGTTTATTACTTATAGTCTTGGAGAAATGAAGGTATTCCATATTAGGATACTATTTCATATTTGGTGACTTTCCTCTATGGTAAACAAACTGATTCAAAACATAAATGATTTTGTTTTGTCGTCATATACTTTCGGTTGTTCGAGTATGTCTGATTTTGTGCCAAATAATCGTCATTTGCGGGAAGTGTCGATTTCTTCTTTCGTTCAAATAAAACTGCGGCTGAAAACATTTGTGGCTTAAGGAAACATTGAAAACCTCTATTGCCTTGATAGAAGAGGAAAGAATCCAATAACGCGTTCAATATTACATCAAAACGTCGCATGCAGTGCTTGTGCCACAAAATGGTAGATACGCCGAATATCTTGTTACAGGAAAAGGTTTTTTTGAGCCGACTTTTTTTCAAATATTATACACCTTCTGGCAGCAACTTCCTTCTGTCAACGACACTATGAATGTCAAGTCGATGTGTCAAATAGTTTAGTTCAGACAGCGGTTCAACCTGAAAGTGTTTTGTTAATTCTGTATTGGTGAAATACAAGTAACCGATAAAAGATCAAATGGTTTTCGTGACAGTTTAATATACAATGGATATAGTATTCTGATGAAAACCCAAAAGTAGCAATGTTCCGTGAATAAGGAACGTAGAAACTATCAATTCTCGTCTGTATTGGCATGATTTATGATCACTCAGTCAAAACAGTAACAATCGGTTGTTAATCTATTTTCAGAACACCACGAAACATGAAATTCAAAGCCAATTCATGCTTCTAACGGGGGTAAACTGTTCATAAATTGAACACGCGATAGTCAGAGTGCCCTCTATTGTATTGAAAGGGTAGATTACATGGTATACTGCATCACAGATCTCAAAACAACCAAACTTTGGAATTTATCACCTACATTACTTGATCATCTTATGCGCGAGGACCATCAGTGGCGTACCGAAAATCTTCACATGGAATTTTAACCCTTCTATATGATTCTGGTGAGGCGATCTGCACAGAATTTTACTTGAATAAGTTGTTGTTCATTCAAATGCAAAATTTAGTTGAATTTCGTAGAGATTCTTAAAAGTTCATATTCTCTTAGAGCTCGGAATATTTCAACGGACATATCAGCTGAGGTTTCAGCACCTCATAAGGCATTTATCAAAACTTTAAAATCCTCATGAACTCTTTTGTCAGTTTTCCGCTCAAACTTTCCTCTATCAAATTTGAAATTCAATTCATTCGGAAACATAGCACGTAGATAATTCCAACTTTTCGATACCAGAACTTCCCATTCATTTGCATCAAATGACAATTTATTTTGGAGCCTCGACTGCGTGAGGAATGAGATCTTATGAAAAACAAGAGGAAATTCTCCGTTATTATGTACAGAGAAGTCTCCTACTTGTTCGACCGAAGAGAATTAAAAACGATGATCTTATCAAGAAACGTACGACACTGGAGTTTCAAGCTCGCTTTAGAGTCTACAACGATGTTATCGGGATTTGAGAATCGTTGAGTTTTCTAGAGCGTGAAAATGCTTTCGCCAGTATGGCATACAAACTGCAAATTCATTCAAATTTTTTACACTCATGTGAAGCTTGTGATAAACTGAAATTACCCAGCTTTAGCTGTGTGCTCGTTGTGAAATTTTGCGGAGATTCAACTATAATTCTATATGTCATGAATTCACGATTATTAAATTCAGTGGATTCCGTATTTCGAAAAAGTATTTCATTCGATGAAAGGATTCTTAAGGGTATCTCGTTTGTTATACAATTTTTTTTTAAATGAGAATTTCAACTATACGTTGAGTCTTTTTTTCATTTGTTCGAATTCGGCTCTGTGGAAAAGATATAGCCATTTGAAAAAAAATTGGGCAGAATACATACCTGATACGATTCTCTGCAGACACCTGAAAGTTTGTATTTCTGGATTGAAATTGAGTTGATACATTCAGGGAGTACTCATTTACTAACCTTATTGGAATAAAAATGTTACAACCACGATACTTCTTAACAAAAACAGTTTTATTCGATTATATCTGCAAAGTCATATTTCTCTCACCATGATAAGTTCCTTCTCCCTTCTTCGCTTCTCCTGAAGATTACTTTGAGAACACTAATATCTTGTCCATCTTTTGGTCGATATCCCAAAAATTATTGTGTTTTGCATGCCGAGAACCCCTTTTTTTAAATCATAATCAAATTGCATTGTCAACCTGCACATCGTATGTGGTTGCATTTTCAGTTTCCTTCATGTCTCGGTCCTTCATGTCACGTCTTACCTGTATTTTGAAGCGACGCTGTTTTACATGTTTTATGAGTGGACAATAGGAGTCAACCGATGATGTGAGTCACCATTTAATATAATTTTTTTAAAAACACCTTTTTTTTTAATAATACTTGATTTCAGGAAAATTCGTTATTCACTAGTTCAATTGTTTCCTATATTGGATCTTTTCATTCTAGTTAATTTATTTCGTTTATATTGTCAGATAGGTATCCTTTATACAATCGTCTGTTGTTCATTATATTTTAAATAATTGTTTTTAATTGGTAATTGTTCAGGTTCGGGATCCCTGATTTCTAGTTTTTGTTTTAAGATAACCTTTCTTTATCGTTGTATGATGTCCTTGTATTGCTCTTTCAGAGCCCCGAAGATGATTTAAATATAATCGAAACGTCGGCAGAATTTTCATCTAATTGATTTCCTTCAACCCTGACCTCAACCAATTAGCAACACTAGGTCCCAAAAATATCTTATAAAGAATGTCTTTCAATCAATCCATCAGAATTTATTGCTTAACAACCTAACCTAACCCATTTTGTATCCATTCTGTGAATATTTCACAGATATTTTAAGAAGATGTTGCTAGCTTCTTGATTTTTTCATGGAGGTATAGAAAGAGTTCTGCCATTTTCATCAAAAATCGAATTCGCCGCGAAATTTCACGACGCATGCGTAGAGCGAAAACCGGCGGAACATTGGCAATCTCAATTATCGTTGGTGGCGCTGCCAACTGTAAACGAACTGTAAACATTAGGTGAAGTTGTGACGACATTCAATGAATTATTGTAATAATATGATGATTATGTGAAGACTATAAGTGAATTGATATAATATTTAACGTGTAGTGTCGAGTTCATAAAATTCCAAGAGGATATTGTTTAGATAGAAACATTGCCACAGATAATCTCTAAGTATCATTTTATTTTTCAATAATTTCAATTTGATATGTACATGGTTTGTATCGATATTCATCATTCATATATCTGAATTTTGTATTTCAACATTTAACTTCAATATGAATATCTGAAAACAAATCCAATAACCCTACACTTATACGGGGAGACAGATTTTTTGCTGAGGTTTTTATCTGTGCTCTTGCATCATACGCAGAAATGTATGGTGCCCCGTTTGACATTCCTCTGCTAATACTGAGATTAGGAGCGGGGAATGGATCAATATGTTTGTTTGAATGATCTGTTCCTTGTTGCCTTTTCGAGACACATGCCATATTTAAAAACAAATCTGTAACAGCTCCATTTCATAAGAATATATATATATATATGGACCGGTAAGAATAAATTTTCTTTGTGCGTATTAAATGTATAATTTCATGCTCCTTGGTGTTCAATTCTATCTTCCACATTTGTGGTATTTTATTATAACAAATCTCTACATCAAACGTTTTTCCATCATTTAGATTTTAGTCACGACGAAGTTGATAAACATACTGACAACATTTTCAACTTATTTAGAAACCAGAAAGGAAAAATATTCGATGATATTCAATCAGGGAAGCATCAAGATTTATGATTTTTTCGGCAAATTTTTCCGAGTAAAATTGGAAATGACTTGAAAATGAGGCGTTTTATTGAAAAAACATAGGAATAGGTACTTTTAGTTTCTAAAACTATTGATTATTCCGAAAATATGAACTGTTTATCTTTTTCAAGTGGATTCATGGTATCTTAGCGTGTATTTACGAGTCGGCTACGATGTTACTTTTATACCAAAGGAAATATTTAATAAGTTCTGATTGAGGAATATGCACCATAAACAGAGTGACCAATCAACCAAAATTCAGTTCATTTGAAATAACGGATCCGAAGATATAAAAAGAAATGTGTTTTTTTCCATGGATTTTCGACACCCTATATCTCTGAATTGAAGCCGAATTTTCGAATATGATATATAAAACGGAAGTTTCGTTTGATGAGAGGAATCTATACTCAAAATATATGTACAAGTCGAAGACTCACCCTGTATATTACCCCATGGTGCAAATTATCCTTAGTGATCAATCAATGAACGACGCGTTTGATTAAAAAAACGTAGGAATACTTTTAGTTTCTAAAATGATTGATTATTTCGAAAATATGAACCGTTTATCTTTTTCAAGTGGTTTTATGGTATCTTTGCGTGTATTTATGAGTCGGCTACGATGTTACTTTTATATTATAAGTTCTGATTGAGGAATATGCACCATAAACAGAGTGACCAATCAACCAAAATTCAGTTCATTTGAAATAACGGATCCGAAGATATAAAATTAAATGTGTTTTTTTCATGGATTTCCGACACCCTGTATCTCTGAATTGAAACCGAATTTTCAAATATGATATAAAAAAAAAGTTTCGTTTGATGAGAGGAATCTATACTTGAAATATATGTACAAGTCAAAGACTACCCTGTATATTACCCCATGGTGCAAATTATCCTTAGCGATCAATCAATGAATATAAAGGAACAGACAAGGAACATATTCCTAACCAAGGTTTGCTGAAAAGTCGAGTTTTTCTTCGACGTGTCTCTGTCAAAACAAGTTCCCCTTCCTAAAGCTGAACGGAAATTTTCCTCAGAAACTCGGTTATGTGAGGGTAATTGGGCTTGCCCCTCCATCGTGAAAATCATGTCATCCTCTAATTGAGGAAATTTCGGAGTTAATGCCATCCTGAAATCTTCAATTTCTCGTCTTTGACAAGATTTCAACAGACAAGAGTTAATTGAAATCATCTTGTCGTGAAATTCGGCAACCTGAATTTCGTGTAAATTTATCAAGTAATTGCTTTTTGAACTTTAAAAGGTTCACTTGATTATATTTTCCTCTTCAATTGTATCAAGAATTTTTGATCAATTGGACATACTTTTGATCAGTGAAGTGAACTGGAGAACAGAATTTCTTTGATCACTCACAGAAGTTCCGATGGAAGTCACAGAACATCCAGAGGAATAGAGAGGAAATTTTAAGAAACTTGAGGACCCACTTTCATACATTTCGACACTTAAAATCTCGAGAACGATGACCACCCTTTATGTAAAGTCTCGATAAACATCTCCTTTGTAATGGATTCGTATCATAATCCGGAAATACCGCATACATCCGAACCTGAACATCCCTAAGGAAGCTATGAACGATCACTTTCCACTTCAAGTATCAAAGAATAGAACCCCCGGGTATTTTTCGCTTACACAAGACATTTTATCAGAGATAACCTTATAACTTCTGGCGAGGGCCTAATAAAATAAAAATTACATTTTTGGACATAAATTGATTCTTATCGGGAGCGCTCAAAATGAAAAGCGTTTGCAGAAAGCAATCTTGAAGTCGTTTTATTGGGGAATGTTCCGCATTAATTTCATTTTCCCTAATCAGTTCAGCGAGTTGAGTTGCTTGAACGTGAGCTTTGGTCTTTATATCTTTAAGTTAACATTATGAAAGGAGTTTATTGCTTTTATGCCATTCGCATACAGTTCATCTTTGATCGAAGATAATTAACATAAAACAGAACTGATACAGAATAGCATTCAACTTAACGATTCAATTTAATTCTGAAGATTGTTTCATTTTATTTCATGAAAGCATTTTCTGAAATGTTGTCGTGAAATGTTTTGAATATTTCAGATCATGCAATTTTATTCGAGGCTCCGGGAAAGATAATTTTGATTTCATCTTTCACATGTATGATATTTCCGCTGTTTTTCCTGCCACGAACACAGCCTTTTCAATAATAAATCTGCACGAAACGTATACTTGGAGAAAAGGGAATCCACAATAGCAAAAAACTGATGGAACATCGAAAACTCCAGCAGAAACAAACGAAACACGTACTCCATCATCTCAGCAATGACGGAACAGCTCAACTCTTAAATAATTGATAACACCCTAACATTTATCTTTGAGAGCCGCATCAAAAACTAGATTTTTTTTTCCGTTTTCACACCCAGGATTTATGATCGGTTTTCCCATTCCCTTTTATGGCGGTCATGAGAATGGCCGTGTAGTCCGAAGATCTGAATGGTTTCTCCGGATAGGTTTTTTCATTTTCTAACAAATAGAGAGAAAAAGAGAAGATCTCTTTGGTGTACAATATTGTCATTCCTTATGTAATGAACTTTTTCCATCAAGTAGTGTTATATTCAGCTCAAATTCTACATTAGTTTAAGACAGTGAAAAATGAATCTCAATCGAATTAACAAAGTGATTATAACAACAATTTCTATGTGTAAATTAAAGACACATTGGTTTTTCTATCTTACTTATTCAGCTATCGATTTCGGCAAAATTATGCCATCATCAGGCCGTTCTAAAAAGACACTCATATATATATAAAGAGACGATAAACATACAAACTAAAACAAAACAAAAAACAATAAAATCTTACCGTCATAAAATACAAGAATAAGCTATAGAATTTAAATGCAGCATGAATATAATTTTGAATATTTTTTCGATATTTGTAATATTACACGTCATAAATGAGGTAAACAATTGATTATCTGGGAGGCATAATATGTAGGAAACACAAAATACACATGCGTGGTGTTTAAACCGCATAGAAACAAGAAGTTACATAGATAGATAAATTTCTTATTTTTGGCTGCTGCTTCTAAAGGATCGACTTAAAAATATTGTGAAATGGAAATTCTTTTATGTCGTTCAATAGGTTATTGTCATCTTCTCTTTTTAAAATTTCTAATTGTTTCTAGTTGAGTTTACTATCTAGTATGACACCTAGTATTTGACTTTCTCGGAAAATTCAGGATGTGGCATTCAATGATGAAGTCCTATGATTGAGATTCCTCCTCATTGAATGATTAGTTCTATTTCTATACTATACTAAAATGGTGATGCTGTGGACCGGCCCGAGTGAATCTATCGGAAAAGTGGGTTCAGAAGAATCTTAAAATCGCAGCGAAGCTGCGATACGTTGGAGAAATTTTTATACCGTCGAAAAAAGTACTCGATTCACACGTTGGTAAAATTTCGATTCTCTGGGCGATGTAAAAGTATTTTTCGAAAATTCGCCAAAATCGCGAAAAAATCTGGCAAAAGGGCAATTCAAAACCCGATGAATTAACTTCTGTATAAAATGTGTGATTTAAAGATGACTATTTTGACAGCGATAATTGTCATGAGCGAAATTGCCGAAAAGCAACAAACTTGAATATTACAAGACAGAAATTTTACCTGCTTAGAAGTTGAAACTGAGTATATACATTTGTCGAGTCTTCGGTTCACGTTTGCTTGTCCACTTATGAATCGTCCTTTAGGGATTAGAGGAACCTCCTCATAGGATCAGCAAGAGTAGGTTGAGACGCATTGCCTTTATTAGCAGCAGATGAATATTTTGTTATGAATATGTTAGGAAAGGTCCAGACTCTTTGTTTGCTGATGGAGCCTGGGATAAACGGTTCCGGTGTTGTCCGCCTAATTCAGCTGAAATACCCATGTCATTTTGTCCGTTCACTGTATATGTCATTTTGTCCATAGATCGTCATGAAACAAGAAATATCTATATCGAATAAAATGCAAAATAATATATATAACATAAAAAGAGCTTCATGAATACAATGACAAATAAGTTGAGTTTGAAATGAATGCAATATAAATTAAAAAAATGGTGAAAACTAGCCATTTCTTCTGAAAATTTGGCGCAATGAAAAAAAACTCGTGACCTATTGATTTCTGTTGTCACTCATAACGACCAAATGAACTAGAGTAGCGCTTGCGAGTTTGAAGAGATTAATAGAACCCACTCTGGTCGTGTGATATGGTAGACAGTTCCGCATCTGATAGCTCCAAACTCGAATTATGCTGCATATGTCATTTTGTACGTATTTCCCCTATGATTACGTCCCTTATTTATTATTATTGTTGTTTTTCATTCATATATTCGGTCGTTTATTCATCTTTCCGAAAAACACTCGAGCTTGTCTTTTAAGGATAAATTTCTTTTGACCTCAAAATTGTTCCATCAGTAATTTTGCTCGAAAAACTAGCATTTGTCCATGTCAGTTTTTCTCGTGAAATTGCTGATTGGCAAAATTATTTCGTTTCAAAAAAAAATTATCCCATTAAAAAAGCCCTTGTGTTTTGTGTTTTTACTGTTGATCAAACTTTCCTCACAGATATCCTGGCCGTGATGTGAATATACGTATCGAAAGAGGAAAGGCCAATGCAAAATAGCTTGGTATTCGTATTTCCCACAATTTTCTCATTTCTTCAGGAAAATCAATCAAACTTTGACATTTCGTCTATGAAATCACCCGTTTGCAGAGATCTACCGATAAGGATAACTACTTTATGGCTGTAGATCTAGGGGCTCTACTAGTACAAATCTGATCTTGAAAGCAATTTCCACAATGGTCGCCTACGCAATAATTGCGACATCAACCTCCCTCCTAGCAAATAAATTATTTATATTTCATACTAATATTATAAAGAGGAAAGATTTGTATTTTGGTGTGTTTGATACGACTAGGCTCAAAAACTACTGGACCGATTTCAGAAATTGTTTCACCCTCAGAAAGCTTCATTATCCCTGAGTGACATAAGCTGTACCTACTTTTTATTAGGAGGATACCTACTATAACTTCAATAATCACAAAAAAATCAGCCATAATCAGCTACTTTCACGTGCGCTGCAAAAACCGTGAGAACAATGTATAACGGAAATGTACCTCTCAAATAGTTCTACAAAAAAGTCCGCGATAGCATATACCTATCTCTCAAGATTGACTTGCTATTACGTGTTTATGGTAATCAGATGTATTCCAAAACTATGCACTATTTGGGAGTGTGTTTTTATGCATTGGGTATTGATCCTCATCCAACTTAATACGTTATTCATCCCCAGTATTTAATTTAGAACGAAATTGCTCTTTACATCATACAATTAGAACGAGTCCATCAAAAAACAAATTTCCACCCGTGCGAAGCTGGGACGGCCTGCTTGTTAGATATATTTTTGGCATTGGCAATGCCTGCAATGAGCCCAGATTACCCTAGCTGCAGTAATTCTCTAGCTCCAATAAAATCGTCGATTCTGGTAATGCATTCCTGCACAAGAATAAGCGAATAAACTACTAAACTAGACTGAATTTAATTCGACTGCTCTCCAACTTTACGACACATACGCCGATATACGGTCCCATATATATTTATGGCAATTCTAAATTCTTTACGAGACCATTTGAGAAGAAGTGGGTCATAGAACAGGGGTTATAACAGAGGGGATCTATATTCTGGATGAGAAATGTTCGGGTCATCAAAACGGGTTTGTAAGTAATGATTATTATCTTTATAATGAAGTTTCTTGTAGAAAATCCTGGAATTGATAAGTTCTTGCATTGAATGTGTGAATGAAATCGAATAATTTTTATATAGAGTGAGTTGAAAGAAACGAACAAGTGTTATGAACAGCACAAATGTGTTCTTGAAGTGTTCAAAGATCCGATGGTCTTCGACCTCAAATACGGATGGAAAGAAGGGAACTTTAAAATAGCGATGCTCATTGAGGCCTGGAGCATCCACCCCAGCACTATAACGTTGTTTCCTGCCTTCCTAATCACCATTCAATTGTTCGCAACCATTTCCTCCCCCCAATAAACCTACCGCTCATTCCAAACGACTGCAAATCAAAATCGACAGTGTCTGCAATCCAATAGGCACTATTCAGATGAGTTAAACATAAATTCGGGGCCATTATGGATTTCATCAATAGAATCAATCAAAGCGGAGATAGTCAAATAGAGAGAGAAGGACGATTTGAATGCAAACACAATTCATATAACTGGGGATGAGTTTGTTAGTGGGTGCTGTGATGAAACGCCGATTTCAATCGAACTTCCATTTTAATTTGGAGTGAGAGAGGGAGTGGGGGAGAGTGAACCCTGGAAGAACATTACAGTTGCATTTACTTGCGGATTGAAGGTTAGATGAATATTTGTTCATCGAATACTCTTTGTTGAACTTGGCCAAATTCATGAACAAAATTGAAACTCCTTAAGGAATATAACACTTCAAAAAGTTCCTTTGGAACTTTGAAACTACGAGATCCAAAAGGTATCTCAGTAGGAACCAGCTACACCTCCTCACTCTTACAGGATGCAATTTTGTATGTGTTTTTGGGGGTCTGTTCTCCTATAAGTCTAAGGCTATATTTCAGGACTGAAAGCACTCATATTTCCTCTTCGTTGTTCAAGATGGGAATGACGTAAACGATTCCTCTCAGTCGCATAAATCCCCTTACAATACCCAGATGAATTTGCAGGAAATGGAGAATCATGCAGGGACGACCTGCCGAGTCTAACCGAGAAGGTGCATTTGGATAATGAATGTAACACAGCCATTCAACCTGTATCCGCCTCTTATGACTCAGCCTGACCATCCCCAGGGACCGACAGGAGAACTACGGGGCAATAATATAAATATACAGCTCTGAAACTCTAAACTGCAGGTAAAATATGGCTGCATTAGAGTTTCAGCATTTGTCATTTTCAGTGACTGGTGAATTTATGGGGTAGTTTCTCGGGTGGATGAGGAGATCGTGATTTTCGATGAGGGAGATTCTGAAGCTGTTTGTGCATCTGTGGATGCTGTGCATGCGCTACAGGTTGTAATTTCGATATGAAGCTTTCAAACACGTACAAACAGATTCTCCATAATTCGGATTCTATAGAAATATACATTCGAGGACCTGGATTGAGGCATTCGAACATTTTTATAGACTCGAACTAATGACCTCGCTTACGGTGAGCTTTTGAGCGTTTATCTTCATTCATTGCAGTTCAGATTTCAATGTTTTGTAACTTTAATGATGACCATAAGTTGAGTCGTTAGGGGATTCAACCGTAGAACCTCTTTTGAGAGTAGATTTTCCCCTACCACTTCAGCATAACAAAACAAAATTTGAAATTATTGGCCTTCAAATGAATCCTTTGGGAATTTGAAACCGTATAGCATTCCAGATTTAGGACCGGGATATTCAATCTGAATATCTATGTAGTGGCTACAATTCATTAATTTTCATCCCTCTGCGAAAAGCAAACCGTTGACATTCATGTGACTAGCACAGATTAATCTTTTCAGTATTAATTTGGTTTTTCCAAGTAGGTTGGTTTTTCATCGTAACTATTGAAATAAAAGCAGTGAGATTAGTAAGACGAAAGCGCTGATAGAATTCCGATATATCCCATTGTTGGGTACTATCGGAACTATTAGATGATCGCCTCGCATTTATAAAATCTTCATCATGGTTATCAATTATAAGATTTATTTCATCTATGAAGTCTCTTGATATACTGAGCATTCTTTGAGAAAGAAACGAATTGCTGAGAATTTGGAGAATTTGACCCAATTGAAGAAGGAAAGATCTCAATTTTTAAGCTGAATTTCGAAAATTCTTACGCAAATTCTCGAAAGTATCATGTATCAATATTTCCGTCGAGAATGAATAGTCTTTCCGATTCATCGGAAAAATGTCCTAATAATACGTTTTTTGGATTTCTGCATTCTTCATAAGGTTATCTATCTCCATTTGAGAAAAAATTCTAGAATTGAGATCGTTCTTTCTTGAATTGGGTCAAGTGCTCCATCAAATTCTGTCACGGTCGCCAAGTGCCAATATCCGGAAAATTATTTCAGGAGGAATATAAGAAATATAATTTTCTGACAATACTTCTTTTATTTGATCGCAACTGATAACCTGGACTAATTCTCAGTTGATTCCAATTTCCATTTGTCTACTAGGTTCAAAACACTACACTATAATGTTTTCAAAAGAGAAGTTAAGAAGTTGCTGATGATCAATAGCTTCTATAGTCTAAGTGAGTTTTTGGATTGTAAATTGAGTTAATTAATTGATGAAGAACTTTGTTTTTTGCTTTTCCTAAATTTACATTTTTTTATATAACTGTATATCGTAGTAATGTATGACTATTTGACTTGTCCCATACAAATATTGTTTGTCTAAAGGGGTGTAATAAATTCTTTCTTTCTTTCTTTCTTTCTATATTTGTATACAAATTGAATTTACTATCAATTTCCAACAAAATCCTAATTGATGACAGCTCAAAATAACAGCAAAATTCGTACCGCTCACACAGTATTCCTCACCATCGGAATATTAGGTTTGGATCCCAATAGGTTCAGTCAAATGAGGACTTACACCTTCAAATGGTCTCTAGAATTATCCACTTGCACAAATTTACAAATCACTCTCTCCTACTGAGCGATGAAAAGACGTTTAAGAACCGCATTCCTGTCAGTAGCGCCTCTGAAGTCAATGCCTGCTGACTATGAGTTTCTATAAATAAATCCATTCAATCGATATGGAAAACAAGCAATTCTTCATATGTATATACTAACTGACAAAAAAACTGCATCACCCAGAAGGAGCTGTTTCAATTTTGAATTTTTTTTTGGGGGAAACATAAATAGTATGCGAGAAGATAGATGCATAGAATACCTGGTGTTGACACTGATAGGTATAGCAGGGAATAGGGCCCCCGCAGACTGCAGACTTTTTATCGGCCGATAGTTTGGTCGACTTCTTAATCAGTATGAAGAGCAATGCTATGCATATGCGCACACTACAGCGATTCCTCTCCATACTGATTAAAAAGCCGACCAAACTATCTGCCTATAAAAAGTCTGCAGTCTGCGGGGACCCTTAATGATTAAATTTGGAGAAAAAAATCGTGAAGCATTTGTCATGTAAACATTCTTTGTTTGAAGTCGTTTTTTGCAAATGTTTCGAATTTTACAACAAACCAGCTCTTCGAGGAGATCCAAAGTCGATGTTTAGTTGTTGTCAAAATGCCTAGAGCACGTGTACGCGGAATTTATCGCCAGCTGAGTGAATTTGAAAGAGTTCGAATTATTGGTCTATGGGAGGCGGGGTTGTCATTTCGAGAAATCGCTAACCGTACGAATAGAAATCCAAATACTGTTAAGAGATGTTGTTTGATAACGCCCAAAATCGAAGGAGGGTAGGCACCGGACGTCGAAGGGGCACAAATGAAGTTCAAGATCGACGTCTAAGACTTATGGCCTTTAGAGACCGATTTGCTACAACTCAATCTTTGGCTGATGAGTGGTTAGGAGAACAATGCCGTCCTGTAACTGTTCGAACGGTTTACCGCCTGATAAGGTCTTTGGGACTGCAACATTAACGACCCCGTCTTGTGTTACCTCGGACGGTGGAGGATCGCCGGCAACGATTACAGTGGTGCAGAGAACGACAAAATCGAAATGTGGAATGGCATCAGGTCGTCACTTCGATGAATCTCGATTCTCCTTGGGTGCACATGATGGCCGAAGGAGGGTTAGACGACGTTGGGGAGAAAGAAGTGAACTCCAGTTTGATGTTGAACGTCATTTACACCAGACAGTAGACATTATGGTATGGTGTGCTATTGCACAAGCAAGGAGGACACTTTTAGTCTTTATTTGAGGTAACATGACAGCGCTGCGTTACTTTCAA
Organism: Adalia bipunctata; assembly: GCA_910592335.1. Lineage (NCBI taxonomy): Eukaryota > Metazoa > Arthropoda > Insecta > Coleoptera > Coccinellidae > Adalia > Adalia bipunctata. Next base: position 22,454,061 of record OU342950.1, read on the forward strand.
GAAATAGTGGAGCCATATGTTCTCCCTTACCTTAACCGGCTCGAGAATCCAATATTTCAGCAAGATAATGCTCGATCTCATGTTGCCAGAGTTAGTTCAAACTTTATTGAAGCGACCCATGTGAGCCTCTTGCCATGGACGCCTAGATCCCCCGATCTTTCGCCCATAGAGCAGGTTTGGGTCATCATGGGTAGAAGGCTTGAAAATTTACCCCAGCCTCCACAGACTTTGGCGGCACTGGGACATGAAGTGCAGGTAGCTTGGGAAAGTATTTCTCAAGAAGAAATAGACCATCTCATTGCATCAATACCAAGACGTGTTGGGGAGTGTATAGATAACCGCGGTGGACAAACACAATATTAACAAATTTATTGAAAAAAATTGTAAACCATTTTTGTTCTTCAAATTTTAATCAACTGCTCTTTGCTAAACTATCTATGTTTTACCAGCAACAATTAGAAATTCAAAAAGCTCCTTCAGGGTGTCGCAGTTTCTTTGCCAGTTAGTATATTATTGATTGCCTGACCCATATTTGCATAAACACGATGTTCATTGAGATTTCTCTCTGAATTTCCAGTTCCTCCCGTCCTTCTCAACTACAGAACATATCTGTCAATTAGATACAATTGTTCGATGCCATGGCATAGAATATGGCGAATATCCAAAACAGAAACCCTTTTCATCTACGAGCCCGCATTCAATTGATACTCCATCCGTAACAAGCGATGAGATATTTTCATATTCCGCTTAAATAGAGTTCGATTCGCGGAGCATCCCCCACATTTATTTAAAACTGGAATGCGACACAGTCATAAATTATTCATATTTCGACCCTGCTCAAGCCTTGCCTCTTTTCATGCTTTCCCCAGAACCCCGTGATCCAAATTGATTCGACAATCGGGGAATAAAGGAACAGACAGCTCCATATCCGGGCCCAGCATCCATCGCTCAATATACATATGCGATTTCTGTCGGAAAAATGTTATTTCTGGGAAACGGAGAACGAAAAGTGATTTTGCCAGGGGATCGCGGTACAATCGATAATTCAGGGTGGGTTATTGGGACGATGTGAATTTTGAAAAAAATGGGGCACTTGAAGCACTGACGAATAAGACCTTGTAGGTATACTCCATTCACTTTTATTTAATCACATAGGAGGTCATGGTTTCGTTTTCAGGAGTTGGTACACCTGATGAAAAATCTGTGCGCGTACAGAGAATATCGTTAATGACAAAACGACGTTGCCAGTTTCTTTGTTTACATCAAAGTAAAAGTATCAAAGATATTTCACATTTTGTAAGTTCGAATCGATCGGCGATTTTGGGGCGAAATATCGATAGGAAATCACCCATTTTTCCGTTTTTCGTTGTCCAGAAGAAGTTTCCCGTCGATATGAGAAATTTCGTGCAAGTGTCATTTTTTCCTTTCACGACTTTTGGCGAGAGTACGAACGGCAAATTTGAATTGGACCAAAAATCGATTTATAAGCATAAATAAAGCGAAAGTAAGTACTAATCGAAGTATGAGGAAAGAACTTGCAGAATGAAATTGCACGATTTTCGTAAGTAAACGGGTTCTGGAAGGCCATCATCGGTCTCTAAATGATTATTGTTGATCGTTTTCACGTTTCAGAAAAAAAACACGTCGAAAAAGCTGAAAAAAAGAAGAAATATGACTATATTTAGGGATTGCATTACCGGTTTAACGATTTACCGGTTTACCGATTTACCGCCCTTAATGTTCTTCAAATTACCGACCAAGAAACCGACATCTTTTACCGGTAATTTCGGTAAAAAAAATGTCAGCGCTGATCCATTGTTTCTGTAATGCACGGGCAGCGCGGACAAGATGGATTGTTAAATATTCAAGTGTGTAAATGTGTGAAAAGGAAATGTAATATTTTTGGAAAGAGGGAATTCAGGAAAATACTTAGAAATGACTTTCGCAGCACTCATGACAACTCGGCCTACTGGTGTGGAGACCTAATCTTATTGTATTGATATATCAATACTTTCATCACTGAGGCCCGGTTTCAGCAAACATTTTACTCTGGTTTAACGAGATAACTGAGGCCCGGTTTCAGCAAACATTTTAATCTGGTTTAACGAGATAACTGATATTAACGATTGATTTTTGACTGAAAAACCACAGAAAATTATCGTTTACTGCCTTGAACGAGATTAAAATCGTTGGTGAATCCCGGCCTGAGATTACCGATTGATTTTGACTGGAAAACCACAGAAAATTATGGATTACTGCCTTAAAACGAGATTATAATCGTTGGTGAAACCCGGCTTTAGCCGTTACCTAATCTTTGTTATAATTGTTCCCGCCGCAGAAATGGCTTCTTTGGACTCCACACTAGGAGGCCGAGTTGTCATGAGCGCTGCGAAAGCAATTTCTAAGTTTTTCCCCTGAATCCCTCTTTCCAAAAATATTTCTATTTCCTTTTCACACATTTACATTATTTCGATCCCTTTAGTTTAATAAAAAAGGTCCAGAGAAAACAAAGCTTATCAGCTTTGTTTTCTCAGGGCCTAAAGGAATCGGACAAGTCGATGAAAAAGTTAGAAACGACAGATATTTTTTTATTTAAATTACTATTTCGAATGTTTTAGGGCCTCTTACTAGTCTTTGAGTTAGGTATTTTTTTTTTCAATTTACCTAGAGTTTTACTTTTCTGTTGTTATTATTTGATAAGAATTAAACTCTGGTTATTTATTTTGTGGCTTATTCTTTTATGTCGGAAAAAACCGGTAAATACCGGTAAACCGGTAATTTTTCAAATAATTTACCGAATTACCGGTAAATTCAAATTCGGTAAATTTGCAATCCCTAACTATATTGCATTCAACGGTAGGTGAATTCAGATCCCGATAAATTGAAATGTGTCACTGGAGCTTTCATTCGTATCAATCCTTTGCCGAAATTAGAAATAGGCTATATTGAACCAGAATGCATCGGTTTTTTCCATATTCCAGGAGTATGTGTCTTATTTTAGAACAGGTGAATGATAAATGTGAAGCATATGTTTGACCTATTCCATTTTATTTGTACCAACCTACTGTGGTAGTAATGTATGAATATTTTTCAATCAAATAAATTACTATACAGTCAGAATATTTTACTCCTTGTTCATAAGATCAAATAAATTGAAATTATTGGTCTCTGTAAACAAATTCGTTAATTTAATATTATGTTTATTTTCTTTGTGATGAATGAATAAAACTGTTATTTATTTGAAATAATAAAGAAATATTAGAAAAAGAAATGTAATGCACCCTCACAATCATATTATACATATATCACATATTTGGATTCCAATAGAGGGATATAATGTCATTCTTGATTCTTGTAATTACCCATCAATTCATCTTATATCTTTGGGTTGATTTTTTTTAATGAATTCTTGATTAGAATCAACAATTGATTACGTCGAGTCTTGAACTTTCAGTTCAAGAGGATAATAAACATTCATTCTTCACAAGCATGCATATGAAAATTATGTGAAAGCAATGCAATTTTCTTCCATGGCAAAAAATAATATATTTCAACAGTGATCTCTTGTACTTTTCATGCAAATAACTAGGGAAGGAATCCTTTCTATCAATTCATATAAACGTTTATTATTTTCGTCCATCACATCTTTTCCAATTTATTCACATTCTGAGAAAACGCTAAGAATGTAGAAAGGGCAACATAGTGTTGACTTGGAACATAAAAATATTTTGAAAAACGTCATTACTTCGATACAGAGTGGAATGTGTCAAATTTCCAAGGCCAGAGTTGTGAAATTATAATTGTGAATGGAGTATAGATGCGCATTCAAGAGAAAAAGAAGTTGACATATTTCAAAAAAATTGGCATATACTTGTTCGCATACTTTGTCTCAACCCTACAAATTCAGGCTCTAACAAAGATAGAAATCCGAATCAATTCGACCTGTCTAGCTCAAAATTCGCAAACAAATTGCATCCCGCAGTCTGGCCAACACACGTAGGAACTTGGTAGGTGAGACTGAACGTTGCGGTCTTACCGGCTGGAATCAATTCGAATCCAGACCGCAAGCCAGACCGCAGCTCAAATCCGAATGAATATTCGCTGTCCCTTGCCAGGATAAACATTTAATTTAACCTGATTTAATCCTGATAAAGTAATATTCCGTACCCCCAGGTGGTGTGTTAGCAATTTTAGGCAACGCTACCTTACCATGATGAAGAAACTTCACAGGATATCGCAGTTTGTGTCGTTATTTGTTTTGAAAATTGGATATAAGTTGCTGTGATTATATTCCTACTGCTTAGTTGGATCAGATCGGAATGGAAACATCGATGGCAGTTTCTTTTTTTATGGAAAAATTCGAAGAGAACGCCATTCAAACAGACTTAAAGAAACGATCCAAATATGGATGATACCTTCGTGATTTGGAGGCATGACCTTCCACGACGGAGGTGGGGCTACATCAGGTAACAACCTCCGACCGAATTGCATCTGAAGATGCCAACCGCAATGGGCATTTCCAGTCATTTTCAGAAACAATATATTTTGACCTATTGGACTCTCACGTAAGTCGTGGTTCTTTTTCAAATTTTTAATTCATCAATTCATACCCTTGAAAAAATATTGAAAACTCAAGAATAATCTACCGAATTCAAACGATCAGAAGAAGCGGGAAATCGTGTGACGTCGGTGACTAGGGAGATTTTTGATTGTCTGTACTCGTCCTGACGTGCTGCTGATATAAAATGACAGCATTGCCAAATCACAGAGAATTAGCCTCAAAAAGCCTTTCACTTTCCTTTTAATATCATAATATAATGTTGATTTTGAATGTTTTTTTTTATCATCATGACATTTTCATTTGTACTCCATAAAGCTTCATAATTTCATTCAATTTACGACCTCCTAATTGAAGATAACGAGGGTTCAAGTAAGCAGATAGTTGAGAAACTCAATTAAAAATAATTATCCCTAGTCTACACACCGGTTCTAATAAGCAAGCAAGCATTAATAATTATTTTCATGTTGAGAAGAGCAAATTAGTGGTAAGAATAATAGTTGATTTGGCAACTGTTTATATAGGGACCATCTGATCGTCAGTCGTTGATTTAACCTAGGAGTATAGAATAATAGAATACTCCTAGACTTAATTGTAAGAAACGCCCTTCTATAGTACGCAGAGAAGACGTCGAAATGTCGAATAATGTTAACTAAGAAGGTTATGGTTTTATTTATAACTAGCTGGCCCGGCGAACTTTGTTTCGCCTAAATGATACCTATACCATAGCCATCTTTATCTTAAGAAGGCCGTGCCTATACTTACTGTGGATTTCACAAATCGTAATCACCAGTGATCGGAGATCAACGGCTTGGTTAGATTTCTGAACTGACAAATCGAGTTGAAACCCCCGTTTAAGTTGTATAAACTTACCATTGCTATTTTTTCAAGCAGGAGATAAATAAGGCATAATAAAAGTTCTGTCAAATGTCATCTGTCAAAAGTCATCTGTCTACTGACAAATGTCATCTGTCAAATGTCATCTGTCAAATGTCATCTGTCATACGTCATCTGTCAAATGTCATCTGTCAGATGTCATCTGTCATTTTTTCCACGGATATGAGCTGTCACACAAAACAGAAATACAAAAATAATATGTCAATTACTAATTATGGGCAATTTTGAATTCAGTTATTTCCGCAAATATATTTATTACCCAAACATAAATCAAAAACATTTCAGAAATATAGAGAAAAGATGAAAATGGACAACTCACGATTGATACTGATCGTTAAAATCCGATTTACTTGACATTCCGGTGAAAATTTACTGTTCCACCAACTTGAGATCTTTACCCGCTTTTGATCTGATAATAGCCTTCCATGTTATTATAAGTTCTATGCAAATTACACAATAATTGTATACATCGCCATTTATACTCTAGTAGTCTAGTCTATACCATTTCTGAATTTCCTAGCCTTCAAGAAAATGAAATGCACCGTTGGCAGACTACTTCATGGCTTATATCTTCACAACGTTCTATTTTATTATTGCATTTCTATTTAATACCGTGGAACTTCGTTCTACTACTATTAATCCCCATGGAATATTCTTATACTGTTGGTAAGACCTACTGCACTTTTAACTATTCACTTGACATGCGATTCTGTGGAAGAAAAACTAACCTCCTTTGTCCAAATGTCAAAACCTATATAAGTGCTCTATGATTGCTCGATTGGTGGTAAGAAAATGGAAGGCTTTTTTTTCTTTTCTGTAGGATTTTTTTGGGAATATTTTGTTATATAAACCTTGCCCTAACAATAATAAACACAACAAAAAAAGAATTGTCCAATTTGGTGCGATCGTTTGAACAATATGGCATTTCGAAGTTTTGAACCAACCATAGATCGCCTTTTATTAATATAGATTTGTCGGCGTGGTTGTCACATCAGTATTTGTATTTTCAGAGAATGAGTATTATATCAACTTAAATGAAAATAAAGTTGTTACATGACGATGTTTCAAAAACATTATAGTGATCACATCGAATATAATACGATTATTGAATATATTTATGAATAAATTCAGAGATTTCACAAGGACTTGACAACAGCGGCTTGTCTCTCAGTTACTCTGGGCTTTGTCTCCTCCATCACAAACGTCAACCAATCATATTACAAATTGAGTCACTGACGTCACAGCAGAGGGACGTTCGAATTCACACGTGTTGAAATCACATTTTTAATATCGAATAATTAATCAAATCTTTACAATTCAGAGTGAATAAATGGTTACAAATGTGTCAAAAACTGACCTTCATTACGTTATGTGAAGAAAAGTGTATATTTTGAGGTACTGGAAATCCCCATTGTAGGCGAAAGTTTATGTCGAATTAATATTGGACCACGGCTAGAAAGACCGGAATACTCTAAATATGAACACGAACAATATTTTTTTATCACTGAAACCTATCTTTACATTGCGACAAAAAAAAAAACATATCATCGAACCTTGGAGAAATATACACTAACAATTTCCCTGAAAAATACAAACGTTCGGTTCTCAGATGAACATTTTTGGGAGCTGTGACATTTAATTCTACGGTGAAAAAACTTCGGGTTCTGTACTTTTTGCGACCTCTTCCAGTCTCTGTGAGACAGCCTGACCTAGGTGTACCGAGATATATTGCTGGAGCGTGAAATTAGACGATTTCGAAACATTCGGCGTAGAAAATCCATGCAAATTGTACAGACGGGTATGTACTCGTAACCGTCGGAAAGGGTGGGCATTAAAACCAGGAAATTGTTCCATTAAGATTCTTCAATGTAGAAAGGGGCATTAAATGGGCGAAGAATCTCTTGGAATAATTAATGGGAAAAGAATGTGTGCCTGCCGATGAGAAGTATCTGTGTTAAATATAAAGATACTCAAACATGATAAACCATTTGTCATGGTTCGCCAAATCGCCAGACTTCAATTGTTAAGATTTCTTTTCATACTAACTGGATTTCCATGAAAATTTCGATTTTTCTCAGGATTTCGAGAGAATCGTTCAAATTTTTTTCCTAGAAATCTATAGCAGATACGATAAAACTACAAAAAAACATAAAGTTTAGTATTGAAATGAAGATTCTTCTTTTAATTTTTAAAACTACAGTGGCTTACCAAAAAAAAGTTCTGGAGGAAAATAGGGGATAGTGTTCCAGAAAAAATATCACCCTGAAGATTTGCAATCGAAATTGACATATTCTATGGTGTGAGCTCTAAATGATAATGTCTTCGCCAAATTTCAGTGAAATAACTTGTAATTTACAGATACTATGAGAAAAAAAAGAATTGGATATTAAACAAAATGGTGCAGGAGCTGGTGACTCCAACTAATCAGAAATTTTTCAATATAAAATTATAAAACCACCTAATCTGATTCATACAAGCTCAAAACCACACTTTTTCTGTTCAAGATTTCGAAGAAGATATCCTCACACGAATTGTCCTGCAAATCCAGAAAGTATTTCTGATAAATTCGACATTTCTGAGGGAAAACGAACACAAATCTCATTTCCAGTACTCGTCAGGCCTGTTCCTTCCAGGAAGTTTTCATCGAAATCAACGAAATAATGCGTCATCCATATTAAATTGGGGCGAAGGGTCGAAGGGACAAGAATTCCGTGTCTTCAAGCCTTATCTCCTTCGGCAGTTCATTGAATTTCTGGGACTGAAATCGAAATATAAACGAATGACTCGTTGATATGGTCAGTTAGGGTTTGCCAGCTCTACGATTGAGTCTGATTTATTGAGAGAAATTCGGAATGTAATAGATATGAAAATGGAAAACGTGCTTTAGTCCCTACATTCGGAATGTCAGCGCTTCCTCTTATTTGATCCACTTGGTATTTGTAGGTATACTCCATTCACTTCTATAAAGTCCCAGTTGGCCATGACAATGTTAGATTATAGTCATTTTCCTAGCAGATAACTACACAACGTTGTCCTCCCTACTTAGTACTTACGTATTTATCAAAATGTTGATTAACTTTGGGAAAATCACGAATTTGAGAAAATATCATGTGAATTCAATAATTCCAAAAACCTGGCGAATGTTGAAGAAATTTCTTTTCTGTTAATACTGGAAATATTTCACGTACCTATATAGACATGGTTGGGAGATTCAGTTATGCTATTTTCTTGTACGGAAATCGAGATTCGAGTGTTGAAATGTTGCTGAAAAATATTGGACAGAATAGTCCGTTACTTTGTGGTTGTTCATTCGGAAAAAGGATAAAAGTACTCGAATAACACGGCAAAATAGTCCGTTACTTTGTAGTTGTTCACTTGGAAAAAGGATGAAAGTACCCGAATAACACGACAGAAAAACTTCTAAACGAACAGATGGACCTATGGAATTCCACACTTTTAAAAATTCTCAAGAAATAAGCCTACAGAAGACGTTGAAATCCTTTTTTTTTCCAACTTGAAATAATCCAGTATGAAAATGACGAAAATGTAGTAGTACTACGAAACCTGTGTCACAGTTAAACCTCAAAAGACCCAACTCCATTTATTCAAAAACTTTCTTATTGTATTAGCATTGGCAACCTGTGTCAGTTTCAAGAAAAAAAAAACTTTGTAAACCTAAATCTTGGCCAAACGGGATACTTAATAAAAGTGAATGGAGTATACAGAATGTTTCACCATAATCTGGGCAAACATATATAGCCGTGTAGACGACACCAGGGAAGTCATTTTTGCCTCATGACATATACCCCGTTTTCGCCGTATAAGCGAGATACAGGGTGTTCAATGTCAACTTTGAGCAATATTCTGATAACTGTGGTGAGTTATGCGTGACATTTGAAATAACGGTTCCTGGTCACATCTTAGTATTTTTTGGGGCTCAATTCAAATGTTGTGTAGAATTCTGAAAAAAATTTCAAAATGGCGGAAAATCTGCAAAGCTTGAATTTTTTTTTCTCGGTTGCTAATTTGGAAAGCACTTTTTCAACGTACTCGATTTTCTAAGATTTTCCGTGAAATTTTTTTTTTAATTCGAACTCAACTTTTTTTTCACATGTCTCCAGTGAAAAAAAAATTTCGCCCAAATTTTTTGGAATTTTTCATGGTTGAGCTATCTTTATTTCTGAATACTTGGGTGGAAACAGAATTAAAAAATATCATTTGGTTATCTTTTTGTAGCCTTCCAAAGATTACGCTCAGAGAAATTTCATAATTTTTATTAAAAAAACTGGAGGCCGTACGAAGGCCAAATTTGGGCTCATAAGCTGCCAGAGTGACCTGGACATAAATATGAATTTATAAACAAAAAAAAATGTTTAAAAAAACTTTGGTGGGAATCGAACTCTACACTTTCGATTTACTAGCGTCGCTTTGGTCACGGAAATTTATAAGATTAAAATAAACCCAATTCATACTCGTAGAGAGTTCGAATCCTACCAAAGTTTCTTGAAAACAATTTTTTTGGTTTATAAATTCATATTTCTGTCCGGGTCATTCTGGCAGCCCATTAGCACAATTTTGGCCTTCGTACGGCCTCCAGTTTTTTGAATAAAAATTATGAAAGTTCTCCGAGCGTAATTTTTGGAAGGCTACAAAAAAAACCAATAGATATTATTTCATTCTGTTTTTACCTCAGTATGCAGAATGAAAGATAGTTCAACCATGAAAAATTTCAACAATTTCGGCCGAAATTTTTTTTCACTGAAGACATGTAAAAAAAAGTTGAGTTCGATTTTTGAAGAAATTTTTTCACGGAAAATCTTAGAAAATTAAGTACGTTGAATCCATCCGATTTCTTTATAACAGCCATTGTTAGTATCGAAAACAGCCATATTTTGAGTGGTCTAAGCTTGTGAAACAAACTCGAAACTTAAACGAGGAATTCTAGGCTGATAAGATGCACATGGTCTAGTTGTGTTGTGCTTTCGAGGATACGGAATTCAATAAAACCTAATTCAGAGTTCTACGAAAGACAATTTATATCTGCACCAGTGAAATGGAATTCACATTTCCTCAGGAATTTTCAGAAAAAGTCCCTAGCTGAAGCTATTCTGTATTATAATTTTCAATTTAAATAGTGCCAATTAACTTTTCTTTCATACCCTATTTCCTATTCTCAGATATTTCAGAAGCGGAATGAAATCAAGTCAAAAAGAAGAGGCGGTGTTTGATTTTCGGATATACACCCTGTACATGGAACAACAAACTCCTCGTTTTCCAGTCTGCCTATTTTATACTCAAGAAGTATTCCCTTGAAATCGACCCGGTGAATTCCTTATTTTCACCAACCAATGAATTACGAAAAATTCAAGAGTTTCGCTTCGCATGCCACAATCAAACCTCGAGAGTCCCATCGTCTTTGAGGAAGACAAAGTCGACCCAAACCCTTTCATTCTGCAGAATCGGAAATACGGAGAGATTGGACGATCGGTTTCGACGAAATGAACACGGTGAAATTGCAAACAACGCTGAAAAACAGATCGGGATTGGAGTGACTGAAAATTGCAGTTTTTCCCATTTGCTCGGACGCAGTTTTGACAACACAATCGACTGAATTGGGAAAATGGAGTTGGAGAATATTGTCGAGAGGAAATCTGGGAAATTCGACCGTTTGAAGGAATTGATCCAGTAACTGCTGCTTTTGCTCGCTGGAGCCAAATGAGTTTTCATGCTTACTTATGAACTGATTTCATTTGCATTATCGCTGGATCAGAAAATTGGTTTCTACCTCCCCTAATTTTGGATTTCATGCAGTTTTGGAACAAAGGTAATGAGTTGCCTATATTTTTCGTGGATTTAGACTAGTGAAAACGTAGATTCCTGGCTTATCCATCAATATCGAGAAACTGGAAACGTGACCGAAAGAACGATAGGTAGACGCTCAAGATTTACCACTCTTACACAAAATCGATTTTTCTAGACGACTTTCGGGAAGGATTCCACTTACCCAAAATCATATGCGACTTATATTGGAATGGGCCAATGAAAAAAGGTCAATGGAGGTCTGTATTGTTCACACATGAGTCGAAATATGGAGGGTTTTCGAAAAGTCGGCGTATTTTTGTATGGACTGTTTGGGCTGGCATTTGTTTCAATGGACGTACGGAATTATTGATGCTTGATGTTACCATGAGTGCGCAGATTTACATAAGGCAAGTTTTTGGCAATATTATTTCCTGTTCTTATTTTTGGACGATATTGCACCACCCCATCATGCAAGAATTACCGATGAAGATCTGGAAATTCATGATAATCCAAATTTTGCTCTGCCCCCTCGGTCGAAAGAGCGTTGAACCAGCTTGAGATCAGTAACAAGAAGCTTCGGATTCCCATAAACCACCACCACAAACACTTCAAGAACTCGGAGTGCATTCACCGCAATTCTGGAGAGAAATTGATGAAGTCTATTTTATTAATCTGATCGAAGTATGCAGAGGCGCTGTCAGGTTGTGATTCAAGAAAACCATAATCTTCTAGAAACTATATTTCATCTATTCTCTGAATGCCCTCAGTTTGTACTACAAATACTCAAAAAAATTTTTCACCTGAAACTGCGGAACTCGCAGAAAAAAAGGCGAAAGAATTATTCAGTTGAAGGAATGAGTAAATATTTAGATTTCTCAAATTGGTGAAAAATTGGCAACTTTCAAAACAGTCCCCAAATTTTCAAATTCCTCAACTTTTGGTGAACATCAGTACAGAGTACAGGGTCCTGCAATAGTGCGAAAATCTTCCATGGCTGCCGAACCAGACATCTCACATCTCAGACCGCTGGAAAGTAGACCTCTTGTACCTTCTTTTCTGCATCTCAGGAAATCATTTTCTGATATGCAGGGTGTCCCTGATAAATGTTATTCAACAAAGGGATGATTTTTTTATGCATCGCCCCATATATTTTCACATATTTTCAATGACCTTCATTACCTCTTTCATGACGCAAAAAATTCGAGACATTTTTCCAACGGTACAGATCTTATTCAAAGAAAACTGCAAAAAGGCGAGGGAAAAACAGTTCAGTACAAGTGAGATGAATTCGATCTAAAAGTTTTTTAATTGAAGGATTTGCCTTGATATGGTTCATAAATGATCAACCTGTCATATACAGGGTATCCGTTATTAAGGTCCAAATATGAAGAACTTCAAATTATTATTTCTCGATTTTTTCAAATGTAACACCCTGTATTTTTTCCACAATAATGTGGATAATTGAATACCTTATATTCTCTTAGAAGTAATCTTAGGATTATTTTCACTCCCGCATCCAGCAGACACGAAAAATGATATCGCATCTGAAAATTTTATTCAAATAACAACAAAATGAAAACTAACGGACATTCAAAAGAGGTTGAACAATGAAATGAAACTAAATGAATGATTATTGACGAACTTCAAAACCTTCCCAGAATCATAATTTTAATTCATCAACATTACAAAGTGTACTCTTTGTATACTTTATATTCAATGACGAAATACAGGGGTCTACACTCAATAAACTATATTGAAATATCAGTTCCAAAGATAAACTTGCGGATGCTAAACAATGAGATATTTCACATTGATTATGCTGACTGCTCTCCATTCAGAAAAATGATGGAGCAGAGCAACTTATTTTTTCCAGTATGTAGTATCGACCTGTTTGTTGTCAGTATTGCCAAAGAAATTAAAGAAACTCACTTCCTCACCAGTGAACTATTTTATATTTAGTTTTATGTTCAGTTTGTTAATCATATATATTTGTATATTTCTTTTTCTTTATCTCTTTCCTTTAATTACAGTTTATAATTGTGTTGGTTTGAGAATGAATGAATAAATGAATAAATAAAAATGATATTTTTTTCCTGTACATACAAACAAATCATATTGATCACGTATTAAACCATATATCAGTTTTTATCGGCTTTCCAAAAATATTAATCAAGTTATGGCTACTGAGAGCTCAAAGATAGGTTCTTTCGAATACAGTGAATCAGTATGAATTTTTGAGAAAAATGTGATGGTTGATATGATTTTCATTTTAATGAGGCAGTGTCACAGAACCTATTTTTTTAGGAAGTCGAACTTATGATGCCCAGATCCTAATAGGAAACATTCATCCCATTTTTTTCCAAAAATTCATACTGATTCACTTTATTTAAAAGTATCTTTGAGCTCTAGTAGCAATAACTTGATAACTACTTTTTTGGAAAGCCGATAAAAACTGATAAAATTGATTGAATACGTGGTCAATATGTTTTGCTTGTACGGAAAAAAATATCATTCTTATGTTGATGCTCAGGAAGTATGATTCTGGGAAGGTTTTATAGTTTGTCAATAATTATTCATTTAGTTTTATTGCATTCTTTGACCTCTCTTGAATGTCTGTTAGTTTTTATTATGTTATTATTTGAATAAAATTTTCAGTTGCAATATCATTTTCAGTGTCTGCTGGATGCGGGAGATGAAATAATCCTAAGGTTACTTCTGAAAGAATGCAAGGTATTTAGGTATTCAAATGTGAAAAAAATACAGAGTGTTACATTTGAAAAATCGAGAAATAATAATTTGAAATTCTTCATATTTGGACCTTAATAACGGGCACCCTGTATATGAGAGATTGATCGTTTAAACACCATGTCAAGGCAAATCCTTCAATTAAAAACTTTCAGATCAAAGTCATGTTACTATCGCTTCTTGAAATCGTCAGAAGACTTTCACTGAACTGCTTTTCCCTCACTTTTTTGCAGTTTTCTTCGAATAAGATCTGTACCGTTGGGAAAATGTCTCTAATATTTTGCGTCATGAAAGATGTAATGAAGGTCTTTAAAAATATGTGAAAACATATGGGGTGATCCATCAAAAAAATAATCCATTTGTATTGAATAATATTTATCAAGGACACCCTGTATATCAGAAAATAATTTGCTGAGAAGCAGAAATGAAGGTACAAGAGGTCTACTTTCGAACGAAATCTCTGAGATGTCTGGTTCGGCAGCTATGGAAGATTTTCGCTCTATTGAAGGACCCTGTACAAACAAATGACGTTAAAACTCTGAGTAACATCAATCCCTTCACACTGAGTTAATAAAAAAAATCACCATCCTCATCCATACCACTCGTCCTAGATCCTCCCCACATAACCTGTCCCAATTGCAAACACCAGTACACAGGAATCTCTACAAATCTACTGGCGCTTAGATGCGAACGGATCGAAGAGCTCCACCAGAGTACCCATTAGAGCGGTTCCACCATAATATCCACAGTAATAACAGCAACAAGGCTGTCTTATCAATGGAAATAACACATCGGTTCCTCTATCGATTCCATCCGAGACTCCCTTAATGCTGTGTCTCTCGCAAGGCCTGTTCTTGTAACAATAAGGGAAGGATGGGAGCCATCGACTTAGAAATCGTAAGGATGTCTGAGTCCTTACTTTGAATTCGAATCTCCTTCATGATACTCTATACCGGGGAAATTGTGACATGAAGCAATTTGTTTGGAAATGAGGTGGCATTACCGTTTGTTAGGAGCGAAGCCACCACTGGCACATCTCTACCCGTACATCTTATGGGTTACTGATTCTTCCATATTATACATTATGATCCAAAAGTTCCTGGAAATTTTGAATGAAACAAAATTGGGTTAATCTTCTTCCCAGTTTATTTTCCGCAAATCGCTAGGAAATTTTGACATTCCTAACAAAATTTGTAATAGGAAAAGTCAAGAATACCCAACTGTTTATTCATTTCCTTACTGTAAGGAAATGTTTATTCATTTCCTTACTGAAAGGAAATGATATTTCCTTACAGTTGTAAGTGTTCTACATAAGCATATTCGTATTTTTCTCTTTATTTTCTTCGGCAATATTTCTAATGAAGCAGTATCCACTGCCTCAACCAGCTCTGGAAGAGTTCCAGAAATGGAAAATTCATCATCACTTACCATTTCACACTGTTTTGTCTTCGAAAAGCCCAGCAATTAATAGTACATTGTTTACCGGGTAGGAAAAGCCTTATATTGCTGGACGATCGTGAAGATTGCCGAGGCTTACCAACACAGAGTCCAGGAATGTGGCTTTTCATACGAGGTAAACATACTATTTTTCCGCAAATCGTTTGAAATTCGACAGATTTTAATGAATTTTGAAGAAAATCGCGAATTATTCGATTCATAAATAAGTAGAGCTTTGAAATCCGGAATGCTTTGGTTGTGTTATTATGGATACGTATTAATGCTGAATTGTCAAACTTGAAGGATATTAATTTAATTGCTGGTCTTTTCGAAGACAAAACAATGTAAAATGATAAGTGATGATGAATTTTCCATTTCTGGGACTCGTCCAGAGCAGTTTGAGGCAGTAAATACTGCTCCATTAGAATTATTGCCAAAGAAATCTAGAGAAACTTACGAATATGCTTATGTAGAACACTGACAACTGTAAGGAATAGTTATTTTCCTATCAAGGGCGGGAAGTTGTACTTTCCCGCACTAGATTGCCGTTGCCCGAACGACGCGGAGCGGAGTTCGGGCAAGCAATCGAATGCGGGAAAGTACTTTCCGCTCAAGATAGGAACAATATTTTTTCTACAACTACAATTTTTTCTACTTTCCCGCATTGTTTTCGATTCGGAAAGTGTCACTTTTCCGCACTAGTGCGGGAAAGTAAATATGTGTTGAATTTGGGTATAATAATACCTTTAGCATGAAATCTCTTTATCTACTTACTTATATATTTAGTTAAATATTTCAAATTATGCAGTTTCATCCATCTCAAACTAATTATTACTGCAGATTTCCGTTTGAAAATTATTGCATTTTCAAAGAGAACTTGACATCCTTCAAAAATTAGGACTGGCATACATGGATCTGTGTATTTATTTCTATGTCACGGTCTATGATTTTCCGCATAGAATCCCAAACTCCTTAATTAATGTGTCAAAACGAATATTCGAGTTGTGTAGAAGTTTTTTTCATATTTTTATAATACGGTTGTAGAAAAAATATTGTTCCTATCTTGAGCGGAAAATACTTTCCCGCACTCGATTGCTTGCCCGAACGACGCGGAGCGGAGCGGCAATCTAGTGCGGGAAAGTACAACTTTCCGCCCTTGATAGGAAAATAACTATTTTCTACAACCGTATTATAAAATGAGAAAAAACTTCTTCTACACAACTCGAATATTCGTTTTGACCAATTAATTAAGGAGTTTGGGATTCTATGCAGAAAATCATAGACCGTGACATAGAAATAAATACACAGATCCATGTATGCCAGTCATAATTTTTGAAGGATGTCAAGTTCTCTTTGAAAATGCAATAATTTTCAAAGGGAAATCTGCATCAATAATTAGTTTGACATGGATGAAACTGCGTAATTTGAAATATTTAACTAAATATACAGGGTGTTTCACCATAAACTGGACAAACATATATAGCTTTGTAGTTGACATCGAGAAAGTCATTTTTGCCTTATGACATATACCCCGTTTTCGACGCATAATCGAGATACAGGGTGCTTAATGTCAACTTTGAGCAATATTCTGTGAACTGTGGTAAGTTATGCGTGATATTTGAAATAACGGTTCCTGGTCACATCTTAGTATTTTTGAAGGCTCAATTGAATTGTGGTGTAGAATTTTGCAAAAAAAATTCAAAATGGCGGAAAACCTGCAAAGTCGGAATTTTTTTTTCTCGGTTGCCAATTTGGAAAGTATAATCTCAACGTACTCGATTTTCTAAGATTTTCCGTGGAAAATTTTTTTCAAATTTCGAACTCGAACTTTTTTTTACATGTCTTCAGTGAAAAAAAAATTTCGCCCAAAATTTTTTGAATTTTTCATGGTTGAACTATCTTTAATTCTGAATACTTGGGTGGAAACAGAATGAAAAAATATCAATTGGTTTTCTTTTTGTAGCCTTCCGAAGATTACGCTCGGTGTACTTTCCTAATTTTTATTTGAGAAACTGGAGGCCGTACGGAGGTCAAAATTGTGCTGATGGGCTGCCAGAATGATCCGGATAGAAATATGAAATTATAAACCAAAAAAATTTTTTTCAAAAAATTCTGGTAGGAATCGAACTCTACGAGTATGAATTGGATTAATTTTAATCCTATAAATCTCCGTTATCAAAGCAACACTTGTTGATCGAGAGTGTAGAGTTCGAACCTTACCAAATTTCTTTGGAAAAAATAAAAAAAAATATTTTTTTTCAAATTTTTTTTAATTTTTTCGAAAAAAAAATTTTTTTTGTTATAATTTCATATTTCTATCTGGGTCGTTCTGGTAGCCCAGCAGCACGATTTTGACCTTCGTACGGCCTCCAGTTTCTCAAATAAAAATTAAGAAAGTACACCTAGCGTAATCTTCGGAAGGCTACAAAAAGAAAACCAATTGATATTTTTCCATTCTGTTTCCACCCAAGTATTCAGAATTAAAGATAGTTCAACCATGAAAAATTCAAAAAATTTTGGGCGAAATTTTTTTTTCACTGAGGACATGTAAAAAAAAGTTCGAGTTCGAAATTTGAAAAAAATTTTTCACGGAAAATCTTAGAAAATTGAGTACGTTGAGATTATGCTTTCCAAATTGGCAACCGAGAAAAAAAAATTCCACCACAATTCAATTGAGCCATCAAAAATACTAAGATGTGACCAGGACCCGTTATTTCAGATATCACGCATAACTTACCACAGTTCACAGAATATTGCTCAAAGTTGACATTAAGCACCCTGTATCTCGATTATGCGTCGAAAACGGGGTATATGTCATAAGGCAAAAAAGACTTTCTCGATGTCAACTACACGGCTATATATGTTTGTCCAGTTTATGGTGAAACACCCTGTATAAGTAAGTAGATTGAGAGATTTCATGTTAAAGGTATTATTATACCCAAATACAACACATATTTACTTTCCCGCACTAGTGCGGGAAAGTGACACTTTCCGAATCAAAAACAATGCGGGAAAGTAGTTAGTTAGGCCCGGTTGTAGAAAAATATCATTTCCTTACAGTAAGGAAATGAATATTCCCTAACAGTTGGGAAATCTTGACTTTTTCTATGACAAATTTTCTTAGGAATGTCAAAATTTCCCAGCGATTTGCGGAAAATTAATATTCGTCAAGTTTGACAATTCAGAATTCCGAAATTGATTAAATTCTATCGAATTTAATTCGATTTGCGGAAAAATAGTATGATTACCTCGTAGGAAAAGCCACATTTCTGGACTTTGTGTTGCTAAATCTCGGCTTGCGCCTCATCCAGGAATGTTAGGCTTTTTCTACCCGGTAAACAATGTACTATTTATCTCCTTCAAAATACATCCATCTAAAGTTACATGCTTATATGCTTCATAATCCGTCAACAGTTGTTCTTAATTATAATCACCCAGTAGTTTTTTATGTTTTGGCCATAGTTTTATTAAGAAAAAAATATTTTTGTGTAGCTGTATAATAAAATAACGAATATTAGGTCAGAAACTCCACTGGAGAATTCGGATCAAGCCCTAAATCACCCGACAAAGTTGAACTTGGGATTTCAAGGCCAAAGCTTTCTCTGCCTCAAGATAAAGGCTTTCTAAACTTCCTACCGAGATTCTCGGCGGAAAACTTGAAGCATTCGCGTTAAATCTCAACAGCAGAAGGGGAGTTTACCTGAATATAAAGCAAATATAGGCGCTAACAATCTTAACATGCATATTAGTAAGGAAATAAATTAATGAAGTGCCTGAACTGCCATTTGTCGCTAATGAAGTGTTTCGAATTTTCCACTTGCGTCTGCTCATTGTTGGGGTGCTTGGGTGGAATGGCTACCATAAAGTTTTCTTGTTTTCATTAGCAAAGGGAAGATGGTGGAAATTTGAGAATGTCGAAATGATGACTGGAATAGGTAAAAACGCCATTAGCTGCGGAACGGTTTTGTATATTCTATTTTACATTGATGCGAAATGGAATTAAGGGGGAAAATGACACTTTGTATTCAACTTAATTTAAATTATCAAAGTTTCACTATGTTATATAAAAATTGTGTATTCTCATTAAAAAAAAAGAAGATGAAGTTTCACCCTATACAGTTTGTGGAGTAATGAATATATAATATGGTAAGTGAGGATAGAGGATCTTTGACAATGGGGATTTCCAGTACCTCAAAATATGCACTTTTCTTCCCATGACGTAATGAAGGGCAGTTTATAACACATTTGTAACCATTTATTCATTTATTCTGAATTTTGAAGAACTGATCAATTATTCGATATTGAAAATGTGATTTCAACATGTGTGAATTCAAACGTCCCTCTGCTGTGACGTCAGTGGCTCAATTTGTAATATGATTGGTTGAAGTTTGTGATGGAGAGGACAAAGCCCAGAATAACTGGGAGACATGCCGCTGTTGTCAAGTCTTTGTAAAATCTCTGAATTTATTCATACATATATTCAGTAATCGTATTATTATTTGATGTGATCACTATACTATAATGTTTTTGAAACATCATCATATAACAAATTATTTTCATTAAAGTTGATATAATACTCATTCTCTGAGAATGAAAATGAGGATGTGGCAACCACGCCCACAAATTATGAATGAAAACATAACCTTCTTATTTGTCATTATTCGAAATTTCGACGTCTTCTGTGTGTAGTATAGAATGGCGATTCTTACAGTTAAGTCTAGGAGTAGGTAGTCTATACTCTATATTTTATACTCCTAGGTTGAGTCCCTATACACAGTTGCCTAATCAATAATTATTCTTTCCACTAATTTGCATTTCTCAAAATGAAAATAATTATTAATGCTTTCCAAATTAGAAGACCGGCCTATATATACCAATTCTTACCTGTGTAGACTAGGGATAATTATTTTTGATTGAATTTCTCACATATCTGCTTACTTGAACCCTTCTTATCTTCAATTAAATTGAATGGTATTTTTTCAGGCTAATAGGCTAATTTTTTGTGTGATTTGGCAATGCTGTCATTTTTATAGCACCAGCACGTCATGACGAGTACAACCGCAATCAAAAATCTCTCTAGCCACTGACGTCACAGGATTTCCCGCTTCTTCTGATCGTTTGAATTCGGTAGATTATTTTTGAGTTATCAAAATTTTTGAATGATGAAAAAAAAAATTGAAAAAAACCACGAATTACGTGAGAATCCAATATGTCAAAATATATTTTTTCTGAAAATGACTGTGAATGCCCATTCAAAAAATGTGTCCTATCCTTATCGGTCCATTGGTTTTTCGAAATTTTCGAAAAAAAATACACCCTTCAGCACCCTTTTTGGAGGCAAGGCTCAGAATGAAGGAATTTTTTCAAACTTTTTTTTGGATAGTATTCCTGGATGAATGTGCTATCGAATAAGAGTTTCGATTTTTGATGTGTATGCTCAGTTTTTTTTAAATAAAAATATAAATCAAATTCCATGTATCGGCTAATTCTTCCTGAGTTCAATTGAACTTTAAAAAAATGTGGTATTCCAAGTGCCAACATACACCACACCCTATACAGGGTGGCCAAAAGATTGACGTCAAAAAGAAAAAAACAGATCCCTCGTGTCATGGGCTATTCGAATTACCCCCATGTATGTCATGCGATTGTTCACGGTTTTCGAGTTATGAATTTTTTTATGAACTTCGAGAATTTTCGACTTAACCATCTCAAAACGGACATTAAAAAAAAGTACAAGACTTCTCTGTGAAATTTTTCTGTAACTTAATCTCCATGAATTGTATTATTATACATAAAATAATCAGATTCGAAACTTTGATAAAAATTATGGAAATGTTGGTCTCAAATGAATAAGTTACGTGAATTGGATTTGGATCTGCATTTTCTAATCGAAATTAAAAATGTAACAAGGTGAAATCACGGTTTCTCAGTATGCTTAAAAACTGCGATCAACAGTCAGCTTTTAGAATCATTGATGAAAAATGGTACTTAACAATCTACTTTTGCTAGAATTAGCCTTCAAAGTCATCGAGGTGGAAAAAATCGAAGAACAAGACATTTGCTACAAAATTATTTTTTGCCATTTGAAGATTTTTCTGATGAAGTTATGATAGAAAATTAATGAAAATTAGCTTTAGATGTTGGTCAAGAAAAGACCTTAATCCCATCGATTTTTTCGTTTGGTTAATTTAAGAGGAGCCGAACGTGTCCTAAGAAAGAACAAGACAGGTTTTATGCGATTAAAACAAAATTTTCAAAGAAGGTGTAGAATGTGTATTGAGGCTGGAGGTGACCACTTTAAAAATCTACTGTGAATTTTATGAATGAATTCCTTTTATTTACATTATGATGTGTGATTTATTGCCATACCTTTTTCTTTTTTTATCTATAGAACTTTTCTTGACCAACATCTAAAGCTAATTTTCATTGATTTTCAGCATTTCCTATTATAACTTGATCAGAAAAATCTTTCAATGGCAAAAAAATGATTTTGTAGTATATGTCTAGTTTTTTTATTTTTTCCACCTCGATGACTTTGAAGGCTAATTCTAGCAAAAGTAGAGTGTTAAGTACCACTTTTTATCAATGATTCAAAAAGCTAACTGTTGATAGCAGTTTTTGAGCATACTAAGAAACCGTGAATTAGCCTTTTTACATTTTTAATTTTGATTCGAAAATTCATATCATAATCCAATTCACGTAACTTTTCCACTTGAGACCAACATTTCCATAATTTTCATCAAAGTTACGAATCTGGTTATTTTATGTATAAAAGAACAATTCATGGAGATTGAGTTACGGAAAAATTTCAAAGAGAAGTCTTGTACTTTTTTTAATATCCTTTTTAAGACGGTTAAGTCGAAAATTCTCGAAGTTCATAAGAAAAATTCATAACTCTAAAACCGTAAAAATCGCATAACATGGGGTTGATTCGAATAGCCCATGACACGAGGGACCTGTTTTTTTCTTTTTGGCGTCAATCTCTTGGCCACCCTGTATATGCACCATAACGTATTCATTCAATCTACATAATATATCATTGTTAAACGTCTTTTAGACATATCTGACAGAATATTCCTCCAGCAGTAATAAATTTCTCAACGTCTCGAGATGAGTCCGGACTTCAACAACGTCTAAAGGGCGCACTTGCTCAATTCCACTCCATTTTATTCCTAAATCCCCATCGAGAACCTCCCACAAGACACTTATTTCACGATGAACACTCATTAAAGCCGACACGATGTCCCTAAAATGCAGTAAGTAAGCAATTAACTATCTTCCGCGCCATATTTTCAGCTCGAGCCCTTGATAAACTGAAGAAGACGACAACCTTTTTTACATTACTACGAAATGACAGTGACTTATTACATGACTTCCATCTCATCCCTGGATTCTACCAGAAAGATGAAAACGCATGGTAGTCCTCTTCTTTAATAGGAAGTGATGTTTACAGGAGGGGAACATTTTCGAGGGGTGAATGAAATTGGGGATGGAAGACAAAGTTCCACATAAATTCTAACATAGTTTCATGTTTCATCGATAAAGAATGAGTCGGAAAATGGAGGGATAAAAGTGATACAATTATATTGAAAGAGAGACAAGGAATAGAAAAGGCAAACTGGCAACTACTGAGATGAACAAAAATTGATTTTTTCCAAAAATCTTTTCAATTTGATAGGCTATCAAACGCCTTAAAAATTTTCGAGGAATTCAAATATACGGTTGATGTTCAGTGGTTTCAAAGACTTTGTGGCCCAGTAAAAAGTGTTTCAAGGAAGTACATCGCCAAAATAAATAGGTAGCACTATGAGATGTCCCATATCATAAAACTCCTTTTTTACCAAATTCTGGGGTGAAAGGGGCTGTAACTGTAATTTTTTCTTGACATAAATCCACATTACACCACGAAAAATCCTACCAATTTTCTACAACACAAATTTCCTCATCTCATACCATATTTTCAAGAGCTACACAGATAATCCTCGTTCCCATTCGACACAAAGAACATTATACTGTAGCGCCATCTAGAGTGTGCGGTTGAAGCGAGTTAATTGAAGTTGCGTGTTCCTTAATTAACAAAATAAGATTCCCCTCTGGTTACTTTTATTTATCTTAATTACCCCCAAGATGCGCCCTACCGAATGCTTCTTTTCTAGATATAAATTGCGGACTCTCAGAGCGTTACTTTTACGCATGGCCGTTTTGTATAATTCAGATAGGAAGAGGCGGAAATGAAGTTTTAAAATTAGGGTTATTTTTGTTCTCGATAAGAAGTTCCATCTGGTCTTTTGTTCGACAATGGTGGAGTCGACCTCGGGTGGATTTATTTCGAGGTTTCCTTATTAGATTTTCATTTCGAATGTTGGAGATCATCTTTTATTGACGTTATTTAGGCAGAAAATCTCCCCCAAGGATATTGGAATTCGATTGGAGTTGTAACAAAACTCCAGTTCATTGTCTTCCAGATTATGCAGGGCGAGTCTTTGACTATATTCTAACTGTAGATTTCTCCCATCAAACGAAACACTATACCTACCATTTTTCAAAAATCGGTTTCGTTTGAAAGATACAGGAAGTGAGAATCCATGAAATTAATAGTTTTCTTTCCATATCTCCGAAACCGTTATTTCAAATGAACGGAATTTTGGTTGAGTGTGCAGTACTCTATTCATGGTGCATATTCCTCGATAAGAACTTATTCAATATTTCTCCTGATATATAAGTTATAGCGTAGCCCACTCATAAATCCACGCGAAAATACTATGACTACATTTTGAAAAATGAAAGTATTCCTATGTTTTCTCAATGAAACGCATCGTTTGCGAGTCATTCCTAATTTTACCCGATAAAATTTGACGAAAAAATCGAAAATCATAAGAATAATCTGGATGCTTTCCTGTATTCCTGGATTGAATATCATTCTAACTTTTCTGGTCTCTAAACAAGTTAACAATGTTGTCAGAATGTTTATTACCATGTCGAGACTAAAATCTCTATGATGGAAAAACGTTTGATGTAGAGATATGTTATTAGAAAAATCCCAAAAATGTGTGAGATAAAATTGAATTCTTAGAAGCATGAAATTATACATTTTATACTCACAGTTACTATAAGAAATTAATTGTTACCTGTCCATATTGAAGATAAATGTCAATGAAATACAAAATTCACATATATGAATGATGAATGTCGATACGAGCCACGTATTGAATTTAAATTAATGAAAAATAAAAGGATACTTAGCGATTATCTGTGACGATGTTTCTATCTAAACAATATCCTCTCGGAAATCTATAAACTCGACACTACACGGATATTATTACATTAATTCACTCAATTCACTGAAAGTCTTCACAATAACTATCAAGTGTTTGCAATGTTCGCATTCTTTTCTGTGAATGGAAAAATCGACGAATCATATGTCGGTTATCACTATACGCATGCGTAGACGAACGTTGGAGACACAGAACAACCAGTACAACCATAGACCAACGGTTTGTCTTGCGCACCGACTACCTCGCTTTAGCGCACCGTTATGGGCGGCTGAAATTAAGATCGTACCGCTATATCGGTGAGAATCAGAACTACACGTTCGACATTTCCAGGGACGAACGCCTAAACGCCATTAGCGAAAAGTAAACAGAACTGATGCCCTTGCGTTAGTTCATCCGTTAACGATAGGGGACGTACTGCTTCCTTGAATTCGCCCATACCATTGTTTACAGAGAAAATCAACACAATCTGGCATCGTAGATCGTAGCTCTGTGAAATATCATAGAACTTTGTTACATTAGGTCATTGACCTCGAATCCTATGACCTAGGTTAATGGAGTTAGGTTCTATTGGTGTAAAAATAATTCTTTATGTGATAGTTTTGGGAGATCGGGGAAAATATGAACAAGTTATTAGTGCTCACAAACTAATCTCCAGGAAAATTGAAGGAGGAACTTATTTTGGTAGGAGAAATATGGCTTTTCAAATGCAGAAATAATCGGACAAAACGAAGTGTTTTTGTTGAGAAATATCGTGTTCGTAACATTTTTATTTCAATAAGGTTAGTACTTGAGTATTTCCTAAATGTATTAACTCAATTTGAATCGAGAAATTTGAACTTCGAGGTGTTCACAGTGAATCTTATCAGGAACGTATTTGGCCCAATTTTTTTTCCAATGGCTATATCTTTTTAACAGAGCCAAATTCGAAAAAATGGAAAATGAAAAAAAGGTTTCTTTTGACCTCAAGAATTTCCAGTTAAAATATATGTACAAGTCAAAGACTCACCCTGTATAAGTTCTTCACTGACGCAACTCAACCGCCAAATACATACCAATTTTCTACGAAAACCCCATTCTGCTTCAAATAGAAATGGGACCTCATCTCACATGAGCATGAATCTTGAACAGAGTAGGTTTAAATAGGTTCTCCTTGCCTTCAATGTGTCTTCAGGGTGCAACTATACCACTTTGCAGACTGTAAATAAATTAAACAAACTGTGTACTCACGTAAAGACTACAGGTGAAAATTGTCCCTCAGGGTAAATTGCAGAAAAATATAACTAACATTCGTGAGATCATTACTGCAAATTGCCCTGTGTTTCCGTTGCAACATAGAGGGTTTCTGAAATAATAAAACAGTAGGGCAGGACTAAACCGAACACTCAAAATATTTTCTTTGAATTAATTTTCAGTGTGTAATCTTAGGTCAGAGAAAATCCAAAACATTTTCATGTTTTCGTTCTTTCTTATAGACTTCATAGAGGATTCATTTGACAGCTGTTGTCAAATTTAACTTTTTTGGGTTCTTGAATGCGAATCTACCTATAAGGTGGATCTAGTTATAAGGTTGATGAACGATAGCTCAAAAGCCCTTGACGTCACATAAATGCGTTTGAATCTGACGAGATGAAAAATGACAGCCCGCGGTCGAGATTCATCGGCTAAATTTTATGGTGGAATTATGTACTATACCTTTTCAACTTCAAATTGGGAAATCAATTTAGGAACTAACATATTCAAATTGGGAATGATCAAAATCAGAATGGGAATGATCAAAATCAGAATCGGAATAATCGATTTTATATTGGGATGACATCCATGTGAATCAGATCTTTGAATTAATCGATATGTAATTAACTCTCAAATTTGTCCAAAGTGAGTAACGAACGAAAAGTTTACCATTTCTTTTTCATAATCATGCCTTAAACAAAGAAGAAAGCTGCAGATTCAATGAAAAAGCAGGTAATTGTGGTATGCAGACAGAATTTCGTCTTCAAAGAATGGAAAATTCGATAAGAAGAAATATATCAACCATTACACTTAGTACCTGTACAAGATATGTGGCTCATATCCAGAGGTTCATACCTGATGTTTTGAATTTTTTGAATATGAGTTTGAGCACGAACATGAAATTTTTTAAGTACTTCTTACACTTTTTGAATGTTTGAATATTAATAGTTTTTTCTTCATGTTTCATCAATATAAAGATCTTTCTGATCACGCCTGATCTTTATTTACATAGCCGCGAATGCCGTTTCAATTTGAAATTGATTATTCCCAATTTGAATGTGTTTATTCCCAATCTGATTTTGATTATTCCCAATTTGAATATGTTAATTCCCAATTTGATTCTGATAGATCCCAATTTGAAGTTGAAAAGGTATATACCTAGTAACTCACTTTCCACCGAAAAAAATTACCTCACCTACTTTCATGAATCGAACCCCATTAAGGATAATATCACAACATTATAATACTGTAAGGGCGATGATTCCGCCCTTAAATCATCCCTATCGAGCGACCTTGCAAATATGACAAAAACTGCGTTCCATTTCGCTATTATCATGCCGAAATAGAAAAGTCAATATATCTCAGTCAAAATGATGAATTGCTACATATAATCGATAACCAAACATTAAGTTTTTGTTGAAGTTGATATATTGAGAATGCTTTCTCAGAGCTTAGACTACCGTTGTATGTCTGAAAATATATCGTGAACATTTCGCCGTATCGCCCTTATCTTGATGGAAATATGTTTGGGTAACGTGATTCACGTCAACCCAAGCAACAGATTTGAAGACATTCAGGGGATATCTATACAGACTGAACTCGACAATTTTGGTAGGAAGAGGTTTATTGGGTTGTTTTTGGTGATCTACATTTGGTGAAGGAGACGAGGCATCGCAGGTATTTTACACTCAAACATATTTCTTGGGATGAAAGTTATCCTCAGCACCACCCCTGATCGACGCCCTTGTTCACGGCTTATAAGCTCATTACCAGTACACCGATTCTGTGCTTTCGTGCTTTTTCAAGCAAGCAACGGTAGCGTGGCCGAGCGGTCTAAGGCGCTGGTTTAAGGCACCAGTCTCTTCGGAGGCGTGGGTTCGAATCCCACCGCTGCCATTCCTTTTTCATCTCTCGCAAGTTTTTGCTACGATTTGAATGGTGAAATTTCCTAGTGTACTCACTATCAAGAGGCAACTGGATATTTGATTCCAATGTAATGCCAAAATTACCCGATTCCAAACTGTATCCGAATAAAAGCAATTGAGCAGCTTTTGTACAAGTTTCAATTCGAAGATTTTCGCGTTTCAAATAGTATATTCTAAAACTAGTTGCAGAATGGGTTCCTATTCCAATACGAATGCGAAATGAGCATGAGTTTTGGAATTGCATTCTGCAACGTATTAGACGAATTTTTCTGTATTTCAGTCAAATTTCGTGAAATACTATTGAAATTCAATGAAAAATGCAGATTATACATCCTAGTGACTTTTGTATTGTTTCTTGGCAATTGGTGACTTTTACGAAAATTGACATTTCCAAATTGACGTGTGTTGAAAATTGATAGGATTGGATGGAAGTCATTGTTGACAACCACGAAACGGAAAATATAACTGAAAACTATGCTGTAATGAGTTAATTACAGCAGTGTTTTTAGTACTGTAATGAAATCATTACGTTACTGAAATAGAGAGAGAAATCTAATGACAGACACAATGTTGTTAATGTAAGTTTTCACCATCTAACCAATTCAAAAAATTTTCGCCCAACGTGGGGCTCGAACCCACGACCCTGAGATTAAGAGTCTCATGCTCTACCGACTGAGCTAGCCGGGCTGATATCTAATCTTGGTATTGAGACGTACTAGGAAGTCATAGTAGCTTTACTTCGTTATTAAGAAAGTTATCAAGTTTTGAAGAAAAGGGTTAGCTTAAGCCCTTATTGATTTTATTATAGAGTAGATTCATTGAAAAATTTTTCATTATATTTTTTTGACATTTGATGAAAATTTCTGTTGCTTCCAAGGTGGTCTTGAAAAAAAATGTGGTTTACATCCACCGTGGATAAATAATCCTTTTTCCTTTGACGAATTTTTCGCCAGATAAAAACCCCTCATCAATTCAGTCCAGCCAGGCAACGAAACGAACTCGAATCAAGAATCGACATTCTCCCTCTACATAGTTTATAATACTCGCACTACTCCATCCTCTCTATTCAGATGTTTGGAATTGTTTTGGTATCCCCATTGTGGAGTGTGATGCCAGCATAAAGGAAGCCTGATAATGCGTAGAGTAGAGGTATCCCATCCCTACTGCGTCAGTCTTCCCTCTGTTCCTATACATCTGACGGAGTCTTTTAGTCGGGTAAAACTGTGGCGAAACAAGAAACAAGAGGTCGCAGGGTGAGGCAATAGGATAGGAATGCCTTTGGACAGAAATGTTCAGTCATTCGTCAATTCACCAGCTACTCCAGCTAGTCGAAGCAACTTCTCGAAACACACTCTTTCCTTATCGAAAACTCATAATCATAGAATTATAAATGAAGATATGAATGACATAAGGTCAAGGATAAGTTTCACGATATAATACGACGTGTCAGAAAGAGACAGAATTAGTAAATTATTTTTCTCTATTCCAGTATCGTAATGAGTTCATTACAGTACTGAAAACAGTGCTGTAATGAATTCATTACAGCATTGTTTTCAGTTATATTTTTCGTTTCGTGGTTGTCAGCACTGACTTCCGATCCTATCAATTTTCAACACATGTCAATTTGGAAATGTCAATTTCGTAACAGTCACCAACTGCCAAAATACAATACAAAAGTCACTAGGATGTATACTCCATTCACAATTATAAAATCACAACTCTGGCCATGGTTTCGTTTTCAGGAATTGGTGCACCTGATGAAAAATCTGTGCGCGTACAGAGAATATTGTTAATGACAAAACGTTGTTGCCAGTTGCTTTGTTTACATCAAAGTAAAAGTATCAGAGATATTCCACATTTTGTTAGTTCGAATCGATCGGCGATTTTGGGGCGAAATATCGATAAGGAATCGCCTATTTTTCCGTTCTTCGTCGTCCAGAAGAAGTTTCCCGTCGATTTCGTGCAAGTGTCATTTTTTCCTTTCACGACTTTTGGCGTGAGTACGAACGGCAAATTTGGATTGGACCAAAAATCGATTTATAGGCATAAATATAGCGAAAGTAAGTACTAATCGACCTTTTTACACTTGATAACGAAGTTTTTTTTTAGGTATCTGGCCGTTTAGAAAGATTTCAAACGAAATTCCGGTCCCCCAGAAGTTTGGTTAGTTTCGGTATCGTTTTTGGTGCTCAAAATTTATTTGGGATGAGTAAATGGAAAAAAAAGGCTTCCTTATACGATCTTCTAACGAAAGCGACCGGAAAATACGGGTTCTGGATGGCCATCATTGGTCTCTAAATGATTATTGGTGATCGTTTTCACGTTTCAGAAAAAATACGTCGAAGAAGCTAAAAAAAAGAAGAAATATGACTATGTTGCACTCAACGATTCAGATTCCGATGAATTGAAATATGTGTCACTGGAGCTTTCATTCCTATCAATCCTTTGCCGAAAGTAGAAATAGGCTATATTGAACCAGAATACCTACATCGGTTTTTTCCATATTCCAGGAGTTCGCGTCTTATTTTAGAACATGTGAAGCATATGTTTGACCTATTCCATTTCATTTGTACAAACCTACTGTGGTAGTAATGTATGAATCTTTTTTAAACTAACAAATTACTATACGGCCAGAATATTTTACTCCTTGTTCATAGAATCAAATAAATGAAATGTATATTTTTAAAGCTTTCAGGCTTATTAATTTATATTGCATTGAAATTATTAGTTTCTCTGTAAACAAATTCGTTAATTTAGTTATTATGTTTATTTTCTTTGTGATGAATGAATAAAACTGTTATTTTTTTTGAAATAAAGAAATATTAGAAATAGAAATGTTATGCACCCTCACAATCATATCACATATTCGGATTCCAGTAGAGGGATATGATGTTCCATTATTCTTGATTCTTGTAATTAGGTACCCATCAATTCATCTTATATCTTTGGGTTGATTTTTTTTAATGAATTCTTGATTAGAATCAACAATTGATGTCGTCAAGTCTTGAACTTTCAGTTCAAGAGGATAATAAACATCAAATCTTCACAAGCATGCATATGAAAATTATGTGAAAGCAATGCAATTTTCTTCCATGGCGAAAAATAATATATTTCAACAGTGATCTCTTGTACTTCTCATGCAAATAACTAGAAAAGGAATCCTTTCTATCAATTCATATAAACGTTAATTATTTTCGTCCATCACATATTTTCCAATTTATTCACATTCTGAGAAATACGCTAAGAATGTAGAAAGGGCAACATAGTGTTGACTTGGAACATAAAAATATTTTGAAAAACGTCATAACTTCGATACAGAGTGGAATGTGTCAAATTTCCAAGGCCAGAGTTGTGATTTTATAATTGTGAATGGAGTATATAATCTGAATTTTTTCATTGAATTTCAACGGAATTTGACTGAAATAGAGAAAATATCGTCTAATACTCGTTGCAGAATGCAATTCCAACACTCATGCGTTCGAAAACGAGCGACGAAGGAGCGAGTTTTCGAACGCATTTCACATTCACATTCGTATTGGAATAGGAGCCCATTCTGCAACTAGTTTTAAAATATACTATTATTCTCAATATTGGCGCATAAGCGCAGATCTGGATTCTTACCAAAGCCCAGGCCCAGCTTCAATTTACATTGGCTCATTCCCAATATTGGAATTATTAGATATATGGAAGGAATCTTTCGATACCAAAAGATTAATAATCAGATACCACACTAATGTTATCTTGGGCCACACTACACATTCAAGGATTCAAGTGTGCTTATGGGCATATGGAGTAGCAATTTGGTTCTAGAGGTGCCCAAAATGGGTCACCTCTAATTTTTTAGAGTAACATGATATTTCATCTCTACACGGTCATTTGTCTCGTTTCACGCGTAATGAACGTGCAAATCCCAATGGCGTGCGCCTTCGCAGAGTGATCGAGAACTGCCAAAGAAAAAAGCGACTCAGGACAAGGAAAGGACCTGGCAGCTAATATTTCAGTAACGTCGAGTGTGAGGGCGTCTTGTCTGCCTTCGGACTCTAGAGGGTAAGGGGATGTGACTGGGACAGTCCCCTGAGAGAGTGGGCTTTTCTCCTCATATACACCAAGAAACATTAATCTTCGGTTAAATATTTATCCGCTTGTATGGTTGATTGGGGGAAGTTATGGGGAATTGAAAAAACGGGTCAGGTTGATTGGTTTTCATCGATCGGTTGCATCTTTTATGTGTGCAGAACGTGTTGAAGAGATTGATGGACACTTTCACGACCGATTGGATTCGGTGCTTATGTCTTTGTCTGTCGCCAATGGAACATTTCGGGATGCTGAAAGAATATACAGGGTGATTTTTTTAAGTGTTTCATTATAAGTTTTCGAGGAAGAAATTGCGATACAAATTCAAAATTTTGTATTTTTGTTTTAGAGTACATGAACTCAATTTGAAAAATATTTTCAAGTGGAATATACTTCCGGTTCTACCGGAAACGAATGTGAACTTCGTTATTCCAAATGTAACACCCTGTATATTTATACATATTCGAATTCTTCGTTTAATTCTGCAATGATTTGATGTATTATATGCGCAACCGCATCAAGCGATTGTTGAGCTTTAGCCTGATTCTCAAATTTTTTTGACAGAAAGATTGTCACAAATAAGTGTTCATATCTTTAAAATACATCATTGTAAGAAATTTTTTTGCAACAGTGAAACAGAGGGAAGTACGCTGATACTGCTTCTTGTATAAATTATGAGGAAATATTATACAGGGTGTCTGAAATAGGGCTTCAAAGTGAGCCTCAATAAAACTATGAAATCTCATTTTTCTCAAATGGGAACCATATAATTTTATAATTCCGATCGATTGCTCGTCAAAAACTAGTTAAAGTGTGCTAAACATTTCATGTCTATCAAATGAGTTGTTTCGCCGTTATCGAATAAAATTCGAATTTCACGACTAAAGCCAGGTTTCTTTGTCTGAACATTAGGTTTATGAACATAATTTTCAAATAGGCTATCGCAATAGTCAGAATATGACAGTTTTGAACTAAAATTTCTCCTATTTAGTCATCATCAAATATTTGCTCTGTTTATTTGTCACATTCGCCGTAAATGAAGAACAGACTTTTGATATATCATTCTAGTGTACCTTATTATTATTGGTTGTTTTGCACAGTGCTTGATCAATGAGAATAGGTAAGAATGACAATTCCTTACATTGCCTACTTTGAAATTAACGAGCATGCCACTGCATTCGACAGAATTTAATAAATAAAGCCAGGTTTATCCCATCAGTCAAATTCAGTGGTATGCTTGTCTATTTCAAAGTAGGCTATATTAATAAATTAGGAATTGTCATTCTTACCTATTTTCATTGATCAAGCACTATGCAAAACAAGCACTAATAATAATAAGGTACACTAGAATGATAGTCTGTTCTTTATTTGCGGCGAATGTGACAAATAAACAGAGCAGATAATGAATGATTTCAACCAAAATTGAGAATTGCCTTGCAATGTAATATTATGTAGCAGAAGGGTCGGTACTTAGGCAAAAAAATAAATCAAAAATCAATTTATTGTCGCAACAGTTTCGGAACCATATTGTTCCTGCATCAGGCTAAAAAACGAATATTTAAATGGCAAAAAACCAGACAACAATGATTTGACAATCTTACCGAGATAAATTGCAATTTTTACATGAATAAATGGAAAAAGATTTTTCCATTTATTCATGGAAAAAGATTTTTCCATTTATTCATGTAAAAATTGCAATTTATCTCGGTAAGATTGTCAAATCATTGTTGTCTGGTTTTTTGCCATTTAAATATTCGTTTTTTAGCCTGATGCAGGAACAATATGGTTCCGAAACTGTTGCGACAATAAATTGATTTTTGATTTATTTTTTTGCCTAAGTACCGACCCTTCTGCTACATAATGAATAATGACCAAATGAAGAATTTCAGTTTGAAACTGACATATTCTTACAATTGACATAGCCTATCTGAAAATTGTCTTGATAAACCTGATGTTTAGACAAAGAAACCTGGCATTAGTCGTGAAATTCGAATTTTATTCGATAACGGCGAAACTACTCATTTTGAAGACATGAAATTTTTGGCATAATCTAACTGGTTTTTGACGAGCAATCGATCGGAATTATAAAATTATATGGTTCCCATTTGAAAAAAATGAGATTTTATAGTTTTATTGAGGCTCACTGTGAAGCCCTGTTTCAGACACCCTGAATAATATTTCCCCATAATTTATACACGAAGAAGTATCAGCGTACTTCCCTTTGTTTCACTGTTGCAAAAAAAATTTCTTACAATGAGGTATTTTGAAGATATGAACACTCATTTCACATTTGTGACAATCTTTTTGTCAAAAAATTTGAGAATCAGGCTGTAACTCAACAATCGCTTGATGTGTTTGCACATATCATACATCAAATCATTGGAGAGTTAAACGAAGAATTCAAATATGTATAAATATACATGGTGTTACATTTGAAATAACGAAATACACATCCGTTTCCGGTAGAACCGGAAGTAGATTCGGCGCGAAAATATTTTACAAATTGAGTTCATGTATTCTGAAACAAAAATACAAAATTTTGAATTTGTATCGCAATTCCTTCCTCGAAAACTTCTAATGAAACACTTAAAAAAATCAACGTGTATGTATACTGGTCCACAGAAGTTAGGAAATTTGAGGACCGTTTCGAAACTTGCCGATTCTTGTCTAATAAATGTTCATTTATAGGATATCAAATGTTTAAATTTGCATTATCCTTTAGGAAAGCCCGAATTTGCTCATGACTCAAGCGTCCTCACAATGTGGAAAATTGTTTGTAAGTCGCTATTCTTTCACATAAGAGGTAGGTATGCCAGTAAAATTGACTGGTTTTCAACACCGACGCATTCACCATTTTGCACCAACGTGTGTGAAATTTTGTAACCGTTCCAAATGATGACGTTTCTTGTCCACCAAATGTTCATTTATGAGGAATCGAATGTTTACTCTTTTATATCTGAACGGTTTCCATGCTCGTCGGTTCACAACTTTTTCAGATACAGGTAAGTTCGTGTCGTTTGCGTTTCCAAGAATTTTGGATCAGATTGTTTTACGTTCTTAGATTGAACCTTGATTCAAAATCTGAAAATTCGTTTTGCAATAATGCCTAGACGTGAAGTCAGTGCAGGTGAAGCCAATAGGGCTATTGGTATCATCGAGGCGAGAAGTATTCAGAGGAATTTTGCGAATGTCTTTCAAGTTAGTGCAAGTTGCAAGCGTTGTTTCCCGGCTCGTAGAGTAATATCGAGAAACTAGAAACGTGACCAAATAAGCGAGAAGTGGATGCTCATGATCTACCACTCCTGCATTAACTACCCCCACATACTCTTCAAGAACTGTAGCTTCTACCGCAACTCTGGAGAAGAATTATCGATCAAGATCAAGGCTATTTCAACAATATATGTTCTAAAGTAAGAAAATTCGTTGTCAGGCTGTGGCTGATATTAGAGGAGGCCATACTGTACTTTATATCCATGGTCACTACCATGTTTCAATCATTTATAACGACCACGTTTCATATTGTTTGCTCCAAACAAATTTCCTCATTACGATCGAAGGAGCAGTGAAATTCCAATGACTTTCTCGATACTGGACCATCTGAACACTCGCAAAAAACATCGAATTGACTATAACTGATCGTACACACAACCAAACTTATATGGAATCACCCTGTTATTCGGAAAAAACGAATTTTAATTAAAAAAAAGTCGCTGAAAAGTGAAGAGCAGTTTTCCCAAAACAAGTTTGTTACAAAAATAATATAAATTATTACAAGATTATTTTTATAATAGAACAGAAAATTAACAGTGTAAATTTCTCTGAAAATAATTTTCATGTAACTGAGATTTGAATAACAAATAAAACGATTTTAACAAATCAATAATCAGTATTACCACCCCTGGCATTGATACAAGCTTGAATTCGACGAGGCATGCTTTCTATTAAGTTGTTAATTTCTTCTTCTGTAACATTTGCCCATTCCTCTAAAGCCGCTGGTATAAGTTGCTCTGCGTTACCAGGATTATTTTGACGAGCTCTAATTTTTCTTTTGATCCTATCCCACAAGTGCTAGATAGGATTAAGGTCCGGTGAACAAGAAGGCCACTCTAAAACAGTCACACCTTCTGTTTCGAAAAAATTTTTGCAACTCTGCTGGTATGTGGAGGTGAATTATCCTGCATAAATAGGAAATAATCTCCAAAAGCACCTCGCCAGAGCCTCACTACAGATTGTAGCACTAGATCAAAATACCTAGGCTCTGTCAGAGATTGTCTAATGGGAATTAAAGGAGTTTTCTCATCAAACATAATTCCGCCCCTAAACATTACAGTACCTCCTTTGTATTTAGGGATCGGTCTTGCAGCTTGGAGTCTAGCTTGCCTCCCTCTACCTCTTAAAATGCGAACACGCCGGTCGTCTGATCGTAGGCCAATTCTGGTCTCATCCGAAAATAAGACATTTTTCCAATCTTCAATAGTCCAATTTTCATGCTCTAAACACCAATTAAAACGGACAACTTTATTATGCCTTGATAGTTCTGGAACTCTTAACGCTCTTCTCTTGAATAATTCCCGAGCGCGAAGTCTTTTTCTGATAGTTTCGACAGAAACACTAACACCTGTAGCTTGCAAAAATTGCCTTTGAAGCTCTGAATGAGATACTGCGGGATTTCTTCTTGCTGTTTGGGCTAAAAAGCGATCCTGCCTTTCTGTAGTTACTCTTCCACGACTTCTTCTCGGCCTATTCTTTAGGGTTCCTAACTCCAGAAACCTTGCATAGGTTTTTGAAACAACCCTTTGTGTAACCCCCACCGTTCTTGCAATCTGTCTTTGTGACATACCTTGTTCTGCCATAGTAATAACTAATAATTCTTCCTCTCTGGACTTCCGATAACCCCACATAAGGCATATATAACAAAATATAAATTCACTGCGACGTTCAAACGAAATGGTAAAATCGGCACTGCAAAGCCAAATCTTATCAAGTGCTTATGAACCTAACTGTTTTTGTGAGTAAACACATGCACTTTCTATTTGCTTCTAACGAAAAAGATATCAAAATAATATTTCATATTAATACTGGGTGATTCCATATAAGTTTGGTTGTGTGTATTGCAGGGTTCTTAAAAGCAATAATCGACCAGCTATTTCGAACGTCATTAGGTAATCGAGTTAATCCATTCTAGATACTCCAATCGAGGCGGAACACCCCGATTCTATGCTCTCTTCATTCCCATTTTCCATTACCAGATATTAATGAAGATATTGTTGGGGAAAAAGGGCTATTTATCTCATTTTCAGTTTTCCCGCAATTTCACAGAATGGATAATTGCGGTTTAGTATTTCTCCACTCTTTGAGATCTCTTTCGGAGAAGATTGAGTTGATTTCAGGATAGATCAATTCAATTTCAGATAAGAATCAGTATGAGTACCCTTGTAGAGAATGCATGACAAACTTCTCAATAATACATGAAAATTTGCGTAATTTGGAATGGAAATCGACCTTTGAAAGCATTTTACTTCGAAATAGTAAATACCGAAAACATGAATTTTGTGCATTACTCACTCTATACATTTATTTATATAGATATATTCTTTTGAGTTTTGAAAGAAATAGATATATTTTTCTTGAATCAAACTATATATGGCATTATGGTACCTGTGAAGAATTGGTGATCAGGAACAGATTGTATAAAAGAAAAATATCTGTTTTCTACTCCAAATCTTGTAGCAAATTTAATATAATCTAAACGGGGTACCATACAATTCTGCGTATGATACTCGAGAACGGGAACAGATAAAAATTCTGTCTCCCTGTGTATGTGTAGTGATAATGAATTTGTTCAAAAAATATGTTGATGTCCATGTTATATAAGGCACAGCTAACAAGTGCTAGAGTTTCTCATAGATCCTATAGAACCTTAGAACTTAGAATGAGGAGACACAGCATCTCATTCTTAAATTCGAGAATTGGTGAAGCCAATATTTTCAGTCAGTATGCAATAAATGGATAATGGAATGAAGATAGCATAAAGGATAGCAATATAATTAGATAAGAACGTGGCATCATTGCGGAATATAACTTTGAAAGGTCCAGTAGCGTGGTGTTACAGGTATTGACGAATGGAAATGAAATTCCAAGTGAATTTTTTTTTTAAGAACTCATACGATGTTTCGAACATTGAAACGTATTGTGAGTTAGAGTCAGCTAA
Organism: Adalia bipunctata; assembly: GCA_910592335.1. Taxonomy (NCBI): domain Eukaryota; kingdom Metazoa; phylum Arthropoda; class Insecta; order Coleoptera; family Coccinellidae; genus Adalia; species Adalia bipunctata. Next base: position 22,492,215 of record OU342950.1, read on the forward strand.
ATTCAGAATTGATTCTCCTCCTCTCAATGCCAGAAAAGAATCTGAAAAATGAACTTCCAGAGAATCTACGCCATTGCTACTTTTATAAAGTGTCGCAGATTGGCACCTGTGAATGACATTACGTCAATGAATAAATTTCGGAGACGTTTATTTTTCATTATTAATTTTTGATTATCAAGCCTGGAAACTGAGAATGCCGAAGGTAGTTTCGAAAAAGCAGATACAAAGTATCAGGAAGTGCTATTCGGAATTGAGATCTGCGCGTTCTCAAAGTAACCCTGATTATTTTTCTTAAATTCATTATTTTTCCGAAGTAGGTAAATGAACATTTTGTTAATACCTAATTAGTACGACATAGATATATGTAGAAATGTCAACATTCCTTGTTCAACTGACAGAAGAATGACTATAACCTAACATTTTCAAAATATACACGGTGAAATGTGTTAGAATTTCATGGCCAACCGGTATACTTTATAAAAGTGAATGGAGTATACGAACCATTCTCAACGTATTTTGCTAATATTCTGAGATAAATCCAAATTTCACTTTTCCTACGCGATATCTTGATGATTACAATGTTCAAAACGTCATTAGTTACACAAAATCAAAAAAGCGGAAAGAAATTAATGAATGAACTGGTCACAAATTCAGAAAACATGGCTACCATTATCTGAAGCAAAAACGATCGAGCAGTTTCGCGAATATTCTGATACCCATTTCTGACATTCATACGCACAAATGAGTAAATGAATTTCAATCTGAAGTAGGTACTTCTCTTTTTATAGTCCATGTATAGAACACTCTGTATTGAAAGCAGCATGCCAATTTCACTCCTCATGTAAACTAATTGCTGGCTGTATCATGGAGACACCCCGTAAAAACCTTAGAAAGTTTATCGAGCGTTCAGAACTGGCTTGGAAGAAATCCATTCAGTATGGGAGTCCTTGTTTTGCAGAAATGAAATTATGTGTTTTCAACATTTGCCCTTGGGGACTGCCAACTACGGAACTAGCTGGAATTCGATTCCGAACAAGTTTTTTTGGGTTTTCCTGGAAACTCCAAGGATCTGGCGGAAAGTTTGGAATTGAGCACTTTATCGAGTCTGCCGTTTTGCCGCACCTGTTTTGTTTTGAAATATCGAACCTAGATTTCCATGCATAAGTGGCATTTGATGTTTAGGTGCGGGTTTTTCTTCTTGGACGCTTCGAAAACTTGTCAGTTTTTGGAGAGTTGTTCAGTTTCAGGATATTGACGAGTATAGGAGTCTTCAATTCCTCTCATCCGGTAGTTCTGGCAGTATTGCAGTAGATATTCAGGGAGTCGTATTGGAAAGGAAAAAAAGTTTTTTTGTCAATTTTGAGCTGGCCATAAAAACCATCATTCCATTTTTACTTAAGTGTCTACGTCCCTGAAAAAAAAATTAGTCAGAAATGATTTTTTTTCTGATTGATGAAAGGAGGTATGAGTGTATAAAGCTAAAAATAATAAAAAAATATTTTATAAGTAGGTATGATTGAATGAAAAGGATATTCCCCATTATTTTTGGTTATTTTGTAACATTTCCACCATCAAAACGAACAAATATTTCGTGTTTCTTCATTTCAGTATTGAAGTCTATCATTTAGTTAATCAAACGTCTATCTCATTTTTCTTTCAGAATATACCGTTTTTTTGTTGATAATATTACAACAATGAGTTGTTTTCGAAAAATTCATTTCCTTGAATTTTTCTATTCGAAATGATAAATATCCATCTTCATCAAAGACGATTTATTAAGGTTTTAGCCGTCGATTAGTGAAAATTAATTGCTTCTTACAATTGTGGATTCTAACATGGAATTGAATTTATTTTGAATGATGAGCCCCGCAGGTTTCTCCTCTCAGATGACCGGTGAAGGAAAGAGAGAGTATGATACAGCCAGTGTGTGATCTAGTTTGGGGTAGGATTTCTTGTTATATTCCTTGCGCCCTAACATTTGTTCTATTGAGCTAAATAATCCAATAAATAAAAATTAATGCACTGCACTGCCATCTGGCGGTATACGTTTCCTATTTTGAAGGCTAAAGACTCTTAATTTCAGCAAAATCAGATGAACGTAGGGTAATCGATATCAAATATCACTCGGGTGGAACCATTAACTCCAGATTATCACCGATATTAGGCAATCCAACGACCTGTCAAATATTTTTTTGAGATTAGTTGATGGTCAAACAATGGGAATCCAGCTTTGATCATGTAGTCATTAAAACCATTTATTTGCTTGAAAAATTGTTTCATGTGGAAATTTTTCTGGTATTTCTAGTCAATCTTACTCTTAGGAATATCAGACCACTGAAAATTATTCAAATTAAGTGCATTCTCAATAAAAAAATGCCATAAATGTGTGCTGAAGTTGGATGTGCAAGTCGTTCAAATTAAGAGGATTTTCTTGAATATTCTGGAACACCCAGTGTGTGTAACTTGCTGTATTAAACTCCTATTGAGTGACTCACTAGGTACAAAAGGAAATTTGGTCAGCAGTCATCAATACTTGACAATAACGATGATAAGAAACTAAAGTGAATATTTCTTCGTATAGATACTGAAATAAGCAGTATTCAGTTAATGTAAAATCTAGTGGCGATAATATCAATTATAGTACCTTCACGACTACGCTACAGGGTCTAGATAAGAGCCATTAACCATAGCGACACCTAGTGGCCTTATTCGAAAGGAGGAAAAGCATTTTCTACATAAACAAATTCTTCATCGAATTTTTCAGAGTTTTCATGTTTTTTATAATAACCAGGCCTTAGACGAATCCATAAATAAAGTTTCATAACAAACAGTCCATCCGATCTCGAGTTATAAATGGTGTAACCAACAACGTTGTTTTATATATATATATATATAGATAAAAAGATAAAGAAGTTACAGGTACAGTGCTCTGATAAATATTTCTTCTCCAATACTTTCTCATCAATCTCTTCGGGCTCCTAATACTAAAAGTTGTAATCATATGATTGAGGGAAATTTTCTTCTTCAGTGTTGCTTCAGTATATTTTTTGATATCACAAATCATAAAAACATACTTGTTCACTCATGAAATACATAAGATAATAAAATTACTCTCATTTACTGCAAGCTAGCGACCTGTCAGAAACGTTTTGAGGTTGACAATGGTGGAAAAAACACGTGGTTTGGATTGCCTAATTATGAAGTGTCTTCTTCTGCGTCCAAAGGACGATCGATACCAAAATGAGGGGATTCCCCCATGCTATCTGCCGTACCCAAACGGAATCCAACAATTCACTCCTGATAATTGTAGTCGTGAGTACAAGGGGTCGTTTCCTAGGACAGCGAAAGCATTATGAGACGGAATTATCAGGAGGATGCGCCTTATCTTTGACAACTGCCCCACTGAGGCGATAGTCTTTAACGATCTCCTTCTATCTCCTGAAAAGAGAGGTGTGGGAACAGCCCTGATTTTCAGAAAGGCTGACAGTGGTGGGGTCGTCTGCCTGAATAGGTCCTCCGAGTTGGAAAATGGACGTTTAAGGAGCGCCAATATTTTTTTTAATGACATTCCTGGAGTTTCGAGGTGGTAGTTGACCTCGATGTGGGAATGGCTTATAGGGATGATATTAGAGAATTCTTCGGGAAGCATCTATGCTGAGGGCTGTATCCTGTATTTATACAGGGTTGGTCTTTGACTCGTACACATATTCTGACTGTGAATTCGCTTTTTTCCTATACCATTTTTCTAAATTCAGTTTCGTTTGAAAGATATAGGGTGTCGAGAATCCATAAAAAAAAAACAATTTTCTGTTCATATCTTTGTGACCGCTATTTCAAATGAACTGAATTCTGGTTGATTTTTCACTCTATTCATGGTGCATATTCCTCAGAGAGAATCAGTCATTTTAAAAAAATGAAAGTATTCCTATATTTCCTGAATAAAACGCGTCGTCGGCGTCGTTTTCGAGTTATTCCCAATTTTACCCGATAAAATTAGACGAAAAAATCTCAAGAATAATCTGGATGCTTCCCTGAATTAAACATCATCAAATATTCTAACTTGTCTGATCTCTAAAAAAGTTAACAATGTTGTTTATCAACTTTGTTAAGACTAAAATCTCTATGATGGAAGAACGTTTGATGTAGCGATATGTAATAATGAAATGCCACAAAGGTGGGAGATAAAATTGAATTCTAAGGAGCATAAACTTATACATTTTATACGCACAGTTTCTATTGAAAATTTATTGTTACCGGTCCATATTACGAATAAGAATAAATGTCAATGAAATACTGAATTGTGGTATTACGGATGAATATCGTATTGAATATCAATTGATGAAAAATAAAATGATACTCAGCCATTATCTATGGCGATGTTTCTATCTGAACAATATCCTCTTGGAATTTTTACTCGACACTTCACGGTTATTATTACAATAATTCACTGAAAGTCTTCACATTATCATAACCTATTTCCATTCTTCTCTGTAAATAAACAAATCGTTATGACAACGGTTGGTCTTGCGCTCCGGCTGCGAGGTAGCGCTATATCGGCAAGGAACAGAACTACTCGTAAGGCAATTCCAAAGAGGAACGGCTAGACGCCATTAGCGAAAAGTAAACAAAACAAGTGTCCTTGTGTAACTTCATCCGTTAACGATAGGGGACGTACTGCTTTCTTGGTTTCGCCTATACCATATCCTCTCAAAAGCTCTGTGAAATATCATTAAAAGTGGGTTATGTTAGGCCATTGACATCAAATCTCATGACTTAGGTTAATTGGAGTTAGGTTAGTGTGCAAACAATTTTTTATGCGATATTTTTGGGAAATAGAACAAGTTATTAGAGCTTACAAACTAATCTTCAGGAAAATCGAAGAAGGAACTTTTTTTGGTGGAAGAAATATGGCTTCTCAATTGCAGAAATAATCAGACAAAACTAAGTGTTTTTGTTAGGAAATATCGTGTTTGTTATATTTTTATTCGAAGGTGAGTGCTTGAGTATTTCCTAAATGTATCAACTCAATTTCAATCGAGAAATATGAATTCTGCATCAATTCCAGAGAATCGTATCAGGCACGTATTTGGCCCAACTTTTCTTTTCAAATGGCTATATCTTACAAACAGAAACGAATTCGGAGAAATGGAAAATGAAAAAAGGTTTCTATTGACCTCAAGAATCTACAGTTAAAATATATCAACAAGTCAAAGACTCACCCTGTACATTTATGAGTAGTTTTACGCCTTTTTCATAGGCCCTATACTTTTTTGTATTGAATATATTATACTGATTCCATCGATTGCTTCAGCAAATGAATCGATTCCTATTTCTTAATTTCTTGTACTTGTATACTTATGCACCAACAAGTTTTATTCGTCGAGGTTCGTCAATCTTATTCGCTTAGCTCTACCAATAAAAAAATTATAATATCAGCGGAATTTTAAGCTGATGGAATAATTAGTAATCCGTAAATACCAGCTCTGAAATACGGTTTCCAACTACGCCAATGTTACCGAAGTATCGTATAATACTGTTCTGATTAGAGAGAAAGTCATATCACCCTCAACCCCTGTGTGGATTCTGATAAATGTTCCTTTTATCTGGGTTTAATACCACTTCGGACACGCTTTCTTGATGTGCCCCAGTCTGGAAGATAAGACACTCCCTTTTGTTTATAAGGAGACATGAAGCTCTTGGAATGTTTTGGTCCAGAATTTCCAGGCAGTATGGTTCATTTGAACCCACCTTCAGCTGTCGTACAACCGATAAAAAAGACTGTGTTAGATGCAGTAACGAGCATCCATATTTTGAAAGTTCGCTAGGACCCGTCAATTTTGTTCTTGAGGGGGAAATTTTCCACATGAAAACTATCATCATATCATTTCATTCCTCTGTAAAGCAACCTCAACCTCTCGATTTCGAATAGGGAAGATGAGTTGTGCTATACGTGGTTGAAAATCTCATTTCTTCCTGAAAATGACAGTGGCAATTTTTTCAAACAGCACAGATTACATGGTGAATCAAAACAGTACAAGAGTAAACAGCTGTTACCTGTTACATTTTAGCAGTGGTTTCAGATGTCCTGATCTAGCTTCCCCTTTCTGGTAAGAGGAAGTAGAGTATTTTTATTGGGATTTATGTGGTCTTCTCTCTTGCACTCAGACTCAGCAACATTAATTTTCATCCAGCATCAACATCAAGTCATGACTTGTAGCTGTTTCCTCTGGTGGTTTCGATTCACTTACCCAAAATATTCAACGAAGTTTCTTGTACGTTCACGTAATTACACTCAAAATGCTTTCCACTGTCAACAGAGCATCCTCTGAAACAAATTGTACACCCACCAATTAAATTTCGTCATAGAATATTACTTTGAAACTGTACGGTTTCCAAATTTAAGTAATGAAGGTACACACTTAACTTCATTTCACATGATGAACAACTTCGCCGGTCCAAACTTTACAAATCATATAAACTACGTTAGTATGAGGACTGAAGTGTTAAAGTTTTAACTGACCTACATAACGCAGCAAGTTTACCGTGTGAAGATTGTGGGAAACGGGGTTAGACATCCATTTCCAAGATATATGTCTGGGGATCTTTTTTCTCATGGACGTATATTGTGTAACTTATGAAAAATCGAGGGAGTTGGCAGAAGGAAATGATGCTTTATGTAGGTCCAGGCTGATAGCACTTGAGGAACATATAAATTGAATTTATGTTTTCCCTCTGCATGGTATGACAGGGTTATAGGCTCCTCCTCACTCTAGACGTCACCACTGGAAATAAGGGGATTACAGGAAATTCGCAATTTCATATAACCTTTTTCCATTGTTCAATGTTCTGAAGAATAGATTCCTAAACGATACAGATATCCACATTATATTCAAATTAAAGGCACCTCGTAATTTTCAGTCAAGAGAACAACCAATAACTTTAAATCGATTCAGATATCCCTCGACAATAGGAAACGCCAACTCTAATTAACTTTTCGTTCAGTGTTGCTTTCCTGATAGGTACGTTTCTCCCTCTGCGAAGATGTAGTTGGAAAGAGATACACCTCAGCCTCAGAAAGAGCTTCGGTTACACAAATTACTGCAGTATAAATCAACAGTATCGTCTACAAGAACTACAGGTTATTTAGCAAGTTCGAGGAACTTTGGAAATGTAATGAGCGTTTAAACTCGGTTGGTACAAGTAGATTCTTGTGATAGTTAGCGCGAAGGCTTTCTAGAAAAGGAACTGAAAGCATTCCGAGTTATAAGCATTGTTAGAAATATGTCATTCTCTTAACAAGAAAACTTTATAATCGTTTTATTTCTCTTCTCACATTTCTAGGTACTACAGGCGATTCAATTTCGATTTCGTGTGCTCTGAGGAATACAGGGTGTCCCACGGTCGAGTGCCTATTAGACGTTTCTGGAGAACTGGACATATTTGAAATCCGAAAAATCGGGATTATGATATTGTTGGAAATTCTCTACAGACCTAAATTATTTTTGGAGCTTGAGCACTTCCAGTTATACCAGGAGTGGAAATAAATTTGTTCAAAAAATACTTTTTTCAATTTTTTCGTTTCTGATATGATTGTGTATTCAATGCTGAATACAATTCTGTTGGAACTATTGTATTCATTCGAATAGTTTTCAAAATATCGAAGAAAAAAACTGAAAAAATGTCAAATATTCAGAGTCAGTGTTATGTTCATTATTCTCATTCTGAACATCCCGAGTGTAAACCGTTCTCACAACGTTAAAGTAGAAGAATGTAGAAAGGTCATTCATCTCTTGAATTTTATAAATATCATCACAGGGTGTTTCAAATTTTGTGTTGAAAACTGTGATCGAAAATTTTCCATAACTTCTTATTCTCAAATAAGAACCCTATTTTTTTATGATTGCGTTAGATTCTGCAAAGAAAAATAGTGATAGCAATCCCAGATGTTCTAGCTCCTAAATTCAGTAATTCCCACGATATTTGAGCTTTTCTGGATTCATGTTGTACGTAGAGTCAAATTCATCTCATCTTTCGCATGAGAATATTCTGTGACCATAGAAGATAAATTATCCTATTGATAATTCACAAGTGACAGGTCTTATTTTAGGCCTTAACCTTACTTCTCGATTCAACTTCAATGGTTTTCATAAGAATAGTAATCGAATCTGTTGGCATGAGAATATTCTGTGACTAAAGAAGATAAATGATCCCATTCATAATTCACAGGTGACAGGTCTAATCATCAATTGTTACTATGGTTTCATAAGAATATTCATCGAATCTCTTCAGATTCGATGAATTTGACCTACGTACAACATGAATCCAGAAAAGCTCAAATAACTCGGGAATTACTGAATTTAGGAGCAAGAGTATCTGAGAGTGCTATCATTATTTTTCTTCGCAGAATGCCAGAGCTGTGACGAGCACTGAAGAAAAGTGCTTCGAGCACTAAGCACTTGAATAAAAAGGCTCCCGAGTCTCGAGCACAAAGCACTTATTTTCACAAAAGGCTCGAGAATACTAAGCACTTTGTGAAAGTAATTCGACATTTCGAGCACTAAGCCCTAAGCACTTCTTTTAGGAAATATGGAAAGTGAGGTTATTTCAATCGGAAAAGAAATTGTGAGTTGGCATAGGTATGTGATATTAAAAATTTTGAATTCGATTCAATTTAATATACAGGGTGTCCCAGAAGTCGTGAACCCCATTGAGGGGATCGAAAGAGAGGAATATTCTAAGCCCACAAATCCATGTTTGAAATTCTTTGATAACGTAGTTAATTAGTCATTAATTAATGGTCCTTCAGAAGAATAAGTAGGCAGTTGGCACGCGAGAGTGAGACGCCAGTCTCGGTTCATTGCGTGAAAAGCCGGCAGCAGCTCTGGCGTCTCTGTCTCGCGTCTCCACTGCCTACTTATTCTCCTGTTGGGCGCCTCTCATTGGTCACTTTCATTAATTAATTACTAATTAACTACGTTATCGAAAAATTTCGAACATGGATTTTTGGGCTCAGAATATTTTTCACTTTCGAAGCCCTCAATGGGGTGCGCGACTTCTGGGACACCCTGTATAATAAATTCTTATTGATAATGATAGAGAAGAATGCTACTCGCCCGTGGATCTCTCTGTTTAATAATATTCATAAATATACTGAATTTTTCGAGTTTACTTTTTTTTCTGAAATCTCCCAGTCCTTGAAACAAAATTTAATAAAAAATTCAAGGAAAAATGGAAATGTTCCTCTGTCAATTCTTGCACTGATTTGTCAGGAGCAAACCAGTTGCAAAACATTGTTGCGTGACAAATAACGAAGAAGTATCAAAATTTTAATGAACTGTGTAAGGTTTTGATGTTGTCTATATAAGACTCTTTGGTCAGATGAAAACGTTAAAAAAATCAGAATCGTGGCTTTTGCTTTTCTATTGATGTTGAGTTGTCAACGCACAAATTACCATTTAACAAAATACACATGGGCCCTTCAATTTTCCTTTCATAATGATCAAGTTTCCTCATTATCATCCCTCTGTAATTGCAATCCAGTTTTGGGATGTTACTGTCATGTGAAGAAATGTTGATTTAAGATTTTTTCAAAGGAAAAAAAATGAATTCGTACAAGATTGGCTCAGGGCTTAGTGCTTAGTAATCCGCAAAAGTGCTCTGGAGCACTTTTGGGATTACTAAGCACTAAGCCTTTGGCCGAAGCACTCCAATTACTAAGCACTGCTTTTGAAAAGTGCTTGGGAGCACAGTGCTCGGGAGCACAAAAGGGCTCCGAGTACTTTCACGAGCACAAAGCACAATGCTTTGGCACAGCTCTGGCAGAATCCAACGCAATCATAAAAAAATAGGGTTCTAATTTGAAAAACGGAAGTTATGGCCAATTTTCGATCACAGTTTTCGATACTTAATTTAAAACACTCTGTGATGATATTTATGAAATTCAAAAGATGTATGACCTTTCTACATTCTTCTACTTTTACGTTGTGAGAACGCAGGATGTTCAGAATGAGAATAATGACTGACTATGAATATTTGACATTTTTTCAGGTTTTTTTTCGATATTTTGAGAACTATCTGAATGAATACAATGATTTGAACAGAATTGTATTCAGCATTGAATACTCAATCGTATCAGAATAGAAAAAATTAAAAAAAAATTTTGAACAAATTTATTTTCACTCCTGGTATAACCGGAAGTGCTCAGGCTCCAAAAATATTTCAGGTCTGTAAAGAATTTCCAACAATATCATAATCCCAATTTTCAGATTTGAAGTATGTCCAGTTCTCCAGAAACATCTAATAGGCACTCGACCGTTGGACACCCTGTATGTTTCACCTAAATTTTTTTCTCAATTAAAATGTGCGAACATCTACTTGGTCATCATCCAAGAAGAATTAGCATTTAAACCTTCTTCGTATTTCTGATAGAAATAACAATTTTGATTCATGCAACTTCCTATATTCGCATAAAAAGACCCATTTATTGTCTGTACGTTAAATAACATAATCTAGCAACATCGGTTGAGGACATACAAATGGTACCAGCTCTCGAATGAACGGGTTTTGTCGGAAAATCCAAGGTAGTTTACTGGATAAACGACCGCATGCTAGGAATAAATTGGGCAAAGCTCATGATATAAATTTCTTCGATCGGGCAATTAGGACAAAAGTTCTGTATAAAGAGGCAGAACCTGTGCCAAAATTCGATTTTTGTCTCCGGTTCTAGCAGAACGAGAGGAGTTAGCTTTTCTCTCTATTCAGATCCAAATCAATGGAGTCGCAAATTGAGTTGTTCCCGAAATTAAATGATTGGAAAACTCTGTTTATGTCAGTTCTTTCGAATAAAAAAAATGGAAAAATCAATAATGTTCAGGTCCTTCTCAAGGCGCTGAGACATACGCTCATTAACCTTGTCACGTGCGGCAGAGTTACGTTTTTCGAATTTTAAAAGGGCACGTTCCTCAGCTCGAGGCTGTGGAATGGCGAACATATCTTAGTTGTTAAAGTGGGACAAGCCAGGGAGAGCAATGGCTTTTTTCCCGGGCAATATCCAGGATGTTTTTGTTTTTACTTATTCGTGCTGAGGCACTTTATAAATCCGGTGAAAAATACACGAATCGTGTTATTTTCAAACCAGAGATTCCACATGATAATCTCCATGCACAGTCTCCTCTATAAAGGCTGTAAGCTTAGTCAACAAGGTCACAATTTGGATGGAAGATTTGTACCACTCGAACGTGTGGTTCAGTTTATTTCTCGATGAATTCATGTTCAAAGAGACGATAATTCGAAGAAAGCAGGTGAACCAAATTAATATAGAAACATACAGCGTGTTTCACCATAAACTGGATATTTGTGTGTAGTTGTATACAGGGTGTCCCACGGTCGAGTGCCTATTAAACGTTTCTGGAGAACTGGACATATTTGAAATCCGAAAATTGGGATTATGATATTGTTAGAAATTCTCCCAGTCCTTGAAACAAAATTTAATAAAAAATTCAAGGAAAAATGGAAATGTTCCTCTGTCAATTCTTGCACTGATTTGTCAGGAGCAAACCAGTTGCAAAACATTGTTGCGTGACAAATAACGAAGAAGTATCAAAATTTTAATGAACTGTGTAAGGTTTTGATGTTGTCTATATAAGACTCTTTGGTCAGATGAAAACGTTAAAAAAATCAGAATCGTGGCTTTTGCTTTTCTATTGATGTTGAGTTGTCAACGCACAAATTACCATTTAACAAAATACACATGGGCCCTTCAATTTTCCTTTCATAATGATCAAGTTTCCTCATTATCATCCCTCTGTAATTGCAATCCAGTTTTGGGATGTTACTGTCATGTGAAGAAATGTTGATTTAAGATTTTTTCAAAGGAAAAAAAATGAATTCGTACAAGATTGGCTCAGGGCTTAGTGCTTAGTAATCCGCAAAAGTGCTCTGGAGCACTTTTGGGATTACTAAGCACTAAGCCTTTGGCCGAAGCACTCCAATTACTAAGCACTGCTTTTGAAAAGTGCTTGGGAGCACAGTGCTCGGGAGCACAAAAGGGCTCCGAGTACTTTCACGAGCACAAAGCACAATGCTTTGGCACAGCTCTGGCAGAATCCAACGCAATCATAAAAAAATAGGGTTCTAATTTGAAAAACGGAAGTTATGGCCAATTTTCGATCACAGTTTTCGATACTTAATTTAAAACACTCTGTGATGATATTTATGAAATTCAAAAGATGTATGACCTTTCTACATTCTTCTACTTTTACGTTGTGAGAACGCAGGATGTTCAGAATGAGAATAATGACTGACTATGAATATTTGACATTTTTTCAGTTTTTTTTTCGATATTTTGAGAACTATCTGAATGAATACAATGATTTGAACAGAATTGTATTCAGTATTGAATACTCAATCGTATCAGAATAGAAAAAATTAAAAAAAAATTTTGAACAAATTTATTTTCACTCCTGGTATAACCGGAAGTGCTCAGGCTCCAAAAATATTTCAGGTCTGTAAAGAATTTCCAACAATATCATAATCCCAATTTTCAGATTTGAAGTATGTCCAGTTCTCCAGAAACATCTAATAGGCACTCGACCGTTGGACACCCTGTATGTTTCACCTAAATTTTTTTCTCAATTAAAATGTGCGAACATCTACTTGGTCATCATCCAAGAAGAATTAGCATTTAAACCTTCTTCGTATTTCTGATAGAAATAACAATTTTGATTCATGCAACTTCCTATATTCGCATAAAAAGACCCATTTATTGTCTGTACGTTAAATAACATAATCTAGCAACATCGGTTGAGGACATACAAATGGTACCAGCTCTCGAATGAACGGGTTTTGTCGGAAAATCCAAGGTAGTTTACTGGATAAACGACCGCATGCTAGCAGGGACGGGCCGAAGCCAAATTTTTGGGGGGGGATAGCTTCGAAAATTTTCCAACTGTGCATTAAAGGATTAGAAAACCAACGGTTGAAGGGGGGTGTGGTATTTTGGATTGCGTGTCAATGTTTTTTTTTTCCCGAGAACATTGAAAATATTTAGAAAATTTTGTAGTGTAGTTTTTTAATTCTGCATTACTAGATTAACACACTCCACACTCTACAGGATTATACAGCATCTGTTATCATTATTTTGTATGTTTCGATTTTTAAGTTCAATTCCGAAGAAAAATAAATGATTTATTCAAGTGAACTGAAAAAAATCCACATACTACACACTTCACTTTGAATCTTTTTCGGTCCATTTTTGCATAGGGGCCGTTATACTTCGGCCGACGGCTACGGCACCGATTCTCCATTCAAAAAGTGCCTTTCATTTTTCCAAGTTTACGTCCTAAATTTTCAAGCTAAAAGCTTGATTTTTTTTTAATTGAAGTTAAAGGATGTCTTGAGGGCACTCCGATTTCTTCTCTTTGAGAAAATCATTTTTTGGCATGAAAAAATCGGGTTGAATTTGAGAGTCTATGAAAATTGACTTCATAATCGTTTTTCAGCGGTTGTTCATCCATTTTTTTCAGAAAATTCATTGGAGTGCCCTCGACAAATCAATTTTCTATATTTAAAAAAAATCCATTTGGATATACGCTTAATTAATGCAAAAAATTATGGAAATACTGAAAAGACTTCCAGAAACTTTGAAATCGCAGAAAACTGTCTGAAGTTCCAGGAGAATAAAAAAAATCAAGCTTTCAGGTGGAGATTTCAGGACGTGAAAAATGAAAATGGAAAAATGAAAGGCACTTTTTGAATGGAGAATCGGTGCCGTCGGCCAAAGTATAACGGCCCCTTATCAGATTTACGTGTTGAACGGAGATTTGATAGAATAATTAAGAATGAGAAAAAAATACTGCCTACTGCCCTACCGAGAGAAATAGCGCAAATTGGTACCAGATGGACACAGTCGATGCGGCCAAACTGAGAAATTCACAACTACCTGCTGAGGAATAACGTAAAAGATGAAAAATTGTTCATCCTTTCAAACACTTGGTAGCAATTCGGAATAAATCTGCCAAATACTCTAAATATACTCTAACAAGAATTTGTACAATTGTCGCTATTCTCTGCATGCTAAACGTGGGCTTAGTTCTACCGGTTTAATAAACATTAATTTAAAACTTCATTTAAAAAAAGTCAAATTCATTCACATTTTAAGAAATATGTATTCCAACTCCATTGAAATCTCTCCAACTGCTTCAAAATTTTCCCAACTGCTTCGGAATTTTCCCAACTTCTTCGAAACTTTTCCAACTGCTTCGAAAATTTTTCAACAGCTTCGAAAATATTCCAACTGCTTGTAAAATTTTCCAACACTGTTCAACATTGGGGACTCTTGTAGAAATATGTATTCCAACTCAATTGAAATCTTTCCAACTGCTTCAAAATTTTCCCAACTGCTTCGGAATTTTCCCAACTTCTTCGAAACTTTTCCAACTGCTTCGAAAATTTTTCAACAGCTTCGAAAATACTCCAACTGCTTTTAAAATTTGCCAACTCTGTTCAACATTGGGGACTTTTGTAGAAATATGTATTCCAACTCAATTGGAATCTTTCCAACTGCTTCAAAATTTTCCCAACTGCTTCCAAATTTTCCCAACTTCTTCGAAAATTTTTCAACAGCTACGAAAATATTCCAACTGCTTTTAAAATTTGCCAACTCATTTCAACGTTGGGGACTTTTGTAGAAATATGTATTCCAACTCAATTGAAATCTTTCCAACTGCTTCAAAATTTTCCCAACTGTTTCGAAATTTTCCCAACTTCTTCGAAACTTTTCCAACTGCTTCGAAATGTTTCCAACCGCTTCGAAAATTTTTCAACAGCTTCGAAAATATTCCAACTGCTTTTAAAATTTGCCAACTTTGTTCAACATTGGGGACTTTTGTAGAAATATGTATCCAACTCAATTGAAATCTTTCCAACTGCTTCAAAATTTTCCCAACTGCTTCGAAATTTTCCCAACTTCTTCGAAACTTTTCCAACTGCTTCGAAATTTTTCCAACCGCTTCGAAAATTTTTCAACAGCTTCGAAAATATTCCAACTGCTTTTAAAATTTGCCAACTCTGTTCAACATTGGGGGGGGATCGTCCCCCCCCATCCCCCCCCTTAGGCCCGTCCCTGCATGCTAGGAATAAATTGGGCAAAGCTCATGATATAAATTTCTTCGATCGGGCAATTAGGACAAAAGTTCTGTATAAAGAGGCAGAACCTGTGCCAAAATTCGATTTTTGTCTCCGGTTCTAGCAGAACGAGAGGAGTTAGCTTTTCTCTCTATTCAGATCCAAATCAATGGAGTCGCAAATTGAGTTGTTCCCGAAATTAAATGATTGGAAAACTCTGTTTATGTCAGTTCTTTCGAATAAAAAAAATGGAAAAATCAATAATGTTCAGGTCCTTCTCAAGGCGCTGAGACATACGCTCATTAACCTTGTCACGTGCGGCAGAGTTACGTTTTTCGAATTTTAAAAGGGCACGTTCCTCAGCTCGAGGCTGTGGAATGGCGAACATATCTTAGTTGTTAAAGTGGGACAAGCCAGGGAGAGCAATGGCTTTTTTCCCGGGCAATATCCAGGATGTTTTTGTTTTTACTTATTCGTGCTGAGGCACTTTATAAATCCGGTGAAAAATACACGAATCGTGTTATTTTCAAACCAGAGATTCCACATGATAATCTCCATGCACAGTCTCCTCTATAAAGGCTGTAAGCTTAGTCAACAAGGTCACAATTTGGATGGAAGATTTGTACCACTCGAACGTGTGGTTCAGTTTATTTCTCGATGAATTCATGTTCAAAGAGACGATAATTCGAAGAAAGCAGGTGAACCAAATTAATATAGAAACATACAGCGTGTTTCACCATAAACTGGATATTTGTGTGTAGTTGTATACAGGGTGTCCCACGGTCGAGTGCCTATTAAACGTTTCTGGAGAACTGGACATATTTGAAATCCGAAAATTGGGATTATGATATTGTTAGAAATTCTCTACAGACCTAAAATATTTTTGTAGCCTGAGCACTTCCGGTTATACCAGGAGTGGGAATAAATTTGTTCAAAAAATATTTTTTTCCATATTTTCTTTCTGATATGATTGAGTATTCAATGCTGAATACATTTCTGTTGAAACCATTGTATTCATTCGAATAGTTTTCAAAATATCGAAAAAAAAACTGAAAAAATGTCAAATATTCATAGTCAGTGTTATGTTCATTATTCTTATTCTGAACATTCCGAGTGTAAACCGTTCTCACAACGTCAAAGTAGAAGAATGTGGAAAGGTCATGCATCTTTTGAATTTCATAAATATCATCACAGGGTGTTTCAAATTTTGTGTCGGAAATTGTGATCGAAAATTGGCCATAACTTCTGTTTTTCAAATTAGAACCCTATTTTTCTATGATTGCGTTGGATTCTGCGAAGAAAAATAGTGATAGCACTCTGATATGTTCTTGCTCCTAAATTCAGTAATTGATGAGATATTTGAGCTTTTCTGGATTCATGTTGTACGTAGAGTCAAATTGATCGAATCTGAAGAGATTCGATGAATATTCTTATGAAACCATAGTAACAACTAATAATTAGACCTGTCACCTGTGAATTATTAATGGGATCATTTATCTTCTATGGTCACAGAATATTCTCATGCCAACAGATTCGATGACTATTCTTATGAAACCATAGTAACCATTGAAGTAAAATCGAGAAGTAAGGTTAAGGCCTAAAATAAGACCTGTCACTTGTGAATTAATAATGGGATAATTTATCTTCTATGGTCACATGGTTCTTATGCGAAAGATAAGATGAATTTGACTTTACGTATAACATGAATCCAGAAAAGCTCAAATATCTCGGGAATTACTGAATTTAGGAGCAAAAACATCTGAGAATGTTATTACTATTTTTCTTCGCAGAATCCAACGCAATCATAAAAAAATAGGGTTCTAATTTGAAAAACAGAAGTTATGGCCAATTTTTGATCACAGTTTTCGACACAAAATTTGAAACACCCTGTGATGATATTTATGAAATTCGAAAGATGCATGGCCTTTCCACATTCTTCTACTTTGACGTTGTGAGGACGGTTTACACTCGGGATGTTCAGAATAAGAATAATGAACATAACACTGACTATGAATATTTGACATTTTTTCTGGTTTTTTTTTTCGATATTTTGAAAACTATGCGAATGAATACAATGGTTTCAACAGAAATGTATTCAGCTCAATCATATCAGAAACGAAAATATTGAAAAAAATATTTTTTGAACAAATTTATTTTCACTCCTGGTATAACCGGAAGTGCTCAAGCTCCAAAAATATTTTCGTTCTGGAGAGAATTTCTAACAATATCATAATCCCAATTTTCGGATTTCAAATATGTCCAGTTCTCCAGAAACGTCTAATAGGCATTCGACCGTGGGACACCCTGTAGATGAGATTGGAAGAAATATTTTTGCCTTAAGAAACGTTGTTTGCAACATCTGCAAGTTTTCTCCTCGTCAAATTCAGGTGAAAGCTTAAGCAGTCTGTAGTAAAGCGTTATGTGTCATTCATTAGGTGTGCTGGTTTTTTAATGAAAATGTAACTTTATTATGAAAAAATTGTTAAAAATTAATCATTCAAAGAATTAGTGGCTGAAACAGGTTAAATTCCTGAACGACCGAAAACAAAACCACAATGGTACCGAATTCAAAAGTGGATGTCCTAAAACCTCTGCCAGAAATCTGGCAACCTGACCAAAAGGAGTTTCTCATACATGACCCATCATACCCAAAGTGGGTGTCCCATTAAAACCCCGGTCAGAGACACGATATCAATATCTCATCTTGCCGACATTATGGGACAATCAAAGCCGATGGGCATCATCCCTCCGATCGCTTTCTGACCAAGGGATCATCGCCTACAGCCCTTAAGGGACGATTCCGCGGTAATGAGGTGATTAGGATTCGACATGGAGAAGGTGCGTTTTATTGTATCCTTTGTAGGTGGGAGTGGAGGTTACGACTCCTCCGGTTTTTTATGGTGGTTTTCGCCAAATCCCTTGTATCGGCAGTAACCTGATAACCTCCGATTTGTGATGACTTCTTTCATGGCCTGCGTGGGATACATAACAGATGAGGTGGGTCAGCGTGTCGATATTTTATTTATGGAATTTGCTCGATATGAATTTTTTTATGGGGATACGTGGAAGAATGACACGTTCGGGGTCAAACGCTCTCAGATGCCGGATTCTGAGAACTCTTCAATTCTTCTCGAACGAAATCTTCACCCCCTTTTTCTCATTAGAATAAAGAAACGTTTTTCCTTTCAACATACTCAGCTTTTGACTGAAACATGTTTGTTCGAGTAATGCTCTCACGAAAAAAAACTGTTCTTATTTTCAAACGTACGATAACGACGTCATTTTTCGACTCTGCATTAAAGGATTAGAAAACCAATAGTTGAAGGGGGGTGGTATTTTGGATTGTGAGTCAATGTTTTTCACCGAGAGCATAAAAAATATTTAGAAAATTTTGTAGTGTAGTTTTTTAATTCTGCATTACCAGATTATCACACTCCACACTCTACAGGATTACACAGCATCTGTTATCATTATTTTGTATGTTTCGATTTTTAAGTTCAATTCCGAAGAAAAATAAATGATTTATTCAAGTGTACTGAAAAAAGTCCACATACCACACACTTCACTTTGAATCTTTTTCGGTTCATTTTTGCTTGCTTAAAGAGGCGATATACTCTGGCAGATGGCTACGGCACCGATTCTCCATTCAAAAAGTGTCTTTCAAGTTCACGCCCTCAATTTTTAACCTAAAAGCTTGATTTTTTTAAATTGAAGTTGAAGGATGTCTTGAGAGCACTCCAATTTCTTCTCTTTGATAAAATTATTTTTTCGCATGAAAAAATCGACTACGGAACCGATTCCTCATTCAAAAAGTGCCTTTCATTTTTCCAAGTTTACTCCCTCAATTTTTAACCTAAAAGCTTGATTTTTTCTTCAAATTGAAGTTGAAGGATATCTTGAGGGCACTGCGATTTCTTCTCTTTGAAAAAATGATTTTTTCGCATGAAAAAATCGGGTTGAATTTGAGAGTCTATAAAAATTGACTTCATAATCGTTTTTCGGCGGTTGTTCATCAATTTTTTTTTATTCATTGTAGTGCCCTCGATTAATCAATTTTCTATATTTAAAAAAATTTCATTTGGATAGGCGCTCAATTAAAGCAAAAAATTATGGAAATACTGACAAGACTTCCAGAAAGTGTGAAATCGCAGAAAACTGTCTGAAATTCCAGGAGAATTAAAAAAAATCAAGCTTTCAAGTGGAAAATTGAGGGCGTGAACTTGGAAAAATGAAAGGCACTTTTTGAATGAAGAGTCTGTGCCGTCGGCCAAAGTATAACGGCCCCTTAAAAGATTTACGTGTTGAACGGAGATTCGATAGAATAATTGAGAAAGAAAAAATACTGCCTACTGCCCGACCGAGAGGAATAGCGCAAATTGGTACCAGATGGTTTTTTATGACACAGTCGATGCAGCCAAACTGAGAAAATCGCAACTACCTGCTGAGGGATAACGTAAAAGATGAAAAATTATTCATATTTTCAAACACTTGAAGCAATATCGGAATAAATACCATTAACATTATTATTGCTGGTTATACACATTGCACATTGGGCCAAATCTGCCAAATACCCTAAATATACTCTAACAACAATTTGTACAATTCTTGCTATTCTCCTCATGCTTTTGTCCGGCTCAACGTGGGCTTAGTTCTACCGGTGTAATAAGCATTAATTTCAAACTTTATTAAAAAAAAGTCAAATTCATTTACATTTTTAGAAATATGTATTCCAACTCAATTGAAATCTTTCTAACTGCTTCAAAATTTCCCAACTGTTTTGTTCCAACTGCTTCGAAATTTTGCCAACTTCTTCGAAACTTTTCCAACAGCTTCGAACATATTCCAACTGCTTTTAAAATGTGCCAACTCTGTTCAACATTGGGGGGGGTCATCTATTATTCAGCTCTCCACCTTTGAATTCAGACTCAATTTGAGAAATAAAAAGTGGTGAAACTCCATACATTTCTTCACATATCTTTGGAGAGGTTCCTACAAATGAATTGATTTTGGTGAAGAGTTGTGAAACATTCCCCTTATCTCTTCTCGACAAGTAATGAAAAGAATTCTAACATGTCCCCAATTTCCATTCCCAGAAAGCATTCACACTTCACAGTCAGACAATGCGTCGCATCAAGCCATGCACTCCCGTCTCCATATTTTAAACAGTTTTACCAGGGCTTACAGACACATTTATTAACATCGTTGCAGGCTAGACACGTTTCAACAGGAGAGACTTCAAGTGAACTAAAATATTGAGTGCCTACATCACGACGGAATCTTCCGGCCATGCAATGCATTTCCAACTGAAGTGGTGACAACCGGGGCCTAAGTGCATCTTTGTGTCTTGACTCTATTTCAAGGTCACGACGCAATTTTCAGGATTTAAAACCGCTTTTAACGTTGCCTCAGCTGGAATTGCTTTTGGTACCTACTCGTTTTGTTTAATTAGGAGGTGGCCGAAGTGCCTGGAATGCACTCATCAAAATTGAATTCCTGCGGAAGTTCCTGGTAGTTGAGTCCTTGGTTTGGGTTGTAGGAAGAGAGTGAAAATATTATTCCTGTGTAATTCCTGAAGGGTTTGTACAGTGTACGCTTCTGTTTCCTATGAAGGCTTTTGCAGTTGCTGAAAAACTTGTTTTAACACACTGGAAATTAATTTCATGAAAATATCTTGGATGGTCATTTGGGAGAAGTTGAAAAAGAGCCTGTATACTGTAGTTGCAGCTGCACTCATTTGAGATAAGTTCTCTCCTCAGTATAAGGATCAACGTCGAACACATATGTGGGGACGAAGAATTTTGGTGCTGAAGCTTCAGTTCATGATCGTTATTTTACGCTAATTTTGATCATCATATCTTTCTCTTTGGATATGGTTTGGGAATAAAACTAAAGCGATGTTACCACAAGATATTAAACGAAACGATATTAATGTTCATTACTGCCTGCATAACATGAAAAAGCTTCCATTATTCACACTTTATACGGAGTATCCCCCATTTTTTGAAACGTAGATACAAGCAAACCCATTCATCTTCCCTTATGCATGCAAGTGTACCGCTAATAAAGCAGAATGAAGCATTTTAAATGCTTGAACGGTACGAATTGTTATTACCGGGTTCCACATAAGGCTTAATGCTTCACCCATTCATTCCGTTGTCTGACTGCAGTCGTTGTAAAAACGCAATTAGTCGGGAAATATGAAAACCTCTTTCTCCCTTCTGCACGTACATAAATTCGGTATTATGATCCAATTTTTTGGATTCCTTTTGTGTGCATTCAGGAAATGAGAAATGAGAAATTTGTGTGACTTATTGAATTGAACAGGGTTGTTCAAAGACAAAAGAACTACTGAGCAGAGAGCCAGCCAGTTGATGTTTCATAAAGGAAAGTATTTGTTATACAGGGTCCTGCAATAGTGCGTTCTTCTTCCATAGCTACCGAACCAGACATCTCAGAGATTTCGTTGGAAAGTAGACCTCTTGTACCTTCATTTCTGCATCTCAGGAAATTATTTTCTGATATACAGGGTGTCCCCGATAAATGTTATTCAACAATAGGATGATTTTTTTAATGGATCACCCCATATATTTTCACATATTTTCAATGACCTTCATTACCTCTTTCATAACGCAAAATCTTAGGGACATTTTTTCAACAGTTCAGATCTTATTCGAAGAAAACTGCAAAAAGGTGAGGGAAAAGCAGTTCAGTGAAAGTCTTCTGACGATTTCCAGAAGCGATAGTAACATGTATTTGAACTAAAAGTTTTTAATTGAAGGATTTGCCTTGACATGGTTCCTAAACGATCAACCTGTCATATACAGGGTGTCCGTTATTAAGGTCCAAATATGAAGATATTAAAATTATTATTTCTCGATTTTTTCAAATAGAACACCCTGTTTTTTTTTCACAATAATGTAGACAATTGAATACCTTACATTTTCTCAGAAGTAACCTTAGAATTATTTTGACTTCCGCATCCAGCAGATACGAAAAAAGATATCGCAAATGAAAATTTTATTCAAATAATAACATAATAAAACTAACGGACATTCAAAAGAGGTTAAACAATGAAATAAAACTAAATGAATAATTATTGACAAACTTCAAAACCTTCCCAGAATCATACTTCCTGAGCATCATCATAAAAATGATATTTCTTTTTCGTACAAGCAATTCATATTGATCACGTATTCAACCAATTATATCAGTTTTTATCGGCTTTCCAAAAAAAAATATTGATCAAGTTATTGCTACTAGAGCTCAAAGATACTTTCGAATACAGTAAATCAGTATGAATATCAGAAAATAATTTCCTGAGATGCAGAAATGAAGGTACAAGAGGTCTACTTTCCAAAGAAATGTCTGAGATGTCTGGTTCGGCAGCTATGGAAGAAGAATGCACTATTGCAGAACCCTGTATATCGTTTTCATTGCGTAGCGTAGCGAAAATAATTTATGAAACTCTTTATTTAATTAAAAATTCTTCAATAGTGTATGGAAAAATATGTTTGGCAGTTATTCTCCCTAATCACTAAGGTTGAAGCATTCCTCATCAAATGTTGAAAAAACCATTCACAGGTCTTTCCGAAAGACAAAATCCACCGAAATTTTAAGAGCTGGACCAGCATTTCGAAAATTATGAACAGGTTGGATGCTAAAAGTACTTCAAGACAATTTTCCCTGAAAATTTCAGTGGATTCTAGATTACTTTTCAAAAGTTATGAAGGCTTGAAAATGATCTTGTGAAAAACTTATGAAGAGGAGTTGCCCCTCCACTAAAGCGGTTTCTTTCTTGATCTTCCACCATTCTCGAGTATACAAAAATGGGTGAACAAAACCTAATCGGCCATGAATGTAAATGCGTTCGAATTTATTCACCACCACCGCCCCTCTCTGAGGGTCTTGAGACATTCATCATATTTCTCCGCATTACCATTTCCATGCGTGAATCGAAACTACATTAAGATAAACGTAGCGCGATAGCGACAACATTACCGGTTAGTTAACGGTTCATAAACAGCTATAGTCGTTAAGCTTGCACGTGACATTGGTACTTATCTGAGGTGAACATTTGAAGTTATGACTTGGAGCTGCTTGCCCAAATTAGGAGAAGAAAGTTAAGAAACTCGATTTGTGTTGAGAAGGTACTGTCGCATTCACCATTTAGCAACAAACAGGTCACTCGAGATTTTCATGGATTGAACATTTCAGGACACTCATCTCGTTTTTTTTCTTTAAATTTCACCCTCGTGCCTTGGCCCATTGACTTTCGTTTCCATTTCATGCTCCAGATTAAGTGAGAAGCCGAATTTCACGTGAACGAATAATCAGATATTTTCTTCTAGAATGGACCTTTGTTATTCTTAGGGGCTTCCTGAAGATTTCGGTAAATAAATGAAAATTTGAGGGAGAATCTCAATTCAATGACATTATACAGGGTGATTCCGGAGGAGACCGTCTGGTTTTAGCTTTTAGCAGAAGTTTACACTAGTCAAGACAGTTCCGAAACAATGTTTGATTTACGGTTGCGGGCCTTTATTCAGGGTGATTTGTCCGATTCGTCCGATTTTTCTTTTATTCATAACTTGGATATGGCTCGATCAATATTGATGAAATTTTCAGTATAGAGCAATATGATTGTCTGCTTTCAATAATTTTGAAATTTTTTCAAAAATACAGTGTGGAAATTATGATAAGTTCAGATTAAATTTGTAGGTTGAAAAAACACCCTGTACATTCCTCTTTCAAAAATTCGCTATCTGCTTCAGTTTCTACCATAATTTAACATTACTGATGAAGCGTTTTTACTTTTTTTTGGCACACGTCCAGTTTTCCTAGAAGAATTTCTCAAAGATGGACAATATCGTTATTTTGCTCCAAGGCAGTGAGAATATTATGAACTAGATAGTGAAGCTGTATCGTCCAATGATACAAAGCTCTTCCGAATGTATGAAAAATAGTTTTTATTAAATTGAAAATTTTCTCTTTAATCTCAATTTAAATCGAGTTACTCTACGACTCAGGCAGAGCTTTGTATCAACAACAACAACAAACTTAATACCAAAATTATTTCATCTACAATAAAACAGAATGGAATAGTGTCAATAAAATCATTGACAATACAGCTTTACTATCCAGTTCAGAATATCCTCACTGTCTTCGAGCGAAATAACGATATTGTTCATCTTTAAAAAAATTTTCTGGGAAAACTGGACGTGTGCCAAAAAAAGTAAAAACGCTTCAGTGATGTAAACTTATGGTAGAATCTGAAGTAGGTAGCGAATTTTTGAAAACGGAATGTACAGGGTGTTTTTTCAAACTGCAAATTTAATCTGAACCTATCATAATCCCCACCCTGTATTTTCAAAAATGTGTCGAAATAATTGAAAGTAGACAATCATATTGCTCTATACTGAAAATTTCATCAATACTGATCGAGCCATATCCAAGTTATGAATAAAAGAAAAATCGGTCGAATCGGAAAAATCACCCTGTAGACTCTCAATAAAGTCCCCCAACCGTAAATCAAACATTATTTCGAAACTGCCTTGACTAGTGTGAACTTCTCCTAAAATCTGACGGTCTCTTCCGGAATCACCCTGCATATTATTTCATCATCTGGGCTCACTAAAATTGACAGTTTTTCTTCGGTCGATCTTTTATCTCCCAAATTCGCTTCCAACTGAAGTTTCAGAAGACTTCTAGTCCACTCGGAAGCACTAACGAAGTGATATTCAATTAACTGAACTCTGATATTGGATTCCGATGTATACGACTGGATTGTCATGGCTAGATAGTAATGAAACTGGCTTCCGGGGTATCTTCCAGAACTTTTAACAACTTACTACAACGTTTTATGGAGGGAATAGAGAAAGGGGATATTTATACTTAACTGCTTAGAGCTGGATGAACGCCCACTTCTCTTCAACTCGAAACATTAGCTCTTTTTTTTGCAGGAGTATTCCGAAAAACTTTCAGTTCGACACAAATTGGATATTACTGGATGCAAACAAGAAGATTCCTGATTTACATCTCCACTGAGAATCCAGGAAAAATGAATCGAATATTCTTCGTTTTAACCATTTCTGACGGTGAAAGAGACGATAATGAAAAACGTTGAAGCATTATTGAAACGATTTAATGAAATATCAAGGAATAACACACCAAACCATGGATTTTTGTATTTACTTTATCTGGAGCGCAATTAACATTTCTACACGAGGATTACCGACAAAGCATACCAATTATCATTTATTTATGATAATTTTCACACAGAATCGTAAAACAAGCTCTAATCCATATTTTTTCAGTTTCTCAGTCACGAATTCGTATGATATTATTATTTATAACATGTAGATTCCAGGGTTAAACGAATTATAGTTCATATCCATTCATGCAACAATAAAAGTCTGAAACTCATACATAAAACAAAGCATAAAAATTCAGTTTTCACTTCTCTCACGGAAGCTCTAACACGATATGACATTCAAAAGATTTCCAATTTAAGGAGTGAAGTGCGGCCTTTTTTTCATAAATTGAAGCTTTATCGTGAAAAATACCTATGCATTGAATGTTTGAAGTATTTTCCCTCGATAGCCACTACTTTTCCCATCTTTCTGACGGTGTTGCCAGATGAAACAATGGAATAAGGTGTTATTCGAAAAAAAAAAAATACGATTTGTCCCTAGCGGAAATACTCACGCAGAAATGGAAAATAAGGACTGGTTGGCATTCTATGACTCCTCCACATCTCTGTCATCTACGAATATAAAAAGGAGTCAACAGTAAAATCTGACGACTAAGACCTTTTGCGTTAGGGGATCATTTCGGTGATATAGGCAATTTTTTTGCCCTTTCAGGAGATAAATTGAATGAAACGGATAGTTACTCCCCTGTACAGGGCTGTCAGGATTTTTCTGTCGACAGTTATTGCTCATCTTTTCATTTCATTTTATTTCATTCGCAGCACATTTGAAATGGAGAGAATGCATAATAGTTGGTTTTAGTCAGCAAGTACCCATACTGTTAGTTGCTTCGTCTCTCTCCAAAGCGACTTAACCAGAAATGATCTTCATTTGAAAAGACAGGCATTGGAAAGTATCAGGTTCAGGTTCAAGTTGCTCCATAGCCTGAACAGCCAATACGTCATGACGCTTATGTTGAACATGTTCTTGAGAACGTCGAAAAATCGATTGGTCAGAAGGGAGATTATTGAAAAAAAATGACAATTCCATTTCAAAGATGGCTGTCGGGACGTTTTAAAAAGATATCTTTTGGAAAACCTATACGTTATACTCACTTTAATATTATTCCTCTTTCCTCCGCATAATATCTCTCTGAAAAAATTTAATAAGGTGTCTAAAATATCTCTCTCCATTTTCCTGAAAAAGTAATTTTCGTTAGGCTATGATAATTTCCAGCAAGACTTGCCGTTCCACGAGGGAAATGTAATGGAAGTGAGTAGACAGACTGGCAAAAATACGGATAAATGTTAGACGAAGGGAAACTTTCTTTGAATCCGTAATTTTTACTCCGGAATGTCCATTTGAAAGAGAAGAAGTACTGGGATTGAGCATAATGAACTGTCATGAACATCGAGATGAAAGAAAGCTGTTTTTTATTCGAAAATCTGAGAGCTGTCGAGTATCGTATCTGCTCAAGCGGAAATATGAGCAGAAATGGAAAAAATCGAGTTAATCAAACAAAATGAACCAAACTTAAATCGTTTTGTATTCTCTCTTGTATCCTCATTTCCATTTTACACTTTAAATTATTCATTGTCAATATTTTTTTGGGGGATGACATAAAGATGACGCTTTCTAATTGATGCCATTTCAGTTTTGCTTCGAAGGAAATCATTATGTACAATTTAATGGGCTACGTTCAATTTGCTACTAATGAATTCAGTATAAATTCGGTGAGCACTACTAAATTTGGGTATGTACCGAATTGGGTCCCCTATTTTCCTTCGTACCTCGCTGAAAACTGAAGCAATTCGCTAATGACCAAAGTTTGAAGCCTTGATGCTTATCACTTCTCTGTTTATTCTTGTAGAGAACACTAGGTAACGATTATTATAACGATGGTGCTTCTGGAGGTCTTAATCCTGCTGAAGAGGTTATGGTTTAGCAGAGAATGAAAATGTTCAATTTATATCGAGAAAAAAATATGTATAATCTGAATGAACTGTAAGAGGGAATAAAACTGTCACAGGGTAACTATACTCAAATAATTCTCTCAAATCACTACATTTTTCTACAGATTGAAAAAATGGAAAATGAAAAAATTCTTCGACCTCAAGAATCCGCAAAAATCCCATGTATAGTGTACATACTGTAAGAAGAACACTAAATTACTTCAATTAGAGACGTTTTCGAAACTATAGTCCATCTAAGAATGATTGACATCAGAGCAGGCCCTGAAAGTCCAGTCGCAGCTTTATTTCTAGTTACTAAAAAGTACAGTGGCTTTATACAGGACAGTGGCGACAATAGGGTCATAGAACACGTTTTTGCACAAACATGGCGGATATATGTTTACATTTGAGTATCGTGCTGTTTGACATTTGACTCGATTTTGAGCTTTATACACTATGACATGACAACAAATCAATGAAAGTCCGCCATTAGTGGTCGAAAACAGTCCGACCAATCAAAACGTGAACGTCTATTGTCGCCACTGTTCTGTATAAAGCCACTGTACTAAGTACCTAAAAATTTTCTGTGGTTTCATCATAGATAGAAATAACCTAAAAATTGAACGATATTTTTTAAAGTAAGGAACTTTGAACATGAAAATGTTCCCAATTTTCACATACGATTACCAGCGTGTGAATCTGTATACCAGCAGTATATTATTTTCATCTTGTATTGAAAGATTTCGATCTTACGATCAATTATAGGAGCATACAGCCTGGAAATTCTGGTTCGATAACGAAAAATATCGTGGGTGATTAAATAGCACGGTCCTTTTCAATGTTCAATATGAATATTCGCTAAACCGAAAAAATCTAGTTTATAATTTGAAGAGTGTTACTGCAATGTGAATGGATTGGGAAATTTGTAATAGATATCATGACAGAAACAAAACTTAACCAATGGATCTATTTAATATAATTATGAAGAATTTTGTCATGACATTGTAACTTTCAATATTTGTGAACAATGAAGGTGTAAAATATGAAATGTGAAAAATATAAATTCCTTTTATTCTGTTTCAATGACCACAACATGTTATTTTTTCCTCATCTGGGCAGAACTCGTCATGTTCATAATTAAAGGTTTTGTCAGCAATATATCATAACATTCCTTATATTTTGACTAATCTTCTCTCATTTCTTTTTCTACGTGCTCTGTGCAGGCTTTCCATTTTTTAGCTGTTAACCCTTCAAGGGCCTCATTTCAAACATATTTATTTCACTTGCTCAATTTTTTGCCAAATTTGTCCGAAACATTAATGACAGAACAAAATGTCAGTGTTATTTCCAACACCAACCTGAATTCTGCAACTCAAAATATTACTGAATGTGCATTACCAACATAATTTCGATTTTCCAAAGCCCCCCGAGATGTCAATCATTCTTGGATGGACTATATATTGTTGCATTTTCTATTTTGCTTCATATTCAATAACTTTGAACTGGAAAATGTGAAGAGAATCAAGATCTATACTTTTATCTCTCTTTGTCTTTTTTCATTCAATGATTTCTCATTTGATGTACCATTGACCTGGAAAATGTGGAGAGAATCGAGAAGATCTTCATTTGTATCTCTTTCTGTCTTTTCTTGTTTATAAATTTTTGATCTTCTCTTAAACGAGTATTTTTATGCACAGATAACGGAAAATGAATGAAATCTGGTTCTGATTTGAGTATTCCTTTCCTTGAGATGAATCTGAAACGTATGATGAGATAGCTAAGCTCACTTCGAATATAATTCTCTGAAAAAACCATGAGGCAAAGAGTTCCAAAGGACTCATAACGCTTGACATCATGAAAAATCCTCAAACACTGTAGGGAAGTTAATGTTAATATAAAACCATCATTTTCCCCGCGAGTTCAATTCTCCATGCAAATAAAATGGAGAATATTATGGGACATTCTTCCAGTAACCTCCATACCTTATTGCTAGAAAATACAACATGGATAAGGATCTCAAAACTCCGATTATGCGGAAAATCTCATTTCGGTTCACCCAGACCGACGTCTAACATAATTTCCAACATCCTACGAGGAAACAGCAACAGTAGACATACGGGGCTTACGTTCAGCCGACCGTCTAGAATCTCCGATAGATAGAGTCCCCAAATAGAGCAAAAACTCCAGCGGCCTGGACTCTGAAGCCGAATTTCGGAATTTAATACCGAAATGTAAATCCATCCGGCGGATATAAGAATGTTACGTGATTATCAACGCTCGGATAACCTTCATAATAGGTACAACGCATCTGCTACGTTTCGATTCTATCCAGTTCCTGGCGAAATGGCGTATCAAATTGAAATCGCATGGGGGACTGTGAAATAAACATTACCGCTGGAGAGAATTGTCGAGCTGTTTGCGTGGTTTAAGTTATGTTTCCCAGTGGAATGAGCATTGAGAGCATAAATGGGCTAATGATGTGTGCATGAGTTGGGGTAGAATTATCATTGTTTCATTCCACTCATTCGAATAATTATTCAGTGTGTTTGTCAATCGGCTGTGTGGTAGATCCACAACGGAAAAATTAAAGAGCAGCAGATTGCAGAACGTGCGAACTGCGAATCGAATCCTCACCGCGGGATCAGTGAACCAATCAACATATACTTGACCAATTATACTTGCTCGGGCGCCAGTTACAATAGGTTTGAAAGGTTGATCTCTATTTCAGCGAACAGAACGTAATGTCCATCCATCACAGCTTGTTCCACAAGTGATGACTTCTCCGTTTGATACAATCCACAGCACCGACGTGTATGAATACTCTTTTTAGTAGTCCCGATGTAAATTTTTCCGCAGTCGCAAGGTATTCTATAACCACCAGCTTGAGACAGCGGATAAGTTTGGTCTTTGGCATTCCTTAGGACCTCTCCTAGTTTTCGTGTTGGTTTATAGACTGTTTTGATATTGTGTCTTATTAGAAGTTTGCCAATTCTGTCCTTCATCGATGGAATGAAAGGCAGGTACCCAGGCCCGCCGTAAGCGGGCGTGCAAGGCGTGCCCGGCACAAGGGCGGCACGTCCAGGGGGGCGGCAAATCCAGTTAAATTGAAATTTTTTTTGGAGGGGACAAACAACGTGGTAAGCGTTGCTTTAAAATTTTGCCAACTGTCATAGAAACATAGAAATTTTGCCATATGCGATCGAAACTTTGCCAACTGCTTTGAAATTTCTCCAACTCCGTTCAACATTGGGGGCGGCAAGGTCTCCCCATCCCCCTTAGAGAGACTTTTTCTCTGAAGGATTGGGAGGACAGGTGGCCAACATCGATAATTTCCGTATATCCACGGAATTCAGTGAATTCACTGCAGTGTTTCTTTCAGGTATATTTCCGGGAGGGGCACTGCCGCCCCCCGAAGTTCCGCAGGTGCCCCCCGGCGAAATACTGAGAGCGCCCAGATCCAGTTATGGCATAAAACTTCAAGATCGAAAAATTCACATGATCCGATAAATTGCCCTCCCGGAACTTCGAATTGCGCCCACGGGAAAAATTTTCTGAAAGAAACATCGATTCAGAAAGTTCCTACGGCATCTTGATTTTGTTGAATATTCTACGAGAAAAATTTGCAGATGTTCTTTTTCCCAATATTACAACCAGGTAGTAGTACATAGTAGTTTTGAATATTTTCAGTGTCGCCGTATCGTTTATGCCAATTATTGCATGTCATAAAAAACCCTCTGTTACCAAATTGCGCCCTTTCTACTAGCCGAGTTTAGGTAGATACGTGATTTTGAAGAGAGAATTACGAAAATAAAGATAAAAACAGAATGAAGGTCTTTGTCGGAATATACACCCCCTAGGATCAGTTGCATTTTGCATTCGAAATTGAAACTTGTCTCTTGTCTATGATTCGATTCGAACAGTTCCGTGGTGTATGAACAGTAACGATCAAAAATTAAATTCCAATTATTTTGTTAATAGTGAATCTGAAGCTTAAAGATGATGCTACTAATGAATCAGACATTGACGGTATTGATTTGTTTAATGAAATTATTGCACTAAAATCGCATTTTGCAGAACTCTAATCGAAGGATCCACAATCACTGTTACAATATATTTTTGGCAATGACTTAATTTCTACATTTCCGAATATAACAATAGCACTAAGAACACTACTAACATTGCCGGTTTCAGTTGCATCTGGAGAAAGATCTTTTTCAAAATTAAAAATTATCAAGAATTATTTAAGATCCACTATGCTCCAACACAGATTAAGTAATTTTGCTATATGTAATTTCAATTGAACACCAAATTTTGGATAGATTGGATATGACTAAGATTATAGAAGATTTCGCAAATATAAAAGCGAGAAGAGTGAAATTTTTTTAGATAAATATTTGAGTGTGTATCTATATTATTTTTCAATTTTATAAATAAAAATAACAATAATATAATATGTATAATAACAATAATTCAATAGGTTTTTTATTTTTTTCCCACCATAATGAGGAAACCCTTTCTAGAGAAGACTCAGCATATGTAGCGCAGGGGAGTATTTACGGGGGGGGGGGGGTACTGGGGGTAATTAACCTCCCCAGGAAAGAGTTTTTCACACTAAATCTTCGAATGGAAACGATCTAACACCCCCCCCCCCCCCCTTTACCCGCTCTCAAGATCAGTTCAGGCCCTCGCTAAAACTTGCCACCCCCCCCCCCCCCCCCGAATTGCTCTCTGATGTAGCGCCCTATTGGGGGCGGCATAACAGTATTTGCACGCGGGCGCTCAGACAGCTAGCGGCGGGCCTGCAGGTACCTATGTCTTCTCTTTGGAATGTTTTCGGATGGTCTATTTTCCTTCGTTGTTCGTTTTGGTCTCATGGCTCGGGTTCGATCTCGTGGCTAACATATACCTACGTCGAGCTCTCTCATTGGGTGTTTCGATCACACCCCGCTATTGTTGGGGATGATGATTGGACCTGTGTAGATATCTCTCTGTCTGGGTCGGTTTTCTTTAAACCTTGTGTCCAAGTTTGCCATTAAGCTTCCTAGTAACAATACAACAATGAAAAGTAGTGCACCAATTCTATCTATCGTGAACTTTGAATTGAAACACATTTAAATCAAGATTGAAGCCAATTTTTTTTATTTGAAAGATAATTTTATGACATCCATTTTTCTAGAATAATTTTCGGCATATGTTCACCACGACTAGCTCTGGGAAACCGCATTTGACCAGACCATTTTGGACCACTTTTTCGCGCAATTCAGGCCTTATCTTAGCTTTAACACGAGTTATGTTGGCTTCCGAAGCGTTTATTGTTTCAGGTTTATCAGCAGAAACCAATGACTCGACATAGCCCCAAAGAAAATAATACATTGGAGTTATGTCGCATGATCTTGAAGGCCAATTAATTGGACCTTTCTCGAAATAATGTTATCGACAAATCTTTCGTTCAATAAATCAATTGTCACGCTAGCAGCCTGAGGTGTAACACCATCTTGTTGGAACCAAAACACTTCTGGGTCGATAACATTCAAATTTTGAAACAAATAATCATCGGCCATCGATCTGTAACGAGCACCATTCACTGTAACATTAGCTCCAGCATCGTTTTTAAAGAAATATGGACCGATGCGTGTAAAGCACATCATACAGTGCATTTTTCAGGATGTAATGCAGAAATTCTGAAGGATTGTTTTCAGTCCATATACGGCAATTTTGATTGTTTTTCGCCGCCGTTCAACCATAAATGATCTTCATCACAAAACACTATTTTATCGATAAAAATGTGGATCAACTTCAGGCATAGGCCCCAATCAGCAAAAAAACGACGCTTATTTTGGTCAAGTGGCTTTAGTTCTTGAACCAGTTCGATCTTGTATGGGTGTAGACCAGGATCTTCACGCAAAATTTTCCATGTGGGGGATGCACTGAGTCCAACTTGTTGTGAACGTCTACGAATGGACAAATCTGGATCTTCATTAACACTATCGCTTACAGCAGCGATATTTCCTTTTGTACGTATACTCCATTCACAATTATAAAATCACAACTCTGGCCTTGGAAATTTGACACATTCCACTCTGTATCGAAGTTATGACGTTTTTCAAAATATTTTTATGTTCCAAGTCAACACTATGTTGCCCTTTCTACATTCTTAGCGTATTTCTCAGAATGTGAATGAATTGGAAAAGATGTGATGGACGAAAATAATTAACGTTTATATGAATTGATAGAAAGGATTCCTTTTCTAGTTATTTGCATGAAAAGTACGAGAGATCACTGTTGAAATATATTATTTTTCGCCATGGAAAAAAATTGCATTGCTTTCACATAATTTTCATATGCATGCTTGTGAAGATTTAATGTTTATTATCCTCTTGAACTGAAAGTTCGAGACTTGACGACATTTTATTTATTTGATCTTATGAACAAGGAGTAAAATATTCTGATTGTATAGTAATTTATTAGATTAAAAAATATTCATACATTACTACCACAGTAGGTTTGTACAAATAAAATGGAATAGGTCAAACATATGCTTCACATTTATCATTCACCTGTTCTAAAATAAGACACAAACTCCTGAAATATGGAAAAAACCGATGTATTCTGGTTCAATATAGTCTATTTCTACTTTCGGCAAAGGAATGAAAGCTCCAGTGACACATTTCAATTCATCGGAATCTGAATTCACCTACTGTGGAATGCAATATAGTCATATTTCTTCTTTTTTTTAGCTTTTTCGACGTGTTTTTTTTCTGAAACGTGAAAACGATCAACAATAATCATTTAGAGACCTATGATGGCCATCCTTAGAACCCGTTCACTTACGAAAATCGTGCATTTTCATTCTGCAAGTTCTTTCCTCATAATTCCTCGAAAATTCTACCTGAACCATATTTTCCGGTCGCTTCCGTTAGAAGATCGTATGAGGAAGCCTTTCTTGTCCATTTACACATTCCAAATAAATTTTGAGCACCAAAATCGATACCGAAACTAACCAAACTTCTGGGGGACCGGAATTTCGTTTGAAATCTTTCAAAACGGCCAGATACCTAAAAAAACTTCGTTATCAAGTGTAAAAAGGTCGATTAGTACTTACTTTCGCTTTATTTATGCTTATAAATCGATTTTTGGTCCAATTCAAATTTGCCGTTCGTACTCACGCCAAAACTCGTGAAAGGAAAAAATGACACTTGCACGAAACTTCTTCTGGACGACGAAGAACGGAAAAATAGGCGATTTCCTATCGATATTTCGCCCCAAAATCGCCGATCGATTCGAACTAACAAAATGTGGAAAATCTTTGATACTTTTACTTTGATGTAAACAGAAAAACTGGCATCGTCGTTTTGTCATTAACCATATTTTATGTACGCGCACAGATTTTTCATCAGGTGCACCAACTCCTGAAAACGAAACCATGACCTCCTATGTGATTAAATAAAAGTGAATGGAGTATACAGTTCTTTGTCTTGTTGTTGCATCGAGTAGAGAAAATGTTGTCCGAAATCTGTCCATAGTTTGACAAATAAGCTACTCTGATAGACGATTATGTAAACGATAAATTTCTCTATAAGTTTGACGAATAGAACACTGATTCTGAAAATTAATTTCAACAATTTTTAAACGTTGTTGCGGCGTGAATCTTCTCATTATAATTTGTCAATGCTTACTGAACACAAATGTCAAAACAACAGGGCTTCTACCTTCTGTCAAATGTCAGTTATCCCTATCAAAAACTCTATCACTCTAAAAAAACACCCGATAATTTCATGGATCAAGAATAATGAGGAATTAGATTAAGAGCCCTTCGGAAAAAGGTGGAGAACTTGGCTTTCTCCAGACAAACTGATTCAATTTGAAAATATGATCGATGGTTGAAGAAACGGAGACTTTTCTGCGTGAAAATCCGGGAAATTTCCAGAGTATGAATTCGTGGATGAGGCGAACGATTCCAAAAAATGTACCTACGTATCATTCGTTATAGAAAGAATCTCATCTTCACATCAAATATCGATCTGAACAAGTGAAGAGTACGTGATGAAAAGGCAAGGACCATAAACGGAATACTGCTAAAATAAAAGGGTGCAAACTGTGGCAATAAAAACACTTTACGTACCAATGTCCCTCAGGAAGCGTCCTCTTGATTGTTACACGTTTTTCATGGTATAAAACGAAAATAAAGGAACGGAATCCCAGAAAACTTTGTCGTCGATCCAGTCGGACTGAAATGAGCAGAATATTTCAGTCTTTTTGTTCGCTCGATGGAATAGAGTCATTTTCCAGAAAATATTGAAACATATAGAATTAAATTTTTCTTCCTCAATTTTGAAAGCTTGTAACTTTTCAACGAAAGAGCTTTCGTTTATGAATTTCCAACAAGAACCCCTAGAAAGTTTCATACCTATTTGGTAGCTCTCTATATGTATATCCTAGTGAATGCTCCAAATTACTTGACGATAACACCCAATTCCTAGATCTTCGCCTTGTCCGTTCTGCTAATTGGGGCCCCTCCTCACACTTCAACGAAGACTGCGTACCCCACAAACGCAGGAACGTAATTGTCAAACTTGGGCTCTGTAAACTAAGTTGTATCGGAGTAATTAACAATTAGGTTCGTCGTGCCTTCTCTTGTTCCAGGGCCACATCGTTAGTTGGATTGAATAATTAATTCGCCTAACAACCACTACATCACAGCTAAGACCGCGTATGTGTCTGCTGGAAATCTTTTGATGCATCCTGGTTTTGAGAGCTGGGAATGCAGGTAGAGATATTGTCCTTGTTAATTGCAAGATGCGAAACAAATACGGGTAATACTGTTTCTTTTGTTGTACTGAATACTCTGATTCATCTATTGTCACTTAATTAGAGCTGACTCCACATGGAAAAGGTTTTGAATTTCCTAAAAACGCCATTTCGTAGACAAGATCGATTTTATAATTTTCATGTAAATTAAACCTTTTAGGTATACTTAAGAGTCTTTCGCCTTCAATGTAAGAAACGTATACCGCCAGATGGCAGTGCATTGCATTAATTTTTATTTATTGGATTATTCAGCTTAATAGAAAAAATGTTGGGGCACAGGGAATATAACGAGAAATACTACCCTGAACTAGATATCACACTGCCTGTATAATTTGGTATAATACTCTCTTTTTCCTTTATCAGTCATCTGGGAGGAGATAATTGCGGGGCGTGTGATTTAAAAGAAATTCAATTCCAAGTTAGAATCCACAATTGTAAGAAACAAATAATTTTCACTAATCGACGGCTGAAACAAACCTTAATAGAATGTCTTTGATAAAAATGGATATTTATCATTTCGAATAGAAAAATTCAAGGAAATATATTTCGCGAAAGCAACACATTGTTGTTATATCATTTACGAAAAAACGGTAAATTCTAAAAGAAAAAGGAGATAGACAGGCGATTAACTAAATGAAAGACTTCAATACTGAAATGAAAAAACACAAAAATATTTGTTAGTTTTGATGGTGGAAATGTTGAAAAATAACCAAAAATGATGAGGAATATCTTTTTCATTCATTTAATACTTATAAAAAAAAATTTCATTATTTTTATCTTTATACACTCATACATCCCTTCGTCAATCAGAAAAAATAAATCGTTTCTGACTGATTTCAAGTTGCATTTGAAAATGGTTGCACTTTGAGAACTGAAATTTTGTGGGTAAACTCAGAAAGGATTGGAGTTCTTAATGAAATAATTGAGATTTATTTCATTTCAACAGTTCATTTTTTTTTTCAAAAATAGAAGAAAATGAGCCAACTCATGCTTCTGTTTTATTTTAAACGAAAGACCCATGAAAATAGTTCAACTTTCGATTGGAAGTGAATCTACAGATAATTTCATTCAGAAAAACAACTTGAAATACGGAATTGGCAGAGAATGGCCAAATTCAAATTTTACCGGGAAAAGTTCCTGCTTTACCCACATTTTCACTAATTTCATATAGTTCCGTGAGTTTCGGATAGAGAGCGCCATTGTACATTTCATTCATAATTAGAGAGATATTCATAGAACCTATAGAGATAATGTAAGTTCTATTGAGATATTCCATAAAATGCACGGTAGCGCCTCTATCGGACGAGCTTTCCTACTCGCTCTGAACGGCGACCTTGAAGCATAAACCCCATAAATCGTACTTTTAGTTTTGAGCTCTCAGCTGCATTTTACACATAGCACTTGATTTAAGCTCATCTTTTATCGGATACCAACTGAAACAGAAACCATGGGAAAATATCCCCTTCTGATGTAACAATGAAGCAGTTAAATTATGACAATTACGTTTCAAAACGATTATAGATCTCATATAGAACCTTATTGTTTCAGATTGACCTTCAACCTGGCGATACTGACTTGATTCTTGCTGTCATCAACTAAAAGTAAGTTTGCGCTGAACGAGGATTTAAGGTCCTTGAAGCCCTCTCAGAAACTGGAGTTTATTGAAGCTTTAGAGCTGGGGGTGAACTGTAGACAGTGCAGTTGCGAAAACAGCTCTGATGGGGGCACATACCTCGAGATTTCAGTGTAATGTAACCCCCTTACCAAACTAATGATCCAGGCTAAAGAGCTTGTAACTTTTACAATAAACGGGGTTCTTTTACTTATATTTCGGGCCTTTGTGATCGTTCAATCCCTTAGTAAGACTTTATGCTTATGGGAATTCAGATTCATGAAAATTCAGATCAGTGGAATAATGGATGGGAAATGATAAGTCGAAAACATGTAAATGAATCACTTGATTGCACACAAGTCATGATACCTGTATTGGTCCAACTATAAAAAGGGATAAAACGAAGGAGAAACCAACAGTCAGTCGGTTCCCCAAAGCGAAAGCCCGTGGCTTCACAGTTGAGTAATACAGGGTGGGGCAGAAAAACCTATCCGATTTCAAAACGTTATAAAATTAAAACCACTCATCTTGTCAAAACATTTTTTTTATTAACATATCGCAAATTTTATGCCATTTTTAAATTTAAGTTTTGAAAAGCACATCACTCAAATGTCGTCCTTGGGAGCGGATACACTTATTTAGGCGCTCGCGGTAGCTTTCCATGACTTTCACCGTCATTTCCACAGGAATTTCTTCAATTGCCGAGCAATTTCCCTTCGTAAAGCAAGAAGGGTCCTTGGTCGATGCTGGTAAACCTTCGATTTGAGGTAACCCCAAAGGAAGAAGTCACATGGAGTGAGATCCGGAGATCGCGACACAGGTTCGTACGGGTTTCAAAATCCCTTTCACTTAATTTCTGTGCAACAACCATTTTGTAGGGATGCATTTTGAGGTCCCGGTGCAAAATTCGCCGAATACTGCGGTTGGAAATCCCCAAAGCGAGCGAATGTTTTCGCGCCGAACGACGCGGTGAACGTTCAATCGCGGCTCTCACATTGGCCACGTTTTCAGGTCCTGTTGCTGTCCTGGGACGTCCAGGCGACTTCTTTTTCAATGCTGAACTCGTCTGTCTAAAATTTGACACCCACACTTTAATCGTAGCGTGATGTGGAACAGGATCATGACGCCCGAGTCCGAAATGAATTCGAAAAGCACGTTGTGTAGCAATTATCGAACCGCCGCATTCGATAAACCGCTCAATAACAAAAGCACGATGTTCACCAGACCAAGGCATGTTGACTACTGACAAATGGCATAAAACCAGCTTTCTAACGGTTTTTACCCCACTACTCTACCTGCTCTCTGTTCTGAGAAAAAGGGATTTGAAATCGGATAGGTTCTTCTGCCCCACCCTGTATTACATGTAGGAATTCGATAAGGATCAATTATTAGACTATTATACAGGGTGAGTCTTTGACTTGTACATATATTTTAACTGAAGATTCTTGAGGTCAAAAGAAACCTTTTTTTCATTTTCCATTTTTCCGAATTCGGCTCTGTTGAAAATTGTGTTGATACATCTAGGGAATACTCAAATACTAACCTTATTCGAATAAGAATGTTAAAAACACGATATTTTTCAATAAAAGCACTCAATACAGGGTCTTTCACGAGGAACCTCACCCATATTTATACGGGAAACTACTGAACGTATTTTCATGAAATTCAGCACTTATAAGTATTTCACGATGCTGATGAAATCTAAAATATTTTCAAGGCATGAGCACCTCCGGTTTTTCCGGAAATGACTTCAACTTCAAATTTCAAGTTATTTTGATGTAACATTTTTCAGTTTTGGTTGGAAAATTCTCTCTGAGCGGGAAAATTCGAAAAAAAAAATCGAAAATAGAGCTCCGCAGAAACAAGAATAACTTCGAGGTTTTTGGATGGAAAATTTTCATTTTTGTGATTTTTCAAGATGTAAGATTGATGAATCCACTTTAAAAATCGAAATCGCGATTCATGATACAGGGGGTGAAAAAATCGCTTTCAAAGTTAGGGATGACAAAATCGTGAAAAATCAATTTTTTCAAATTAGAACCCCATTTTTTTATGGCAGATATTGAATCTACGTTAAAAAATAATGTGAGTGTATGCATCACACCCTTGCCCTAAAATGGATATTTTCTGAGTTA
The DNA here is from genome assembly GCA_910592335.1 of Adalia bipunctata. NCBI lineage: Eukaryota > Metazoa > Arthropoda > Insecta > Coleoptera > Coccinellidae > Adalia > Adalia bipunctata. Next base: position 22,532,032 of record OU342950.1, read on the forward strand.
ATATCCACTATAGTTAAAATATATGTACAAGTCAAAGACTCACCATGTATAGAGCATTCAGAATATGGGCATACGTTGAAATAGCTTTAATTGTGTTGGCTTCTTTCTTGGATCTGCTATATGTAGTCGTGATACTACAAGCTGTTAAACAACGTGGCAACGTCGTATTTTATTTTCCTGAATTTGTTTTGAAATTCGGGGACTACACATACTTATATGCAATTCCTAAACTAATATCAAACATAATTCTCCAACTTTCCGTTACACGTTTTCTCAGGCTTTTCATACAGCGATATCAAGCATTTCGGAACACGTCCTTCGAAATGAAAACTGCTCAAAATAAAACTACATAAATTCCCCTGAAATATAACCTCCCCAACTCGTATACATGCCTCCAACCGACTCCGCCCCCAAACTTTGCTTATAGTCTTGACTCGAGAATGCAAACTGAACTGGTTGCTACATAAATCAAGTCGTATCGGTATCGGGCCCTGGGAGAAATATGTTTTGCGAAATTTGAAATTTTACGACGAAGCAGAAGCACCTGCTACGATCGTCAGGCGGTGGAATCCTTGCGCAGATCCTGGGGGACGACAATAATTTGGGAAAAAAGGAGGAAGTGGTGGAGTTATGTGTCCTCGTTAGAACGGAGATATTTCTGGAGGTTTCATTGTTTTCACATAAATTTTTGTGTCTGTCGTTCCTTTATCGGTGGTAATGATCTGCAGTTCTCTCGAGGAGATTTATGAGTTGCAAGTTCAAAAAGAGAATCTTGGGAATTGTTGAACAACTTGCTGACTAGTTTTATTTTTAGTTTGTCTGCGTTAAAGTTCTAGCGAGTTCGTAGTTCTTTCACTATTATTGATTAGATAGTTAACTGGTATGAGCAGTTTTTTCAGAATTGAATCTTTTCAATTTTCACTTCAAGATGATGAGAAATCTGTTTTTCTACTATTAAGATTGAATTACTACTCAATTCATGAAACCCTGTCAGGTTATACTGGGTGAATCCTGTTGAACTGTACATGCTTCCCACAGAGGTAGAGGACACTTAGCCGGTTCCAAAAATACCCCACATGTTGGGTCTTTAGTCACTCGTTTGGATTATACAGGGTGATTTCACGTTTTGGGTCATATTTTCAAAATGCTGTATTGAACGAACGAATAATCACAAATCCATCAAATTTAGTACGTAGGAGGACAGTATCAATCCCCATACAGCTGAGTTAACAGATTATCAGTTTCCAGGACCGGACTCTATTTTTCTGATATTATCGAAATTTATAAATAAAATCACCCTGTAGATGAAAAAGTCAATAAACCTGTCATGGCAGTTCAAACTACACTGAATACTCTTCAATGAAGAGTAATAAAATCACGTGGCACACCTACAGATTTAGAGAAAAAAAAATTGAATATGCGTACTCGGAGATAAATCTTTTGGACGGCCTAATTCACATGGAAAACCATACCCAAATGTATCAAAAGTTGAAGACAGGAGAATATTATCAGTTTAAATCCTCTCGATATTCAGTATTCCAATATTCAGGTAATTTCTGTCAGTGCATCGAAATCTATTAAATTAATTTTCTATTGATAGAAATAAAACTATTTAATAACACTATTTCAAAAAGTAAAAAAAAAGGAATATGAAAGATTCACAAAAGATGCTCGAAATGTCCTCCTTCCATCTGAATACATTTTCGGGCTCTGATAAAAATATGATTGATCTCCTTATCATTGCGGGATCGATACTTCCTAATCTTGACACACGCTGCTTCAATCCTTTCTTTGAGATGTTCCCTGGAATTAATCTCAACGTTGTAAACTAATTCTCTCATGTAGCCCCATAAGAAATAGTCTAGGGGCGAAAGGTCAGGAGATCTTGCAGGCCATGGAATAGGACTCCCTCGACCTATAACACGACCGCCATAGCGGTTATGCAAGAATTCACGAACCTGCAGAGTGTAATGAGGTGTAGCCCCGTCGTGTTGAAAATAAATCCCGCGTTGGTTGATATTTCCTAATAACTCAGGTAAACGATGTTGCGTGAGGTCTGAGCATAGAAATAATAATTTGAAACTTCGTTTTAGTGAATCTATGTGTCGGAGATATTTCAAATGTCATTGATAAAACAACAAGAACAGAAATAATAACTTTGTTCTGTGCTTTGACAGAACCTCACGCAACAGTGGCGCCAACTGGTGAGCAGAAATACGGCAGCTCCCATTGGAAATGAAAATTTGTGAAGAGTTGGAAAACGAATCAAATGAAAAACTAATTCCTGGATTATGGAATACTTTCATGGGGAGTGGATATAACCTGATAATATTCGTCTTTTCATGCATTTCGGTATAGTTCTTCTACGAAACTTCATCCGCCCAAAAAAATTATCTCTGAGTACGATTATTCAATTATTTTTTCTAAATCTATTTGTGTGCCTCGCGATTTTATGACAATTTCTTGTAGGTTATTTAATGTTGTTCGGTCTCCCGTAACAGTTTTGTGGAGTGTTCCATATTCAGGGCGAATCTTTCGACCTATCATCTATTGAAAAACCCAATCTGAAATGGGAGTCCGTCCCTGAATAATGGAATACTTGCATGCCTAGAGGATCTTAACCATTAATATTCAACTTTTGATACATTTAGGTATGATTTTCTTTGTGAATTAGGCCGTCCAAAAAAATTTATCTCCGAGTACGCATATTCAATATTTTTTTTCTCTAAATCTGTACGTGTGCCACGTAATTTTATTACTCTTTATTGAAGAGTATTCAGTGTAGTTTGAACTGCCATGACAGGTTTATTGACTTTTTCATCTACAGGGTGATTTTCTTTATAAATTCCGATAATATCAGAAAAATAGAGTCCGGTCCTGGAAACTGATAATCTGATAAGTCAGCTGTATGGGGATCGGTACAGTCCTCCTACGTACAAAATTTGGTGGATTTGTGATTATTCGTTCGTCCAATAGAGCATTTTGAAAATATGACCCAGAACTGGAAATCCCCCTGTATAATTCAAACGAATCGTTTGAGACCTTTCATGTGGGGTATTTTTGAAACCAGCAAAGTGTCCTCTATCTCTGTGTGAAGTATGTACAGTTAAACAGGATTCACCCTGTATAAAACCGTTGGATTGAAGAAACCCTTCTCAAAAAACAGCGTGAAAAATTCTCGGCTTATTGGGGAACATAGCTGAGACTGCTGAGAGTGGTATAAAAATGGAGATTTTTAAGGACATTGAATTAAATAAAGAATAATCCAGAGCCCTGACTATCAGAGTTCAGATTTTGACCTGTGGAATGTAGTTTTTGTCAATATTGGAATTTTCAAACTCTCAGAGCCTCCGTCCCTATTGTCGTATCCAACATTCGTTTATATAATGTTGATGAGCTTATCTCAAAGTACTATCTGTGCCAAATATGATCAATTTTAAAAATCTCAATTTTTGGGTCAAAAATGATCAAGGGGTAAGACTTTCTAAAAGCCTAAAAACACCATATTTTCCAATAAAAAAATTAATCCGCAAGGTTCTAACGGCAATAATGTTCGAAAAACTTATTCTTGCCTGTCAAATGGTCCATAATAGCCCTACTGCGGATCCATAACACTCATAACACGAATGGACTGTTCTTATGAACAAAATTCTAAAATGAAATATCGAAAACAATAAAACTGAAACATTCATTACTTATGAGGGCTACTTTGGTATGAAAATGTAGGTTTTCGAGATCGCTGAATTCAATAAAAAACAATCCAGAGCCCTAACTATCATAGTTTAGATTTTCATCTGTGAAATGGATTTTTTTAATGCAACATTCAAACTGTCAATGCTCTCATTCTTAATCATTGGCATGAAATAAAACAATGATTTAGTTTTATTCAATTCATTTTTTGGGAAGTAAACGATTTTTGAATGTCATATTCAGAATATTTTCAGAAGCTTCAAGTAAATAATGAGGATTAGAAATATTGTTTCTTCGATACTGTTTCATTCGAATATTAACAACGGAATAGAAAACTGGAAGTTTTCCACAACAGCGCCTCCTATGGAGCATTTTCCCAAGTATCTCAGATGCTTTCCTCGCCCTCTCGCGGCATTTTCTCCAATGCGAGGGTGTTTCCACCCCATCCCCTAAAGAAACTCTTGATCAGACCGTTGGCGACATCTTTTGATTCTACCTAATGCAAAATCAATACTTTCACAGTTTCCCTAGAAAGACATCTACAAGCCTCCTTAAAATCACATGGGCACGAAAAATAAGCATTGAACGCATAAGGTTCGATGAAGAAAAAGCATCCTCACAATGATAGGTTTCTACTTTGAGAACTCTGATTTCTAACAGTATCCTCTTGAATATGGATGGATTTTCATTCAGAAGAATTCTCTATATTATGAAGAAGTCTCTTTCAGATTGGATGATAAAAGTTCCTAGAATTCGCAACTGATAATAATGTTACGAAACTTGGGTTCGATTTCTAAGAAAATAATATTCCACGCAGAAAAATCCGTATATTTCATACATCAAATCCAAAAAACTGTCTAACGAAAACTCAATTAATATATGTGTCAGTTCTAACCACAGAACACCTAATAATTCTAATTATGACTGTCCGTAACATTGCCTCCCCTCTAATTTTGATCGTCCCGATCAAAAACCATTGGTCCATCATGATAGGGCTTCAATCTGTCCAAATGAACAACCTTCATCTTAGTCCCCGGGCTGCGTTGGATTCTATAAACCACGTCGTTGATTCTCTTCTTCACCTTGTACGGTCCTTCCCAAAACGGTGTGAGCTTTGGAGATACACCTCTCTTCCTACGTGGGTTGTACAGCCAGACCTGGTCGTCTTCTTTGAATCCTCCTGAATTTGCTTTCAAATCGTACCGAGCTTTCATCTTATCGCTTGCCAGTATAAGTCTCTTCCGAGCGGTTTCGTGGATTTTCAACATGCTGTCCTTCAGTTTATCCGCATAGTCCCGCACGTCAACCTCTTCGGTGCTTGGTGATCCGAACAACAAGTCACAGGGCAATCGAAGTTCCCTTCCGAAGATAATGCTAGCCGGGGTAAGCTTGGTGGAGTCGTGGACTGCCGCTCTGTAAGCCATAAGAAACAATGGAAGGTGTCTGTCCCAGTCTTTCTGATGTTTTTCCACCACCTTGGAAAGATGTTCTTCCATGGTTCGGTTGAACCTTTCAACCATGCCATCCGACTGAGGGTGAAGAGCCGTCGTTCTGGTCTTGTTGATGCCCATCAGTTCGCAAACTTTCTTGAATAACTTGGACTCGAAATTCCTTCCTTGGTCGGAATGTAACTCCATCGGTACTCCGAACCTCGAGAACATGTTATCTACCAATAACCTGGCTACTGTGGATGCTTCCTGGTCTGGTATCGCATAGGCTTCCACCCATTTACTGAAGTAGTCCATGGCGACGAGGATGTATTTGTTGCCGTCATTCGTCACAGGAAAAGGTCCGGCTACATCAATGGCAATCCGTTCGAATGGTGCACCTACGTTGTATTTCTTCATTTGGCCCCTGGATCTTGTCTTGGGACCTTTAGTGGCGCCGCACTCTTGACATCTTCTACACCAAGTTTCTACATCGTCTCGGCATTGGACCCAGTAAAATCTCTGTCTGATTTTGTCCAAGGTTTTGTTGACTCCAAGATGTCCTCCTGATTTCCCTTCATGAATTTCCTTCAAGACTTCACCTATCCTCTTCCTGGGTAAAACCAATTGGGAAATTGACGACCTCCCATCTGCTGATTCCCAAACCCGTTTAAGTAATCCATTTTCCAAAACCAGGGAATCCCACTGAGCCCACATTGCCTTGAAGATGGGATCTCTATCCGAAATGTCACTCCAGGAGGGTCTGCCTGTTCCATTCTCTTTCCACCGTAGAAAGTCCTTGATGTTTGGATCGGTTTCCTGGTCCTGTCTCATATGTTCAGCAGTCCAGTCGTCCTCAGGTATCAGTGCCGTACGTCTTATATCGGCGACTCCTTCATGGCGTTCAATACGTTGGCAATGCTTACAGGTTTCTGGACACGGTCTTCTAGATAGGGCATCCGCATTGTTATGCAGCCGTCCTGGACGATGTTTGATTTTAAAATGGTACTGGTTAAGTTTTTCTATCCATCTAGCTATCTGTCCTTCCGGGTTTTTCATCTCTAGTAACCACCTCAGGGCCGCATGATCAGTCCTGATGAGAAACCCCCTTCCATATAGGTACTTGTGGAAGTGATCTACCGCCTTGACTATTGCTAACAGTTCTTTCCTGGTAACACAGTAGTTTTTCTCTGGCTTAGACATCACTCTGCTGTAGTATTCGATGACTTTTTCCTGGCCATCCTGCACCTGTGATAATACAGCTCCAAGCCCAGTATTGCTCGCATCTGTGTCCAGTATAAAAAGTCCCTCATGCCGTGGGTATGCCAGGATTGGACTTGAACAAAGCGCTGCCCTCAACTTGCGGAAAGCTTCTTCACATTCAGTAGACCAATGGAAGTTGACCCGATCTCCTGTCAACTTATGAAGAGGAGCTGCAATGTCTGCGAATCCTTCCACAAAACGGCGGTAATAGGTACACAAGCCCAGGAAACTTCTCACTTCGTGTTTATCCTTCGGTCTTGGCCAGTCTCGAATAGCCTGTATCTTCGATTCATTTGTTTTAATTCCTTCTACAGAGACTGTATGTCCCAAGAATTCCACTTGCTTCTGGAATAGAGAGCACTTCTTTATATTCAACTTGAGGTTGGCACTTCTTAAACGTCCGAAAACTTCACGTAGGTTGGCCAGATGTTCCTCAAAATTCCTTCCCATAACCATGACATCATCCAGATATACCAGGCAGGTTTTCCAAGTAAGCCCGCGCAATACCAACTCCATCAACCTTTCGAAGGTCGCCGGCGCATTACAGAGCCCAAAAGGCATAACGGTGAACTGATATAGTCCGCTACCAGTGGTAAAGGCAGTCTTTTCCTTGTCACCTTCGTGTAGGCCCACCTGCCAATATCCACTCTTCAAGTCAAGTGTTGAAAACCATTGTGAACCTGCCAGCGTGGTTAGGGTGTCGTCGATCCTGGGTAATGGGTAACTGTCCTTCTTCGTGACGTCATTCAATTTTCTATAATCCACGCAGAATCTTGTAGAGCCATCCTTTTTGGAAACCAATACTACAGGTGCGGACCAAGGACTCGATGATTCTTCGATTACGCCATCTTTGGTCATTTTTTGGACAAGTTTCTCCACTTCCTGTTGCTTGGTAAATGGCAATCTTCTTGGTGGTTGCCGAATTGGATGGGCTTGACCTGTATCTATCCTGTGTTGGACCAGGTTAGTTCGTCCTGTTGGCGACCCTGCGGACTCAAATACGTCACTTTCCTTGGCAATGAATCTCATGGCAGCTTCGTATTCTTGCGGTGTTAAGTGAGTCAAGGATTTTCCAATTGTTCTCACTACGTCATCAGTTGTGTCTGTTCCCTCTGGATATCCGCTCGATTTGCAATCTGCTACCCATTCGACTGGCTCGCATACTCCTATGATGTCTCCTTCCCGGATTGTTGTTCCATCAGGGAATACATTGGCAATTCTTACAGGAATATTTTGATTTGTCCTAATTAAAGCTCGTGCCAGTAATAATTTGGTAGGAGATTCTTCACATGGTTGTACCATTCCAACGCAGCACCCAGGGTCTTCTTCCAGTCTGGCCTCAACGATCTTTTCAGATAAACCAGGTATCCTGACAGTTTTAGCAATCCGCAATTTCACAGAACTCCCCCTTTCAGATGATTTCGTCAAAATGAATTCTTCACCTCCGAATTTCATGGTTCTCTGCTCACCATCGAAGGAAAAGCCATAGTTACTTATCAGGTCCATCCCAAGAATGACTTCATCTTCAATATCTGCTACGAGAACGGTCTCCATAAGGTGTAGTCTTCCGAGGGTTAGTGTGACGTCAGCCTCCCCTCGTATTGGTGCATTCTCTCCAGTGACGGTTCGTAGAACGAAATTGGATGTAAATGGTTTCACTCTACCTGGTTCAAGGATGCCACTGCGAACCAGGGAAACTGACGCACCAGTGTCTACAGTGAAGATGACATCTCTTTGGTTTACCTTTCCTCTAATGGTTAGACTATCGGTTGTTCTTCTTATTCTGTTGACATTGATGACCCTGGGAGCTTCGTTATCACTAGCCAGCATGCGCCCCGATATGCTGGCTAATTTTAGTTTTCCTGGTACCTGTTCGAGGATTCTCTAGATGTCCTTGCCCTCGCAGGTGAATATGCACGTGGGGACGTCCTTGAAGGTGATGAAGATCGTGGCGGTACCCTCACCCTGCAGTCCCTCTTGAAATGTCCGCTCCTACCACATCTGAAACAATTTCCTCTTGGTTGACTGGTGGCACCGCTATTCCTGGATTCCATTTTTTCTAATATCATTTTGAACATCTGCGATATACTCTCACTCTGATTATTTTCTTGGGGTGGCTCCTCGATTGATACCCCTCTCACTTTTGGTCTTGTGGAGGCATTGAAAGCCGCTTCTACTTCTAACGACCGAACAAGAGCTTCGCTGCCTCTCCTAAAGTGCGTCAGTCTTAGGGTCCTCTGAATTTCTGCATCCCTCAACCCATCAATGAATATTTGCACTGACAGCTGTTCTTTGAAATCCTCTGGGGCTTTTGGGTACGCAAGCTGGATAAGTCTCTGGATATCAGCTTCGAACTCTTGCAGGCTCTCACCAGGTTTTTGCACTCGTGTTCTCAGCTGTGCCCGATACAGTTGTTCCCGATGCTGATTGCCATATCTTAATTCTAAGGCGGCAATGAGATCACCATACCTGCGATTTTGCTCTTCTGGGATAGCCTGTAACATTGCCAAAGCAGGTCCCCTCAAAGCCACTATGAGTGCAGTAGCCTTTTCTTCGTCGTTCCATCCATTGGCTGCTGCCGCCGCTTCAAACTGCTTACGGTACAGGGACCATGCCGACTGACCATCGAAAGTCGGTGGTTTCACAAAATTGTGCGATGTGACAATCCTGTCACGCTGATCTTGAATCTTCAGCGAAGCGATTTTCTTTTCTAGTTCTTCTCGCACCTCCCACATTCCTTTCTTCGCTTCTTCCCGGGCCACCAACACTTCCTTCTTTGTTTCTATAATTTGACAGTCCATCACTTCCACAGTTTTCCAAACTGTGTTGACTTCTTCCTTCAAAGATGCAATTTTGCCTTCGGTTTTCTGGAACATCTGTACGAGAAACATCTTTTGTTGCTCTCTTTGTTCCTTCTCCTCTTGCTTTTCTTCCAGCCGTCTTTCCTCTTCCTGTTGTTTTTCTTTTTCTCGTCGTTCCTCCTCCTTCTGTCGACGCGCCTCTTCCTCTTGTTTTTCTTTTTCTCGGTTTTTCCCTTGCTCAGCCAACAGCTGCAGAATCTGTTTCATCATATCTTCCTTGTCTGCCATGTCGTAATCCGTACTCCTCGTATTTACCATAAATTGTCCAATTAATCACTGAAATCCCACTTCTGACACCAAATGTTACGAAACTTGGGTTCGATTTCTAAGAAAATAATATTCCACGCAGAAAAATCCGTATATTTCATACATCAAATCCAAAAAACTGTCTAACGAAAACTCAATTAATATATGTGTCAGTTCTAACCACAGAACACCTAATAATTCTAATTATGACTGTCCGTAACAATAATTATTGATAGACCTTATAAGTTACTGAGTTCTACGCATGGTAATCATATCGCCAGTTCTATATGTAATTATCTCACCTGATGAGAAAAGGTCCCAGCCAAACATAGATTTTGACTTTTCTTCTTTTTACAGTACTTACTTTCAACAACAAAATTAAATTAATTTTTACTCGCATTCACTCAACATTGCACCTAATATTATAAATCTCAACTTGGGCTTTTTCGTCTCGAAGACTTTATGGAGGAATCTTGGGGTTCTATATTCAATTAATTTAAAGTCCGTTGCACTGCTAGTTAGAACAAAAGTGAATTTGGAATCAGCCTCTCATTTCTTCATCGAAAAACCCAACAAAGGCCTCGAATTTCTTGAGATATTCAAGTTCTGCTATCGAAATTTCACGAAATCATTAATAGAAACATCACATAATTGCACGTCCCATATATCTTGATCTTCATTCAACTAAAATATCAATTTTTCAACAGATTAACCTGATCAAAAGGGTTGATCGCAACCTGTGTTTTTCTTTTCTTGATCAAAAGACGTAAAAACAGGAAGAATTTTGTTGTTCATCGAAAGACAGGATACTCAAAACATAAATATTTTATTTCTCTTGAAATACAGCAGTGTCTAAATTCGTTCAACATTGATCCATCTGAATTTTTAACTTGGGATAGCCATGATCCGATGAAATAATCGACTCCACTTTAATCGTGAATTAATTTTTGATGAAAAGGCACAAGTAAGGACCGAAGGTTGGTCCAAAGGAACAGGGAATGACAAACTCCTGAAAGGAAAGTGACGACTCCTGACACAAATAGGATTAGGGGGCTATGTAATATTCACCCCTTAGGGAGTTTCACTTCAGCATTCGATCGAGAGGTTGGTTCATCTGACAGGCAGGTTGAACCCAAAATCGAGTCGATATAAATTTCGCATATCAAATGATTGTACACGTACTTCAGGCAAAGTCGGATTTTTCTTCTTATTGGAATAAGATGATGAAGGAAAAAATTAACTTGATTTATTCGACAATTGAAAATGTTAATCCGTTATTCGATATACGGGGAGTCTCAGAGCAGGTGAAACGAACTGATACGGTAGGTAGAACATATTGCATGCAAAAATCACATTTTTCAAAAAAAAAAGTAGGTATTGGGTATTTCAAAATTAACGGTATTTCTTTAAAGTCTTTGAGAAGCTGACACAGGCGAATCATTCATTTTCACGTAGCCCAGATAGAAAATTTCAATTAATTTTCCATCTCGGAAATACGGCAGAAGCAGCACAACGAGAGATCAATTAAATATCATGAAAGAACGCCATTATTCCAACCGTGCCTGGAGTAGAACCAAGGATGCATAACAAATATGTTTGCACGTAAGTGGAAAGAGTGCGGTGGGTTTCCAGTTTCCAGACAGGAGTCGGATTTATGGAGCATCCAGGAGAATGAAAATTTGGGATTTATAATGTAGATCCAGACGGGAGATGCGTCGGGAGAAACAAGGAAAAGAGGAATAATATCGAAGTTTTTATTGGTATCTGGTTTTTTCCAGTCGATCTTTTCCGAAAGCGGTAGCTCTCGATAGGAGATGTTTCCAGATTTTTTAGTGCCTTTGAACAGAGTGGCCAGAATTATAAGAGATAGAGAAAGAGTATTATACATGACATGTGCTTTTTTTCGAGCTACGGTGTCTAGTTTCCGAGCTACAGGGAGATACTGTATATGGTCAATTATTATAATTGACTATAACTTCCGTATAATAGGATCTACGCTTTCAAAATAAACACATCTCATGGGCACTTTTTTACTGCTTTTCAGCGGTGCTATTGAATATTTCGTATCTGCCCTTTCGGAGGAATAACATTTTTTTTTCAAATAAAAACCGTGATGGAAATTGATTTTTCTGAATTGATCTTTCTTCAACGATTTCAAAAACATATATACTGCTCCACAAGAGTTACGGATATCGTATTCAATCGTTTTTAAAAGTATGTAATCTTCGAGAAAATCGCTGTAGAATCATTTAAAACTCAATAACAACTTGAATCGATCCAATAAAAATCAGTATGAGACATTTCCTCAATCTGCTGGTCGCCTTTTTTCTGAAGTTTGGTTCTTCATATGTATATGCTTCATGAATGTTCTTATTTTGAAATGAAGGCGGTTTATCAACGGTTTCGATTGGAAACGAGTTTTCTGAATCTGCCAAGACGTAAATTAACGAACGCTGAGGCTAATAGGGCTATCGGAATGCTACAGGGTGACCTAACTCAGGTTGTTGTAGCGGAAAGGTTCCAAGTCAGCCAAAGTGTGATATCTCGACTCTGGAATAGGTTCAGGGAGACAGGTGCCGTGTTGGAAAGACCAAGGCTTGGTTGGCGACGAAAAACAACACCTGCTCAGGATCGTTTCATCACCGTTTCGGCGAGAAGAAACCCTACATCTACGTGAAGAATGCTACGGAATGATCTTCAAAATGCAGATGGGGTCCAAGTTTCCATCGAAACCATCAGATCACGTTTGAGAGACGTGAATCTAGGTTCTAGACGGAGGAGTTTCATTAACACGTGACCATAAGCGTCAAAGCCTGGAATGGGCAAGGCAACATGTCAATTGGAACGAGCAATGGCGTAGTGTCCTTTTCTCTGATGCTACTGATGGATCCAGATATGGACGATTTTCAGATTCTCGAAGAATAAGGGTATGGACAATCCCACGCATACCCTGTAATCGTCGCTATATCCAAGAAGTCCATCTTCATTCCGAGGGGGTAGTGTTATGGTATGGGCCCGGATATGTTTCAACGAGCGCACAGATCTACACATTTGTCCTGGGAATATGACCGCTTCACACTATAGAGAGCATGTCATTGACAATGTTGTGTCAAATTTTCACGCTGCTATTGGTGAAACTTTTCAATTTCTAGACGATAACGCTAGACCGCACCGTGCAGCCATCGTTGAGAGTGCGCGCGAGGAGCTTGGTATTCCACATTTACCAATACCTCCGCACTCACCAGATTTGAATTGCATAGAACATGCACGTGATATGCTCCAAAGAAGATTAGATAATCATCAACCTACTCCAGAATCCTTAAATGATCTGAGCGAGTTTCTGGCCTGTTTATGGAACCAAATTCCTCAAGAAATGTTCAACAACCTCGTGTGATGCAAAGAAGATGTCAAGCTGTTATTGATGCCCGTGGAGGCCATACATTGTATTGATGGTCTTAAAATGCTTGAGTTCTCTAGGAATAAAATTTCGTTATTTTTCTCGATTTTTCTTAACCACCCTGTATACGCTGCAGACCTACAGGATTAAATTAATTTGCAACTTGAAAACATTTCAATATGAATATTCATCACAAAAATCTCATTTTCACTATATTTTTTTGCAATTTAAGTCAATATCCCTAACTCATATGTAGCAGTTTATTATGATATACTTCCGAGTTCACTATACATGTATTGAATACTTCGAAAAAACACCCTTCGTTCAACAAAATCCAAGCAGGCTTTGATTCACTACCTTCAGAACTGAGGCAGTCATAGAATTTCATGTCTTAGGTATTTATTTCCATTTTGTCAAATTCAATTCAGTTTCATCATTGTTGTATCGTCTTGCGCTTCTTAAGTTTTTATTTATATCACAACATGCAATTTATGAATTTCTTCGAATGAAAATATTATCTTTTTCAAATAAACCAATATTTTTTCTTGAAGGAGATTTTTACTATTATGAATTAGTTACATAGAACTGTGTGTTATTGTCATTATCAAATCATCTAAGTATTTAAATGCTTTTCATTTTTCAAGTTAGCAGAGAAATCATACTAAAATCAACAAGTTTCACGAAACTCTTTAATGGTCTGAGTAATAATAAAGCTGATATTCACTAAATCAATATGGCAGCTCACAATTTTTGTGAGATATTGAATTCCTTCTCAGTTGGGCCGAAGTAAACAGGGACAGTTTCCTTTCTCTATGGAAGTGAATCAAAGTCTGCTTGGATTTTGTTGAATGAAAAATTGTTTTTCGAAATTTTCGATACATAGTGAACTCGCAAGTATATCATGATATTCATTTTCGAAATCGTTGAAGAAACTGAAGAAAGATCAATTTAGAAATATCATTTTCCATTATGGTTTTCATTCGAAAAAAAAATTGTTATTGCTCCAAAATTTGAGCAGATACAAAAAATCCAGTAGTAATGAAGTGCCCGTAAGATGTGTTCATTTCGAGAGCGAAGATCCTATAATAAGGAAGTTATAGTCAATTATGATAATGAGCTAGACGCTGTAGCAATTCGCCTGGCCACCCTGTACTTCTTTTCAGTGGGAATATATCATTCGACAATCCACAGGAAGCCAAAAATGGGAAAGAAGTCTCTAGCACCTCAAAATTGTTATTACATATTCCTCCACTCGTTCTTCTCCACGCGTGTTTCGTTAGCGTTCGATAATTCCATCTATCCTCTCCGTCTTTTCTGATTGATCCACTTTCGGAAATTGCAAACGACGTGAATAGATCGATATTTTTCTCATCATTTCACGAGGCGAATTGAACTGATAAACTAAATCAACCGAGAATGAGTTAAGGAATAGAATAACATCCTTTCGACTGAATCTCTAGAAACATTCATTGGTTTTTCCGTTTACAATCAATTTGAGAAATGCATACGACAGTTGGGGGATAAGACAAAAATGAAATGATGAAGACGAAACTCTCAATTTCTCAAGTTAATCTTGAAGATCCCTCTTGTGATACAGTTATGCTATGAAATTCTACAAAATCCGGATTAAAACCCTATCCAGATCCGAAACGATTCCAAATTCCCTCACAAATAACGCAATTCCTCGTGAACGAAAACAGTGCGGTAGGTTCGCAGCTATCTCCGCTCTCAGACAGAGTTCGGATTTATGGAGCATCCAGAAGAATAAAAATCCAGGATTTATAATCTGGATTCAGCGGGGACCATCTCCACACCTAGCTGGATGAAATAAAACGAAATCAACGCGGACTGGAGGTCCATTCGAGAAGGATAGTTTCATCAATTTCTTGGATGGGGTAATTTGGAAAAAGCCTGATCTATGAACCGGCAATTAATGCCGGTTCCGGTTAGATTTATTCTTCATTTCCGGGTGTTGTTTGTCGGTGTTGCAGAATTTCGTCTGCTGCATTGGGAGAACTGATGCATGGCTCGGAATGAACCAATCCCACCTAAAACATTTCATGTAAATGAAGTTGAAAAGACTTTTAATGTGCAGAATTTTGATTCATAGGTATGCATATCACAAAGAGATTTTCTATTTCATTTTCTTTTATTTTGGCTGTATCAATCCCTTAACCCATCGATAGCACCTCTAATAATGATGTAGACTAGGTAAAAGACGGTTACGCCATTGAAATTATATCCAATAAGTTTTATTTTATCCGATAACGAATTTCATCTACGTTCTTTTCATCTTTCAATGAACCTTTTTAGCCTTCGAGAATGGAAGAAGAACCCGAATCGGCCTTTTGCCCTATTCAATTCGCTTTTCTAACTGCCTTCCATTAAGATCTCCGAAAACATAAACCAGTAGTAAAATCTTAGTTTTCGAGAAATCATAAGAAATTGCCCTTGCCTTCGTTGAGTGAAAATGTGAAACTCTACATAATTTGCCAACAGGCTAGCAAGATATGACTCCCAGACTATACATCAGCTATGAGTACCTACCATTATCAGTAGTAATATCCCTAGGACCTTGATAATAGACGAGATAATTTTATGACCATCGAAAGCTCGTTCATTGGTAACAGCCCGAAGCCGAAAGCTGAGGGCTGTTACCAAGCAACGAGCGTGAGATATTGGTTATAAAATTATGAGGCATTTATCAATGTCCGAGGAATATTCGGCAGAAAATTTTTTGACAGAAAAAATGTATAACTCAACACAACAAAACATTTATTTATTTATTGAAAGTACAATTAGTGAAAGTGCAATTCGTAAAATTCAACTCAACATTAGATTCGTTGCTCTTGTATAGAAGATCTATTTCCACGCATAATATTTATTATCTTGTTGTGGTGTTCTTGATCGAGGTTTAGGTATGGTTTGATAGAATTTTGATTGCTATGACCAGTAATCTTCAGCAATTTTTGTTCCTCTACACCACTTTTTGCTAATTGACTGACAGCTGTTGATCTATTTGAATGATTCGTTATCTTTTTGTCTTTGACATTCAAGCCAATTGCTTCGGCAGCATATTTAGTCCATTTATTTATGGTATTCCTTCCAACAGGTACATTATCGTACCATTTGTCAGTTTCATTTTTCCAATATCGATTTGGTTTCAAGAATAGTCGTGGTGAGGTAATATTTTCGCCTCGTTTTGATATTAGTTTATGAAAGAGACGTACAGGGCAGCTTTGTCTCTCACTATCGGAAACCAACCATTTACTACTTGTACAGCTTTTAGAACCACCTTGGCACGTTTTACTGAATACCGGATTGTATTCCATGCGATTTTTTGGAGAACCATCGTTATTCTTCTCGATTTGAAAAAAATTCACCAAACAAGCAACTGCCTCTCCTCCTCCCCACGCTAGTTCTACTGCAGCAATATGATAACATTTACGCATAAGACCTTCAGGAGTACTTTCATCCCATAGCAATATTATTCTGTTAACTTCAGTCAAAGTAACGAAACTGAACGGGATTTACGTTTACTAGGGTCTGCTTGCAATTTTTTTCTGATTGCATCGCGGGCATCTCGGGCTTGTTTAAATATTATGGTAGGTACCTATTATTACACGGGTCAATCATAATGTTGTAGTCCTTATAAAACTTTTCTTGTAAGAGTTTGCTCGAAACATTCCACATTGTCTTTACCGTTGCTTCTTTGAATTCTGTTCCGTCTTTTTTCTCATATTGACATCCCAATCTTTGAGTATAAACGCCAATTCTTCCAAGCTTCTGCGTTCATTCAATTCGATTGTAATATGAAAGCTTGTTGCTTTTCGGCAATTTCACGAATGACATTTGTATCAAAATCACGAGCTGTCAGGCGAGGGATTTTGCAAAAATGTCATGAGCGAAATTGCCGAAAAGCAACAACTTGAATATTACAAGAGAGAAATTTTACCTGCTTAAATTTCATCTCGAGTGGTATTCGACATCACTATTTCACGAGAAAATGTGTCTGAAGATGGTCACATTGGGCTTGTATTGCGCTATTTGACAAATAAGTATTCATCATAGATCAACTGAACGTTGTTTGTTTTCTCTATGGCATTCATTCCCGATGATATCTATGAATTTGAGAAAAGTCAAAAATTTTGTCGCTGAAAAATCAACTTGTTAGTTTTGCCCGATTCCATGTTTTATCGATGAGAAACGAGTGTTGCTAAGGAAACTTCCTCACTAAAAATGGAATGAGTGAAATAGTCTGTGTAATGTTTACATGATTAGGTGAAATTCTTCCATATGATATTTAATGGTGAAATCTGATTGGTTGTTCGTACTGTCAAAAAATTTTCTCAGTAATTATCTCATTTATGGTAAATTCAATTGTGATAATATTATTTTTGGATTCCTACCCTATCTCAACCTACCTTTATTCACCTGTTAAGTCTCCACGTTTTCGATCTTGCTGGTTCAGTCGTACAAGTGGCCTAAGGGTGCGCATGCCAGCGTCGCGGCGCTGTGTCAAACGTGGAGTTACAGCCAGGGCGTCGCCATACCGTCGAAAACGTTACAAGAACAGGTGTTAGACAGTGACCACCGAATTGGGACTAAGTTGTCAACATCGAGATAAGTTGTCAACTTCGAATTTGTCTGAACTCACTGATATATTTAAGATTGTCCGTCCGGTTGAAGCGGTAAAGAGTGTCTTTCGTCATGGGTTTCGGTAAGTTGTTGGAAAGTGATAACTTTTTTTAGGTTAATTTGATGAGTTTGAATTGATAAGAAAAATTAAATGACATTCATGTTAGGTTTGTAGAGTATTATTTAATGTTAAAAATGAGAATATTATTCAACTTATCATTAGAATTTATGAACAGACATTAACAAACTGATGGAAACATAATTAGAACTTAATTTAATGCAGAGGTGTAGTAAAAAAATAATGCCAAGATGAATTTCCAATATTTGAAAAGATTTAAACCACTTTATTATAATACTTCAAATGAATAGTATGAAAACCTTGCAAATAGGTACTTCCACGAATAGTACGAGGAAGAATTATCCACTTGCCACTGAATTTCATCGAAACCGTTTCCGCTATAATTTTGTTTAATTTGTTAATATTTTGAAATAACCTACCTGAATTTCAGCAGTATACAAATTTGAGAAATGACTGGGGGATTGTAGAGTTAATTAAATCAAATGTACTGTTATTGTATGCGTTTCTCTGAATGCCCTAGGGCCTAGATAATGAACCAAATGAAGCAAGAGTCTTTTTTTCTTAAATGACAATTGCAAGCCATCCCTGAAGATTCACGAAATTGAATGTTACAGGGTATTGGCAAGAAAATCTTGTATCGGGTTTTCCAAAAGAAGCATAACAATTTTGTATTCGAATTGTATTTGGAAATCACCCAGAAAGTTTTTCATGATCTGTCAACGGCAGTCCAGGTAGAATAAATATCAGCCCAATATCACCTTCAGTCTGTGTTTAATTTGGAAGCCAAATGAATGTTTCCATTAAAAAACTCCTTCTTTATATGAATATAAATTAAATCTCTTCCAATGTGTGAACCTTAAATCTAAATATGACGTTTCAGTGCCCATTTCACACTCAAACATGAAATGAAAATATTCAGAATTATTCTTGTCAGGCTTCTTATTCGAAATTTTTTACTAATATTGTCTCAGATTCAGAGAGAAGCCCCTCAAAACATTGAACGAAACATACAAGTTCCTTCCAAAGAATCTATTGATCAATATATGAAATCACACACTCTGCAAAGTATTTAGAAGGAGGAATTCATAATTCCAGAAACAGAAAAATATAAATTCAACAAATTGAATCAAGAGATGATTTTTAAATCTCACAGGTAATCGATATTTCGATACTTTCATGCTCTACATTCAGAAAAACATCGAGGTCATCTCAACTCACTACCTACATTTTCCATTCAGACAAGCAGCCATCTGCCATCGAAGGGTGAAAAACTTATGAATTTTATAACCCAGGTAGACCTGGGACTGCCTGAAATTGCCTTTCGACCTCATTTTATTGCCGAAAATAAATTTGTTCTTTCCTTGTACAGTATAATAATGTCGTTTACCGCAGCCACCACAGTATTAAAAACGATATATCGGTGTAAAGGATATCGGGTGACACCTAAATCGGGATATAGGGGGAATTTTACAAGACCGTCTTATCCCCGAGACGTAATTGAATTTAAATTGAAAACAGGCCATGAACTGGAGCTTATATCCGTATGAGAAGCAATTTTATCTGTATGATAAGTCCTTAGAGATTATCAAGAAAGTAAGTATTTAGATTATTTAGACAATCAATCCGACTCTTTTATCAGGGTTTTTCGCTGATATCTTTCTTTGAATAATCGTTTCAAGCACAATGTTTGCGTGGTATTTCTATCAATTATTCTTTTCGAAAATTACCAGTGTTATTTTCTGAATCATATTGAGCGATAAAAACTCTCCAGATCCTTTTCTCAGCCTTTCACGAGGTCTAATCCTGTCAAGAATTAAAGGAAACTCGTTAGCTCATTTCTGAAGGTATAAAATATCCAGGAAATCTCTTGATATCAAGTATCTTACGGCCAATTAGAGGACCCTTCCACATACATCACAAGATTTCAGCTCACCTGAGTATAATTAAAACTAATTGCACTGTTGAGAACGCATTAAAGACTTCCAGGGATCCTTCGTGTGAAATTTAAGGTCGGTAATATTTCAGGAATCTTTTTTATGAGAATGTAATGCGGAAAACATGGTCGGAGGGATGCTGGGAAAACGTGAGAGGTCAGGTTTTCCGTATAATGCGCCAGTTATAGGAGAAAGTGGAACTTGAAGATTTCTTTGATCAGGATATAAATTTGTCAAAACTCGAACGACATCATTTTGAGATAGTGCTGAATAATAATCGACATTTAATATTGTCCTCAAGGAAAAAGGAGCCTGTAATAATAATAATAATAATAATTTATTAATTCCGAGCACTGCACACAGGAAGGAATAAATCAAATACAAATATTTATAACATTAAACAAACGAATCAATTTACAATCTCTGACAAAAATAAAGTATACGAAAAAGAACAAGTTCCAAAAGTAATCACATCTATACGCCATTCGCCCATTCACAATTATAAAATCACAACTCTGGCCTTGGAAATTTGACACATTCCACTCTGTATCGAAGTTATGATGTTTTTCAAAATATTTTTGTTCCAAGTCAACACTATGTTGCCCTTTCTACATTCTTAGCTTATTTCTCAGAATGTGAATGAATTGGAAAAGATGTGATGGACGAAATAAATAACGTTTATATGAATTGATAGAAAGATTTCTTTTTTTAGTTATTTGCATAAAAAGTACAAGAGATCACTGTTGAAATATATTATTTTTCGCCATGGAAGAAATTTTGAGCACCAAAAACGATACCGAAACTAATCAAACTTCTGGGGGACTGGAATTTCGTTTGAAATCTTTCTAAACGGCCAGATACCTAAAAAAACTTCGTTATCAAGTGTAAAAAGGTCGATTAGTACTTACTTTCGCTTTATTTATGCTTATTAATTGATTTTTGGTCCAATTCAAATTTGCCGTTCGTACTCAGGCCAAAAGTCGTGAATAAATGGAAAAAATGACACTTGTACGAAACTTCTTCTGGACGACGAAGAACGGAAAAAAAGTTGATTTCCTATCGATATTTCGCCCCAAAATCGCCGATCGATTCGAACTAACAAAATCTAGAAAATCTTTGATACTTTTACTTTGATGTAAACAGAAAAACTGGCATCGTCGTTTTGTCACTAACGATATTTTATGTACGCGCACAGACTTTTCATCAGTTGCACCAACTCCTGAAAACGAAACCATGACCTCCTATGTGATTAAATAAAAGTGAATGGAGTATACCTACATAAGACATATATCTGATAACATGAATATGGATTATACCCCTGCTATTCGCAGTCACAGAGTGAAGCCAAATCGTTGGTAAGAATTGAATTGTACGCATGCGTGCACTAAAAATTCGAAACTCACCGAAAACCTTGAGGCTTTGTATATTTCGAGTGTCAATAAGAAAATAGATATCGCGAATGAAAAAAAGCCACTGAAATACTTTCCTATCAATTATTCCAAATTATGAATTGGAGTTAATAATAATATTCAGGACTCAAAGAAAACGGAATAAAGCGATTGAAACATCCCACATGAAATTGTGAGGTTATGATCGATAGTATTCACATGAAGTTATGAATGACATACGTTTCACGACAAAAACGTTGTGTCGGAGAGAGACAGAATAAGTAAGTTATTTCTATTCTTTATATTACTGCACATGCGTAGATCGGAATTCTCACCAAAGCCCAGCTCAATTTTGATTGGCTCATTACCCATATAGGAATAATCAGATTTATGAGACAGACATACGAATCATTCAACGGTCAATTAAAGAGATGAGCATCTCAAAAAGGAAATGAGCTCATCTATGGAGTAGAATGGTTCCTCCAACCATAATTTTTTTCAGTGCGTTTTCAAACCTTATCAAATCAAAATTAAGTCACGGGGTAGCAAATTATAAGTTTTGGTCCCCGAATAGCTCGGAGAGTTCTCGAATAATTTGGAGTTATGTAGTGGTAAGATGAACAAGTCTCTAATTATGGTGTTGTATTCGGGAAAATCTTCATTTCTCACGAAGGTGTGAGCATTTGCATGGAAACAATTTCAAAAGATAATTTGACCATGTCAATATTTTCCTCCCCCTGAAGGTGTTCCTACAAGAATCATTAAAGCGGAAAAATGCAGGAAAGTGTTGAAGAAAACCAAGGTTTGTCCATTCCTCGTCGTTGTTTGGAATTAGGCATTCCACAGACGTCAATACACCGTATTTTGCACAGAGATTAGGGTCTTATGAATTTCAGTTAACACAAGAACTCAAGCCGGCCGCTCATCAACAACGTCATGTCTTTGCTGCGTCCTTGAAATGCATGAAAATGATCCAGAATTCCATGGAAAAATCATCTTGAATGATGAGACCCATTTCAACATCGAGGGCTTCGTCAACAAGCAAAATTGTCGCATCTGGGGCTTGGAAACCCAAGAGATAATGTTGAAAAGCCTCTCGATCCTCAAAGTGTGCGGTTTATGGTCCGGCGGGGTCATTGTACCTTACTTTTTCGAGAATGAGGCTGAAGCAACAGTAACGGTGAATGGACTGCGCTATCGAGAAATGATTAGGGTAAGCAGGGGTAATGGCGCTCACCGGGTAATAGCGCGCACCTCTATAAGTTTTTGAAAATGGTGCAAAACAATATGCAATAAACTTATAACGGGGAAGTGGAAGGGCCTCTAACACGTAGCAACGCGCAAGAGTAGTCAGCTGGTGAAAAGCGACGGGAAAATGCGTTTACTTGTATGAGGCTGTGCTGAACTAATTTTCGTCGCGATCTTTTTTTCGGTAAGTTCAGAATTTTGATATTCATTAAATTTTCAATATAGTTTTTCTAGGTTCTAAATCATTCTATTACATGATGAATCAATCAATTTTCAAGAATTGCTTTTCAATGTTTGTTTAATTTAATTTTGAATTCAAAACGACCGTTCGGGGTTATCCCGCTCACATGAGCGCCATTACGCCTTTGTGACTTCTTCTTTTATTTTTATGGATATTCCCAGAAATCGCCAAAGAACAACCGCCAAAGCGGCTTGGAATGAAGAAATCCTCAAATCCGCTAAAAATTGCGGTTGAAAATTGGATGTCCAAAAGACAATCCGCAAAACAATATGACATGCCATTATTCCCATTCACTACTTTAAGGGATCGACTAAAAAGCCAAAATATATGCAATTTTATGATTATAGCTATATATCATATGATCATAATGGATCTCACTTGTTCTATTGCAAAGAAACAGGTATGGGCGTCATTTCACCTTTGCTTGAGCGGTATTACCCAATGACAGGGGCAATGACGCTCAAAGCTATTTTTTTTTTGAACCTTTACTACTGCTCATAATTCTAGGATGTACACGATTCCTTTTAAAAGTTTGATCATTTAATAGTTAAAGTTGAAGTTAATGTTCTGAATTTCAGAATAAAACCATTAATTTAAAAAATATATTGCGTTTCCCTTAAGTGAACGCCATTCCCCCTGTTTACCCTACTAATTTTTTTTTGGAATTGGATCGTTGTGATCTGGACAACGTTTACTTTCGACAAGACGGCGCTGCGTACCACGAGATCATTAATCTTTCACGGGAAAAGTTTCCGAACCGTGTTATCTCTCGAAGTGGAAATCACAATTGGCCACCGAGATCTTGAGATTTAACACCTTGCTACTTATTCCTTTGGAGCCATGTGGAAGAGAAGGTCTACGTCAAGAGCCCAGCGTCGATTCAAGACCTCGAAGATTGAATTCGTGAGACTATCGAGGACATAGGGCAGCCACTTTGCGATTTGTTTATGGAAAATTTCATGAAAAGAATATGGTCCTACAGTCGTAGTCGTGGTGGTTCTTTGGCTGATGGTATTTCTAAAATTAACGGCAAAACCTCAGAATGAAATTAACATCCGATCATTTATCTAGAGAAATGTCAAAATAAGACCTCTTATTGAAAAAACCCTTCAATTTGTATGGTCTCATCTGGAAATTATGATTTTTTCATTTTGTTCCTATCACATCTTGAAGGTTAATAAGTTTATTTTTATTGTATTGTTGATTTCAGTGCATGAATTTCGCTATTCATTATAAACCGAAGAATATCGCAACAAATTCACAGGATCTTATTCAGTCCATCCATTTCTTCCCGTCATGCTAGATCCTGTTCAAAGGACCTTCATCTCCGCCATAACAGGACGCTCTTACTTCCTACCGATGAACCCCCAAACTACATCCCGCGATGAAAAACCCCCATGTTAATCATCCAGGTTCATCTCGGCAGATTTCCCAAGATATTCCCCGAATTGATATCACACCAGCGCCTCGCTTTTTTAGAGAACGACCGGGAACTTTTCATCCACGCAAAATCGTGACCTCGCACAACAGCAGTCGAACATCCCCTCAGGAATTTTCTAATACGGTTCCACGGGCCCCGACTGCATTGTGCTATCTGGGCTCCACTCGAGCCCGGTCGATCTATCATTCTGACATATGCATCGCTATTGTGGGCGCCAGTTGGAACGGATGTGTTTTGAATTTTCTATTTAAACTCGAATTTTGGAACGCGAGACGTGGCCTTAGAGAGGAAGACGGAGGCTGGTATGCAGAACGTCGATTTCCGGAACAGTGATGGGTGTATATCGGTTCTGGAGGAAAATTCAGAACATGGCAGGGGAGAAATTGAATATCTCGATGTTACTGAATTCAATCTTACGATTCACAGAGTATATATCAATGGAGTGACATAGCGATCCACTTTGATAGTCAAGTTGCTATCAAAGCACTGGCAGTGCCGAAGGAAAATTAATAAAGTAAGCAAGAACGACAAGCTCTGATTTCTTGGTCACTCAGGAATCAAAGAAAACGAAGAGAGCCAGAAAGGCAGCACAAACGCCACTTACTGACCTAGAACTTTTTTGTTGTATAGGCAAAATAAGAGATAGTTTTTGGAGAAGGAATAAACTAAAAGTGAAGCACTCTGGAAGAATCTTGCAGGAATGGATTTGCGAAAAGTTTCTTTGGGATTTCGGAACTGTAAGAACCCAGAATCATTTGGATTTCAGTGAGAATAAGATACGCCTCCTTGCGGGCTTCCATATAGCCTTAGGAAGCATATGATGAAGAAGGGCTCGTCAGAAGCTGACTGAGGGAGATGCGGAAACTCCTGATCACCTGGTTACAGAATGCCTCGCCATGCCTGCGCAAGGATTGCAAGGTGTTTCAAATTGCTCGGTTTTTTTTAATGAATAGACCACAAGTAAAATCGAAAAAAATTCGCGGGACTATGACCAAAATAATAAGAATGACTTCTTAATCATATATTCGGCGACGTACCGCAAATTTTTTTGTCTGCTTCCTCAGGCCTAAAAGTTAAAATCATAATTAGACATCACTTATTCAAATCACACAAACAATGCAATCAAAAACATCTATACATATAAGCTAGAAGTACAAAGATCTTCAACATAACAATCAAACGATATAATATATCATATATGATTGTCATTCTTATTATTTTGCTCCTAGTCCCGCAGATTTTTTTCGATTTTATATGATTCTTGGAGGACACTGAAAGAAAGTATATAAACCACATGATTTGCATTCATTTTCAAAAACTGTTCATTGATTATTGAAGTATCAATTATGATATCTATGTACGAAAAATAATATCTGCCAAATGGCCTCCTCTTACAGCTCTACGGACGTCCATTCTCTTGTTGAAATTTTCAATGACATTTTGACATAATTGAGGCTCTATCTCACTAATGACACAAATAATTTCAACCATTAGTGCAGGAATCGTTTGTGGATTATTCTTATCGACCTGACTCTTCACATTACCCCAAAGAAAATACTCCAACGGTGTCAAATCACTTGATCTTGGTCCAGAAATTTTTTGTCTATGAATCTATTGTGTCATTTGCAAATTGAGGTGAAGCGCCATCCTACTGAAACCAAATGTCTTCTAGATCAACACTCATTAATTCAGGCCACAAAAATTCGATTATCATCCGACGGTTTCGATCACCATTGACAGTTACAGCTTTATCAGCAGCAGTTTCAAAGAAGTGAGGTCAAATTACACCACCTGAACATAATGCACACCAAACAGTGACTCGTTTAAGATGCGTAGGTTTCTCATGAACAATTCGTGGATTTTCCACACCCCAGATACGACAATTTTGTTCATTAACATGATTTTTTTGAGAAAAATCAGCTGGCTGTTCATTGATGAAATTGACAAATGAACTACTTTTAAAATATTACTAGGTTATCATCCATTGTAATTAAAATAAATGAAAATATCGGGAATTTTGGATTCTCTTTATTTCAATTGTTAATTTGTAACAAACGCCGACGTTTCGAAACAACTTGTTTCTTCTTCAGGGCTAAAAATGAACACACATATACATATTAGGTATACAATGACATTAAGTTAAAATACGTTACCTAGTCACGGCAAAACAATATCGTACGGTTCTTAAAATAATAAAACATTTCGGAAATTCATAAAATACTACAGCAGGTACGCAATATCTATCTATCGCAAAAGTATGACATCAACATTGACTGACACAAGGTTACAACATTTAACACTTTCTTAGATGGACTCAACAAAATCGACAAGGCCAGTATTCATTTCTTCAATATATTATTATAAATAATGCTAAGGTGTTGCACATCTTCTCTGTGGTTAACAGTATAATTTCTTTTTATATGGATCATTTCACTTATATCTTTTAAAATGATCTAATGGCTTTAGGTCCTGTGTTATTTGAACCTTTCATGCCTTCAGAGCTAAATCCTTGTGTAAAATACGCCATGTTGTGGACCCACTAAGTCCAACTTGTTGTAAACTTCGTCTAAGGGACATTTCAGGGTCTTCAGAAACACTTTCACGAACCAAAACAATATTTTCTTGTGAACGAACGCTACGACTGTATTTTTCACTTTTTTGGTCTTCCACCGAACTGGTCTCTTGAAAATTTAGAATAGTGCTTTCAGATGGATGATTATGAAAACCATGAAATTGACGTTATTTTCTAAAATCACTTTTTATAGAACGCTAATTTTCATGAAGTAATTCAACAATTTGAACGCGTTGTTTTATAGCGTACGAAGTCATTTGTATAAATGTCATATATCACACTTCTAAGATGTCGAAATTCACAGACGAATTCAGTGCCCCATCTTTATTTTATTTATTTGAAGAAAACCGCGCAATTTGAAACACTCTTCCGTTATCCCTACCGGTAGAACTCTGCAAATCGGTTGATTTTATAGGCGAAATGTCAAAAGTTTGATCAATTTTCCTGGAGAAATGCAAAAATAATGGAAAATATTAGTACCAAGCTATTTTGTATTTAGCTTTCCTCGTTCGATCCGCAAACAGGTTCTATTCTGAAAGATGGTAGACCTCATCAAAATAAGTCATTTTACCAAAAATTTTTCATATGAATTAAGCCCCTGTTTCGAGAAAATGAAACTAGAACATTTTCTAATTTCTATAGGTGAATCTGAATCTGAAAATTCCTCAATCCGAACCTTCTCCCTCGCCTGCTCCTCCATTGTTTTGTTTTTTGTCTTTTCTTCTAACAAATTTGCAAAAAAATTCTAGTGCGTGAAGCAGATCATTTTGCCATAAACCGCTTTATTATAATTTTTTTAAATTGAACCACTTTATTGGACACCACTTTATTGGACACCACTTTATTGGACATCACTTTATTGGACATCACTGTATTGGACACCACTTTATTGGACTCGACTGCCACAGTCTTCTCTCGATTTTGCAATTTTCTTCGTTTAACACCACTCGTTATAGGTCACATAAAAATTTTCATAGGCACTTTTAGTGGGTTGGAGAGATTCTTTGGCACTTGCGGCTAAATTTTTTACGCTTTTCTCTCCCGAAATATCCATTTTTTGGATTATTATGACGTTTGTCACAGAATTAACGAAGTGAACAACTTTGTTCAGTGAGGTTGCTGAGGTCGCTGATGGTTACTAAGGAAAGAAAAGCAACAGCACATTTAATTTCAGAAAATAAAATTTCTGCATTGCAGTCAAACATAAAGCTTTCTTTGCAACTCGTACATAATTAGGCTTATGGACTTATGGATTATTAGCCGAGCAAGTGGACTCGTCCATAAAGACCTAATTTATGTACTTGTGTATCGAGTTCAAAATTGCCCATTTTGCCGGATTTTTCCGCCATTTTCTCGAATTTTTAAAAAAAATTTCTAAATCGCCTAGAGATTCGAAATTTTACCCACTTATGAATCGATTATTCTTCTTCTCGACCGTATAAAAATTTACCTACTGTATCGCAGCTTCGCTGCGATTTTAAGATTCTTCTGGACCCACTTTTTCGACAAATTCCTTCTGGTCGGTGTACAGAGTTACCATTTTAGTATAGTATAGAAATAGAACGAAGCTTTACCATCTTGATGCGTTCTCAGATACAAGGCTTTATTGGAGTTCTGGAGCTGAAGGACGAGCTGAAGATAGCTTAGTTACGAAAACAGCTCTGATATACCTTGAGGTCACAGTGGAATGTAACCCCCTTTCCAAAATATAAACTTGAGAGATTTATTGCAATAGGTTTCGTTTCGTCCTGGCTCCTTTCGTAGGACTATTGGCTATTACCTTGCTCGAAGTCTACGGAAGTAACGAATCGAGAAGACGTCTCAAAGCTCTTTGGGTGGTGAGTGGTGAACAGTATCCACAACAGCATTCTTTTCTCATGCCTCATGCTTACCATTGTTTACTAATACTTTCAACAGAAATTCATTAAGTTGTTCATAAATTCGGGTGTTTTTCGCCATTTTCTTGTCTTTCGGCCTTCGGGACTCGAAAAGACGAGATGAATTGTTTGCTGCAAATTGGCGAAGGATCTGGTCAGTAAATCGTAAAATACTCACATCATTCTCCATTGGCTAGATAATTGAATACCTACTGAGAATGTCTTCAGATACTCGGCATTCTGAGTACAAGCATTCCGAGAAAAATCGTGTTTAAAAAGTCAGAATTGAGTCACTGGAAAGTTTTCGTTTCAAATTGGCGAAGGCGCCGGTTGCGAAACGCAAACGGCGAAAAATAACCGGAAAATCCCATTCAAAACCTCCCGCATGGCTTCCGCAACCTTCCCCAACTCGAATCGAATGCGTCCTCCCCCATAGGCGGCAGGTGCGCGGGGACGGAAGTCCTTAATTAAAAAATCGTGCCAACTTTCGGGAGATGCGACCAAACATGTTCTTCGGCGTTTCCATTGGCAACGGTTGGCGCGGCCAGATGAAATATTAGGGAGTGTGTGCCCGCTGAAACTTCTGAGTGATTTAATGGAAATGGCCCGTGAATGGGCGGAAATTCCGTAATTTCGCCGAGGAAGTTCTGGGGCACTTCAGAATTTATGACTTGAGGATCCTTCAATCGTCATTCAGGGAGGATTCTCCGGGTTTTTTCGGGAGACAATGGAGAAGGCAGAACTAGAAATTGGGAATTCGTTCTTCATTCATAATTCATTTCGGTGGGATTCTTTGTTGGGTCCTTTGACTCTTCTGAGGAATCATTTTTGTCAGGGCCCCCGTAAGGGCTACTGGCGCCTGTGTGCAAAAAAGGATTTTGGCGCCCCTTGAGGCATTTTGATTTTTTTTATTCAATAGGTGGGTTGGTAGATAGGTGCTTGAAATAAATCGAAAAACTGAACTTTGGAAGTCAAAAACTACTTTGTAGACTAAAATATAAAACAAACAAAACAGAACAAACAAACAGAATGAAATCATAACGAAATAGATAACTCAAAATAAATTCTTGTTCACAACCACAAGTATTTTCTTGACTAGTAGGGTACAGACACTCTGTTGATAAATACTATAAAATAACACAAAACTAAAAATCACATCTTTTTTAGGAACAAAAATTCATATAAAAGTATCACATTCTAGTTATACTTAGGTATTTTGAAAAATATGCAGGTACGTCTTTAAAAAATACCTAGTTTACTTCCTCATAAAATCAAAAATGAAAGCTAGGAACAGTGGAAAAATGAAAAATAGCTATTATAGTAGCGATATTTTCCTAGACTTGGCTGTTGCAAATTCATCAATTACATCGCTAAAATTGATACCATCAAGAATTTCTTTTCTTGTTCACTTGCTAATATTGCTAGACCAGACAATCTTTCTTGAAGCATTGTCGATCTTAAATAATTTTTAATGATTTTCAACTTTGAGAAAGATCGCTCGCCAGAAGCTACAGATACAGGCTCGGATACAGGCTATGTCAGAAGAATTCTTAGTGAAATGCTTAGGCTTGAAAGGGTCAAGATTAAGTTGTTTTCGAATATATATTGTGAAATACTTAATGGGTCAGTATCATCAGGTCATGAGAACAACTTTAAAGCGTTAATTTCATTAAACAAATCATTGGAGTCTATATCCTTATTATTCTGATCTGTCAGTCGTTCTTCAAGAACAGAACAACGTTTCAAAAGATCGCTGTCACTTAATTTGAATATGTCGCTTAAAAATCCGAAAGTATCATCATACTCATTTAATAAGTCAAATAGATTTTCAAGAGAGCTTAAAGTTTGATCTACAATTGTTTAGAAAAAACTTATTTTGAAAGCGGTTTTTGGATCATGAGGAGTCTCATCTCGGTGTTCATAGTTAAACAGTTTTGGTTTAAATTTCCTCCTGACCGTTGGTAACGGTGGAAAGTCTTCTTCAATTTCGAGAGAGAGCTATTTCTTTCGCTTGTTAAAGAATTTCTTGAAATGATTTTTTTTGCAAATATTTTTGCGATTTTTGAGCCAGGATTTTGGCGCCCCTAAAAGGATGGCGCCCGTGTGCATTGCACACTTTGCACACATGGTTGCGGGGGCCCTGATTTTTGTTCCAGTGTGTATGAAAAATAGAAAGGTTCAGCATCACCGAGGGCTTCCCATGCATTCAATTGGAGCTCGGCTTGTGGATCCAATCTGCATCGCAGAACAGTTGATTTCAATTTGAACTGTGATTTGTAAAGCCCCAAATTGACATTCTTCAATGGCACTAGCTTAGGAGAATTCACTTTTACTCATTGGTTATCACCCAGAGATTGAAGCAGTAAAGAATACTTGACACTTCTCAACAGATTTCCAGTAGCTTCTATCAGAAATGTCCAATTATAGAAAATCTCTTGAACTATTGTATTGTATATTAAACTACTTACTTTGATAATTCAAGTATTGGGTGTTTTTTTTTAGAGTGATAGAATTTTTGATAGGGATAACTGTGATTTAACAGAAGGTAGAAGCCATGTTGTTTTTACATTTCTGTTAAGTAAGCATTGACAGATTATGATGGACAGACCCACGCCACAACAACGCTTACTTTGTTGAAATTTATTTTCCCTATTCCAGTATCGTAATGAGTTCATTACAGTATTGAAAACAGTGCTGTAATGAATTCATTACAGCATTGTTTTCAGTTATATTTTTATATTCCCTAAATTCATTTCCAAATTTTAACGAGAGAATTTTTTTTGAAGTTCATTGTATGAATTCCATTCGATACGAATGACCTATTCTATTGATTTTCTTCCCCAACAAGTCCAACGAACACTAGGCGATTTTTCATGAAAATTAATTACAAACAGCAAATTCCACAAGGGTCATCGTAAACTGGATGTGCGATTGAACACGTAGCACTTTCTGGTATTTAACCATGATTGAATTTTCATCCCTCATCAAACAGTCATGTTGATGGAACCAGCCTTATCATGATTCACCACGTGCTGTTTGCACCGTGATCACGACGGTTGTTTGCATATTTGAGGAGATTGGTACTGACAATTTTGAATATTTCAGCAGGATTTAATCGATCTTGGTATGTTGAGTGCATGCTCAACCAACAGTTAAACCGATACAGGATCGACAAGCCCTTGTACGATCAGAATATTTCCCAGGTCAACTGATAACAGATAAGGTTTTTTGTATTGTATGTACGGTTTCAAAGGAAGGGTTTTCCAATGAAAGTTATTATTTTGACAACAATTTTGGTTGTTAACGATGCCACCGAGGAGCAAATGAGCCTCATCACTCAAGATGATTTTTTGATGGAATTCCGCATCATTTTCATGCATTTCATGCACCCAATCAGCAAAGACACGACGTTGTTGATGATCGGCCAGTTTAGTTCTTATGTTAACTGAACTTTATGAGCCTTCAGACCCAAATCTTTATGCAGAATACGGTGTAATAACGTTTGTGGAATGCCCAATTCCTAGGGAGACGAGGAATGGACAAACCTAGGTTTTCTCCAACACGTTTGGCTACAGCAGCAATATTCTATGCTGTTCTTGAGTGACGTGCACGAGTTTCATTCTTCACATCATTTATTTGTCGCAGTTGCTCAAATTTTTTCACCAATTTTTGTATTGCGGTTTGACAAGGTGCTTCACGACGATCCACAATTGTTCCAGTTTTACGAACTGTCTCTGCCATATTGTCACCATTTTTACAGTGGAATTCAATGATTTCAATGCGTTGTTGAAGAGTGTATCCTTCCATTTTTATCGATGATGTAGTTTTTACTTGTCGAATGTCAAAATCTTCTCCCAGTTGAGGTACCTATTCCACTCGACTTGATTCATAACCGGTTCAAAAGAGGAATAAAGAGCAGTGCATAGTTTTGATACTTTTTTGGTTTTCGGTAGTCCCTATACAAAATGATTAACCCTGCTCTTTTATTGAATACCTCCGAACAAATCAGCAGCAGGATCTCAGACGAAGAAAAACGGAATAAAGAATTCCGGTCACGTCAACAACATAAACAACTCGAAAGCTCAACGCAAACATTTCATACATTCCCTCCTAATTCCATCTATTATTGAACAGCCGAGACGTATAGAAACAGCTATAACCGCCTTGAGAAGCTAATAGACATGGAAAACGTGACTTTTATCCCATCGGTGATAATGAAAAGTCTGTAATTTCCTGCAAAATTCTTCTTCGGGGTCTGATATTTCTCGATACCAGACCGGAACTATCGCCATTTAATTTCCCCGAGGAGAAAGTTCTGTCACAGGAAACATTCCCGTGTTACATATTGGAACGGGAATTGAGATCATTTATTCATACGCGAATACATTTGATTTTAAGTTTTCGCCTATTCGTTCTTCGAATAGGCCAGATGATCACCATGGAAGTAGAGATGCTCGACACCGTGAGTCACCATTAAGAGCTGCTAATGCTTATTTATTTTTTGTACAACTGTCAAAAAACTTATCACAAAAATAACTATTCTGAGGAAATAATCTTGTCTTACTACACAACGTGAGAAAAAATTAGAGAAGTTAAACCCCGATACCAAAGGCCAAATCTAGCAACACCTAATTCAGTCCAGCAAATTCACTTCATCCTTCCATAAATCCCTTTCCACATCGAGAGCTGTATAATTGAAGCATAAGCCGACTCAGCTTTGGGATCTCGAAGGTCATTAAATATTCTATCTGAGTACTGTATTATTCTCTCAAGATCCGGAAAAGATGAAGGTACGTCGTAATGAATACATACGTAATAAGTATTCTGCTTGGAGAAACGTACGTCGTAGAAATGTGTTCTGGGGAAGCTGATCTCCGTAGTAATTTCAGTGAGAGTAAGTGGAAGTGGAATTTTGATCTGATGAAATGATTGGAAGAATATAATTCGTTCTTATTTTGCCGTGATTGCTTCCAGTACAGTCTTTTTATGTTATTTTCAGTACAAATACTGGAGTTTCCAATAAAATATAGGATGTTATGATTCACTGGTTTCCTTGTTTGTTGGAGGTGTATCCCTAGCATCTATTTTCAAAGCCGGTGGACTTCTCAGATATTGCGGGATCAATGTGGTTTCAAATAACTTGTGGAGGTTTTATTTTCTCTACCTTCCTCGGTCAAATCCAGTCTGGTATCTTACTCCGTCCGTTCTTTGAATTGCGTTTTACCCCAAAAGGTTGCACGTTTCAATGAGATATGAGATGAAAGTAGTTTATCCGATGGTTTATAGCTTGCTCTAATAACGTAGATACAGAGTGGAGAAACAAATATGTCTTATTTCAATAGCTATGACTATGATATTTGAATTTTGTCCTCAGATTTAGTCAATAGGGCAATTTTTTCAGCAAAATGTAAATTTCGCCCGATCTCAAGTTATAACATGAAATAAACACTGGTTGAGTTGAGAAAAGAAACTTCACTAACTCATTAATTTGTTCATCTCTCCATAAGTTTCAGGTGAAAATTTATATCAGTATTTGTATAACAAATAGAGAAAAAGAAGTTGAGTAAAGAGTATAGAGGGTGTTTCACCATAAACGGGACAAACATATATAGCCGTGTAGGAAGTCATTTTTGCCTTATGACATATACCCCATTTTCGACGCATAAGCGAGATACAGGGTGTTTAATGTCAACTTTGAGCAATATTCTGATGACTGTGGTGAGTTATGCGTGACATTTGAAATAACGGTTACTGGTCATGTCTTGGTATTTTTTAGGGCTCAATTCAATTGTGGAGTAGAATTCCGAAAAAAAGAATTTCAAAATGGCGGGAAGCCTGCAACGTTGGAACTTTTTTTTGTCGGTTTTTGCCAATTTGGAAAGCACTATTTCAACGTACTAGATTTTCCGTGAAACTCTACCATGTCCTCAGTGAAAAAAAAATTTCGGCCGAAATTGTTTAGATTTTTCATGGTTGAACTATATTTAATTCTCAATACTTGGGTGAAAACAGAATGAAATAATATCAATTGGTTTTCTTTTTGTAGCCTTCCAAAGATAACGCTCGGAGAGCTTTCAT
The DNA here is from genome assembly GCA_910592335.1 of Adalia bipunctata. Classification (NCBI taxonomy): domain Eukaryota; kingdom Metazoa; phylum Arthropoda; class Insecta; order Coleoptera; family Coccinellidae; genus Adalia; species Adalia bipunctata. The sequence goes on from OU342950.1 coordinate 22,566,412, forward strand.
AATTTTTATTCAAAAAACTGGAAGCCGTACGAAGGCCAAAATTGGGTCAATGGGCTACCAGAATGACCCGGACAGAAATATGAATTTATAAACCAAAAAAATTTTTTTCAAAAATCTTTGGTAATATGAGTATGAATCGGGTTTATTTAAATCTTATAAATTTCCGTTACCAAAGGGACGCTAGTAAATCGAAAGTGGATAATTCGATTCCCACAAAAGTTCTTTGAAAATTTTTTTTTTGGTTTATAAATTCATATTTCCTTCCGGGTCACTCTGGCAGCTCATTAGCCTAAATTTGGCCTTCGTGCGGCCTCCAGTTTTTTGAATAAAAATTATGGAAGTTTTCCGAGCGTAATCTCTGGAAGGCTACAAAAAGAAAACCAGTTGATATTTTTTAATTCTCTTTTCACCCAAGTATTCAGAATTGAAGAAAGTTCAACCATGAAAAATTTCAAAAATGAAGACATGTAAAAAAAGTTCGAATTTTGGAAAGAATTTTTCACGGAAAATCTCAGATAATCAAGTACGCTGAAATAGTGCTTTCCTCCATTTCGAGATTTTTCTCAGAATTCTACACCACAATTGAATTGAGCCCTAAAAATACTAAGATGTGACCAGAAATCGTTATTTCAAATGTCACGCATAACTCACCACAGTTATCAGAATATTGCTCAAAGTTGACATTAAACACCCTGTATCTCGCTTATGCGTTGAAAACGGGGTATATGTCATAAGGCAAAAACGACTTCCCCGGTGTCGTCTACACGGCTATAAATGTTTGTCCAGTTTCTGGTGAAACACCCTGTATGTTTGACAAAAAAAATCAAAATTTGAACAGCCACTTCTGGATGTTGTAGCTTCTTTGTCAGTTAGTATAGCTACTATATCCTTAATTCGTGACCAGTTCATACTACACATGTACAATTCTACCAGCAAATATATAACAAAATTTGAATGCATCAACTAAGCGACTATTAAGGTAACTATCGGAGTATTGATCGAGGTGTCAAAGGCCATCAATTCTTCAGATCAAATTCAGTATTGTATTACTACATCAATATATCAATAGAGCCTCCAACATGTGAGGTCATCCTTCATTTCATGATTCCCTTCGAATTATTTTATTACCATTCATATGAATTTGTTGATTCCATTTCGTATCTTATATTCGACTCTGTATAGGTAGGTACATAATATTGACATATAATCAGTAGAATCCCATTTAGAAACCTCACAAACGTCACCTCGAGAACGCACAAACAAGATTAGTATCACAACACACAAAGTAATATCCCAATAATTCACTAGGCTAATATTTATCGTGTTATAATATTCTGTGTAACCGGTAGTAACCCTTGAAATCCACAGCCAGTCTAGGGTATCGATTAACCATTAGCTTAGGAAACAACAGTGCGGAAGCCGATTTCCTATATGTCTCACCTTCTTTTTTCCGTTTGCTTCCAATTGATTCTCTTATCGGTCCTCCATTTCGAATACATAAATTATTGGTCGTTGCACTGTGCTCAACCTTTCTGTAGTTGAACTCAGTCCCTTTTTAAATATTTAAATTTTCCAATGGCTGGAAAGGGCCGAGTGAGCCGGAACCTCCATTCTTGGAATGGCATTCGCAAGAATTGTGATGTAAATGAAGAAATAATGAAGCCTACTTTTCCATTGTTAGGAATCGGAATGGAGAATGAGCGAATTCTCTGATGGATCATTTCATTCTTGGTATTGGAATCTGACATCTGTAGAGTTAAGGCATTGAGTTACCCATTTCCAAGCGACTCATTGCGTTGGGAATGACTCGAGAAAAGAGAACTTGAGTTCCTTATGAGTTGAAGCGAAGAGACGTTGAAAAAAACGGTAAAAAACGGTTTTCTTCGTCGCATCGTGACGAGTGATGAACATGGACCTATTTCAGCAATGGAAACGACTGGTCATGCTTCTACGTCGTCTCCTCGACCACGATCAGAAGGTTATGCTGTGTATTTGGAGGAACCAGGTCGGTGTTATTTATCATGAGCTTTTGGAACTAAGTGAAATCATTATAGAAAAATTGCTGCAATTGCGCCAAGCCCTGCTCGAGAACCGGCCACAATACTATACTCTGTTCAAATCTAAGAAAGAGCAATGATAACATGTTTGGCGCATCGGTAGGAAGACCTTCGTAAAGTTTCTTTGCGTCCAGAGTGGAATCGAGCAGATTTCACACAATGATTTATAGAACGTTGTTCTTTTGAAATTTGGCAAACTGACGTCATCATTCACGATTTCTAGAACTTTGTAAATCGTTGGGATTTCATTCCGAAAAAAACCGTGGACAATTCTTCTGATAAGGTTCATATCGAAATCGTCAACGGAATCGATTATTTTTAACGACTGGGCTCTCCTCTAAGGTGGCGTCAATGTTTAATTCTCTTCATATTCTCTGAGAATTCTGAATACAGCTGAATCACTCACCCCTGAGGATTTTGAAACAATTCCTAATAAGTCTCTTTTCGATAAATCAGCATGTTCTTCCAATTCTTTTCGAAAAATGTTCAAAATTATCTCTTTCTCTTCAGCAGAGAAATTCGACCTTTTGGACCTTTTTCGTGGTGGTCCCCACATATCACCCTCAAATGCAGTATCCGTTTCCGAATTCGACATTGTTCTATAAACACTATATACATACACCTTGTCGAAAGATTATTCAACACAATACACTTTTCACAACAAAATCTATAAACACTTTGAACAGCTAGACCTTCACAGTAGCTCTAGGTATTTTAACTGGTCTTGTCAATTGAAAACTTCGATATTTATGCAAATCAAGATGGCTTGAATCCATTGAGGGAAAGGACCAAACCTGGTGTTCCCCGGAATTACCTTGTCGGAATCTTGAGCAGCTGACAAAGGGTTTCGTACAAAAACAAAATAATATAAAATTATGGACCGAAACTAAATATATTTCGTATATTACAAGTGAATGGCCATTATAAATTCGAACAGAGATCTTTTTCGAGTCTTGTCAATTGAAAACTTCGATATTTATGCAAATAAAGATGGCTCTCACCCATTAGGGAAAAGGATCCAAATCTGGTGTTTCCGGAATTACTTTGTCGGAATCCTGCAAGATTCCGACCCAAATCTCTAAAACTCTGGTGTTTCATGGAATTAACTTGCCGCTATCTCGAGCATCCGAAAAAGAAATTATTTAGAAAATAATAATATAAAAAAAATGAAAAAATAGGGTACGTCGGATATAAAATGTTTATGACAGTTGCAAATCATAACATAAATTTTGCACTAGAGTTTCTGAGGAAAAAAGTTCTAATGTGGGAATTGCTGACTCAAATTATTGAATCATTTCTATCTAGTACCATCTACAGTCCGTTCCGAATACGGTCCTGGTCGGGCGTTAAAAGGGAGCGTGGTTATGACCGTTTGACGAATAGGAGCTTCATTGTGCGCAAACCAGACGATTTTGTTTGTTTACGAAGCTCCTTCTTATATTTGAACGGACGATGAAGTGATTCATAAGAAATACTCCTCTATATATCGTCAAAACACCGTGCCATATACAAGATTGTGAAGTTCCTCAAGAGCCCAGAAATGGAGGAACAAATATGGTAGAAAACAAAGTCAAACTCTCCTACCTAATAATCCAGAAGTTAAACGTCACTCCACCATCCATCAATTCCTGCCATCCCCCTCGTTTTATGGGAATTCGATAGGGCATCTTCAGGACTCCAGTGAAACCACGCATCGAACAAAAAACCTATTATCGTATTCTTCTGTGGTTTTATTCGAAAGTGATTTGGTTCATTGAATTTTATTGCCTTTGTGATACGTTCGATATGTGGTTTATTTGTTCGATCGGATGTAATGTAGCGTCAACCCCTGTTCTATGGAGGGTTGGCTTTAGGGAGAAGAGCTTCGAAATTGGATTCAATCTTGACCTCCGCTTTGAGTTTCAGGGTGACTGTTTTTACTATTTTGTCGAAAAATTGCTCGAAATGGTCCATTTTTTAACAAGGCAGCTTTTCATGCATAATTGAGGAGTTTATCATCTCGCTCTACGAGAGGTGTAAGCTATCCGGATGTTTTTTTGAAGTGATTGAACTTTAAATCAAAATAAAACACATTTGAATTGAGAGTGAAGCCATTTTTTTTTATTTGAAAGATAATTTCATGACATTTATGTAATGGAAATAAACTGCTTCACGTGAGTTAGAGATATTGACTCAAATTGCAAAAAATATAGTTAAAATAATATTTTTGTGATGAAAATTCATATTAATATGATTTCAAGTTGCAAATAAATTTAAGACTGTAGGTCTGCAGCGTATACAGGGTGGTTAAGAAAAATCGAGTAAAATAACGAAATTATATTCCCAGAGAATTCAAGCATTTTAAGAATATCAATACAATGAATGGCCTCCACGGGCATCAATAACAGCTTCTTGCATACTACACACGAGGTTGTTGAACATTTCTTGAGGAATTTGATTCCATAAACGGGGCAGAAGCTCTCTCAGATCATTTAAGGATTCTGGGGTGGGTTGATGATTATCTGATCTTCTTTGGAGCATATCCTATGCATGTTCTATGCAATTCAAATCTGGTGAGTGCGGAGGTTTTGGTAAATGTGGAATACCAAGCTCCTCGCGCGCATTCTCAACTATGGCTGCACGGTGGGGTCTAGCGTTATCGTCTAGAAATTGAACAGTTTCACCAATAGCAGCGTGAAAATTTGGCACAACATTGTCAATGACATGCTCCCTATAGTGTAAGGCGGTCATATTCCCAGGATAAATGTGTAGATCTGTGCGCCCGTTGAAACATATCCCGGCCCATACCATCACACTACCCCCTCGGAATGGATGGACTTCTTGGATATAGCGACGATTACGGGGTATGCCTGGGATTGTCCATACCTTTATTCTTCGAGAATCTGAAATCATCAATGAAAAGGACACTACGCCATTGATCGTTTCAATTGATATGTTGCCTTGCCCATGCCAGTCTTATGGTCACGTGTTAATGGAACTCCTCTTAATGGACGTCTAGAACCTAGGTTCACCTCTCTCAAACGTCGTCTGATGGTTTCGATGGAAACTTGGATCCCATCTGCATTTTGAAGAGTAAACCGTAGCATTCTACACGTAGATGTAGGGTTTCTTCTCGCCTAAACGGTGATGAAACGATCCTGAGAAGGTGTTGTTTTTCGTCGCCCACCAAGCCTTGGTCTTTCCAACACAGAACCTGTCTCTCTGAACCTATTCCAAAGTCGAGATATCACACTTTGGCTGACTTGGAGCCTTTCCGCTACAACAACCTGAGTTAGGCCACCCTGTAGCATTCCGATAGCCCTATTAGCTTCAGCGTTTGTTAATTTACGTCTTATTATGTCCACCTCGACTAGCTCTGAGGAACCGCATTCGGCCAGACCAATTTTGGATTCCTTTTTCGAGTAATTCAGGCCTTATTTCAGCAATAACATGAGTAATGCTGGCTTCCAAAGCGTCTATTGTTTCTGGTTTATCAGCATAAAGCAATAACTTAACATAACCCCAAAGAGAATAATTCATTGGAGTTATGTCGTATGACCTTGGAGGCCAATTACTAGGACCATTTCTCGAAATAAAGTTTTCGCCCAATCAGTAAACATACGACGCTTATTATGGTCAAATGGCTTTGGTTCTTAAACAAGTTGGATCTTGTATGGGTGTAGACCAAGATCTTTACGCGAAATTTTCCATGTGGTGGATGCACAGAGTCCAACTTGTTGCGAACGTCGACGAATAGACTAATCTGGATCCTCATTAACACTATCACTCACAGCAGCGATATTTTCTGTTCGTACAGTTCTTTGTCTTGTTGTTGCATCTTGCATCGAGTAGAGAAAATGTTTTCCGAAATATATCGATAGTTCGACGAATAAGCTGCTCTGAGGGACGATTATGTAAACCATAAATTTCACGAGGTGCTCTAAAGGTTTGGCTTATAGAACACTATTTTGAAAATAAATGTCAACAACGTTGTTGTGGCGTGAGTCTTTCCTTAATAATCTGTCAATGCTTATTAACAGAAATGTCAAAACAACATTGCTTCTACCTTCTGTCAAATCAGAGGTATACATTCGAAAATTCTATCACTCTGAAAAAACACCCGATAGTTGATTTTTTGAATGGTAAATCTAACTTTTGTACCAGAAATGGGTAGACCTTTTGTTGCTGAGGAAGATTAGGTCATTGATGGTGTTTTTTTCTTAACCCTATTTTCAAGTTCAATACTGTAGTTCTCCATTTTGTGCGTTCCCCTTTACTCACTCTGTATACAGAGTAATGTTATTCTAGACATTTGGATTGTAGCTAGCTTATTCCGAATGCGGAGCATATGTGGTATTGTGCAAGATTAATCTTGTCCTCGGCTTTATAGTTTCCGAATTGATTAGTTTCCACCATATGCGGTACAAGGGCTTGATGCTTCACTGGTGTTCGAAGCTTAATGGATTGCTGTCGACACAAGCTAGTTATGTGCTTCTATAGAAGAACTCCTCAGATAAAACTTAAAATGAATCGATGAATCCTCAAAAATGTGATTCACACATATCCGTCATTCCCAACGATTCAGGCATACCACTTAAAGGCGTCCTACGAAAACATTTGAGTACTCGAGTTGGTAGGTAATTAATTAAGAAGAATAACAAGAAATTAAACTGAAATTGAATAGAATTTTCATCCCCTTAATTAATCTACACTGTTTTCCTTCCATGAAATGGGCAGAAATTATTATTCCACTCAACGAAGATGTACCCACTCTGATCTCATCTAGCGATAATAAAACAAACAACTTCCCTGTAAAGAAAAACAGAAGGAGATAAAGACGGGACGGACAAAATTTGAGCATATCCACCTTCGTTAATAGAATTACAGACATGTAGCAACAGACATGCCTTCAAATAATAAGTTGGAGAGCCTCAGAAAGTTAACGCTTCACCTCGCTGTGGTAATCAGATTACTATTTTCTTGAGTTTCTGAAGTTTGGCAGGCCTGGCCTGTTTACTTTTTGATGAAACATTCTATGGAGTTTGCTCCTTGTACTTGTTGGTCTTTCGCCTCTGGAGAATTTTCGGAATCCTAGTTAGTGGAAACGACGCACGAATTGGATATGAGGCCGAATTGGGAGATTCAGATTGCTGCCTTTTACGGATCTGAAACGATCCATTTGGTGTGGTATGCACCTCAACCAGCATTTTCGAAGAGCTTTCCATACTGGAACGAATGCCAAACAGAAAATTTTCATACTATCATGGGAATTTCTAGGGTTTTCTCTGTCAATATCTGGAACACATTGGATTAAAAATTGTACACTATTTTTGATAAAGAAAGCTTTAAACATTTCCAGGACCTTGTATTGATGGGGGTACCCTGAAATTCCTTCATTGATTTGATTTCAATATTGAGGCCTTTGTTGTGAGTGTTTTGATAATATGGCGTTCGAGTGGTAAGATCGTGTCAAGATTTTCTCTGCGAATTTCATTGAAAGCATCCAATAAATAAGTTCTATTTGATACAGAATTTAATTTGTGTTTAGACAAAGAAACCTGGCTTCAGTCGTGAAATTAGAATTTTATTCAATAACGGCAAAACTACTGATTTCAAATACATGAAATACACTGCGCAAAAAAATTAACGCACATTCTGAAAATCTCAATTTTAATGAAAGTTAACTCTACATTGACTTTATAACTTATTTTTTATGTTCCCTCGGGAAGGTTTTGAACGACACAAGACACATTAAATAGAAGAAAAATTCAGGATTGGGAATCTTATGTGAAAGAAGAGAAGGAACAATTTTCGAAATACTGAAATGCTGATAAGTGATTTAATATTTGGTATTTCCACCCCTTGCGTTAATTACAGCTCGGCAACGACGGTTCATACTCAAAATGAGTGATCTTAAAATGATCTGATCTAATCCTTTCCTGATTTCTCCGAGTTGGATTCCTAAGTCATTAAGAGTAGCTGAATGATTTTCTGAACTTCTCAGCCTTCTATTGAGGTTGTCCCAAACCTGCTCAATCGAATTGAGATCTGGACTTCTTGCTGGCCATTCCATTCGAGAGACTTCAACCTCTTCAAGGTACTCCTGAACGATGCGCGCACGATGGGATCTGGCATTATCGTCCATAAAAATGAAATTTTCACCAATGTATGGGCAAATGGCACTACTTGCTCTTCAAGAATGTTCCTTATATACTTATCAGCATTCATAGCTTCATTATCAACGACCACTAGGTCTGTGGGAGCAGTCAAAGATATTCCACGCCATACCATAATCGATCCTCCCCCGAAACCAGTAGTATTCAGGAAATTGCACTGAGCATATCTTTCATGTGGACGTCTGTATACAAGGGAACGTCGATCACAATGGTAGAGGCAGAATCTAGACTCATCTGTGAAGAGAACTCTTTTCCAATCGGCCTCTTCCCAATGGATATGCTCTCTCGCAAAATCCAAACGCACCCTTCGATGGGCTGGGGTAAGAGCTGGGCCTCTTGCCGCGACACGAGGCCTAAAAATCATATTCACTGAGGCGATTTCTTATTGTCTGAGTGCTAATTTTCACCTCATAAGTTTGCTCAAGCTGATTTTGAAGGAGGCGAGCGGTTGCAAACCGTTGTCTCAACGAAGAAACTCTCAAGTAACGTTCTTGAATGGCAGTTGTTACCCGTGGTCTACCCTATCCTGGTCTTCGGACATTCATACCTGTCTTCCTGAATCGCTGCAACATTCTGGACACACTTGTATGGGAAACTCCAAACCTTTCTGCAATTCTTTTGTATGTCCACCCTTCTTCTCGCAAAACTACCGCTTGAGCACATTCCTTTTGGGTCAAATTGCGTGTTTCGCGTTGCATAGCGATCGAGTGTAGAAAATCAAACGAAAGAAAAACTATTGATCACTAGAATTGATCGAGAACAACTGATTTTAGAATGGAGCCAATACAATCAAAATCTGATAATATCATCTTTGTTTATTCCTGCTGGGAGAAAGCATCTGTATTGAAGAAAAACGTTGAAAGTGGATAACATAATGTAACATATATGCATGCATAATTCTGATAAAAATAATTATCATTGAGAACACCTTCAGTTGTAGAATAAATTTGAGATTTCCATAATGTACGTAAATTTTTTGCGCAGTGTATTTCGAACACTTTGACTAGTTCTTGACGATAAATCGATCGGAATTACGAAATTATATGGTTCCCATTTGAAAAAAAATGAGAATTTATAGTTTTAGTGAGGCACACTTTGAAGCCCTGTTTTTCAGACACCCTGTATATTATTCCCTCATAATTTATACAAGAAGCAGTATTAGCCTTCTTTATCTTGTTCCACTATGGCGAAATCAATTATTAACAATGAGGGATGTTGGAGATATTAACTCAAATTTGTGACACTCTTTCTGTCAACAAATTGACAATCAGGCTATAACTCAACAATCGTTTGAAGTGGTTGCGCATATCATACATCAAATCAGTGCAGAATTAAACGAAGAATTCAAATATGTATTAATTTACAGGGTGTTGCATTTCAAATAACGAAGTTCACATTCGTTTCCGGTAGAACCGGAAGAAGATTCCGCTTGAAAATATTTTACAATTCAAGTTCATGTCCTCTAAAACAAAAATACAGAATCTTGAATGCGTATCGAAATTCCTTCCTCGAATACTTCTAATGACACACAAAAAAGACTGTGCTAACGGCAATAGTAGATATTTTATTGACATCGTTTCAGTTGGCCCAATAAAACTTCTTCTCATATCAATAAATTATTTTTGGAGTAATTAAATTCAGATAATTCATTGAATAATACGGCTGTCATTCAATTATAGTCAGAATAATATTGAAATAAGGAAGAACTGCATATTCGTTAAATAAGACTTCTATTTGAATGAATCGATCAGAATAATATTGAAATAAAAAAGAACTATATTTGCTTTGAATACAACCTATATTTGAATGAATTGATTAATTTAATTCAATAGCTAAAAATAGTAACGGAACAATAACTAGATTTATTCCAATGAAGCCTATGATTGATTCAAAAATAGTGAATAAAGCTACGAAGACGACTGCATCAAGACAAGACGCGACAGGATTTTGATTTAGTATTTAGTTGCGTGTTGCGTGTTGCGTGTGTGTGTTACTGCGAAGAAAGAGTTTGAAAATGGAACAGTAGCTATTGAATAAGTGGGGAATGGAATCTCTAGTTCCACATTTTCAGGGTAAGTAACTTCATATTCATATAAAAATGTCTCAAAGCCTTCCGTTTTATTGTGAATGTGTGCCATAAACGAAAGACAATCTAATAATGGTACTTATTTTACCGATAGTTGTTAGGATGTTAGCTATTTCAACCCCTTAAGTTCACATTTGGTGCACCATCGCTTTCGAAGGAGGGACATCCAATTTCAAGATTAAATTGAACCAAATCTTAGTGGTTGCTTTTGATATACCTGGGCCTGTTTCATAAAACAAGTTATAAGTTAACAGGCAAATATTCTACGAGTTGTAAGTTTTTTGTCCAATATCCGCTCCATAAAAATAACTAACTATGAACTAAGGTGACAATACCGATTATATTAATTCGTAAAATTGTAATCCAACTAAAAGTGGGAGCAGTATTTAGTGAAATTCACTTGTTTTCAATGTGCATTACAAGTACCTTTACTTGTAAAATTGTAACTTGTTATTTTTACTGGGTACTGATCATAATTAGTTCATGTCCCACAGTTATCCACTTCTTACAGAGTTTGATGTTAGTAAAAATTTTATCAAGTCTCTAACATTCATTCTATTTTCAAACAAGGTTTTGCTTATGTAGTTTTTTGAGGTTTAGAAAATCGAAAAGAAAAATATCCCTTAAGATCCCTATTTAATATTGTCGCTTATTATCACAGTACCATAACTATGTTCAAATTAGAGGAAATAAGTTATTGTTTTGTTATGAATATGTTACTGTTTACTTATTGTTATTGTGTTCTTGAGATAACATTTATGATTTTGTTGATAAAATAATAAACAAATGTGAAACATTCAAAATCGTTTTATTTGATACATCTTATCATTCAATCAATAAATTAAAGAGTTAAATTAACAATAATAAACTTTCAATTCAAATATAGTAAAATATTTCTAACGACTGCATCATATTGATTCAATTGATGTAGTTTCTTTTCCCAATATGAAGTTTATTTAAATCGAAATCAAGCATTCATTCTTTTTATAGTAAACTACCTTTCAAGAAATTACATCTTGTTTCAGTTTTAATATATCCTACATTTAAAACAATCCAAATGTATACTTATTTAATTATATATTTATTTTCCTGAAATATTATAGTTAATTGATAGAAAAAAAGTTGGGTTTGTTTTAATTGTATTCTTTCATTGAAACTAACTAACGCTTTTCTTGTCTCAATTATAGCATTTCATTGAATACTTTCACTGCTTAGATAAAATCAATGAGATCTATAATTGAATCAAAAATAGGCAGCATTGGCATAGGAAGAACAAGATAAGCATTGAATTAAATATAGTAATCATTCAGGAATAGGGAATACAGTATATCATTGATTCAATGGTTATGCCATTGTTTCTACTAACAGTGTTTTTTGTGTGAACACCTAAAAAAATCACCCTGTAGATGTAGAGGGGGAGGATTAATTATGACCTCTCAGGAGTGCTACATTTGAAAAAAATCAAAATCGTTTGAGATGTCATACTGTTACGAATTGTCGAGACAAATGAATGAATGAAAGCTTTCCCTGTGGAGATAATGAACATTTTTTTTTAATGTTTGGCATTGCCGAGAATATTCAAGGCAACTGCTCTCTCTCTCCCCTGTCTTCGAAAAATTCAAATTACATAGAGATACACTCAAGTGCAAGAATCGTAAGAGATAAAATTCTTACGAACAATAAAGATTTTTAATAATGAAAGTTCAACCCCTTACAAACCCTGTATACAGGTTGAACAATGTAGGAATGAAATCCACTTATTGTCAGGATGATTTCAATAACCCACCTACGATAAAAAAAATCAACCAAATTCCCCAGTTATGAAATGAAATATTACAGCAATTCGGGAAAACGTTTCTGTCCGAATAATCCCCCGATAAAAACGTAATCGACAGGGAGTAACGGGCACACGGCGTGCTAATAGCCCCTGTACATGCACGGCGCATAAACATCCCGGAATTCCTCAATTCCGTTTGTCGCGAGCGGGACGGTGCCATTCCGCATTCTATCGACCCAAATTAGAGCCATATCCGTTCGTTACGGCAATTAGGCGAGTCGTTATCGATACATTAAGAAACTGGGTCCGGTGCAGTCTCGCCAACTCGACGGAATTAATTTTTATCGATGGCAGTTTCTCAGACTGAGGAGCAGTGAATCGTGGACGTGCGACAATTTGGGATGTTCCACTTTCGAGGAGTACCAGGGGTTGGAGAGTTTGGAGGAGTGGAAGGAGGGTCGGAGTTGCCATGTGAATTGGGTTAATGAATCTAATTGCTCGGCTTTTTATGGGTCGTTATCTGGGAGCTCGCAAGTTGTATCGGTTCTGGAGATGGTGGGTTCTTGCGGAGATTTCCTGCGGAAGGATGAGGTCATCAGGGTGGATCTGTAATGGGTTATAGATTACCCGAGTCGTGTAGCATGAGGAATCAGTTTTGGAAATCTATGCTGCTTCTTTTTTGCGTTCATTTCTCTGGAATGAAGGATTACGAAATATTTTATAAGTTTTTCGCTTGCATCTAGGGGAAAGGCAGGCAAGATGGCATAGTAGGGCCAAATGGCATACCATATGTACTGAAGAATCCACTGCGAGTGGAATCCTAGAACTCGGTGCAAATGTTCGAATTAGTTGGCAACAGTGTACGAACGTTGTTTCAAGGGATCCGTCACGGTAGTTGATGACTTAGTCGTGAAAAATGGTAAAAAATTGATGTGACCGTGTACAACTTCGACGTAAGCTCTCTCTTCTCGCCTTTATAACTGTAAGTACAGATTATTTCACAAAAATTTTTATATCCGAGTAGAATTGTACCTTTATTGTAATCCTTTTTATGTATTTACCTTGACAAAAAGATGTCACAAAAATGTTGATTTACTTATTCGTTTTTTGGACACGTGGTTAGGGCAAGTTGGCATACATAGAGGCTGGGTAAAATGGCATGGTATATTGGTATGCCGTCTTGCCCGAAAAATGGTACTTTTTATTAACAATAAAATATTGTTTCAGATGATCTACAATTATCGAAGGAAATCCAACAGTGGAGAGTGGGATGAGAATAATATGTCAAGAGAATTAATTTCATGTTTTGTTTAGTTCTTGTTTCGTTTGATATAAGATTATGAAATATTTTTCAGTGATTTCCTAAATCTGTGAGAATTTTTTTTATGTTCTGTTCCTGTTTATATAAATATAAATCACTATTTATTGTATTATCTGTTATTTATTGGAATTTTGTTTTTTTTTACTACAAAATATATCATATTATATGATATGCCATCTTGCCCGACACTGTAGGGCAAAATGGTTTTTCGAATGTTTCAGATTATCGCGATTTATTTTTGTCTATAATTTTTTTTATTCATATCTTTCTTCAAGCATTGATAGCTAACTTGATTGACTAAAGATTGAACTAATGCTGTACTCTATATTTTTTTCCTCATAAGAGATATCGATTTTCAAAAGATTGTATGCCATCTTGCCTGCCTCTCCCCTATGTCAAGCGATATCCTTCTCTCGTAAATTACCCTCAGCATTGGAAAACTAGCTATAGAGAAGACTGGACACTGTACAACAGACTGTCAATCGGAAATTCTGTTCCGGAAATGCTTTCGATCTTACGAGTATTAGGCTATTTTTTCGTTTAAGTGAAATCCCTATGGCATTCCGAATTAATTTAGGACTATTTTTTGCCAACATTCCGGTGAAAAAATCATCCGTTTAGACCAAGGGTCGTCAACCTGCGGCTCCTTAAGTTCATTCGCCAGTATTATTTATTAAGTCATTATCTAATAATGTCATGTAGGTAAGTCCCATAAACATGGGTCCACAAACGTTTCGTTTTTGAGATACATGGAGTTAAAATTTGAATTTTTTCTTAGTTTTTTCACCATAGTATCTGATATTCAACTTAAATTTGGCATAGATATTACAATTTAGAGTTCACACCATGTGACATGCCAATTTCGGTTGTAAATCTACAGATCTACAGGGTGATATTTTTTCTGAAACACTATACTCCTGAACTTTCTTTTGGTGAGCCACTACAAGAATGAAAAATTGTAAAAAAAACTTTGTTTTCATTTTTTGTCAAATCTGCTAGGTACCGATTTAGAGAAAAACGATTCTCTCGAAAATCTGACAGTAGTCATAGCCCGCTAGATCCCCAGATTTCTTCGTGTCGTGTCAAGTGGGACTTCTCATTTGAGCATTTTCAAATAACTTCCAAAGGGTTTAGACATGTTGCCGAGCGTTGTCATTCTGTAGAATCATTATCAACCCAAGGAATCGCTTGGAAATAGCTTTGCGGATAACCTACTGCTGAAGAAAACACTTCTTGCGTTCGGCATGGATCCTCATCGAGCAACACCTCCAATTCATCGTCTCCGAAGGGTTTTTGTCTACCTTCACGCAGGCGGTCGTCCACATGGAAATAAGTCTTTGAAGAGACGAAACCAATGACGGCACGTTGTTTCACTCAGAGCAGCATGTCGGTAAAATTTTTGGAGCTTTCGATGCGCTTCAATCGCCGTTTTCTCCGGAGAAAGAAGAAAATGAACACTTCCCGTAGATAATTGTGCTCAAAATTAGACATATTCACACATCCATAAGTTACGCCAAAACAAATGCTTTAAAATAAACTGCTCCACATGAGTTAGGGATATTGACTTAAATTGCGAAAAAATATAGTTAAAATAAGATTATTAATCATAATTCATATTGATATGATTTCAAGTGGCAAATTAATTTTAGCCTGTAAGTCTGCAGCGTATACAGGGTGCTTGAGCAAAATCGAGTAAATTGACGAAATTTTATTCCCAGAGAATTCAAGCATTTTAAGAGTATCAATGTATGGCCTCCACGGGCATCATCAGCTTGACATCTTCTTTGCTTACTACACACGAGGTTGTTGAACATTTCTTGAGGAATTTGGTTCCATAAACGGGGCAAAAGCTCTCTCATATCATTTAAGGATTCTGGGGTAAGTTGATGATTATCTAATCTTCTTTGGAGCATATCCCATGCAATTGTTCTATGCAATTCGAATCTGGTGAGTGCGGAGGTATTGGTAAATGTGGAATACCAAGCTCCCCGCGCGCATTCTCAACTATGGCTGCACGACGCGGTCTAGCGTTATTGCCTAGAAATTGAAAAGTTTCACCGATAGCAGCGTGAAAATTTGGCACAACGTTGTCAATGACATGCATTGTGTAAGGCGATCATATTCCCAGGACAAATGTGTAGATCTGTGCGCCCGTTGAAACATATCCAGGCCCATACCATAACACTCACCCCCTACCCCCTCGGAATGGATGGACTTCTCGGACATAGCGACGATAACGGGGTATGCGTGGGATTGTCCATATCCTCATTCTTCGAGAATCTGAAAATCGTCCATATCTGGATTCATCAGTGAAAATAACACTACGCCATTGATCGTTCCAATTGATATGTTGCCTTGCCCATTCTTTGACGCTCAAGGTCACGTGTTATTGGAACTCCTCTTAATGGACGTCTAGAACCTAGATTCACCTCTCTCAAACGTCGTCGTATGGTTTCAATGGAAACTTGGACCCCATCTGCATTTTGAAGAGTATTCCGTAGCATTCTACACGTAGATGCGGATTTACGGGGGGGGGGGTACTGGTGGTAACTACCCCCCCCCATGAGTATCCAAAACCTGAGAAAAAGGTGGTTTGTGTACCTGATATAATGGTTTTCAAACGTTACTACCCCCCCATGATCGTTATTACCCCTCCCATGAAAAAGAACTATATCCGCCCTTGCGTAGATGTAGGGTTTCTTCTCGCCGAAACGGTGATGAAACGATCCTGAGGAGGTGTTGTTTTTCGTCGCCCTCCAAGCCTTGGTCTTTCCAACACGGAACTTATCTCCCTGAACCTATTTCTAAGTCGAGATATCACACTTTGGCAGACTTGGAGCCTTTCCGCTACAACAACCTGAGTTAGGCCACCCTGAAGCATTCCGATAGCCCTATTAGCATCAGCTTTTGTTAATTCACGCCTAGGCATAGAAAAATCGAAGCCATTGATAAACTGAGTCCAAAATAAGAACATTCATGAAGCAATATATGCAAAGAACCAAACTTCAGAAAAAAGGCGACCAGATTGACGAAATGTGTCATACTGATTTTTATTGAATCGATTCAAGTTGTTATTGAGTTTTGAATGATTTTACAGCGATTTTCTTGAAGATTTCATACTTAAAAACGATTTAATTCGATATCCCTAACTCTTGTGGAGCAGTAGGTATAGTTTGTTTACCATATGTTTAGTTTAGTTGCGCACCCAATATGTTCTCTCAAGGAAAAATGAGGAACCCAGCTGTAATCCGACAGATTTTTCCCAAACCCACCCCGTCAAAATTGTAACGACTATGCGGGCTCCCATTACGTGACTTGCTTCCGCTATGCCCATGTTTCGGGAAAGTTATAACTCGAAAAATAACCGAATTTATAACTATCGCCCGTGAAAATGTGGAAGTTTCATTTTTCTGCAAATATCTTGGGGTGTTTATTACTTTATTGGGGCTCGAGAGGGAAAAGCTGGAAAATAGTCCTTCGTCGTTTGGGGGTTTTATTCAAACAAACAAGCGTTCAATCGATTCCACAGTCTCGCCTCTCTGTTTGCTTTAGAATGAAACTGGAGTTGGGTATTACCTACCGAGAACACCTCATGAAAAAGAATGGGGAAAACAATAAGAAAAACTCGAACGGAGTGGAAAATTGTCTCCGGCTAGGAACAAAGGAATAGCGAGCTAACTACTTAATTTCCTTCTTGCTCAGTTCTGCTGTTTTCTGTTTGTGTTTGCGATATTTCTCCTCGGTGAATAAAAGAGAAACTTAATATCACTGAATCCAATACTAGAACGAGTTAATATGAGCCATACCATTGAGTTCAAATATACCCTTGAACGAATTGAAGCTAAAATGTTTGGCTGTAAAGTGGCGGCACTTAGCAGCTACTAAAGGAACTATAATCTGCCGGGAGAGTCTGTCCCATTTTATTAGCTATTCATTCACAGAAATCTATAGAATATTTATTTTCCTCTAATACTACTCATGGGCAGGGTCGGATTCGTCCAAATTATATTGCAAACGGTGTGAAAGGGAGATCATGCAGATCAATTGAATTACAATAATAAATAAATCACGCATTCGTGCCGAGCCCGCTCAGGAAATAGTGCTTTATAGTTCAGCTACTCACCGCCAGAGGCGAAGGTGAAAAATATCGATTCTCTGAAACACAACTGCGCCACTATAAACGAGATCAGGAACTACAACTAGTGCCTTCAATTCGTTCAATGACGTTGTTTCTCTAGGTAAAGGGTGTTTCAAATTGCGCGGTTTATTTAAGAATGAATAAAATATAGATGGAGCACTGAATTCGTTTAGTTTAGGTATTTCGACATTTAAGAAGTGTGATGTATGACATTCATAAAAATGGCTTCGTACACGATATAAAAAAACGTGAATTATCTGGTTTTCATAATCGTCCATCTGAAAGCACTATTAGTAGAATTATTAAAAAATTTCAAGAGACCGGTTCGGTGGAAGACCAAAAAAGTGAAAAATATAGTCGAAGCGGTCGTTCACAAAAAAATATTGATTTGGTTCGTGAAAGTGTTGCTGAAGACCCTGAAATGTCCTTTCGACGACGTTCACAACAAGTTGGACTTAGTGGGTCCACAACATGGCGTATTTTACACAAGGATTTAGTTCTGAAGATTAAAAAAACACAGGAAATAAAGCTAAATCATTTGAAACGTCGTTCATTTGTCAATTTCATCAATAAACAACCAGCTGATTTTTGTCAAAAAATCATGTTTTCCGATGAGGCACATTTTTAACTTGGTGGCTATGTTAATGAACAAAATTGTCGGATCTGGGGTGAGGAAAATCCACGAATTATTCATGGGAAACCTACACATCCTAAACGAGTCACTGTTTGGTGTGCATTATGGTCAGGTGGTGTAATTGGACCTTACTTTTCGAAAATGCTGCTGGTGAAGCTGTAACTGTCAATGGTGATCGATACCGTCGGATGATAATCGAATTAATGAATATTGATCTAGAGGACATTTGGTTTCAGCAGAACAACGCTACACCTCACTTCGCAAATGACACAATTGATTTATTGAGACGAAAATTTCCTGGATGAATAATCTCCAGAAACGGTGATGTCAATTGGCCACGAAGATCATGTGATTTGACACCGTTGGACGATTTTCTTTGGGGTCATGTGAAAAGCCAGGTCTATAAGAATAATGTTCACGCCAAGTGAACGGTTCAAATTAATTATTCCGAATTTTCAAAATTCTTATTCCTTTCAAATTAATTTCTCCATACTGGGAAATTCCCATATGGAGTTGTCATTGTTGAGGTGCGAAAAGAACTCGCGTCAGCTGTGGAGCACATATGTCGTATATTTGTTTCATTTTCATAATTCATTTAGTTCACTGTGAACAATTCTGTTTCTATTGATTGCTTATTTTCTGCTTCCTTTCGTGAATTCGGAAAATTTCAATTTTTTCTGTGATTTGCAGTTTGTAGTGATTTCGATTCAATCGAATTTCATTCATTTAAAACTTTCATTTGTGCGAATTATTTCGAACAAAAAGACTGTTACCAGTGGCGTGGTTATTTTATAATACCACAAGGATAAGTGTGCACAATTTGACATTTTAGCAACGGATTTTCACGTCAGCTTCATTCCATATTCGTTTGTCGAGCTCGATCAATCTTTATATTGGAATAGGAGTCATCGACAGGATTCTGTTTTGCAGATATAGGTGAGACTATATTTCTTCTGTTATTTTGAGTACATTTATCCTTTCATTTGTGTTGGGTTTCAATTAACTTCATATACGTATACAGTCCACTAGCCTTATTTTAATTTTCATGCAGAAGATTATATTTCGAAAAATACAACTTGAATAAAATTGAACCATACTTCGGTTGGTTAACTGAAACTCTACCCAACAAATGATCCATAATCGATTCCTGAACTAAAGGATGAAATTATTCGTGTCATCAGTGAGATAGAGCCTCAATTATGTCGAAATGTCATTGGAAATTTTCACAAAAGAGTGGACGTCTGTAGAGCTGCAAGAGGAGGCCATTTGGCAGATATTATTTTTCATACATAAATGTCTAACTGATACTTCAATCACTAATGAAAAGTTTTTGAAAATGAATGTGAATTATATGTTTTATTTATTCTGAAAAAAACGCGCAGTTGGAAACACCCTTTGTATTTAAACTCAATGGCCATACGAAGTATTTCGGGCTGTCTTGTCATGGTCCAATAAAAATTTCACATGGTACGCCTACAACTGCAGTAAGCATCTTCGGAGGTGTCTCTGACAGTGGTTGTAACCCGACGATTGACTGCTCCGAATTGATGACGTTACTGGATCTAGCGCTGTATTCATAACCGTACCCGCACATTTTATCCCCGCTCGAACCTTTCGCGAGAAATTAATCCAATCATCCCTAGTCGACAACAAATGCATAAAATCCGGATAGTCGGCAGTTCTGCAGGACGTAATCCGGTTTAGTTGCGAAAAGGCCGCCGGTAATCAGTGAAACAACACCAAACTGGACGGCCATTCCACGCGGGCCTGGAAGTTCTCATCGCTCAAATGCACTCATTGAATTAAAAAATTAACACAACGCGGCAAACTCCTATCAGCGTCACGCAGACCGGAAGTGGAATTCGTTTACGGAATTTAGCCCAATCTGCCGGCTGTTTATCAGAACAGTCGGGATTTGATTCAACTCGACTGTATGAATTTTTAAAATGTCTTCAGCATCACCAGAACTATCCTCTCTGGGTGCCCTGATTTTGTCTTAGAAATTATGCTATGGTCTCCGTATTTGCGGAATTTTCTAAAAGGTTGATGTTATAGACTTAGAAGTTGGGGAGGTTGTCTTAGTATAGCTGAGTTATTGCTTTAGTAGTGGAGTAATGGAGTTATTCTCGAATAGTTCGGGTTTTGTCTTCAATTTCCAGTTATTAACTTAGTTATTGAGGTATTATCATAGAAGTTGTTTCAGAAGTTGACGTCGTTGTCTAAGTAGCTGTATCATTGCCTTATAGTAGTGGAGGTATTGCCTAGTAGTTGGGGCATCATCTTAAATTTTGAGTAATTATCTCAGTTATTGAGGTACATATTATCATAAAAGTTGTCTCAGAAGTTGAGATCGTTGTCTTAGTAGCTGAGTTATTGCCTAAGTAGTTGAAGTATTGTCTATACTCTGTTCAAATTTGATAAAAAGCAATAATAACATGTTTGGCGCATCGGTATAGGAGGGACTTCGTAAAGTTTCTTTCCTTCCAGAGTCGAATCGAGGAGATTTCACACCATCGTTCAGTTTTAACTGAACTCTTTTCAATAATTCATGGAACGTTGTTCTTTTGAAATTTGGCAAACTGTCGTCATCATTCACGATTTCTACAACTTTAGAAATCATCTGGATTTCATTCCGGGAAAACTGGGCTCTCCTCTTAGGTGGTGCCAATGTTTGATTCTCTGAGAATTCTGAATACAGCTCAATCACTCACCCCTAAGTATTTTTAAACAATTCCTACTGAGTCTCTTTTCGATAAATCAGGATGTTCCTCCAATTCTTTTCTAAAAATGTTCAAAATTATCCCTTTCTCTTCAGCAGAGAAATGCGACCTTTTGGACCTTTTTCGTATCCTTTTCCGAATTCGACATTGTTCCAAAAACACTATACAGGGTCTTTCACGAGGAACCTCACCCATATTTATACGGGAAACTACTGAACGTATTTTCATGAAATTCAGCACTCATAACTATTTCACGATGCTGATGAAATCTAAAATATTTTCAAGGCATGAGCACCTCCGGTTTTTCCGGAAATGACGTCAACTTCCGTTTTTCAAATTAGAACACCATTTTTTTATTGCAGAAATAGATTCCTTAGAAAATTTCAAGTTATTTTTATGTAACATTTTTCAGTTTTGGTTGGAAAATTCTCTCTGAGCGGGAAAATTCGAAAAAAAAATCGAAAATAGAGCTCCGCTGAAACAAGAATAACTTCGAGGTTTTTGGATGGAAAATTTTCATTTTTCGGATTTTACAAGATGTAAGATTGATGTATCCTCTTTGAAAATCGAAATCGCGATTCATGATACAGGGGGTGAAAAAATCGCTTTCAAAGTTAGGGATGACAAAATCGTGAAAAATCAATTTTTTCAAATTAGAACCCCATTTTTTTATGGCAGATATTGAATCTACGTTAAAAAATAATGTGAGTGTATGCATCACACCCTTGCCCTAAAGTGGATATTAACTCAGAAAATATCCATTTTAGAGCAAGGGTGTGATGCATACACTCACATTATTTTTTAACGTAGATTCAATATCTGCCATAAAAAAATGGGGTTCTAATTTGAAAAAATTGATTTTTCACGATTTTGTCATCCCTAACTTTGAAAGCGATTTTTTCACCCCCTGTATCATGAATCGCGATTTCGATTTTTAAAGTGGATACATCAATCTTACATCTTGAAAAATCCAAAAAATGAAAATTTTCCATCCAAAAACCTCGAAGTTATTCTTGTTTCAGCGGAGCTCTATTTTCGATTTTTTTTTCGAATTTTCCCGCTCAGAGAGAATTTTCCAACCAAAACTGAAAAATGTTACATCAAAATAACTTGAAATTTTCTAAGGAATCTATTTCTGCAATAAAAAAATGGTGTTCTAATTTGAAAAACGGAAGTTGGCGTCATTTCCGGAAAAACCGGAGGTGCTCATGCCTTGAAAATATTTTAGATTTCATCAGCATCGTGAAATACTTATAAGTGCTGAATTTCATGAAAATACGTTCAGTAGTTTCCCGTATAAATATGGGTGAGGTTCCTCGTGAAAGACCCTATGTACCTATACACTTTGTCAAAAGATTTTCCAACAAAATCTATAAACACTTTGAACATAGCTCTAGGTATTTTAACTGGTTTTGTCAATTGAAAACTTCGATATTTATGCAAATCAAGATGACTTTCACCCATTAGGGAAAAGGACCCAAATCTGGTGTTTCCCGGAATTTTGTCGGAATCCTGCAAGTTTCCGACCCAAATCTCTAAAACTCTGGTGTTTCCCTGAATTACCTTGCCGCAATCTCGAGCATTCGAAAAAGAAATCATTCAGTAGATAATAATATAAAAACAAAACAAAATAAAAAAATAGAGTTCGTCGTTATCGAGGTATTATCATAGAAATTGTCTCAGAAGTTGAGGTCATCGTCTTAGTAGCTGAGTTATTGCCTTTGTATTGGAGGTATTGTCCAGTAGTTCGGGCATTCGGGGAATTGTCATGAATTTTATATGAATTATTATAGACGTTATCTCAGAAGTTGAAGTGGATGTCTTAGTAGCTGAGTTATTGCCTTGGTAATGAGTTATTGCCTTGGTGGTTGAGTTATTGTCTAGAAGTTGGGACATTATCTTCAATTTTGAGTTATCAACTTGGTTATTGAGGTATTATCATAAAAGTTGTCTCGGAATTCGTCTTAGTAGCTGAGCTGTTGCCTTAGTAGTTGAGGTATTGTCTAGTAGTTGGAGCATTGTCGTTATTAAGTGGTTAGTGCCGTTAGAGGCTGAGTTATGGTTCAAATATTGCCAGTGTTGTTGAGTCATTGTTTCAAATGTTGGGTTATTGTCTGAATAGTTGAAATGAGAAAAAAGAAGGGGAATTAACTGTTCAACTATACAATCAGAATGTAATACCAAAATCCCAATATTCCCTTCGTCCTGAGGGTCTTGTTTTTTCTCCTGTATTCACTTCCACCCAAATTCAAAATGATATAATATTCTCTTCAGAGCTCAAGCCAAACATCAATAAACGAAGAATCTAATATAACCCGACACATTTCAGAACTGTTACAAACATCGAACACTAAAGGCAAGCAGGAGACAACGGAATGCCAAGAAACTGAATTTCTTGCGGAACATATGGCGAAGCACCCCTCAATCTGCTTGGGGTAACCTCACGACAGAGAACGCTTGTAAAAGACACATGTAGGGCTGTAGTTTCAATCTGAATCCTAATCATCTGCAGGTTTGGAATGGGAAATCTATAGGATAACTATGGCGTGGAATTGAATTGAATCAGTGTATGTTGTGTGTTGTGTCAGTCCTGAAATATAGATTTGCTAACATACACGGGCGTGCATGGTGGGTGAACAGGAGATTGCTCAGCGAAATTATGTTTTTTGGTTGTAAATGAATTATTTCAGGGTATTCAATGACGCTAACAGATGACGATGTCTGTTTACGTCTTGAGAATTCGGAAAAATGAAAAAAGGGGAAGAAAGGGACTAGGTGCCCTACTTACTGTTTAACGTCGAACCAAATATTAAATCAGAACATATCTCCCATAAAAGCACTTACTTTTCATTCCCTATTCGTTGAGAAAAGTTTTGGCAGCTTCAGCGGTAACCTCTGCTTAGATCGTTGCCGAGATTTCCGATATATCAAACAAAATAACCTTCAAGGAAACTTCCCCTGACTTTATTATTCCATACATAACTTTTTCACCCTTGGACGTTCCCCTCGTTATAAAAATTTCAAATAATTTATTCACTTCTGCCAAAAAACTTAGCAAGCTCTCAGGTCTTAAAATCTGAGTCGCATCTTCAGAGCCTTCTTAATTATTGAAACATACAATCAATTTGATTGATACTATATTTTTATAGGAGATATCTGCCAGTGGACAGGGAGGAATACACCAAGCAAACAGATACATCGCACATTTTTGATCGTAATTCAATTCTTAAGATTTCTAATTTCGAAGAAAATTATTATCCATACATCAAATTGGATATTGTGAGCTATATTTAGGAGAAAAAGACATGCTGTCAGGCATTTGTCTTTGAATCTTTTGGAGACACACAAAATTTTAGTGCATCATTTCGATTTATACCGAACTGTTCGCCCAGTGCGTTTCTTGTACTCGATAATGTAAACAGCATTTTCACACAGAATGAAGTTTTTTCAGAAAAAAACAAAGGCTTTATAGTGACATTCATATGAATCCAATGACACCTTATTTTTTAAATTCCAACAAGACATTCGGGCTGCAGAGTGTGCCAAAGAAATACACTCGAAAAGCACAGAGACGGAATGAGGGCGTGGCTAAGAAGGATTTCGCATTTTTTTGAGGAAGTGGAATTTTTCATTAGGAAATTTTGGTTGAAAAGAAAAAGACAATTCCTAGTTTCACAATATCCTCATGTCCAAAATATCACAGGATCTTCCTATTCCTAATTAGAATTAATTTTCCCATTTGATTTGTCTTTGACGTCATGTCCCGCCAAGTGTGTGGGCGCCAGTCGCCACTACGTCTGAAAATTGGGACGGGCGGCGTGTATGGCGCCGTTGGTCTTTTCCAAATGAAGTAACAAAACACGCGATTCGGTTCGGGGGTTGATGTTTCAGTTTTCGAGTGGCTATGTGGAGATCAGTAGTTATCGATGAGGTTACTGCCGAAAATCGTTGGTTGGTTGAGGACAGAATCTCCGTAAGAATTTGTGACTTTGTGTTGTTTCGTGATATTTAGGATCTGGCAGTGGTAATCCACTTGGATTTGAGGCCATAATGGGAAATTTGGTATGTTGGAATTAGGTTGAGATGTAATTATTCATCAGATTATTCAGATTCTATTTGCGCTGGTTTGTTCCAAATAGGTTTCGCAACAGCTCATTTGTAATGAAGCATTTAGAAACTTTGGTGTTGGTTACTGATTCAATCGCTTGAAAGTACACAGGAAAAGGAGATGACGAAGAAATCTTTCCCAATGTGCTGACAGAATTTACCCATTTCTCCAAATATTCAGCATTGAGCTGGAGAGTTTGGAAATTCAAGAGAATACGTTCGTGTTCAACCTCCACTTTCCTCCATATAGACCATATACTTTAAATAGACCCATATCGATTTTACATCAGTATCATCCGTAACCTGCAAGTCGTCCACTGAAACTTCCTACATTCCGCCCACCTCTCTGACCTAAAATGCACCATAAACGAGGATGCGATAAAGATAAACAAAACAAAAGGGATGCTCGAAATTTTATGCATACTCCGCTTCTTTTGCTTCACGTTGAAAAAGATGTTTTCTTTGAGATCGCTGCTGGCTCCGGCTGCTAATGATAAAGGTCTCTTTGAATGCACCACATAGATCGAGCCAATCCAGACACCTCTAAAGATTTTCTGAAATGAGATAGGAGAATATACACTTGGCATATTATAACTCGGTTTTTGCAGTTAAAGATAGAATGCTGCAATATTTGAGGGTGAAAGAAATGAAAGTACAGAATTAGGAGAAGGGGTCTAACAAGAGTTGATTAACACCTTCCCTGAATGTCATCGACAAGATTTCATCTGGCCTAATGTTAATATTTGAGAAGTGTGATGTTTATCATTTATAAAAATGGTACATGATACAGGGTGCGGCACGGAGGATGGATGGTTTTAAAAAAATAATAAAAGCGTTAATTTTTACTCAAAAACACATTTATTGACGGAATCAGATTCTCAAGGAAATAGCATTTGAGACAGTCAAGTGTGGAAAATCACATCAGGCATGTGGTGGCCGAAATCGGTGATGCAGTGCTGGAGGCGCTGTGGGCTGTGCAGCGGTCTTTCGTGTAAGTGTTGCGGATTTTCATTAGCCCAATAACGGCAATTCTGCCGGTTAACCATGCCGTTGAGGTGAAAGTGGGCTTCGTCACTCATGAACAAAATGAGGTTCTCATTTTGATCGATCAGTGCTTCCATCTCACGTGCGAAGTTCATTCGTTGTGCATAATCTCCGGGGTGTAACTGTTGCACAATGGCCAATTTGTAGGGGTGAAAGCGAAGATCCATATGCAAAATTCGCCTCACCGAACGATCACTGAGGCGAAGTGCAGCAGCATGTTTCCGAGCAGATCGCGACGGACTGCGAAGAATGGCTTGTCGAACGCGTTCAACATTTTCAGGCGTTCGAACTGTTCGCACAGGTCCTCTTGGTCTTCTGTTGATCAATAAATAAATGCTAGGAACACACGAGTCTAACGGCACCTTCCCCACTTCTCTCGTCCTCAGTGGGGGAAAGTTATGCCCATCTGAAAAACGTCCGCCCTCCGTGCCGCACCTTGTACAACAACGCGTTCAAATTGTTTTATTATTTTATGAAAATCAGCGTTCTGTGAAAAGTATTTTCAGAAAATTACGTGAATTTTATGCTTTACATAATCGTCCTTCTGAAAGCACTATTGGTCGAATTGTTGAAAAATTTCAAGAGACCGGTTCGGTAGAAGACCAAAAAAATGGAAAAATATTGATTTGGTTCGTGGAAGTGTTGCTGAAAACCCTGAAATGTCCATTAGACGACGTTCACACCAAGTTGGACCACAACATGGCGTATTTTACACAAGGATTTAGCTTTGAAGGCATATAAGGTTCGAAAAACACAGGAACTAAAGCGATTAGATATCATCAATGAACAACCAACTGATTTTCTCAAGAATCTTTCACGATGAGGCTCATTTTGAACTTGGTGGTTATGTTAATAAACAAAATTGTCGTATCTGGGGTGAGGAAAATCCACGAATTATTCATGAGAAACCAACGCATCTCAAACGAGTCACTTTTTGGTGTGAAATAAGGTCAGGTGGTGAAATTCGACCTAGCTTCTTCGAAAATGCTACTGGTGAAGCTGTAACTGTCAATGGTGATCGATACTGTCAGATTATACTCGAATTTATGAGGGCCTGAATTAATAAATAATAATCTGGAGGACATTCGGTTTCAGCAGGATGGCACTATAGAGGAAAGTCACCAAATATGAAATAGTATCCTGATATGGAATACCTTCATTTTTCCAAGACTATAAGTAATAAACGGAACATTCGACCATCTTCTGTTTCATTCGGTCTACTAACTATCGCACTCACACCATCGAGTCAGTTGCGCAAACGCTTAACGTGTGGCAGGCGTGTTTTGTTTCATTGTCGTGAAGAAAATTTTAAAAGGTGAGTAGTAAATGAGTATTACCAGCTGTTATGTTTGTATACATAAGTGTTATACTATTTAGTATATCGGTATTATGTTTATTTCACCATTTTGTGATCTTTTGTCATTAAAATATTGTGACATGAAAAATATTTAGAAGAGTTTGAACTAGTATAAAAATCCAAATATGGACAGTCGTCGGTGTCTAATTATGGAATATGCTTGATGTGTGGGCTCTGGGCACATTATGATTGTGCTGGTCCAGAGTTTGATACTTGGATCTGTGACTTTTGTAAGTAATTATGTTACTTCTTTCATTTATCACAATAGGTAGGTATGTTATATTCATTTAATTGATCTCAAAGATATTAATGTCCATTTTTGTTATTGTTATGTTGATTTAAGCTTATATTCCATATTTGGTTACTCATTTGTGATTTTGTTTTTTGTGTTAGATTTTAATTAGATAACTCATATATTTGATTAGAAGCTGTTAATTACTACATATAAATGTATGACTGATTAGTATATAAACATTAAACTGATTTAATTAATATGAAGTTCTTTCTTTATGGTATTCCATATTTGGTGACTTTCCTCTACCTCACTTTGCAAATGACACAATTGATTCATTGATACAAAAATTTCCTGGACGAATAATCTCCAGAAACAGTGATGTCAATTGGCCACCAAGATCATGTGATTTGACACAGTTGGACTATTTTCTTTGGGTTTACGTGAAAAGTCAAGTCTATAAGAATAATCCACAATCGATTCCTAAACTAAAGGATGAAATTATTCGTATCATTAGTGAGATACTGAGATAGAGCCTCAATTATGTCAAAATGTCATCGAAAATTTTAACACAAGAGTGGACGTCTGTAGAGCTGTAAGAGAAGGCCATTTGGCAGATATTATTTTGGTACATAAATGTCATAACTCAGTCTGTGTTTGACTTCCATACCGAACACATATGCTTCTAACGAAGATAAATTAAATCAAGTTCTAACTGATAGTGAATCAATTTGACATCTGAAAAATTTAATCGTAGAAAATTGAAGGGAATTTTTCGGCAAAAGCTGCGGATTTTGAGGATTTCTACCTTTCTGAAATGTCTCAGATCGGCGGCACTACTTCCTACGGGACTTCAGAGGGCGAAGAAAAAGATTACCAAGAAGCTGCTTCTAAGAAAAAACGAAAGAAGAGAACGATAAAAACCACCACAGCAAAGAAGAAAAATGAAAGTAAAAGTCCAGAAATCATATTCAAACAACCACAATTAATAAGCGAAATGAAAACAAAAGATAATAATCCCAAACGCATGGAAATAGATAACGCAATTAATCTACCATCAACATCTGCCTCAGGTTCCACACAAAAAACAACAACAGATATCCATCAACAAATGAATATTAACCCAACAAAAAACATAAATAAATACTTTTCACCAAAAATGAACGAAATTAAATTTACAGAATACTCCAACTTATTCTACATCATCCCTGAAAGTAATGAAATGGATAGAATCCAAATGGCGACCATTTGGAACTCCAAATTTCCGAATTCAGAAGACGTTATTCTAAAAACCAAATTAGGATTTCTTTTAAAGTCAAACAATGACAAAACCAAACTGGAACAAGCCTTAAACGAATTAAAATCAGAAAAAAAAATAACAAGCCATAAAGAAACCAAAAATCAAAAACAAAAACATGAAAGAAATGAACCACAACAAACTTATTCAGTAGTTATTGCATCAGTAGAAAAGAACATTAAAGATGAAGAAATAAGTCAACGCCTGAACTCATTGGGAATACAACATCGATATTGTAAAAGAATTGTATCAAGGACACACAGTAGTCCAACAGGATATATACGTATCATAACAGGTGAAATAAAGTCGTTTGAAACTTTACTAAACAATGGTTTATTTTATATGAATCGCCACTACATGGTGTTCCCCAGTCATGCACCTGAAACAACACCTGTCCCCTGTAGCAAATGCTTACTATTCGAACATACAACCGAAAATTGTAAAAATCCACCAAAATGCTCAAAATGTCAGGGAACCCACAAAATGTCTCAATGCAAGTCCACCAATACACCAAAGTGCACAGCTTGCAACGCTGAAGATCATTTAGCATGGTCCATAAAATGTCCCAACCATCCAAGGAAACCCATCGAAGGCATCCCAAATGTCAATGTTAAAAATTTGAATAAGAAAACTAATGAAATAGAAGAACTTTCGAAGAAAATGCACAGAATACATTCCCCAATAACAATACACGACGACATAGTAAATACGTATTGCCGTAAACTCAACAAACCAAAAAACACCAACAGAAATGAACTCTTACTCAAGATCAAGAAGAGGTTTATAAGTCAATATAACATTGATACATCAGTGGTATTTACAGGGAATAGATTTTACGTACTTATGTTTGATTTGGAGGACCCTGAAGAACCTTCCCCAACCGAACCAGTCAACGGCAAGAACAATGGTCAGGTTCGCGTCGACAATTAAATTTTTGTACAACAACATAAATAGTTATATTCCAAAAAAGCACTTAATCAACCATTTTATAGAAAATAACAATATTTCATGTGCAATGTTTGTTGAAGCGAAAATAAAAAATTCAGACAATACGGAATATCGAAATTGGACAAAACTTCAAAAGATTGGTCACCAAATACAAAATACAAGGGGCGGCAGCCTGGTACAATGCCATCCAAGCATAAAATGTGGAAAAGCCAATCCACCAGCGATCAACAATCTGATGAACGAAGTAACCCATTTCTCTGTTCCATTCAAAAAAGAGAAATTACACATATTCCTTGTATACATTCACCCTACATCCAAGATAGAAGAAAGTATTTTTATAAAAGCGTCCCTTTACAAATATGCTATTATAATAGGAGACTTTAACGTGAACAAAGCCAAGAACCATCAAATCAACAATTTTCTAAAAAGCAAACAGTTCACCAAAGCTGAAACTCCGCCAACATTTTTAATGAATGAGAACGAAGATAGTACTCCAGATCTAATACTTTATTCGAACACTATAAAGCAGAATATTAAACAGATAGAACTAACCCCTGATTTGGGCTCAGATCACCTGGCAATTGTGGTTGAGGTTGACCTGGCTGTGGAACCTACAGAAGAGCAGAAGAAGATTATACATAATTACAACAAATGCAATATGGAAAAAGTAATTAAGGAAATGGGAGAATTCATTGAATCAAACAAAAATGATCCTACGAACGAAGAATATATAGAAAAATTCAACAACACCTTATCAGAAAGTATAAAAGAAAACACACCCAAAATATCAAGACATCCATACATTCACGAACTTCCTCCATATATAATTAGAATGATCAAATATAAGAGGAAAATGTACAGAGAATATCTCAGAAACGGGGACCCCATTTACAAAAAAAACCTGAACGATTACAACAGAAATATTCATAAAATGATACATCAATATCGGGAACATAATTGGATTGAAGTTTGTAATAAGATCAATGATTCCAAAGGTAAAACGTTCTTCCAAGAAGTCAACAAACTGTCAAGATATAAACACTCACACCAAATTCCTATGATCGAAGATAATGGGACAGAACATCAAACTGATAAGGAAAAATGTGAAGCATTTGCAAAACACTACCAAAAAAATTTCAAACTAAATGAAGATACCAACTTTGATAAGAACCATTTTGACAGGGTAAATGACTGGTATGAGAATTATTTCAACAAGACCAATAACAGAAATACTGAGTCAATTGAAATTAACGAAGAAGATTACTACCAAATCCTTCATAAATCTAAAAACACCACACCTGGAGCAGACAACATCCCATGGTCCGCAGTCAAAGCCCTGAACGAGAGCACACATAAGAAACTGAAAGAAATTTACGAATATTGTTTCAATAACAGCATATTCCCCAAAATTTGGAAAACAGGTACTATAATTAACGTACATAAACCAAATACAGATAGAGGAAAAATCGAAAACTACAGACCTATCACCCTACTTCCAGTTCTAGGGAAATTTTATGAAAAATTGATAAAGAAATTACTTGATGAACATATAAACAACCATATACCCAATTTTCAGTTCGGATTCAAGGAAAAGAACTCAACTCAACACCCACTCTCAATACTTATTTCAAATGTTCAGAACGAAACATTGAGAAAATATAAATCTGCTGCTTTGTGCTTGGACATCCAGAAGGCTTTCGACACTGTTTGGCATAGAGGACTGTTGTATAAGTTATATCAAACAAAATGCCCTGAATATCTAATAAAAATATGCCAACAATTCCTAGAAAACAGAAAACTAACTGTCAAAATAAATAATACTGTTTCTAACCACTTCAGTCCAGAACAGGGCACAGCTCAAGGATCTCCACTGTCAACATCTATATATAAATTTTACTGTTATGACATGTACACCAACCCATCAAGGAATCAATATGTACTACAATTTGCTGACGATACCACACTAATAACGCATGAAAAATCAGTACAAGGATGCACACAAAACCTACAAGAACAAGTAAACACAATCACAAAATGGTTCCACAAATGGAGGATGAAGCCAAATCCAACTAAGTCCCAGTTTATCATATTTGATCACATAATCAACCCAAATTCACCAACTCTAGACATTAATGGTATAAATATAGAACCGTCACCAACTGTCAGATATTTAGGAGTTCAGATAGACAACAGATGCAACTTTAATGCTCACACAAAGATGGTTAAGAAAAAGACAATCTCCAGAGCCGCATATTTTTCCAAATTAGCATACAAGAAACAAGGAATCAACATACATACTGCAGCAAAAATATATAAGACCATATGTAGACCTTTGATTGAATATGCACACCCACTGTATGCTAACTGCAAACCTAGAGCAACAAAAAACTTACAAGTTGCAGAGACGACAGCCCTAAGGAAAATAACAAGAATGCGCCACCCAAATAATGTTCTTCATAATCCTCCAAATCAACTCTTATATGAAGAGACAGGAATAGAACCAATTAACGAAAGAATCAAGAGATTAAATAAGAAATTTCATTCTAAGTTGATGGAACAGAAGGACATAATCGAACAATACCATGAAGATGGAATAAACAAATCTTCCAGAAAACATCCCACACAGACTCTTTTGAAAATGTTAAATTCTAATTAAATAATATTAAACTATAAAATGTATACATTAGAAATCATATAAAAAAAAAATAATTTAAAAGGCTGAAGGACCCTTGGTCGATGGCCATTTGTATTGTAGCAATAAAACACAGTTACTACTGTCATAACTGATACTTCGATTACAAATAAAAAGTTTTCGAAAATGAATGCAAATTATGTGTTTTATTTAATCAGTTTTATGTCCTAGATGGACGAACTTCGCTCATTGATAACACTATGGACTTGCGCCAAGGTATTTTACTGAGCAGTTTTATTTTTATATAATGGTGATCTCGAATTCCAAAGACACCTGTCGTCCTTGCAAGAATTGATTAAATCCATAATATTTTCTTCTGTCCAGTCGATATTCACTATTGTCGATGAATGGAAAGGGGTTTCATTGAACGATATTGACTATTGAGTTCATTCAATGTAGCAGCATGATTAAATGCATCAACTATTCAACTTCATGGCTTTATCATATTATAAATACAATATCAGTTGAGATATTGAGTAGGTGTAACAAACTGATAGGATAGATAGTAGCAATCAAAAAGTTATGCGATCGTGTAAGTAGGTAAATCTGCTATTCCATTAGGTGAGTAGCCATTCTGTGATAACACTTTCCAAAAACAATATCCATTTAGGGAAGACTGATCGATCAGTCTTCCCTAAATCCCGCCTGCAATAATGTAGATCGAGGAATTTAGCGCTGAACCTCATCAAAGGAAACCTTATTGCTCTAAACCGCATGTAATATGCTCCTCCATCATAACGCTTTAATGGGATCTATAAATAGGCATTACTCCACGATTTTACAACCCCCAACTTGAAACCTAAGAGCGGAGTCACTGAAATTAATTTATTGGAGGAAATATGTACGTGTGCCTTAGTGCCATTAGAGTGCATTAAGTCGATAAATTACGTGCTTTGGCGTCGAAAAAAGCACTCGAAACGAACCATAGGGCACATTATGAGCACTTAATCATGTTATATGTCAAGCCTGTTGGGTGTCTCAGGAGTAATTAAATGATATCTTGCATTCTTTCTGAGGAATTCGGAGAGTGGAATTTATAAATGAAACAACTCTGCTGTTCTTGAATTTTTCTAGGATGTTCTCGAATGTTTTGCTGCATTATTAACACGAATCAACTTCTGCGATTTATTTCATATCTACAACCCCTATTGTCTACATTTTTCTGCCTTTATTGTTTGGTATTCTCCTGTCAGGTGATAGAACTCATTCAAAATATTATTCAATTTCTTCACCCTGGTTATAAATCTTTGGTTAGGTTCTTGGCATAGGTGACTATAAAATCCCATATGAAACTCTTAAATTTTTACTCAAATAAGGAAGCGACGTTTCGGCCACTGATCCTGGCCATTTTCAAGCCTATAATTTTTTTTTTGTGTAACAAAAAAATTTGTTTTATAGGCTTGAAAATGGCCAGGATCATTGGCCGAAACGTCGCTTCCTTATTTGAGTAAAAATTTAAGAGTTTCATATGGGATTTTATTAGTCACCTATGCCAAGAACCTAACCAAAGAACTCATTCAAGGCTGAATTATTCATTGAAATGGTTTATTTCTACCTCTTGTTAGTAAAATTCACATTTGAAAAGACCCTTCACTCACAATATGAAATAATAGAGTATAAAGTTGTCAAACTCTGCAAATACGCTGCTACCGCATATTCTGAGGCCTCTGGTCATTAAGTCGTGTATTGCACAGTACCTACGTGACAATCTTACAATATGGTGGCAATAAATCATCGTGACAGTTTCGGGTTTTAATTGACGTTGGCAAATTACTGGACACATATTGAGTTTCCATGTACTGGCCACTGATGTAGCGACATTATGAAGCTTTCAATCAATTTAATTAACATCTGATACTGTGGTAGCCATTTCTGAGCATCCGAGGGGGAGTTACCGTATTCTTTTTTGTTTATGAAATTGAAACATATGCAGGAAAACTGCAACTATTATTTCTAACCAAAATGATCCAATGAATAATTAGGATCTTATACGGGGATGTATTGACATCTAGTTAGCCTAGATCAGTTCCATGCAGCATAAACAAAATATTGCGATACCATATCAACGAACAATAACTTATTAGAAGTGTCAGTGTAGAGTTCGACGTCAAAAAAGTGAACCAGAGTTACGCAATAAATTGAAAAAAAAAGATATCCACCGAAATTGTAAAAATCGAAAAATTGGAGTATCGAGTTATCATCAAGTAGGTACTTAGGTAGGTAGGTATTTATAAGGGTTAAGAGGTAAGCAGATTTATGAAGATATGCCTAATACCCTTGGTGATCAATCTCCTTCGTATGCGATTGTGAAAAATTGGACTGCAAGCTTCAAAAGAGGTAAATTTTCTATTGAAGATGATGATCGGGAAGGCCAGTTTCTGTGTCAGTTCCCGAAAATATCGATGACATGATTTTATCAGAACGTCGAATTGGGCTAAAACGGATATCTGAGGCACTGAAGATTTCATACTAACTCGTTCATCTTATAGTTCACGTCAATTTGGACATGAGAAAAATTTCTGCAAAATGGATCCCCAAATGTTTGAATGTTGACCAAAAGCGTGCGAGGGTAGAAGCATCGCGTTCGATCTGTGCTCGATTTGAAAACGACGTAGACTTCTTAAGCCGAATTGTTACTATGGATGAGACTTGGGAACATTTGTACGATCCAGAAACAAAGCAACAATCGATGGAATGGCGACACTCTGGTTCTCCAAGACCTAAGAAGTTTCGTGTCCAAAAATCTGCTGGAAAAGTTCTTGCTTCAGGTTTTTGGGATTGCCATGAAGTAATCATGATTGATTTTTTGGAGAAGGGTAGAACAATAACTGTAGATTGCGACAATACTAACCACTCTACGGGAAAAAATTCAAGAGAAAGGACGCGTAAAGCTGTCCAAAAATCGTGGTTTAGGGTTAGAATTACTAGAACATCCCCCTCATTCACCAGATTCCGACTATCATCTCTTTCCTCAACTGAAAAAAAGTTTAAAAGGTCGTAAATTCTCTTCCAAGGAGGAGGTAATAAAAACTGTGGAGGACTGGTTTACAGAGCTAGAAGAAGCATTTTTTTCAAGGTCTAGAGACGTTGCAGGTTCGCTGTAATAAATGTGTTCAATTAAGAAGAGAATATGTGGAGTAATAAAATATTTGGACATTGAAATTTTGTTTGGTTCTATTTATAGTAGGCAGAGTAGGCTAAGAATTTTTCAATATATCCTCGTAGTAACACATTAATAAATCATGATCAATTTAATGGATTTCATGCAAGTTTCACTGGATTAAAGAGTTCTTTTCTGACCGTTCCGAACTGATCCTGCATCTATGTCTTCGCTATTAATTAGACCTGCGACAAGATTGTGGAATGTTCTACGATCCAATCAAAGTTTTATGGCATCCTCAGTTGGTAAATTGGAGCCTCTGATAGGATATGTTTTATTGGGGCTTAGGATCTTGGACAGGATGGATCCATGTGATACCATAGAACTTAGTTATGTTCTAGATAGATAGAACAACTTCTTAAACACCTGAATATAAATTATAATTAGGGACAACGTATGTGATGGATCAAAATGCCTATTTTGTTATTTTATGGTAACTCGCGCTATATGTATGATGTGTCGAGTACTTCGACTTTCGAGTGCTTTAAGGAGGTTAAATCCTCATGCCTCTTATTATTTTCTTGTCCAAGACATTCCTTGTGCAGACTTGCAATGGCGAGGCATTCTGTAACTAGGTGAACAGTAGATTCCTCTTCTGCTTTACAGAATCTGCTCTCGTCAGTTTCTGAGGAGCCCGTTCTCATCATATGCTCTCAAAGGCGGCAATGTTCTGAGAGGAGGTGTATCTTATTCTTGCCGAGATCCAAAAATTCTTAGTTCTCACAATTCCAAAATCCTTAGGGAACTTTTTGGGATGATCCAGGAAAATTCCTCCATTTTCATCCTTCTCCAAAAACTGTCTCCTATATTGGTGATTTGCCTGTAACTTTCTGGCTTGTGTGTTGGGCTTTTCTTTCCCTCTGATTCCTGAGTGACCAGGAACCTGAACTAAAGAGATCTTGTTGTTCTTGTCTACTTCATCAAGTTTAGGGGTAGAATGAGGTATGTCTCTTTCGGCATTTTGATCTTTGGTTCGATGATATCTATCCTATAGCTTCGAAAATTTTTCAACTGTACATTAGAGGATTAGAAAACCAATGGTTGAAGGGGGGTGGTATTTCGGATTGCGAGTCAATGTTTTTCCCCGAGAGCATTAAAAATATTTAGAAAATTTTGTAGTGTAGTTTTCTAATTCTGCATTACCAGATAACACACTCTTCACTCTACAGGATTACACAGCATCTGTTATCATCATTATGTATGTTTCGATTTTTAAGTTCAATCCCGAAGAAAAATAAATGATTTGTTCAAGTTTACTGAAAAAAGTCCACATACCACACAATTCACTTTGAATCTTTTTCGATTCATTTTTGCGTACTTAAGGGGCCGTTATACTTCGGCTGACGGCTACGGCACCGATTCTGCATTCAAAAAGTGTCTTTCATTTTTCCAAGTTCACGCCCTCAATTTTTCACCTAAAAGCTTGATTTTTTTTTCAAATTGAAGTTGAATGATGTTTTGAGGGCACTCCAATTTCTCCTTTTTGATAAAATTATTTTTTCGCATGAAAAAATCAGCTACGGCACCGATTCACCATTCAAAAAGTGCCTTTCATTTTTCCAAGTTTACGCCCTCAATTTTAAACCTAAAAGCTTGATTTTTTTCTTTAAATTGAAGTTAAAGGATGTCTTGAGGGCACTTCAATGTCTTCTCTCTGAAAAAATTATTTTTTCGCATGAAAAAGTGGGGTTGAATTTGAGAGTGTATGAAAATTTATTTCATAATTGTTTTTCGGCGGTTGTTCATCAATTTTTTTTTAGAAAATTAATTGGAGTGCCCTCGACAAATCAATTTGGATAGGCGCTTAATTAATGCGAGAAATTATGGAAATACTGAAAAGACTTCCGGAAAGTGTGAAATCGCAGAGAACTGTCTGAAATTCCAGGAGAATTAAAAAAAAATCAGGGGTTCAGGTGGAAAATTGAGAACGTGAACTTGGAAAAATGAAAGGCACTTTTTGAATGGAGAATCGGTGCCGTCGCCAAAGTATAACGGCCCCTCAACAGATTTACGTGTGAACGGAGATTCGATAGAATAATCAAGAATGAGAAAAAATACTTCTCACTGCCCGACCGAGAGAAATAGCGCAAATTGGTACCAGGTGGTTTTTCATGACACAGTCGATGCGGCCAAACTGAGAAATTCACAACTACAGGGTGGGGCAGAAAAACCTATCCGATTTCAAAACGTTATAAAATTAAAACCACTCAGCTTGTCAAAAATTTTTTTTTATTAACATATCGCAAATTTTATGCCATTTTTAAATTTAAGTTTTGAAAAGCACATCACTCAAATGTCGTCCTTGGGAGCGGATACACTTATTTAGGCGCTCGCGGTAGCTTTCCATGACTTTCACCGTCATTTCCACAGGAATTTCTTCAATTGCCCGAGCAATTTCCCTTCGTAAAGCAAGAAGGGTCCTTGGTCGATGCTGGTAAACCTTCGATTTGAGGTAACCCCAAATTCTGCCTGTTTACGGCGCCACAAAGGTGAAAATGGGCTTCGTCCGTGAAGAGCACAACATCGTCGTTTGGCAGTTCTCGGAGATCGCGACACAGGTTCGTACGGGTTTCAAAATACCTTTCACTTAATTTCTGTGCAACAACCATTTTGTAGGGATGCATTTTGAGGTCCCGGTGCAAAATTCGCCGAATACTGCGGTTGGAAATCCCCAAAGCGAGCGAATGTTTTCGCGCCGAACGACGCGGGGAACGTTCAATCGCGGCTCTCACATTGGCCCCGTTTTCTGCTCCTGTTGCTGTCCTGGGACGTCCAGGCGACTTCTTTTTCAATGCTGAACTCGTCTGTCTAAAATTTGACACCCACACTTTAATCGTAGCGTGATGTGGAACAGGATCATGACGCCCGAGTCCGAAATGAATTCGAAAAGCACGTTGTGTAGCAATTATCGAACCGCCGCATTCGATAAACCGCTCAATAACAAAAGCACGATGTTCACCAGACCAAGGCATTTTGACTACTGACAAATGGCATAAAACCAGCTTTCTAACGGTTTTTACCCCACTACTCTACCTGCTCTCTCTTCTGAGAAAAAGGGATTTGAAATCGGATAGGTTCTTCTGCCCCACCCTGTACCTGCTGAGGGATTACGTGAAAGATGAAAAATTGTTCATCTTATCTTTTCAAACACTTGGTAGCAATATCGGAATAAATACCATTTATTGCTGGTTATACATATTGCACATTGGTCCAAATCTGCCAAATACCCTAAATATACTCTAACAAGAATTCGTACGCTATTCTCTGCATGCTTTTGGCCGGCTAAACGTGAGCTTAGTTCTACCGGTTTAATAAGCATTAATTTCAAACTTTATTTTAAAAGAAGTCGAATTCATTCACATTTTAAGAAAACTTTTTTAGAAATCTTTCCGATTGCTTCAAAATTTTTCCAACTGTTTTGTTCCAACTGCTTCGGAATTTTCCCAACTTCTTCGAAATTTTTCCAACTGCATCGAAATTTTTCCAACTGCTTCGAAAATTTTTCAACAACTTCGAAAATATTCCAACTGCTTTTAAAATTTGCCAACTCTGTTCAACATTGGGGGGGATCGTCCCCCCCATCCCCTCCCTTAGGCCTGTCCCTGATCTTGACATCAGCTAGTGTCTGCCTTATGCCGGGTTTCCACCAAGAGGACTGGACAAAAACAAAACACGAACTCGGTCCGCTTGTGACAGTCCGCGAACTGTTTGCGAACTGTTCTAGAACTTGTGGATTGTTTTCCGGACTCGAGAGTCCGCGAATTGCGTTTTTACGGACACAAACCGTGTCCCATCCAATGTCGGTAAACTTCAAAGGATTTACGAGTTCGGGGACTGTTTGTCAGCTTGGTGTGAACGCCCAGTTTGTTTTTATTTACGTTGTTGCGATCTAGTGGTAGTTTGATTCGGTGCGTGAAGGGAAGAACTATAATTTGAACTCCTTACTGTTATTATATGCCTACCATACTTTAAAACTTCGGTCAGTGCGTTACATACTTCTGGCAGAATTCTTGATATAGATGGTACCGAAACTTTGAATAAATAAATTAAACTATGGTACGAATCTCCTGTTGCTAGAATCTTCAGAGTGATGGCGAAACGTTCCTGTGCTGGGATAGAGTCTCTGTAGTTGTTGTTGTTCCTGCTAATGAATAATGATAGGGACAATTAAACATAGCAGATTTTCACAATCTGTGCTCGACATTCGCAAAAAGTTCTTGAAACTTGATCGAAGTTCACCTCCGAAACTCATATCATCTCCTCTGAGTTCAGACGTCACATTTCCTCCTTTTTGCCTTGAGGATGGCCTAATCCAAAACCACGTTTAGTTTTGTTCTTTTCAATAATGTAAAATGTAACTGTTAGCAAAAATAAATCCTCATCGTCTTGTTCTCTCAAGTTTGTAGCGCGCCACATTTTCACAACTACAAGTCCGGTGTCGGTGGTGTCTCTATGTAAACTGAATGAAACTTAAACAAAACACGAACAGTTTTCATTTATTTCTGTCCGCGACTGGTGTAAACAGAAAGTCCGTTGGGAACCCTAACAGTCTTCGAACATTTTCCGAACAAAACTGTTCGGAACGAACGAACAGTTCGTGTTTTGTTTTGACCTGTCCGCTTGGTGGAAACCCGGCATTAGATCTCGATTCTTCAGTGTTGGGTTAATCTTTTTTTTTTGTTAAACGCCAACGAGCAGGAAGTGCTAGTGGCGCTTCTTTGGAGAGTCATTCGGTAGACACTGCGTTCAAATTCAATTTGACCAGAAACGAAAGCTTATGTTTCGACATTGCAATGAAAACATGTTCCATCGTTGTATATGAGGGCCTTACTTCAAAAGCAGCCGTTCACATAGTAGTCGTAAAGAACATCACTTCATTCGGCACATGTCTTCAACAACATGCCAAAACTCGTTATTTTCAATTGCAACCCGAACCCATTTACGTAACGACCACCTGAATGTTCGGAATTCCAAAGAGACCTAAAATAAATAAACATGGAGGGATGTAATTCGAACAAACCATCGGACGGATGTCTGCGCTGCTGAAATATAATCAGAACTTGTTGAAACTCGTCTCCAACTGTCGGCAGAATAAGCAGGGGGAAGTTATTTCCGGTTACGAAGTTCCGGTTCGGTTTATAGGATTGTCCCAACTTCTCCCAGACCTTTGATGAAGTGCAGGAAGTCTCTTGCAGGTTAAAAAATTAACTGTGCTGATCCTGAGGTGGAACGAGGATACAGAAGGTGGATCCTAACAGAAATCATCTGATCTCGTCGCTTTTAGAAACGGATTTTTGAGTTTCTGAAGGGTTCCGCAGGGACGGGCCGAAGCCAAATTTTTGGGGGGGGATAGCTTCGAAAATTTTCCAACTGTGCATTAAAGGATTAGAAAACCAACGGTTGAAGGGGGGTGTGGTATTTTGGATTGCGTGTCAATGTTTTTTTTTTCCCGAGAACATTGAAAATATTTAGAAAATTTTGTAGTGTAGTTTTTTAATTCTGCATTACTAGATTAACACACTCCACACTCTACAGGATTATACAGCATCTGTTATCATTATTTTGTATGTTTCGATTTTTAAGTTCAATTCCGAAGAAAAATAAATGATTTATTCAAGTGAACTGAAAAAAATCCACATACTACACACTTCACTTTGAATCTTTTTCGGTCCATTTTTGCATAGGGGCCGTTATACTTCGGCCGACGGCTACGGCACCGATTCTCCATTCAAAAAGTGCCTTTCATTTTTCCAAGTTTACGTCCTAAATTTTCAAGCTAAAAGCTTGATTTTTTTTTAATTGAAGTTAAAGGATGTCTTGAGGGCACTCCGATTTCTTCTCTTTGAGAAAATCATTTTTTGGCATGAAAAAATCGGGTTGAATTTGAGAGTCTATGAAAATTGACTTCATAATCGTTTTTCAGCGGTTGTTCATCCATTTTTTTCAGAAAATTCATTGGAGTGCCCTCGACAAATCAATTTTCTATATTTAAAAAAAATCCATTTGGATATACGCTTAATTAATGCAAAAAATTATGGAAATACTGAAAAGACTTCCAGAAACTTTGAAATCGCAGAAAACTGTCTGAAGTTCCAGGAGAATAAAAAAAATCAAGCTTTCAGGTGGAGATTTCAGGACGTGAAAAATGAAAATGGAAAAATGAAAGGCACTTTTTGAATGGAGAATCGGTGCCGTCGGCCAAAGTATAACGGCCCCTTATCAGATTTACGTGTTGAACGGAGATTTGATAGAATAATTAAGAATGAGAAAAAAATACTGCCTACTGCCCTACCGAGAGAAATAGCGCAAATTGGTACCAGATGGACACAGTCGATGCGGCCAAACTGAGAAATTCACAACTACCTGCTGAGGAATAACGTAAAAGATGAAAAATTGTTCATCCTTTCAAACACTTGGTAGCAATTCGGAATAAATCTGCCAAATACTCTAAATATACTCTAACAAGAATTTGTACAATTGTCGC
Organism: Adalia bipunctata; assembly: GCA_910592335.1. Classification (NCBI taxonomy): domain Eukaryota; kingdom Metazoa; phylum Arthropoda; class Insecta; order Coleoptera; family Coccinellidae; genus Adalia; species Adalia bipunctata. The sequence goes on from OU342950.1 coordinate 22,608,621, forward strand.
TATTCTCTGCATGCTAAACGTGGGCTTAGTTCTACCGGTTTAATAAACATTAATTTAAAACTTCATTTAAAAAAAGTCAAATTCATTCACATTTTAAGAAATATGTATTCCAACTCCATTGAAATCTCTCCAACTGCTTCAAAATTTTCCCAACTGCTTCGGAATTTTCCCAACTTCTTCGAAACTTTTCCAACTGCTTCGAAAATTTTTCAACAGCTTCGAAAATATTCCAACTGCTTGTAAAATTTTCCAACACTGTTCAACATTGGGGACTCTTGTAGAAATATGTATTCCAACTCAATTGAAATCTTTCCAACTGCTTCAAAATTTTCCCAACTGCTTCGGAATTTTCCCAACTTCTTCGAAACTTTTCCAACTGCTTCGAAAATTTTTCAACAGCTTCGAAAATACTCCAACTGCTTTTAAAATTTGCCAACTCTGTTCAACATTGGGGACTTTTGTAGAAATATGTATTCCAACTCAATTGGAATCTTTCCAACTGCTTCAAAATTTTCCCAACTGCTTCCAAATTTTCCCAACTTCTTCGAAAATTTTTCAACAGCTACGAAAATATTCCAACTGCTTTTAAAATTTGCCAACTCATTTCAACGTTGGGGACTTTTGTAGAAATATGTATTCCAACTCAATTGAAATCTTTCCAACTGCTTCAAAATTTTCCCAACTGTTTCGAAATTTTCCCAACTTCTTCGAAACTTTTCCAACTGCTTCGAAATGTTTCCAACCGCTTCGAAAATTTTTCAACAGCTTCGAAAATATTCCAACTGCTTTTAAAATTTGCCAACTTTGTTCAACATTGGGGACTTTTGTAGAAATATGTATCCAACTCAATTGAAATCTTTCCAACTGCTTCAAAATTTTCCCAACTGCTTCGAAATTTTCCCAACTTCTTCGAAACTTTTCCAACTGCTTCGAAATTTTTCCAACCGCTTCGAAAATTTTTCAACAGCTTCGAAAATATTCCAACTGCTTTTAAAATTTGCCAACTCTGTTCAACATTGGGGGGGGATCGTCCCCCCCCATCCCCCCCCTTAGGCCCGTCCCTGTTCCGAGGAAACCCTAGAGGTATCACTGAGTTTCCAGTCTCTGCACGGGTCAATGTCTCAGTAGAACGACAAAGTATGAATATTTTCCTACTCTAACTCTTGGTCATCAAAGATCTCGTCACTGAGCTTGGGCGCCCAAATGGTGGGGGACAGAGGGGCCATGGCCCCCCTGAGATCTTGATGGCCTCATGGTTTTCAAGCACAACATCCTCAATAATACTTTCTAATCTTCATTTAGCCCCCCCCCTGAGAAAAATTGCTGCGGGTTTCTGCGGGCGCCCATGTCACTGAGCACTGTCCTGTGAGACATCGCTACTTGGAAACCTTGAAAAGATTTCTCAGTTAAAGCTTCGTCGTAAAGTTTACAGTCATTCTTGAACTCCTAAGCCCTTTTGATTTGGAAGTATAGATTCTCTTCCTACTCTTGAAATATATTTTTTTTGTGGGATAACAGTCTCCAGTTATTCCTTGGGAGGTTTCTAGTCCATGGACGTCGCCAAGTAGAGCCATTGGTATCAACGTTGAAGAGAGCTGTTGGTGAAGACAATCTCATTTTAAGGAAACCAAGCTTGATTAGCCAACCAAAGCTTCGTGAACGTTTCCAAAATTCTATTGTGACCCTGCTAGAAATCTTTTAACTTTGTAGCCTAGACGGGCCTTGGGAAAATTAACTTTTGGAAATCCGTTCTTCATTAAGGGTGAAGAGAGATTTGGAGAGACCAGGGATGCAAAATTGATAGGGCTTCAAGTCTTTGAGTTCGCGTAGATTCGCTTGAAAGTTTATGAGGTGCTACTTGAATATTCAAATATCTGCCTTTCGAGCTTGTCGAGGTCGGATTACCCGAGAAAAATCGATTCCGTCGACATGGAATAATTAGCCTCATAAATGTGAAAGTCGTTGAGAATACCGGGGTTCTCCATTAACGTTTGAGAAAATGGAAAATTGAGGAATTGATTTCCAGAAGCTCTTCCAACTCCAGACAGGGATCTGAAGTTGTTCAAAGCAGAGAATTCATTGTTCAGTCCTTTAAGTATGTATTTAATTGGCTTTCAACCAGTAGGGGAAGTACGTACAAAAGGACATAGGGTTTTATTTCAGAGCCATAATTTGTTAGTAGTGAATCACACTAATGTTATATTCTACACCTATGATCTTTGGTCCTTTCTTCATAAAATCTCATCAACCTTTATGAAATAAAAGTACCAAAAGATAAAATATTCTCAGATGAATTGGGATAAACGAAAATTTATTTTATCCGCATGCTATGGACAAAATGACATACCGGCAACAGGCATCTGTAGTTTTCAGTTTTCTACTTATAGTAACAAAACTACTGACAAAGTTCACCAATGAAACGCTTGGTTCTTCTAGGAACATCAGTACAAGGTGCGTGAACCAAATGCAAGCAATGCATGCATCGTAACCAGTCTTCTTCAGGCCTAATCCTGGAGAAGATCTTAATCGGGAAAAAAGTTGTCATAACAATAAGATGGACTTTGGACAGTCAACTTCATGATCTCGAAAGTTGCTAGGAACATTTTCTTCTTCATTGTCTTCTTCAAATAATGCCCTAGGGACTTGTCTCCTTGTTTTTGGAGGAGGTATGGGCTCTTTTTTGATTTGATTGCAATCTTATTAGGTGTAAAAGTTGAAACTAAGTACGTTTATCGAGTCCTCGGCTCACGCTTGCCTTGCCCTTGTTCACTTATAAATCGTCCTTTAGGGATTGGAGAAACCTCCTCATAGGATCAGCAAGAGTAGGTTAAGATGCATTGCCTTTATTAGCCGCAGATGAAGATTTTATTATGAATATGTTGAGACAAGTTCTGATTCTTTGTTTGCTGATGGAGCCTGAGATGGATTGTCTTGGTAGATACGGTTAATTCAGCTGAAATACCTATGTCATTTTGTCCATATAGCGTTATCAAACTAGAAATGTATCGAATTAATACAAAAAGTATATTCAACATACAAAAAGCTCCGTGAATACAATGACAAATAAGTAAAGTTTGAATTGAATGCAATTTAAATGAAAAAAATGGTGAAAACTGGCCATTTCTTCTTGAAATTTGGCGCAAAGAAAAAAAACTCGTGACCTATTGATTTCTGTTATCACTCATAATGAACGAATGAACCAGAGTAGCTCTTGCTAATTTTCAGAGGTTAATAGAAGCCACTCGGGTCGTGTGATATGGTAGGCAGTTCCGCATTTGATACCTCCGAACTCAAGTTATGATGCCTATGTCATTTTGTCCATATATGTCATTCTGTACGTATTTACACTAAGTAAAACTGATGATTTGTTTCAGGAACCAAGCATGCGTCTGAAGTCCTCAGATGGACCCATATCCATTCATAACGTCAACGATGTGCTTAACTCCCCGAAGAGAATCAACACCCTCCATAACAGCAACATAACCTCGAACTTGACCACCAACTCTCTTCTCACTTACCAAAACTCGAACTGCAATGACGAGACTACAGCTGAACTAACGAACAACACCAAAGGCTTCGATGACCTGAACAACGTTCAGAACGAGGCGATCAGAGTGCAATGGTCCAAATCTGCACGGGACAAGCAGCGAGAGCTCAGCAACAACGTGAACAACCAGCAGAGGAATCAGTACACGAATATCAACAACACGCTGGCTGCTTCTCTGAGAAACACCAACCTAGCGAGGAGGGACAAAACTACATCTGTCTACTCGGAGTCTTCGCCAGATGATAGTTTTTTCGATTACGAAGGTGAGTCTCAGAAATGTGAAGGGTTGAAAATGAAAAATCGTAGCTCGTGACGGCAACATGGGTGACTTTGGTATCAAAATGTAGGTTTTCGAGGTCGCTGAATTCAATAAAATATAATCCAGAGTCCTAACTAGCATGCTTTAGATTTTCACCAGTGAAATTGAATTCTGTCAAAATTGCAAATTTCAAACTGTCAGAGCTTCCGTTCCACTTGTCGCTTCCAGTATTTATTTATATTATGTTGATTATCATAGCTCAAAGTATCTCCGAGCGAAATATGAGCTATTTTAAAAATCTCAATTTTTGGGTGAAAAATGATCACTACAAACACTATATTTGTCAATAAAAAAATATAATCGGAAGGTTCTTATGGCGTTAACGATTAAAAAATTATTCGAGCCATTCGAAACTTCTATAATAGCCATTTTGAGGATCGATAACACCGATACCACAGAACTCGAAAATGAAATATCTAAAACAATAAAACTTAAACATTCATTACTCATGAGGGCTACATGGTTGACTTTGGTATTAAAATGTAGGTTCACGGGGTTGCTGATTTCAATGAAACATATTCCAGAGTTCTAACTAGCTAAGTTCAGATTTTCACCTGTGAGATTGAATTTTGAAAAACTTGCAAATTTCAACCTGGCAGAGCTTCCGCTCCTCATTTTGCATCCACTATTTATTTAAACTGCTCCACATGAGTTAGGGATATCGACTTAAATTGCAAAAAAAAATATAGTTAAAATAAGATTTTGTGATGAAAATTCATATTAAGGGTGGTTAAGAAAAATCGAGTAAAATAACGAAATTTTATTCCCAGAGAATTCAAGCATTTTTAGCCTATCAATACAATGTATGGCCTCCACGGGCATCAAAAACAGCTTGACATCTTCTTTGCATACTACACCCGAGGTTGTTGAACATTTCTTGAGGAAATTGGTTCCATAAACGGGGCAGAAGCTCTCTCAGATCATTTAAGGATACTGGGGTAGATTGATGATTATCTAATCTTCTTTAAAGCATATCCCATGCATGTTCTATGCAATTCAAATCTGAGTGCGGAGGCATTGGTAAATGTGGAATACCAAGCTCCTCGCGCGCATTCTCAACTATGGCTGGGTTTAGCGTTATCGTCTAGAAATTGAAAAGTTTCACCAATAGCAGCGTGAAAATTTGGCAATCGTCCATTATCTGGATTCATCAGTGAAAAGGACACTACGCCATTGATCGTTTCAATTGATATGTTGCCTTGCCCATTCCAGTCTTTGACGCTTATAGTCACGTGTTAATGGAACTCCTCTTGATGGACGTCTAGAACCTAGATTCACCTCTCTCAAACGTCGTTTGATGGTTTCGATGGAAACTTGGACCCCATCTGCATTTTGAAGAGTATTCCGTAGCATTCTACACGTAGATGTAGGGGTTCTTCTCGACGAAACGGTGATGAGCAGGTGTTGTTTTTCGTCGCCCACCAAGCCTTGGTCTCACCAACACGGAACCTGTCTCCCTGAAACTATTCCAAAGTCGAGATAACACACTTTTTGGCTGACTTGGAGCCTTTCCGCTACAACAACCTGAGTTAGGCCACGCTGTAGCATTCCGATAGCCCTATTAGCCTCAGCGTTTGTTAATTTACGTCTTGGCATCTTCAGAAAACTCGTTTCAAATCGGAGCCGTTGATAAACTGACTTCATTTCAAAACAAGAACATTCATGAAGCATATGCAAAGAACCAAACTTCAGAAAAAAGGCGACCAGATTGACGAAATGACTCATACTGATTTTTATTGGATCGATTCAAGTTGTTATTGAGTTTTAAATGATTTTACAGCGATTTTCTCGAAGAATCGAAGATAACATTCTTTTAAAAACGATTGAATACGATATCCCTTACTCTTGTGGAGCAGTATATATCATATCGATAAGCATAGTTCCAAGAATCTCTGTGCAAAATATTTAAAATTCTAAATTTTCTGGTTAAAAATTATCAAGGAGTATGAACCCCTAAAAACACCATATAAGTCAATGAAAAAATATATCTGGTGGGATCTAACGGTGTTATTTAATTAAGGACTTATTCATACTCAAAAATATAGGAATTCCGTGTCCGTTAGGACCGTCCACTAGGGACATAATAATAATAAAATATGCTAGTCCATTTCTCACCTATTCTTACTTCTCGAATCTTTTTTATTAGCCATTTTACGGATCGATAACGACCATACCCTGGGGTGTCTTTGCTTTTGAACAAAACTCGAAAATGAAAAATCGAAAAAAATGAACCGAAAAAATTCTCTACTTATAATGGTTGTTACATGGCGTTGGTCTCTGAATTCAATAAAAATAGTCCGGTTCTATCATAGATTAGATTTCCACTGGTCCGATTGACTTATTCCAAAAATGTAAATTTCCTCTGCATCAATTCCTGTACATCTAGAAAGTTCACAGTTGTTTTCGCCGAATGCTGCTACAGCTATGAAATTAAGCGACAAGACTCGTAAAAGAAAATAGAACTGCGAAAGTCCTGCATCGAAGAACTCCACACTGCCTCCTCTATCTCCCCAAAACTTGAAACCATATTTCACAGGAAATGGAATATTAGGGCTGGTTATAGCTTGCATATTATTAGTGTGACGTCATACACGGGAACGGAATGCCGAGGGCATTCCTAGGGCGAATAACGTTGGAGTGCGGGAGGCCCCATAACTCACCAAAGTAATCGGAGGGGCTGTGCCATCATTCCGGGGGCGTATGCTGAAAATTAACGCCTAGGTTTGATATGTCTGACATTCAAGATTCAATGAGCGAATCGGAATGTTTCAATAAATATACCTACTAAAGTACTAACTGACAAAGAAACTGCAACACCCAGATGGAGCTATTTAAATTTTAATTTTTTTTTTTTGTAAAACATAGATAGTATAGCAAGGAGTGAATGATTAAAATTTGGAAAAAAAATCGTGAAGGTTTTTTCATGTTAATGTTTTTTGTAACTTGAATATTGTAGTCGTTTTTTGCAAATTTCTTGAATTTTACAACAAACCAGCTGTCCGAGGAGATCCCAAGTCGATGTTTAGTTGTTGTGAAAATGCCTAGAGCACGTGTACGCGGAATTTATCGCCAGCTGAGTGAATTTGAACGAGGTCGAATTATTGGTCTACGGAAGGCGGGGTTTTCATTTCGAGAAATCGCTAAAACAGTTCGAACAGAAATCCAACTACTGTTATGAGATGTTGTCAAGCGTGGTTCGATAATGCCCAAAATCGAAGAAGATTAGGCAACTAGGCCTTTTAGACTGCAGCATTATCTACCTCATCTTGTGTTACCTCTGACCGTTGAGCATTGCCGGCAACGATTACAGTGGTGCAGAGAACGACAACATTGGAATGTGGATGGTATCAGGTCGTCTTTTCTGTTGAATATCGATTCTCCTTGGGTGCACATGATGGCCGAAGAAGGGTTAGACGAGGTCGGGAAGAAAGACGTGAACCTCAGTTTGATGTTGAGCGTCATGTACACCGGACAGTAGGCGTTATGGTATGGGGTGCCATTGCACATGCGAGTAGGTCACCTTTAGTCTTTATTCGAGGTAACATGACAGCGCTGCCTTCAAGAATTAGTGGAGCCATATATTCTCCCTTACTTTAACCGGCTCTAGAATCCAATATTCCAGATTTCCAGCAAGATAATGCTCGACCTCATGTTGACAGAGTGAGTTTAAACTATTTTGAAGCGACCCATGTGAATCTTTTGCCATGGCCGCCCAGATCCCCCGATCGTCGCCCATAGAGCATGTTTGGGACGTCATGGATAGAAGGCTTGGAAATTTACCCCAGCCCCCACAGACTTTGGCGGCTCTGAGACAAGAAGTACAGATAGCTTGATGGTGCAGTATCCCTCAAGAAGAAATAGACCATCTTATTGCATCAATGCCAAGTCGTGTTGGGGAGAGTATAGATAACTGCGGTGGGCAAACACATTATAAACAATTTTATAAAAAAAAAATATGAACCCTTCGTTTTTTTCTCCAAATTTCAATCATTTACTCCTTTGCTATACTATCTACCAATGTTTCACCAAAAAAAATTCAAAATTTAAACAGCTACTTCTGAGTGTTGCAAATTCTTTGTCAGTTGGTATACAGGGTGTATTTTAGGTGAGGCTTTTCTTTTGACAGGTGATAGAACTCATTAAAATAAGTCACTTTACCGAAAATTTCTTTTATGAAATGTTCAATTTGAAAAAATTATAAGAAATTTTGGGCATCAATAGTCAATACCTTAATACTATTCTGGCCAGCATCTCTCTACATCTCTGCACCAGCTATGAACATCCGCGACGGGTGGTTTCTTAGCGGAAATCTTGTTCTGTATAACTTTTACGCTGAACTGGCATTTTGTATTGATTCACCATAAATTAAAAGCATATCAACAAGTTCATTATTCGAATAAACGTGCGGCATTTTCGAAACATAAACCTTGGCGTAGCACGATCGGAGATAAACTGATCACAATCGATATTCTGAGTCACGATAAGAAGGTTCTGACTGAGGAATTTTCAGATTCACCTACAAACTAGAAAATATTTTAGTTTCATTTTCTCGAAACAGGGGCATAATTTATATAAAAAAAATTTGGTGAAATGACTTTTTGCTGAGTTCTACCATCTGTAAAAAAAAGCATTACCTCTGAATACACTCTATAGGTATATGTAATGGTAACGGATGAAAGTGATATTTTGTGTGTTTGTGTTTGGTAGCTATATTACAGAAAGAGTAGGTACATTACTTAATCCTAAGGAATTTTCAACATTTAGAAGCCCAGATCTCAATAATGTAATTGTAATTGAAAAAGCTCTTGACTCATTGTGAGAGGAATTTATTTTCTTTTTAATGCTGGAAATTCAGTTTTTTCTTGATTTCGCACTCATGTGACCATAATTATTTTTGCACCACGTTGAGCTGAATTTATGATAAAAAAAGCCAAATTTGAGATAGTTCTTTGCTCTAAATCAAACTATGGATATATAAATAATAAAAATTAACATTCGATGTGCAAATTTGAGTCTTGCCACCAAAAAGAGTGGCAAAGGGTGAATTATGTCGATGCAGAAAGGTGAAATTATGTTAGATTAGAATCCATAGCGTTCCGTAGTTCACGATCAGTTTAATGCGACAAAGTAATTTTCACAATATTTATAGATTTTGTAGTAAGAAGTACGAGGTCCGTTTGTTTATACGCATCGGTTTGCTAGATATGGGATGCGAATAGAGCAGATCGATATGGCTATCCAGAGCCCTCATGTGATGTAGATGACAGTGATGTTCTAGTTCGAACAGAATTAGGCTGTTGTTCAAAAATGAGTTTTGGAGGTACAGCGATTTCCGGGAATAATAGGGGGAGCTGGACCTTTTATGAGGGGGACAATTCAAACTGAAGTGTGTGGTGTGACTCTTGAAAGTCAGCGGGTTTTGGTTGGGTTTTTGACTCTGAATTTTCATTCTTTCTGATTATGAGTATAATTTTCTCATCGGAAGGATACTTCTTCGAATAATGACGAAATATTACAAGGGATTGGATAGCCTGAAATGAAAAAAAATAATTTCCGGTACCGGGAATCGAACCCGAGCCTCCTGGGTGAGAGCCAGGTATCCTAGCCACTAGACCATACCGGACTTGTAGATTGTAGTGAAATTAAGAGTACCTCACTCCCGTTTTCATGAACATTCAAAAGCTCATTCAAATTCGCTACCATTCAGCTTCAATCGATACCATTTCACCGAGATTCGAAAAAATGTAGCACAAATCCTCTCTCGAAGTAGATATCACCAACTAACATAAAAAGCTCTAGTGTCGAACTATTCTCTGAACATCTTTAACCACAGTCCGATATGGTCTAGTGGCTAGGATACCTGGCTTTCACCCAGGAGGCTCGGGTTCGATTCCCGGTATCGGAAAAATATTTTTTTTTCGATGCAATATCATGTTTTCAGAAGCAAACCACAGCGCGTCTTCCGCTGACACTTCTCCCCAAGATGAAGAACGAGACTTCGACCTTTCAGACTCGGAATCTTTTTCTGAAGAGGGCAATCTGAACAGACGCAAACATTCTAAAACCGTCATACAGCGTAGGGGAATAGTAAACCCCAATTATCCGGGCTTTCAGCACTTCGCCAACGCTCTCGACTTCACCATCAAGGCTTCTTCCGACACTGACCTCACCGACGACGACTATGAGTGTGAGCTGGTTGGTACGGAGAATAGGTCGCAGTTTATTGAAAAGAATGATGGTGAGTTGGTTCAGTGTTCAGAGATAGCCATCAATTGGCTTTCTTCTACTTCAATTTATTCTTTTCAACTTTTTTTTTCAAACTTTTTCTGTGACATCTTTTCCTTCTTCAGCTTTTTCTTCTTGAACTATTTCTTCTTCTTCAACAACAATTTTTTCTTCTTCAACTCATTCTTCTTCAACTTCTTGTTTTCACAAACACGAACCTTCCATGAGCTGACTTATTATTTCGAAGTGTCTCTCCTTAAGATTCTAATATCAATTCAAAATTAACAATGATATCCTCGTTTGCAGACATCAACAACATCAACAATAACAACATTGAAGAAACGGAAGACTTTCCGATAGATAAGATAGATAGCGTCAACCGACTAGACAGCGTGGAAAATATTCAAAAAGTCTTCTACGACAAACCTGTGCTCAATTTAGACTGCGAAAATTTAAACCAAATCTTTTCAGACCTAGAAAGTAGTTCGAATAACTCTACCCAAGCCAGCGATGAAGACACAGCCGAAAAGCTACCCTTCCAAAAGATCGAAGTTGAATTGAACATAAAAGCTGAAGAAGTCACATATAAATGTGCAGCTTTCAACGAAGTTCAAACCAAGAAAACCCCAGAACTTGAGAAACCATTAACAGATTCAGTTAATCAGGAGACAGATTTAACCTCTGGAGATATCGTAGGAGATTTCGGAAGGGAAGTTGAAGACGAATTTGGTCGGATAGCATCTGAAAACACCAGTTTCTTCACCAACCCTGATCTCGAAGACATCCAGTTTGACTTCAAGATAAACTTCGAGCCATCTTGGGAACGCGCTGTGGTTCAAGAGATCGAGGAAGCAATAGGAAAGCTCACCGAACTGTTGGACTTTGAACCAACAGCCAATACCTACCAATACGAACCCAATACTGAAGAACCATTCGCCAAATACCAACCGTCCCAAACTGACGTCACTCAGATCATAAACGAAAACGAACTGAAAGAAGCGTTAATTTCAGAGAATCTAGAAGGAAATGCTGATGAACAACCAGGGGAATTCCTAGATTTCGAACCAAAACCACAAGAATATAAACTCGAGGAAATAATTGAAGAAACTCTGAACAGGCTATCCGATAGCAAAGAGAACAATCCACCAGTCGTCCTCGAAGACTCCAGAGTCATACAAATAGACATGGCAGTCATACAAGACAACAAAATGTTAGAGAACATACAAGACACAGGAGAGCTGAAACCAAAGACCATGGAACTGGCCGAGAACAAAGGTAAAATCAGGGACCATGAGAAAATGGAGGTCGAATCAGAAATAAACGAACTGAAGCGAGATTCCAATAGGCAGTTGGAGGAGATTGAATTCCAGATAAAAAAGATGAAGTCGGATACAACCTTGAGTCCGAAAAGTGAGGAAGAAATGGAGAAGTTTTGCAAAGAGGACAAAACGAAGGAATTTAAGGAGAAAGAAGAGGATACGGTTGTGAAGAGGAGAGAAAGAAGCGATGTGGTGAGGCGGAGAAAGGATTATAACCAGCAGTTTGGTAGTTTGATCCAGTTTCCAAGGAAGGAGGGGGCGGGGAAGCATGCTGCTAATAGGAGATCTGTTCCTGCTGCTAAAGAGAAGAAGAAATATCATTCCGATAATTTGGGTAAGTCTCTGTTTGTTATTTTAAAGTTTGATCTCTGATTTCCAAGAACCAACTGGTAGGTTTTGTCAGGTGCATGTGGTTCCCATTGAAAGGTAGCTTGTAATCTTGTAACCAACTTGTGACATTCTTGGGTGAGCTGTGTTGAATGATGAAAGTAATTTCATTGCCAGCAGTGGTCTCTTCCTTAACCATTGAAACAGTTCGTTCACTGGCTAAAGAAGAATATAAAACAGACCAGAGCTGAAATTTCTGAAATCTCAGCACAGTTCTTCCAAGCTCAGGGCCACAAAGAGTCAGCCTAATAAAAGGAAGTTTTTGAATCTTGATCAACGAAGCTATTGTGAGATTTTTGGGGTCTGGCAGCTAAGCATCACCTTCCCCTTCTGGATTCAGAAATGGACCCCTGTTGTGGTTAATGAATCACAATATTCTATCAGATACCCTCCACTAATTGTTGCCTAGAAAAAGATTTGGATAACTGGCATAATGGCATAGAAAGGACCCCGCACTTTTTCTATGGGAAATGGCGTTCCGTCAAATTTTCTGAAATTTTGGTATAATGTAGTACTCGACATACTGATCAAAAGTGTCCATGGCCCCAACTCAATCCTATGACTAGTTTTTGAGATACAGGGCGTTGAAGTTGAGAATTACCCACTTTTACTACGCCCGTATCTCGGAACAGAGTCGAATGAACTTCAATTTTCCTCAAGAAACATTTCATTACATCCCCAAGGAGCAAGCATATAGAGGAATATGACCGAAAATCGTTACGAATACAGGGTTATCCATAATTGAATGCATGCCCGATATGGAAAGTATAAAATATGTCAGTTCCAGAGCGAGAACGTTCGCAAAATGAACTATTACACTAGATATGTTGTTGTTACATCGAAAAAGTCTGAAATACCCAGAATTTATACTAGGTGATCCATTATTATAGAAACTATTCTCAAGGAAGGTTAAATGGACACCCTGTATTTATGGGTTGATTCAAGGTGTTTGTTTAATTTTTTTAGAACATATCATATGGGAGTTTTCTTTCACCATTGTACTTGATATAAAAACATCAATACGGCTGAGAGTTTTTATCCACTTCCTATGACCACATTTTTTTTTATGTAATATGAAAATTATTTATTTATGTTATTCTCTTCTTATTCCAGCTAAAAATCTGGTCATAGGAAGTGGATAAAAACTCTCAGCCGTATTGATGTTTTTATATCAAGTACAGTGGTGAAAGAGAACTACCACCTCATCGGATTTAATCTTGAGATAGAGGGTGATGAAAAAAAGAGGTGGATTTTGGGTATTTTCGTGAGGTTCAAAGTTCATTTCATGACTGAATCACCCTGTATTCTTTGAAGTCCATGATGATATGTTCTAAAAAAATTAAACAAACACCTTGAATCAACCCATAAATACAGGGTGTCCATTTAACCTTCCTTGAGAATAGTTTCTATAATAATGGATCACCTAGTATAAATTCTGGGTATTTCAGACTTTTTCGATGTAACAACAACATATCTAGTGTAATAGTTCATTTTGCGAACGTTCTCGCTCTGGAACTGACATATTTTATACTTTCCATATCGGGCATGCATTCAATTATGGATAACCCTGTATTCGTAACAATTTTCTCTCATATTCCTCTATATGCTTGCTCCTTGGGGATGTAATGAAATGTTTCTTGAGAAAAATTGAAGTTCATTCGATTCTGTTCCGAGATACGGGCGTAGTAAAAGTGGGTAATTCTCAACTTCAACGCCCTGTATCTCAAAAACTAGTCGTAGGATTGAGTTGGGGCCATGGACACTTTTGATCAGTATGTCGAGTACTACATTATACCGAAATTTCAGAAAATTTAACGGAACGCCATTTCCCATAGAAAAAGTGCGGGGTCCTTTGCATGGTAGATCATCTAGTTAAATCAAACCTTCGGTAAACTCTCTCCAATCTGAAATAAATGTAAACATCTAAACTGTTACCCTCTTTCTCAATTTGAAGAACCCTTGGCACCAGCTTCTGTTTCTTACGCAGAAGGTCGTGAATTAGCTCTGACGCCTGTTTATTTATGGACCCCTCAGTGACACAAACATCCATTTAGTCCATTAGTTCAATTAGCGCGAAATCCTCGGGACGCACGACATACCCCCTGCAACGTCCCTGGAATTCTTGACCCAGTTCCTCGTTTGCGTACTACGGAAGGGTTCCGTTATTTCGGACGTCATCTGCAGTCGTTTTGCAAAGGATGAATAATGAATTATGGGGGTAATTACAGTTCATAGCCACGCACAAGACATCCGAATGGATATTGTGGATTTGGGGCCTAATTTATGGAGAACAAAGCCCAAAGGGTAATGCAAACAAAGGGAAGGAAAAATGTGCGTTGAAGAAAAAAAGATTTACACTTACCGGGTGTTCTTTTAGAGTGATAAAACTTTAAATTGAAATGAAACACATTTAAACTAAGATTGAAGTCAAATTTTTCTATTCAAAAGAGTTTATGACATTTATGTTTTAAAAATAATTTCCGGCATATGTCCACCACGACTAGATCTGAGGAAGGGCATTCGACCAGACCAATAATTCTGGACCAATTCTGCGAGTAGTTCAGGCCTTATTTCAGCAATAACACGAGTTATGTTGGCTTCCAAAGCGTCTATTGTTTCTGGTTTATCAGCATAAACCAATAACTTGACATAACACCAAACCCAAAGAATATAATCCACTAGAGTTATGTCGTATGATCTTGGGGTCCAATTAATTGGACCATTCCTCGAAATGTTATCGCCGAATCTTCCTTTGCAATAAATCAATTGCTACGGTAGCAGCATAAGACGTAGCACCATCTTGTTGGAACCAAAACACTTCTGGGTCCATACCATTCAAATTCTGGAACAAATAATCATTGATCATCGATATGTAACGAGCACCATTCACTGTAACATTTGCTCCAGCATCGTTTATAAAAATGTGGACTGATAATGCCTCCAGCGTGTGAAGCACACCATACAGTGCATTTCTCAGGGTTCAATGGAACCTACAGAACTTCTTGAGGATTGTTTTCACTCCATATACGGCCATTTTGCTTGTTCACGTAGCCGTTCAGCCAGAAATGAGCGTCATCACTAACACCATTTTTCGATAAAAAATTGGACCAACTTCAAGCTGTTCTAGGACCCAATCAGCAAACAAACGACGCTTATTATGGTCCAGTGGCTTCAGTTCTGGAACCAGTTGGATCTTGTATGGATGTTGATATAGAACCCTAGATTTTAAGTCAATGGTGTAGGCCAAGATCTTCACGCAAAATTTTCCATGTGGTGGATGCACAGAGTGCAACTCGTTGTGAACGTCGACGAATAGACAAATCAGGTCCCTCATCAACATTATCACTTACATCAGCGATATTTGCTTCTGTACGTACAGTGCTTTGTGTTGTTGTTGCTGTTGCATCGAGTAGAGAAAATTTTGTCTTAAATCTATCGATAATTCGACGAATAAGCTGCTCTGGTGTAAATTTCACGAAGTGCTCAATAAGTTTGGCGAATAGAACACTGATTTTTGAAAATAAATTTCAACAATTTGTAAACGTTGTTGCGGCGTGAGTCTTTCCATGATAATTTGTCAATGCTGAAGAGAAATGTCAAAACAACATTGCTTCCACCTTGTGTCAGATCACAGTTACTCCTATCGAAAATTTTATGACTAAAAAAAAACACCAGATAGGTCACTCTGTATCTCGAAAACGAAACGTTTGCGGTCCCATGAGACATTTTTTTCACAAAATCATCGTAAACCTCCAATTTACTGAAAGGACACCCTGGAAAAATTAAATTTCCACTCACCACCTCACACTCCACCCAGTAAACGTATTAATACGCATTATGGGCATTTTCTCAGTCATTATTCCCGCGAAAACATGGTGAGGCGTGATGAACGACCCAATTATCGCGAGCTTTCATCCGCGCTACCTGCTTTCAACCCTCCCTCCCCCTCGGTATTTCCATTTCCCTGTCCTACCATTCAGAAATTTGAATAAGTAGCCAGACCGTGTGGGGTGTAAGCACGATTGTGAAAATACGGAAGGTCAATTGGTAATTTTGGCGTGATCAAAAGTTTCGTTTATGTTTCAGGTAGCTTCGATGTGTACAACATTGAGACGGCGATGCCGAAGATTGATCTGGAGGCTATCGAGCTGCATCTCCGAGCGGCCAGGGAGGAAGAGAGAAGGGTGAGTCGATCAATCAATGCACTTTGTGGTCATTTGGGCTCTTCATTGTCGATAATGAATCTCTGGAAACCGTTTTACCGATGAAAAAGTATACAGGCTTTCACCAGGTCTAGCTCCTATCGAAGCTTCAATGCGCTATACCCATATACACACAACCAAACTTATATGGAATCACCCTGTTATTTGGAAAAAACGAATTTTAAATAAAAAAAAAAGTCGCTGAAAAGTGAAGAGCAGTTTTCCCATAACAAATTTATTACAAAAACAATATAAATTATTAAAAGATTATTTTTATAATAGAACAGAAAATTAAAAGTGTAAATTTATCTAAAAATAATTTTTATGTAACTGAGAATTGAACAACAAATAAAACGATTTCAACAAATCAATAATCAGTATTACCACCCCTGGCATTGATACAAGCTTGAATTCGACGAGGCATGCTTTCTATTATGTTGTTAATTTCTTCTTCTGTAACATTTGCCCATTCCTCTAAAGCCGCTTGTATAAGTTGCTCTGCGTTACCAGGATTATTTTGACGAGCTCTAATTTTTCTTTTGATCCTATCCCACAAGTGCTCGATAGGATTAAGCTCCGGTGAACAAGAAGGCCACTCTAAAACAGTCACACCTTCTGTTTCAAAAAAATTTTTTGCAACTCTGCTGGTATGTGTGGAGGTGCATTATCCTGCATAAATAGGAAATAATCTCCAAAAGCACCTCGCCAGAGCCTCACTACAGGTTGTAGCACTAGATCAACATACCTAGGCCCTGTCAGAGATTGTCTAATGGGAATTAAAGGAGTTTTGTCACCAAACATAATTCCGCCCCAAAACATTACAGTACCTCCTTTGTATTTAGGGATCGGTCTTGCAGCTTGGAGCCTAGCTTGCCTCCCTCTACCTCTTAAAATGCGAACACGCCGGTCGTCTGATCGTAGGCCAATTCTGGTCTCATCCGAAAATAAGACATTTTTCCAATCTTCAATAGTCCAATTTTCATGCTCTAAACACCAATTAAAACGGTCAACTTTATTTTGCCTTGATAGTTCTGGAACTCTTAACGCTCTTCTCTTGAATAATTCCCGAGCGCGAAGTCTTTTTCTGATAGTTTCGACAGAAACACTAACACCTGTAGCTTGCAAAAATTGCCTTTGAAGCTCTGAATGGGATACTGCGGGATTTCTTCTTGCTGTTTGGGCTAAAAAGCGATCCTGCCTTTCTGTAGTTACTCTTCCACGACTTCTTCTCGGCCTATTCTTTAGGGTTCCTAACTCCAGAAACCTTGCATAGGTTTTCGAAACAACCCCTTGTGTAACCCCCACCGTTCTTGCAATCTGTCTTTGTGACATACCTTGTTCTGCCATAGTAATAATTCTTCCTCTCTGGACTTCCGATAACCCCACATAAGGCATTTTTTTGAACTTCGCAAAAAAACAAAATATAAATTCACTGCGACGTTCGAACGAAATGGTAAAATTGACACTGCAAAGCCAAATCTTATCAAGTGCTTATGAACCTAACTGTTTTTGTGAGTAAACACATGCACTTTTTATTTGCTTCTAACGAAAAAGATATCAAAATAATATTTCATCTTAATACTGGGTGATTCCATATAAGTTTGGTTGTGTGTACTCCATCCACTTTTATGAAGTATCCCGGTTGACCAGGCAAGGGTGGATATAGCTCTTTTTCATAGGGGGTAGTATGATTGAAAACCATTGAATCAGATACATCCTCAAATAAACTTTGAAACGTAATTTTTTCTGAGGTCTTCGATTCTCAAGGGGGGTAATTGAGTAAAAAAAAAGAAAAAAAAATGACAGAATTTATTTTTCTAATGATATCTCAATAATCGACCCTGATAATCTCGATTTGTTCGAATTGCTCGACAATGCTTCTATGAATGCAACTTTTTCTCCATTTGACCGACCATCTAAGTCTTATGGTTTGAAAGTTACCAATACAATCCCATTTAAAAAGTGACCACCCTGTATACAAACTTTCCTTGTGAAACGTATAGAGTAGCAGAAATCAATAGGTTGACTTTTTTCTCGAAACAATTGGAGAAAGAAAGTTCTCACTTCGCTGACATACCTACCCTGTACAGGGTGGCCAGATTTCGATGATTTAGTACTACAACTCCTAAACTATAAGAGATAGAGAAAAAGTAATATACATGTCATGTTCTCTTTTTTCGAGAAACCGAAATTGCTGAAAACCGGAAGTTGCTACGGCGTCTAGTTTCCGAGCTACAGGGCGATTCTGGAATTTGGCCAATTTTTATAATTGACTATAACTTCCGTATTACAGAATCTACGCTCTCGAAATTAACACATCTTTAGGACACTTTTTTTACTGCTTTCCAGCGGTGCTATTGGATTTTTTGTATCTGCTCAAATTTCGGAGCTATAACAAAAAAAAATTTTTTTCAAGTGGAAACCATAATGTGAAGTGATATTTCCGAATAGATCTTTCTTCAACGATTTCAAAAATATATATCATGTTATACTTCCGAGTTCACTATATATCGAAAATTTCGAAAAAACACTTTTCGTTCAACAAAATCCAAGCAGGCTTTGATTCACTTCCTTCAAAACTGGGACGGTCATAGAATTTCATGTCTTATTTATTTTCACCTGTCAAATTCAATTCAGTTTCATCATTGTATCGTCTGGCGCTTCTAAAGTTCTTATTTATATCACATCATGCAATTTATATATTTCCTCCAATGACTCGCTCCAATGGACAACGATTTGAACATTTGTTGTGAATATACTTTTTTTCAAATAAATCTTTATTTTTTCTTGAAGGAGCTTTTTTTTTGCCCCTCATGGAAACATTAATTATTGCTATCAACGGGTTACATAAGTATTCAAATGCTTTTCATTTTTCAATTTAGCAGAGAAATCATACTAGTATCAACAAGTTTCGGAAGCCCCTCTATTGGTCTGAGTAATAATAAAGCTAATATTTCCTGAATCAATTTGGCAGCTTACAATAAATGTGAGATATCGAATTCTATGACCTTATAAGAATTTTAGAAGCGCCAGACGATACAACAATGATGAAACTGAATTGAATTTGACAGGTGAAAATAAATAAGACATGAAATTCTATGACCGGCCCAGTTTTGAAGGAAGTGAATCACAGCCTGCTTGGATTTTGTTGAACGAAAAGTGTTTTTTCGAAATTTTTGATATATAGTGAACTCGGAAGTATAAGATGATATATATTTTTGAAATCGTTGAAGAAAGATCTATTCGGAAATATCACTTCCCATTATGGTTTCCATTTAAAAAAAAAATTTTTTGTTATAGCTCCGAAATTTGAGCAGATACAAAAAATCCAATAGCACCGCTGGAAAGCAGTGAAAAAAGTGCCCTAAAGATGTTTTAATTTCGAGAGCGTAGATTCTGTAATACGGAAGTTATAGTCAATTATAATAATTGGCCAAATACCAGAATCGCCCTGTAGCTCGGAAACTAGACGCCGTAGCTACTTGGGGTTTTCAGCAATTTCGGTTTCTCGAAAAAAGAGAACATGACATGTATATTACTTTTTCTCTATCTCTTATAGTTTAGGAGTTGTAGTACTAAATCATCGAAATCTGGCCACCCTGTAGTGTACATATATTATCTTGTTTGAGAATGCAATATTTGACCTCTGTCTGTTGATGATTTCGTTATAGACGTTGAATGCGAATAAATCTAAATATAAATGATATTATGATCTGCACTCATTCAAGCTTCCTTACACACCTTATAAATCGATTAACTCTGGATGAAAACAAACATATTTCACTCCTACGTACAATACATCGACGTATCCATTTTCCATGAAAACCCAGAAGATTTCAGCTGGGAAATAATTCCTCTCCATTTCACCACATTCTATGACCCACAAGGAATTTCCAAGCGACTCAATGCGTTGGGAATGATTCAAAAACAGTTCCTTATGAATTGAAGCCGAGGGACGTTGAACATCGTTTTTCGCCTGTGGACATTTACTTCAGCGGCCAAAAAAGAAGGGTTTTCTCCAACGCACCGTGGTGGGTGATGAAAAATGGATCTTTTAAATCGAGAGGAGAGAAAGTCATGGGGACTGCTTGGACATGCTTCTACGTCGTCGTCTTGACCGAATATGAATGAATAGTTACTCTTCAAACTAATCATATTTTCATAATATTGTAATCTCGGTGTCTCTAACATAAGCGCCGAGTATTCTGGCCGATAATGCACATCCCGCCCATGTGTGGGATTCGAAACATTTCGACTGATATGACGACAGGAATTAACATCAGTGTTGATTCACAAAGCATCTCATACACTAATAAACCAAATAAACAGCTGTTTGAATGGACGAATGTACGCCCTAATTTAGATAGTGGAATTCAGGATCGCTTTTCGTAATTCGTCAGCCCATTCAATCGGAACGGGAACTGATCTGACGCACTAGTTCAGATGATCTCATTTTGTCCGTCTGAGTAAAATTGTAAACATTACAGAGATTTTACGGATTCGTGTTAGCTGATCGGGATTGCCGAATTTTAACGTGTGGGTGAAGTCAATGTAAGACCGATAGTTTTCGGGTGTGGACCTGTGGAAAATCTGGATTATGAGCCTCAGGATGGAGTTTCCAAAACCTTATAAACCGGCCCGGGTAGGTGTGCAATTTTTTTAAATTCTAACCAGAATGTCCAACAGGTTAACCGTAGAAGATGGAACCAATATTCACTGAACTTCTTCCATGCGATCAACATTCTTTACGTTCGATTAATTGAATTTGCATTTATGATATTCCTTTTTTTGATTAATTTATCACAAGTTGCAAAAATAAAGAAAGAAACCCGATAATTTCGAGATCATATTGAACTTCTGCTTCAATTGGTTTTGTGTAACAACTTCCTAGATTTCCCTGTTAAATTTCCAATTCGATGGAAAAACAAATCTTAAAATGTTTGAGTCTGATTTTCTCGGTAACAGCGAGGGCTTTCCACCAGGAGTACCATTTCTGAATAATCTGCAATTCCGTCAAAAATTTCTGAAAAAAGTAGCGTTCAAGTTGGGTACTTTATAATTTGAAATAACCTCTTTATCTACGCTATTGAATATGTTTAAAACGTTCTCTGGGACACCTCTCCAATATAAGATCTTCTGATATACATCCTTCACGATTCTACTGCTACTGCTGTATTTCCTAGGAAGAAGCTCTGGAATCTCTTAATTTTTTTCAGAAGAACCAGTAACTAAAACGAAAACTGCTCATATGAGATCAATTCTTATCAATGAATAGCTCTTCCAACTCTTTCGATAACCTCTCACCTATGTTTGATTCAGTTTATCATTCATAGCAAGCTATCTTTCTTCAAATGTCCTCACTGGTATTTGTTATTCCACGATATCTACACAAATTTCTGAATCGTGCTTATAGTTAATTCTAGATAGTTACCTAAAATTGAGGTTTCCACCGACCAAACTTCATTGAAACACCCAGTATTTATGATGGAATTCTCGTCGAAAATCAAAATAGTTCCATCTAGCATAGTATTACAAGGTCAATATGCTCGTAATTTCAGTTTATGTTTGTGTCAGTTTCGTATTTAGCAAATATGTGTTCCTTATTAGCAAGGGTGGATATAGCTCTTTTTCATTGTGGGTTATATGACTGAAAACCATTACATCAGGTACACAACATCCTCGAATAAACTTTGAAACGTAATTTCTTCTGAGGTCTTCGATATTCATGGAGGGGGTTATTACCCCTATTACCCTCCTCCGTAAATCCGCCCTTGCTTATTAGAATAGTAGGGGAAATACGTACAAAACGACATATATGGACTAAATGACAGAGGCATCATAATTTGAGTTTGGGGTATCAAATGCGGAACTGCCTACCAAATCACACGACCCGAGTGGGTTCTATTAACCTGCGAAAACTAGCAAGCGCCACTCTATAGGTCATCATAACAGAAATCAATAGGTCACGAGTTTTTTTTATTGCGCCAAATTTTTAGATCAAATGACCAGTTTTCAACATTTTTTTCATTTATATTGCATTCATTTCAAACTTTACTTATTTGTCATTGTATTCACGAAAATTTCTTTATGTCAAATATAGGTACTTTTCCTATCAATTCGATATATTTCTAGTTTTATAAAGCTATATGGACAAAATGACATATACAGGGAACGGACAAAATGACATAGGTATTTCAGCTGAATTAACCGTATCTACCGGACAACACCGAGACCATTCATCCCAGGCTCCATGAGCAAAAAAATAGCCAGGACTTGTCTTAACATATTCACAACGAAATATTCATCTGCGGCTAATAAAGTCAATCTCAACCCACTCTTGCTGATCCTATGTTGAGGTTCCTCTAATCCCTAAACTCTAAAGGACGATTCATCAGTGGACAAGGCAAACGTGGGCCGAAGACTCGATAAAGGTACATACTTAGTTTCATCTTCTACACCTAATATGATTGCAATCAAATCAAAAAGTGAGCCCATTCCTCCTCCAAAGAAATGAAGACAAGTCCCTAGGGCATTATTTGAAAAAGAAAATGAAAAAGAAAATGTTCCTAGCAACTTTCGAGATGATGCATGAAGACGATTGTCCATCTGTCTATTGTTATGGCCTCTTTTCCCGATTTAGATCGGGAAAAAAACAGTCTCCAGGATAACTCCTGGAAAAGACTGGTTACAATGCATGCATTGGTTGCATTGGGCTCACGCATATTGTGCTGATGTTCCTAGAAGAATCAAGCGTTTCATTGGTCAGTAGTTCTGTAACTTTAAGTAGAAAAATACAGTTGCCAGTTGTAGGTATGTCATGTTTTCCATAGCATGCGGACAAAATGAATTTCGTTTATCCCAATTTATCTAAGAATATTTTATTATTTGGTCATTTTATTTCATGAAGGTTGATTAAATTTTATGAAGAAAGGGCCAAAGATTATAGGAGAAAAATATGGCATTATTGTGATCAACTAATAACCAGTTATGACTCTGAAATAAAACCCTATGTCATTTTGTACGTACTTCCCCTATACTGTTATGGTGATATGCTAAATTGTTGATGCATGAGATTGAGTTGTCTTTGTCTATCCACTGGAGGAATGTTTTGACCAATATTTGGTAGGAAAGCAATAGTTTTAAGGACACCTAGGAAAGCATTCGGAGTACCTTATTGATGAGACCACCTGTTGATTGCTATTATCCTGCCTCAACAGCTGGATCATGCGGGATGAATTTCCTTATGTGTAGGTATATTCATTTTTTGGAGCTTCTATAATAAACCCATAAAATTAAAGAAATCGAGTTACTCAACTTTCATGCGATCATTTAAGTTGTTAGTCGTATAAAAAATCACTTTCACCGTGATATATCAAGAATTTCTACACCATGTTCTGTCAATGGAACGAGCGAATAATTAATCGAATTCGTTAACTGAACGAATTGAGTTCAGGGGGTTTTATTAGGTATGTTAGTATTTTCCCTTCGAAAGGCACAAAATACACTTCGTCATAAAATACTGAAGAAGAAGAGTAAAACATAATCGTTCATTGAATCTAACTTTGTTTTCTTTATGCATTTCATGATTATGTATTCAAATAAATCTGGATCTTATGAACCAAAAAGTCTTTAATTGAGGCTAAAGATGTGGGATAATAGGACTTTCAAATTGAATCCTGAAGGTTGTAATATTTTCTAAGAAAGATCAAGAAAAGTCTAATACCATAATGCCGATGTAAGATGTCCAGAATATTTTCAGACATCTTATGCCGCCGATAAGAAATGATCAAAGGGTTCTGCTCTGAATGAAATCTCCGGTAGGTACTCCGGTCACAAGGCTGAATTGAGTCATAGAAATCGATGAATCTCTCAGATTCGCCTCGGCAATTCTTCTCGTTTAAAAACTTATGACTCAACAAAAACGCTCAATCGTTTAAAATTGAAACGGCCGTGGATGCTATGGACCACGCACTCGTTAAATGGATCCATTTAAATCAATTTCCGACAGCAGGATCTAGCAAATCGATAAAGAAACTTTTCGCGTTGGCAGAGCGCCACAATGGATATTGGGAAAATAGGATAAACGAAATCTATTGTGATCCTTTGTTGCTTCTACTTTATCGGCGGACTGGCCGAAAAAGCCAAACCGTGACGGACAGGCCGCGGATTTGTATGCGAAACGATCCATATGGAAATCTGTAGCAGATACGAAAAATCTACAAGCAAGGGCGGTCCTAGGCTGATTTCCTGGGGGGGGGGGTAATAATTGAATGAACAATTGAAAAGAATAGAAAATTTTTTTTTGTTAGTTTTTTCATAAATAAAATCGAATTGGTTGTAGTGCTCTGGGGGGGGGGTAATTACCCCCTTTACCCCCCCGTAGGACCACCCTTCTCTACAAGAGACCATAAAGTTCGATATAAGCGACAAAGCTCCTTTTAACAATTTTTCACTGCCTCGACAAAAATAAGCTGGATGAAAACAGGGGACAGTGTTTCAGAACAAATATCACCCTGTAGATTTGCAATCGAAATTGGCATATCACATGGTGTGAACTCTAAATTGCAATATCTATGCCTGATTTCAGTTGAATATCTTGCGAATCGTTGATACCATGAGGAAAAAACTTGAAAAACATTCAAACCCTTTATCTCGAAAACGGAACGTTTGCAGCCCCATGTTTATTAGAGTTTTTTTCTTGAAATTACGCAATAAATCTCAAATCTTCCCTCATCGTTTGTACCTTCAATTAAGGAACATCCTGTATAATTGATGATTTAGGTTGAGGAAGGTGATTAACCCAAAAAAAGGATCAAGAAAACAATTGAAATACATATTCAAATTATTTTTCAATTGAAATCACCAATGTCCAAGCTTATTTCCTTTCAAATAACCGTTTTTAACTGGACCCTTACCTATAAGCGTCTTTGATAGGTATATACTCTTTCTTTTATGCCTTTTTCGCTCATAGATGTACCGTACCTAATCAACTTATTATTAAAACCGCCTCAATTCCTTCCTCTCTATCCCCCTATCGCATGCAAGTCCGAACTACCGGAAAATGATCATTAATTCTTCGTCATTATTGAAATGATGAAATGAAAGAATCGTAGCACTGTTGCACATCATCTCTCGAAGTGAATGGCAAAACTTAGTTGGTCGTGTAATTTTCTTCTCGATCCCTGTGAAATTCGACAAATGATTGGCGAAGTCCGTGTCCGTGATAATATCGGTTCCCGAAGAGATCGCGTTATTGGAAAAACGTTTCGTGGTTTGGTGTTACATAGGATATTGTGGTGAAAATGGCATCGGCCTCGTTGAAGCGGAAGAGGCATTATAAGAAGGACACCCTGTATCTATACGATCTTTATACCCTCACGTTCGATAATAATGAGACCCTGGAGAGCATGGACGAAACTGTGAGTTTTTTGGAGTTTTGTTATGAAACTCTTATTCCAGATCCAGATTTCTATCCGCCTGTTTGACATCAAAACCATTATCAATCCGAGTCATGCTATCTCCATGCATATCTATAGGTACATATGGTTTTTCCAAAGAGTTGGTACTTTGTGGTTTTCGCCATAAAACTTACATTATAACTTCTATGGTTTTCACTCTTATCTGATATCATAGAGAAAAGATTCTTTTATCTGTGCATGTTATTTCACAAAGTTTACGACTAATAGGTTGTCGGATTTTCTCGTGTCTTGGATGATTACTTGCTTAGAAATACAGGTGTACCTACCACTTCGTTGTGCTAAAACTCCATGCAGTGCACTGCCATAGTCCAGTTTCGAGATTTGACTCACCTGTTTCAGCTTTTAAAAACAAATCAAGTTTTAGGTTTATCAAGTTTTTTTACCAGAAAAAATCGCAGGTTGGCACTTGTGAATAACATTAGATACGTCAATGAATAAATCTGGTAGACGTTGCCGACGTTTATTTTTCATTACCTATTAATTATCAAGCCTGGAAACTATGAATGCCAGAGATAGTTTCGGAAAAGCATAGGCAAAGTTTCAGGAAGTGCTATTTAGAATTGAAATCTGCGCATTCTGAAAGAAACCCTGATAATTTTCTTAAATTCATTATTTTCCCGAAGTAAATTGAACATTTTGTTAAATACCTAATTACCTACTACGACGTATATGTAGAAACGGCAGCGTTGCTTGTTCAACTGACAGAAGAATGACTATAACCTAACATTTTCAAAATATACACGGTGAAATGTGTCAGAATTCCATGGCCAACCGGTATACTTTATAAAAGTGAATGGGTTGATATCTTATACCTACTGCGGTGAATACTGATTATTTTAACAGTTATCGTGGACTTATCAAAATTGTTCATCAATTTCCGAAAGATTTAATTTCTATATCATAGTGTTTTGTGATTCGGAGAACATGTCTATTAGGAAACTTCAGTCAATCAGTTTTGCTCATAGATAGACAACAAGTTGTCTATGGTTTTGCTTCAGCAAACGTTAATGTTGTCAGATAATAAGCACTTTGAAAGAATAAATTCAATTAACGAAACAAGAAATTTATTTTGAACTTGGGCTTGGACAAAAGTGGAAACTGGAGGTGGAAAGACGCTCAAGACGCAGATGCGAATTAACCTTGAAAAGAAAAGACAGGTGGGACTGGTGGGAGACCAACTGCTTAGTTCTTTCGTCCTTTTCCAGCCCTATTAATTACGTTAGTCATCTCTGTCTGGAGCAGGAACAGCTGTCCGTTCTACCGGCACAATCAAAAATTATCGCGCACGCATTGTATCTTACCATCACAAAAGAAAACACAAACTTTGATAAGCCATGTGCCAGTGCCATGACAAAGAGTTACTCACGTTCGCATTGATAAGTCTTAATTGTTGCTAGACCATACCAAATTTTAGTGATTGTCCTTCAGATATTATGATCAGTTGTTTTAGTTCCTAAGTTCGAATTGTCAGTGACTCAAAAATACAAATAATGTTGGATAACTTGTTGGTAAACATCAAAAATCACGCAAACAGTCTCGGAGATTCCTTGAAATCCAAATCAAGAAAGATATCTTCGAATTTCAATGCTTTCAAGTATCACATAAGGAATAAGAGCAGATCCACATATTACACAATTACCAGAAAGGAGGAAACCGAATATTACAATGATTACTTGTCTCCAAGAGCCTATTCAATGACCACTTTCAGTGTAAATGACAGTTACAACATGAATTACCAAAATGAGTGGTTTCCTATACCTTTGTCTTTGGAGGATAGCAACAGTATTGTTGATCGATTCATTAGAGTTATTTCTGTGAATGATTCAAATGATGTAGGTTGCTTGTGAAGTTTGTAGGGAATGTTCATTTCATTTTGTTCTCCTATTACAGAGGAGAACAGACCGGGAAGAAATCAGGAGGAGACTTGCAATGGGCCCGGAGGATGATTATTACTCAGATCGTCCTGGCAGAAAACCTAGCCTTCAAGCTCGACTACAGAGTGGTGAGCAGTTGTTCAAATATTCTGTTGGGTATTGATTAATTACCACAGGTTCTTCTTCTGCAGGTATGAATTTGCAGATTTGTTTTATGAACGAAGCTTTGTCCGACACAGAAAGTCCTAGTTCAGACTCAGAATGTCCATTAACAAATCCCAAGCAACCAAAGTCGTCTCCCAAAACTGTGAAAGAAGAAAGGACTGTTGCACCCCCACAAAGGCCTGCTACTCTTTCTATTGGAGAGCCTTTACTCCAACCCCATCATGAACCTAAGACTGAAAACGATTTTTTCACTGAACAGGCTAGGTTACAAACTGAAGCCAGAATGGCACTTGCTCAAGCCAAAGAAATGGCCAGGATGCAGATGGAGGTAAGTTTTATATTATGCATTATTGAATTGTCTGACATTCAACTAAATTTTTGGTCTTAGATTGAGAAGCAAAAGCAAAAAAAGAGCCCCATTACAGAAATGGTCCGACACAGTTTAGAAAAGGTTGGAATTCCATTTCCAGAGGATAAAAGGAGATTATCCCGACAAATTCTCACAGAAATGAATGTAGCACAACTGCAAGTTATTGTTAATGATTTACATACCCAAATTGAGACACTCAATGAGAATTTGGTTAAGTTCCTGATGGATCGGGATGACTTACACATGGAACAAGATTCAATGCTTGTAGACATTGAAGATTTAACCCGATATTTGTAAGTTTTTTTTTGAATTTTTCATGATTGTAGTAATCACTTTTTCATCTTTAGGGGTGCCAAAGAACAAATTTTTAAAGATCAAACTGGACCTGCATCAAATAATAATGCCACTCCCCCCTCTCCAGCACCATCTTCCCCCTTAACTGTTTTAAATAACAGTGTTAAGCCACATTTACACAGGATAGCCAGTTTAGTCAAGAAATAACTGAATCATCAAGGCATCCGTGTTTTTGTATATACATTCTTTTGAAAAGTTAAACTGTAGGCTTGATAATCATCAGTCTAAAAATCTCTACAGGGGATTTGAAAAAATTATACGTAACTATTATGTGTAAAATAGGAACCAAAAATTTGTGACTAGTTTATAGGATTTCTATTTTTAATATGTATTGTCATTGTTCAGTTCTTGCCTTGGCGAAATGTGAGTGTTTGTTGTTAGAGTTTGTTATGAACCATATGATTTTTGTCTTTAATATGTGGTGTTTGCTTGATTTTTCATTTTTCAGAACTTCGTCTTTTGAAATTCATGACTTCATTTGCGAAATGTGATAATCTCACGTATTTATTAGCTCTCTTCTTTTATTTTCGATTCTCTTATCGTTTAGAGTAGATAGTCTTGTAACTATCAAGTATAAATATTTGCGAGGATTCTCTCGATCAAAAACATCAAATGGTGTTAAATTCTAGGCATGTAATATGCATGTGAAATTTCGTGATATTTTATTTTTGACATATCCTTGTATATCATTTTTCATAATGGGTAGTGAACGATCTGTACATAGTCCTTGAAAATAAGTGTTAGCTTATAAATGGTTGTGTTCCTTTTCTCTTACCAATGTTTGCTATCTGATAGATTTTAGAGTGACAATAAATATGGCCACTTTTCAGAGAA
The DNA here is from genome assembly GCA_910592335.1 of Adalia bipunctata. Classification (NCBI taxonomy): domain Eukaryota; kingdom Metazoa; phylum Arthropoda; class Insecta; order Coleoptera; family Coccinellidae; genus Adalia; species Adalia bipunctata. Next base: position 22,637,696 of record OU342950.1, read on the forward strand.
ATAATCTCAAATTGAAGGAATCCAACGAAAATATTTCAATTTCTCTTTTGAAAATATATCAGAGTATATTTTATGAAGAAAATAATTTGTTTCAACTCAGAACTGCTGTCATGGAGCAGTTTTTTTCAGTTGAAAAAAAATTATTTATGAAGCATAACTTGTCACTTTCATCATGTAGGATTGTAGGATGAAGAGAATATACGCCAATTCTATTTTTTCAACATTGATATTGATAAGCCTGTTTTGGGATTTCTTTGAAGTTTGGCCTATTTCCGATATTGAATAAGATTAAAGTTGCCAGAGTTTGCTATTATCCTCTGATCCATCTTGACAATGAAGACAAGGTTTAATTGAAGCATTTTTGAGAAGAGATTGTGTGAATTTTGTGGTTCTAATGGCGCCTAGTTCTAGCCTAGTATTCATATCTGTAATTAGTTCTGTACTTGAAATGATTTCATCTATACTAAGCAGCCTTTTGGCTATTTTGATTCATTAATATTATCGATTGATGAATCGAAGTGGCTGTGAGTCTGTTGGTTGTATATTCCCAAAGGCATTCACTGGTAGACACCAATTTGTAATATATCGACTGAAGCTTTTAATGTAAATAAAATGTAATTTTAAAGGTAATGAACTCTCGAAATCCTGGTTCGAGGGTCGACATATGTTATAGCGAAATGTTTGAGATACACTATTTTGGTCTATTTGAAGAACTTGATGACTTTTTGCCATGTGTAGATTCCTAGATACTATTTCAGATAGGCTTATTTTTGGTAATGTAGAATTGCTGTTACTTAATTCAGATGTGAGATAATCTACTTAAGTTTTGTCCCATATTTCCATTGATGTCTTTTGTTCTACTTCATTGCTCATGTAATAATGGAAAATATGCTCAAACTTCAGTATCACTGAAACTGGTGAATACTTTCTCTGAAGAAAAATCGAAATTTTTTATTTCACTCAAGGAAACCCACATTTTGTACAAAGTATTCATTTGAGTTTGGAACTTTTTCTGGGTTCCAATGTTATCTTATTGGTTTGAATTTCATGGATCATCTTGAATTTAATCAGTAAATTGTTATTACTTAGTTTTTGTGCCATAAGTTTCTCAGTTTGCACACACATAATCTAACAATTTATTTTGTTGAAAAGACTGCACTTGCATCCAAAGATATTATTCCAAATATACTAAACTTTCTCGAAATAAAACAAGTAAGTCTATTGTAAAATGTTATTTATTATAATGAAATTCCATCACTTAGATTATACAAAGCTTGAATAAATTATGAAATAAAAGTTTTTCCTTATTATACTCCATTCTCAGTAAATCCAAACGATTTATTTATCACAGAATCTTATACACTATTTTCAACAAATGCAAATAAAACAATCCATTTTGTTGAAAAATTTAAAGAAGAAAACGAATTGAAATTATTCTATATTACAAGAAGAAAAAAAATAAATTTTCACAAATTTACTTTCTCCTTTGACCACCTCCCCCAGATAAAATGACAGCAATTCGAATAAAGATATTTAGTGTGTCCATGTAGATAGAAAGACACCTGCAAAAACATTTCTCAACAAATCATAAAAAATAGAAATGGCCTGCCTTGAGAACATAATTTTTCTCTCTCAAAAGCAGCCCTGCACCTAGATATTCAAATCACTTACGAGTTAATTGGATCGTAAGGCCTTGCACCATACATTTCTGGAGCTGTGGTGTATCTCTCAGCTTGAGCTACTATTCTTTGAGTGTCATATAGTAAGAATCCAGAGAAAAGAATAAGGCCACCATACAGTGAAATAGAATATAGCCCTGCTCCTAGAGCTGTCATTGGGGAGAAAAACATGCTTCCTATTGAAGACACGAAAACCACTCCAAGGCCCATTGCTAAGGGTGCCCCCATGTATAGAAACTTTTCACTTGGTGCACAAACCTAATCGATAAAATAATCCAATTCACAAATTTCATAATTCCACACAATCATCTTAAAGATTTTTCAACAGTTCTATCAATTTGTACTCACTGCAATTGCACTCAATCCACCGACGACTCCAGCAGTGTACCAAGCTGCTCTCATCAATAGGGGACCACCCATAAAGCAAAGAGGAGCTAATACTGCTCCCATTGTAGCTGTATGAAGCACCCATGCTACTTGTTTGAGCCCTAATCCACCAGTATAAGGAATACTCTGACATAATATACCAGTTCCTATCATTGCTCCCATGCTTATCAAAATACCCTAAAACAAATTGAAAGAGTACTTCGAAATCCTCAATTGAAATTCTACTAACCATAAATCCTCCCTGGGTTGCGAGCCTCATGATTGTTGGGGATCTAAAAGCTGCCATGGCACTTGCTGCTGTTATACAAACAGATCCTCCAAAATACATGTAAGTTGATTTAACTCGATCTTTCACGTACTGAGGCCATACACTAAAAAGTAATTATAAGTTTTGGACCCTCCAATATTCAAGAACTTACGAAGCGTTGTCTAATATGCTTGCTTCACTAGAAAGACCTAAGCCATAATAACACAGTGCCCCTAAGCCCAATACTGAAGTTCCAGCTAATGCTCCTGCTCCAATCGCAAATGCTGTTGAGAAAGAAAATATATGAATAATCGTTTCATGTTTGGCTTTTTTCGACTTACGCTTTCCTGTTGTGGGTTGCATAACCCTTTCCTTTAGGGTGGCTCTACGTGCAGCCCTAGAAGCAGCATCCCTTCCTTCAGAAACATATAATCGAACCAGTGTTTGGTTCTTTGGTACGTTCCTTACATAGTTTAATTTTTGAAGGGAACCCAAGGTTTGGTATGAAGGTCCCCTGCACATTCTGGTGATCATTATTGATGCCATTATGAAGATCTGATGTTTTTTCCGAAAATTCTAGAAACGTTTTCTGAGGTTAACCTGGGTAACATTGCACAATTCATTATTATTACCAATTTTCCGATGGCAATTTGTGCTTACCTTTGAAATGACAACTTATCAATTTAGATGACTTGAATGTTAAAGTACGACGAAATTAATGTAACGATTTGAAAGATCGAAGATACTTAGAAATTGCGTTTCGTTTGTATTTGAATTTTATTTTGACAAATACAAAATGACATGCAAAGGCCGAACTAAAGCTAGTCATGGACTAGCTAGTTAAGCACTAACTCGAATTGTGTCCGATGATTTCAATATTCAAAATTATAACGTTATTAAGACGATGTCATATTTTTTGATTGAATATGCGGAGATAAATAAAAACTAATGGTCGAAGATGCACTCGATTCAGAATAGGTTCGATGACTAAACACATTCTATTCATCTCAAGAATAGGAAAAAGAGTAGGTACTCTATGACGTCTTTGCTATGACAACCAATATTGAGCTATCAAAATTCAAATATTTATAGGAAAAATATAGATGCATAGAACACCTGGTGAAACGACTCCTAAGTAAAAATCGTGAACAAAATTTGTAGATCAAAACAATTGAAATTTTGTGCTACTTCCGGAATAATCCGCAATATTCATCGGTCGTGGCGCGATGATCGGTATGATATAGGTTATGTTATGTTTTTAGACTTAAAGAGAAATGACACGATGACAGATGTGTTTAGGGAGTACATATTTTGAATAAAATCGAGTTTCGCCCAGTTTACAGTTGATTTCCTAAGGCTTTCCTGAATCTATCCATCTACAGTGCTATCTATCTATCAATGAAAACGGAGTACCTACATACAATATTTCGTATTGGTTTTATAGTGTAATTCTTCAGTTCTTCACCAGGCTAAATGAACGGGTGCTACTGTGTAAGCTTGACAACTTTTTCATCAATTTCATGTTACGGTAAGTACTAAAGAACAAATCGTAAATAACAATTCAATCTATTTCTAGTGAGTTATGAAGATAATATATCTTCTATAAAAACTGTTGTGTCATATGGTTATTATTTGAAGTGGAAAGGAAGGAATTGATCTAACTCTTGAACAGGTTTGCTTCTCATAGTGATTATTCAGTATTCTCAAAGGATATCGTTCTATACTATACTAAAATGGTAACTTGGGGGAATCTGTCTAAAAAGTAGTTCCAGAAGAATCTCAAAATCGCAGCGAAGCTGCCATACAGTGAGGAAATTTTCAGAATTTTCTAAATTAAATTTCGATTATTATTCCCTGTATGGATTAATTGAATAAGAAGGTACACAGTTCTATTTTTTATGTGCAAAACTTGTAGAATATTACTTTTCTGTTTTCAGATTTGGAGAAATGATTGACATGAAAAACAGAATAAATATAATATGCTCAAATATCTTAAATTTTTTATTGGATGGGCTCAAGTCTGAAGATATGTTACTGTGGTGAGTAAACGTTTTTTAGTAATCATATGATTTCTGTGGGTATTGTTATTGTTACAAAAAGTGATGGTAATAAATTTATTATTCACAATTAGAGAAATAATTGAATATAATAGTAGGTTTGATAAGGAATTTATTAATAATTATTGTGACATAAATGTAAGTAATTATTGAATTGAACCATTAGTATGAAATTGTTTAGAGAATAAGCTGACAAGGGAATTGTTTTCTCGATATGAAATATCTTCTTCCTCTTTTGGAAATTATATATTATACTCTAATCTCAATAGAAGAGTGCCTTCATGCTGGTCAACTTTTTAAAAATACCTAAAAATCACTTCCCTTTTTTCGCAATGATTCAACTTTTACGTGGAAGCTTTAATCTTAATGAGTGTATCCTGAAAATATTAGATGTCACGAAGGTCTTCATCAGAGGTTATAAATTCTTGTTTTCTAATGTTTTTATCAATGGATAGAAAAATGAATATCCCCACGAAAAATTTTGTATGAAGGATTTGAATTTTCATCCATTCCCGAAGAAATAGAACTTGTTTACAAACCTGTTGTAAAATGTGAAACAGATTATTATATGTGTTTTCTTTGAATTCGTGGGATTATATTAAGACTTTCAGTAAATTAATGTATTATTAACAGTGTAATGTCGAGTTTATTAAATATTAGTGTATAAATTGGCTTTTCCCTTCTAATTGGATCGAAATTCTACGAGGAATTCAAAGGAAATTAATTATTGCTCTGAATGCATGAGAACATACTACTGAATAAACAACACCTGCCATTAACTATGATCTGGATGTGAATAAGTTCTGATGCCCCTGAGAAATTGAGATCATTGTACTGGAAAATCATTATAATCAAGTATCACTTTTTAATCATAGTATATTCTTAAAAAATAAGGGGGAAATTCATTAATTCAACATCAGAACTTGGCCAGTGAATACCACAACTCAAAATATCAGTTAGTACACAATATATTCACTAAAAATATTGTTCCCAGTTGTTTGAGAAACTCTCAAAAAAAAACTACTGTTAACTTCACAAACATTTTCAGTTTTATTTATACTTAAATTTGTGTCTCAAGCACACTATTCAAGGATTTTTTGATCTGAATATAAATCTGAAATTAACTTGACATAATCGTATACGTGAAGGGGACGCATATATTCTTTGCAGCAAGGTTTCCCATCAATAGTTTATCTATCCATGCTTTTCTCCAGTCCAATTTATTCAATATGCCAAAGGCATTAGTGATGAGGTATCTTTCTTAGGAGATTTATGAAAACGAATAGCCCTGTTTTTACTTTTCCTTGAAGAGTTATTGAAAACAGTTTTTTCCAGTACTAGCACTTTGCTTACATTATTATATAATCAATCCACTGACCTAAAATTCAAATATATCATTAGGATTAAAACATAAATCCTTCCGCTTAGATACTTCACCTTTTTTAAATTATAGAAAGATGAAGTCACAGCTCAGTATCTCGAATTATGAGGATCAACTTTATAATACCCTTGTTGATGATTATGGAATTGAACTTTCTCAACAGTTAAAATGGCACCAGAAAATAAAACTCAAACAAGACACCTTGTAACCTAAAATACGATAAATTTATGAATATTTTAAACAGAATAACACCTTCTAAACTATTTTATTTCAGTACTGCTCCGGAAACAATAAAAATTGTCAAATATCCCTCAAGAATACCTGGATTTAAAAAACAGCTTAGGAGCAAGTAAAAAAAATAAACAAATTACTCGTTTTCTAGGTTGGATTTTTTGATGAAAATCATAGATTTATAGCATTTCCATTAATGAAAACAAGAATTTATAGTCTCTGATGAAGATCTTCGTGACATCTAATATTTTCAGGATACACTCATCAGAATTAAAGCTTTCAGGTAGGAGTTGAATCATTGCGAAAAAAAGGGAAGTGATTTTTAAGTATTTTTATATAGTTGGTCAGCATGAAGGCACTCTTCTATTCCAAATGAGGTCTTTGTCCAGGTTCATACCATCTATAATAATTTCAGTTTATTCTGAAAACACAAACAATAATTAAAAATGGATACAAGTACCAGTACACCATAGTCTTCATTTATAGTTTTCATCTTTTCTGAACACATTAGATTACTGTAGTTCTGAGGAGTTACCATTTACTCCTTACTCCTTTTACATCTACTGATAGATCTTACAATGTTATGAGAAAACTCCAAATGAAATAATAAGTTGCTATATCCTCACTTGAAAATTTACTGAAGTCTTGCCATTTTTGCTAGTTGCTTGGATTTTCGTGTTGATTCTCGTTTCTTCTGCTCACTAGCACATGTAATACTCAAACGAGATATGATGTAATATTTAATTATATTCCTAGATAAGAATTTCATGTGCATGCTACACCCTAGCTGTTGTTTTGGGGAGAAATTTGCCAACATTTCCATTATGAGGAAAAGGGAGTTTCTTTTTAATTCCCCCTCGAAAACAGATGCAATTGTCTCTTCTACATCCTTGAGAAAATTGATCATTTTTTTTGAAGGGAATGTCAAGTACCCTCTACTTTTTCTCTTAATGAAAATGTTGAAATTTTCATTCCCTTCTCCTCTTATTGATTCCAGACATTCTGGGCATTGCGTTTCTTTAGAAATTTTTTTTGTGACATAGCCGCAGAAATATGCAAAGGCTTCATCTGGTTCCGTAAACCTTTCTTCTACCTCAGACACGGCACCTTCTCCAATTTCGATGTCGAAAATTACTTTTTTTTTCTCTTTCAGCTCACCAAAATGAAGGAGAGACTTCATCATTTCCCCACCTGTTACATTGCTACCTCTGGGAGGTTTTATCAATGAAAATAGAGACATAAGCCTGAAAATTTGTCCAACCTGAATGGACTCTGGATGGGTATTGCATCCACCAGCTGCTCTCATCATACCAAAGAAGTGCTAAAAATTTATATTCAATTTACTCCATGATATTGAAATGTAATTTTGAATTCCATGAGTTATATATTACCTCCAGATGATCTTGATTCATTCTGGATGTCATCAAATACTTAAAACCTATAGAATTAAGATATTGTGCCAAATCCATTGTGGATCTGATGGTTGCTCTCAAACCATGAAATGTGGAATCTGTTAAAAACAGTTTTTGGGGAGAGCATTGCTTCCATAAATCCATGTATATTAAAAAGGTATCTAAGTACTGGAAAAATACAACAAAAAATATAAATTGATATAAGTTTTGGTTTTATTGATATGTTCTCATGAGATTTTGCTATATGATCATTTATATAGTATGAACAGAGTTTTGATAAAACACCAAACTTTCTGTGGAGAACATTATTTAGGCTTCTTCCAAATATCGAAAATAAAATTGAACAAAGCCACCAATTATCAATTTAGGTTTGGTTTGGTTAGAATGTGGGTGTTATTATTGGAATCAAAATTTTTGTGTATGGTGTTTACCTCATATTCTAAGGAATTTATCCTCAATCCAGTATCTGGAGAAGACGAGTTTAAAATGTCTATAAGTTTATTAAACCTTTGGCACAAAACAATTGTTGGTCCAGCATTGATGAATAAGTCATCTTTTCCACCATATATTTCGAGGGCAACTGCTGTAGTATTGCTGAATAACTATGGTCAGAATAAATTCATTAATTCCCTAATGAGACCTTTTTATTTAAAAGTTTCCTAACCTGGAAAGCTAATCTGGTGCTCATTTTTTCCCCTTGATGGGGATAAATATGACTTTTTGTTAATCTGAAAGCCATCCTGAAAGTTTTTTCAGATTCCTTTAGAAATAAATTTTCTATATCTGAAAATTTAGCTACTCCTTCTGGAATCTGTTAAATTTGTTCTTTAGTTGAGGCAACAAATAATCAGTACTATCTTACTTGGAATTGTTTTCTTTGAAAAAAAATATTCCTCACACATTTTATCAAATGTGGGAAATCAGAACACACTCTCAATTTTCTGGAGGAATCCATTGGGTGTTCGATCCACGGTTCCAGGCTGTTTAAAATTCCCAAATGAATCCACATTTTCCTATTCCATGTAGCGCCATCAGTCGTAACTACATCTATGAATAACCCCGAATTTTCACACAAAATAATGGCTTCCAAAATTATTTTTGACAGGATTTCACCGGTTACATCGCCTCCACTTAGGAAGCATGCCAATGCCTGGAGGCCACGACCAGCGAATGGTTGAAACATCAAAACTAAGGCATGGTCTCCAAGCCTGTCTTCCATCTTTTCTGAGCCATGAGACCCTAGATTGATGAAGCCAACAAAATCCATCAAATTTTTATCAAATTTTTTTGTTGGTGTTATCTTCATCTCATCTACTAATAAGCACCCATGTCTTTCCCACAGTTTCATATGCTTAGTTTTTTCCTTCATTACAGCAAATATTTCCTTGTTAAATCCAAAGGAGCCGTCTATATTTCTAATATACCTAAAAAATGTTCTTTATATCATGCCCCCTTTAAATTTATTACAATATGATAAATCTGGAAAAGCTAATAGTTAACTAGCGTTAGTCAAAATTCATGATCTTGTGTGCTGTAAACATTTTACCGAGCCCAACTTGCTTACACAAAATTTCAGCTCAGTAAAAGTTCACAGTTCAACTATTTTTATAAATATTTATTATGATTAATTCTTTGTGATATCAATATGATAAACAGAACAAACAAAAAAATATATAAAAATAAACGGTTTTCATGAAAAATATAAAGGTTCCTCTATGCAGGATCTAATTGAAAATTTAAACCACCGAAGGACACACTCAAACTATCATACACAGTTTATCAAAATCGGTCCAGCCATTTAGGAGTGACAGAAATTATAAACAATAGAAAGATGCAGAACAACTCACCTAGATATTGTGCTAGAACAAGGTAGGGGAAGAATGTTGTTCTGCCGCATATGATGATAAAGTTTTGGACTTTTGATTTTCATCAAAATGCATGAATACATCCAATCCAAGGAGTATCTTTTTCCAGAACCTTTAGATTGGCCAGCCTTACAACAATTTTTTATCATCTCTTGTTGAGAGATCGGTAAATATTTAATGAACTCATCAATTTTTTTATCATCAATCCTCTTAATTTTCAAATTTTTTATGATACGCTTTAAGTGAGCATTTCTTCTCTTCACATAATATTTTTTATTCTTGTTTGTGCGACTAAGCTTCTTCTGTTGCTCTCTCTTTTTCAAAAAATATTTGTATTTAATACATCTCGCACATACTTTTTTATTTACAAAAACCTCACAATGTTTGCTCTGACCTCTACTGCAGATATTTTTTTTGTTTATTTCCTCAATAAATTCTTCCAAACTCTTGGCATCTGTGATAGAATTTTTTGGCATGTAAATTTTTTTCGAAGTAGTTGCATAGATTTCAGTTTGTGTGGCAACAACTGATCTTTCGATGAAAGGAAATTTTTTGTCCAATGCAACTTTGGAAAAAATAACGTGTTTTTCCAAAGTTTGTACATTCCATCCTGTTGGAAGTTGTATTAAAGATATGTCAAAAGAAAAAATTCTGTTAAATTCCACATTATCCTCATTTTCAATGGCAGAAACTTCTTCTATTTGGGATGTGGTAGGTAATGGTTGGGGATCTTGAGGAGGGTATGAGGGGTAGGTCACAGGGCTTGAGGCAAAGCTCCTGAGGTGAAAAAAAAATGTCAAAGATACCACTAGTTTATTTAGTAAATCTACTATACTGTAACATGAATGAAATACATAAAAATTAATGCTGTAAACTGAAAAATCAGAACAAATTTCTTTGTTGCACAGGTTAACTCGACTATTTAATGAATATTTCATTCCACAAATATGATATGTATAATTTTCTTCTCTTCTATATTAATTTTTTTTACATATTTATGTATAGGTACCTAATCCAAAAAATTATCAGTAATGTACAAAATTTTGTAAATCCAGGAGACAGAAATTACTACATCTACATTTCCTACTTAACAATAAAGATTAATCAATAGATCCCATGAATGAATCATGCAAACACAAATCAAGGATTTTTAACCATAATATTGCATATAACTATGTTTGATTGAGTCATCCTCTATTTGGTGGAAATCCATTTCAACAAATAAAAAATAAACTACTTTCCACGATGAGATATATTTTTTAGTGGAAATCTAATTTTTTTTAATTTATACATATTGCATAATTCATTTTTGTTATTCAACAAATATATAATATTGAGTTCATGCAACACTTGAGCAAACACATAGGTATATGCTATATGGAATTTTTGAATTAATATTGAATTTATAATAAACAATGATTTTATGAAAAACATTTAGTTATGGTAATATATAAATATATATATATTCCCACTATCCAATTTTCTATATATATATAATTTCAGATTTATCGACTGTGTATATTCAAAATTAGTAAACTTCATTTGGGTTAGCAGTCGAAAATTAAATAAAGCAGAAAGCTTGAGAAAGAAGGAAAAAAGAGACTTTCTCCAATTCTCGACTGCTAACCCAAATAAAGTTTACTGCGGGAACCCTTATTAGACCATATAGTTTATAGTGAAAAAGGGGTTACAGTCCACTGTGACCTTAAAGTCTATTAATTGTGCCCCCTAACATAGCTATTATCATCGCGCCTCCTACAGCTTGCCTACCAGTCCCAGAGATTTGATGCAATCCAGTATCTGGGACAGTTTCAACAAGGATAATTCCCTACTGTTTCTTGTCCATAGCACTCTTTCATCTGGCTTGCAATGGCATAGCATTCCGTAACAGGGGAATAGGAGTTTTTTCCCCTCCCCACAGAATCTACACTCGTCAGTGTCCGATAAACCCATTCTCAACAGATGCTTCTCTTTAGTCTTTAGTGACAATGTCCTGTGAGAAAGGCAGTGCGTAGGTGTCGTTGGTCTTACGGAGATCCAGATATTTTTCGGATCTAGCAGTGAGCCATCCCTGGGATATTCCACCAGAGTTTGTCCCTTTCGGTTTTCTCCTTCACCATAAACTCATTCTTATAGGTGCATTTTCCTGCACCACAGAAGGGTTATGGGCCAGTGAGTGTGCTCTTTCTGGCAAGTGTATTGGCCTCTTCGTTTCTTATGATTCTTGTATGACCAGGAACCCAGATTAAAAAGACCTTATTCTTTTTGCCTACCCCATTGAGTTTGTTCCGGCACTCCCAAATCAGCTTTGAGTCAATAGGAGCTCGGTGCTTTAACTGCAGCTTGGCTTTCTGTATGAATAGCTATAAAGCACTTCTGATGGTTTCTCTCTAGATTTATATCTAGTCATCTCCCGATCACAAGTATGTACATATTTCCTTTTGAAGGACGCTTGTACAGGAGCCTAACGATAGTGCATACTTGGTACTTGTCCTGTAAATCCCAGTGCCAGCTCTTGTAGCAGATTTAGAATCATCTGAATACCATTTTATTGTATTTTCTTCGAGATTATAGTCGATGTATTGGACAATGGCTAGCAAGCTACTGATATAATGATTAAATGATTCACTTTTGGAAATTAAAATAGATTATTCTTTGATTCTAATACTTACAATCGAATTGGTAGACTACCCATTCGCTTCATCATTCCAAGGCAGTCACTAGGAAAGTGTCTGGAGCAAACAAAACCACCTGGAGGAAGATATTTCCCTAATCTAAGACTCCATTCCCTCTTTTCAGTGTTATTCTAGAAAATTCACAGGAATTTCAACATAATTCACATGATTTAGGATGAACTTATGAATTATGAAGATTGGATTAGTATGCAAACACAAATAACCATTCCTTCTGCTAATTCTTATTGAATAACATATATATTATCCTCTCACCTTTGGTATCGGGTATAAATGGATCGATTTATTATCGATTCTCGACTGTCCGCAGATAATACAAAAACGCATTTTTACGATAAAGAATATAACGATCAAACTGCAAACAAAACACAACTAATATTAACCAACTAAATCAACCAACTAAATTAACAAAGGACTAAGGAGATACAACAAATATTTCTATCAACAAATATTCCACAATAATCTCATCAAAACAATAAATGTCATAAATTCCAACAAAACATGCTAGGAGCTCCTAGATGATTAATTGAATTTCGAATTCGAATGTCATAATATTGTGGTTATGGAAGAAAAGCGCGACATCTTTTGGGAGAAATGAAAAGCCGCACAAAGTATCACGTGATCAATCGACAAGAAAGTCTTAAACAAAATCTAATCAGTTCCAACACCAGGTATTCTATGCATCTATGGAAAAATATTAAAAAATTAAGAAATTGTACTCTTTATTTCTTACATAACACTTTATAGAAAAAACCATTCTTAAATCACATTTTCTTTCATCTCTGTAAATGTTTAACAAATAACAAATTCAATGACATATTTCGCAAGAGAAGAATTGAAAATACACATAAATATTATTAGGGAACAAATACTGGAATATTATTTACAATTGAAATATATGGGGGAGACAATATATTTATAACAATTCCTATTGAAATAGAATGAATTAAGACATTGAGGGTATTTTATGATACATTGTGTAAGAACAAGTTTATATAGGATCATATGTATATAAAAATAGAAATAACATTAACCTATTTGTAGACAAGAATGAGCATTCTTTAAGTGATTTTCATAAAAAGTGGATCTTAGTATTTTGAATAATGTGAATTTACCCATTTATGAGAATCAATGTACAAATTCTGAAGTCAAAATTATATCAGTCCATTATTCCAATAATCCAAAATTCTCAATCCACATTGTATAACCACAATTGTGTTTTCATCACTGGTCAGAAGTCCTAATATTCATTTGTTTGAAATATTCAGGGGCAACTTCCATCAACCAATCAAACTCAACCGTTGTCAGTCCCCTCAAAAAACACTTGGACGTCTGCACTATTTCTGTGAAAAGCACCAAATTGTTGGCAGTTCCATGGAGCACAGAACTTGGATGTATCCAAGCTTTTTGCTTCTTGTGCAACTGTAAAAGAAGATTATTGGTTTTTCAATTCGATCAGACAACAATTCAAGAAGGCTGTATCTCCAGAACGATTTTTCCCATTAGAAACCTGAACTTTTTTTTGAAGTAATTGTGATTATGAAAAAACTTACCGTTATATAATGACGATCCCTGAAACTATACTCTGCTATGTTCATGAACAACCCTGCTAAAAGACTCTTCCTCAGGGGTTTCAATTGGTTGCTACACGAAGTTATTTGAATATCACATTTCTTACAAATATCTTTTAACTGAGTCCTCACTTCCTTAACATACGTCATATTCCTGAGATTAATGAAATGTTCATGACACCACGCTTTCTTATTACTTTTACCATCGTTGGAAAACTCCCTAAATATATTCAAAAGTGTGAGGAGATCACCCTCCGTAGAATGAAATTTTTGCCGCACTGCTTGCGCTTGTTCTTTCCTAGTTGTTGGATTAAGTAACACATTCTCCGCACTCAGAAAAGACACTGCTGTTAAAGCTTCTGCCACACAGCCGTTTTTCTCAGCTGCCAATATAATTTTCGTGTATTTTGGGTCTAATGGGAACTTGGTCATTTTTTGTCCGATTTCTGTCAATTTTCCAGTCTCCACCTCTTCAATCGCTCCTAAAAGTTTCAATTCTTCAAAAGCAGCATCGAGAGTCTCTTCCGAAGGTTTACTCATGAAATCAAACTTCTTTGCATGAACTCCAAGAGCTAAAAGCTGCAGGACTACCGATGTAAGATTTGCCCTTTGAATTTCTGGCTCGGTTGACTCTGCCATACTTTCAAATTGTGATCTTGTGTAAATGCGATAGCAGTAACCCTCAGAATCTCTACCAGCTCTTCCTAATCTTTGGCATGCCTGTTCTTGAGATATCCTTTGGACTTTGAGTGTCTCAAGACCTGTTGATGGATGGTAAGATCTCACTTTGACCATGCCACTGTCAATGATATATCTAATTCCACTAATGGTAATACTTGTTTCTGCAATGTTTGTACTGATGATAACTTTTCTGTGACCTTCGGGAACTGATTGAAATACGTTCATTTGTTGAATTGAAGTCTGAGCAGCATACAGAGTGAATACTTTCACTGGAGGTCCGTCAACGTCTGGATCTTTTGCTAGGAGTCTTATTTGCTGTGCTGCTGTTTCAATTTCCTCTTGTCCAGTTAAGAATATCAACACATCATAACTGAAAGGAAAATTATGTTGATGAATAATACACTCATTAAAAAGTATCTTGTTAATATTTCTCAATTTGAAAATTGAGTGAAACTTACTTGGGTGGTGCTTCCCTATGTATTTTGAAGAATGTAGACACACATGCAGTTGGATAATCCTCATTTGGATTGCTCAAATAGAACAAAGTAACAGGAAACATCCTGCCTTCAATATAAATTGACTTACAGTTATTGAAATAGGACTTAAAACTTTCTACATCAAGGGTTGCAGACATAACAATAATCTGAAAATAAAATTTATAATGCGGTTGTTATGAATCATAAATAATCTGTGTTTACCTTCAGAGGAGCAATATTCCTTTCTCTCCTCTTCTTTTGAGCTTCTTTAACAATACCAAATAAAACGTCTGTATGTATAGTTCGTTCATGAGCTTCATCTAATATAATAACTGTGTAATTCATTAAAAGTTTATCAAACATAGCTTCCCTGAGCAACATTCCGTCAGTCATATATTTAATTTTGGTTCGCGGAGAAGTTTTATCTTCAAAACGAACTGTATATCCTACTGTTTCACCAACGTCCATCTGAAAGTGAGAATTAAAACCAAACCAAACATTTTTAACGAATCAACTTACACTTTGACAATTTTCCTGAGCAACTCTTTTGGCTAAACTAATTGCAGCAACTCTTCTAGGTTGTGTCACTGCGATACAACCATTTTCTTCCAGCTTAGCTGAATGTATGTATTGCGGAATCTGAGTAGTTTTACCAGAACCTGTTTCAGCAATTATCACTAGTGTCTCGTTAGACTTTATAATTCCCAACAACCTATTTCTATGTGCAAATATGGGTAACTTTCGTCTTTGTTCAAATAGGTTTATTTTAGATTTTCCATTGCTACTGGTCCCATTCAACTTGATTCCATTACTTCCATTGCTATTTCCGTTACAATATGAGGCACTTGTAATGGTGCAAGGTTTATCCGAAACCGGGGTCAGTTTTATTTTTTTAGGAGGTGGTCCACCATTAGTTTTGTTGATATTAAAAACAATGGACGGTTTGTTTTTCATCTGGAATTTCGGAGTATTTGGTTTGGTTTTGTTACCTCGGTTATATCTCGATTCTTCTTCGTCCATTTTCTTGTATTTTGATGCAGAAATTCGAATAAAAAACGGTTCAAAACTGAAAAACCACCAAACAAGATAACCATGTAAACACCAGCCGAGGCCACGTTTCAATTTTAGGTTATGTCCCGGTTGTCATAATCATAGAGTTAACATACATTTTCTTCTTCTTTTATTGTATTTGGCAGCGGGGCCATCTACACTAAAATGGAATATTTCGTTTCCAAGGTAAACTACCCTGGTCATATTTAGTGGGTTCCTTTTAGCTCCCGGGCAGGAAAGGTAACACAAAACACAACAGGATGGGACTGAAAGGGTGTTGGAGTTGTTAGTAGTTAAACTTCACTAACATTAAAGCTTATATCCACATGAATTTAAAATCCGTAGAGTAGTGATCTGTAAACTAAAATATTGTCGGAAAATATCAAATCCTGAACATCCAGGGGGAAAGAATAATTGAGGGACAGCTTTGCAATGTCATCATATAGGAGTTTACTTTTATGCTCATTAAGAGAGCATGCAAAAAAAGTATGTTGCAAGTCTCCTCTCTCTCCGCATGAACACTTGTCATCATCTCTTCTGACCTGAATTTTGAACAAATGTGCAGGGGAGGAGCAATGGTTAGCCTTAGCCTGTTAATCGTTGTGACATTACCTCTTAGGGAGATCCATATACTTAAACTTCTATACCGCTAGCATTGTGCAAAAAATTGCGTAAAAATGAAGCCAAGACCTGGACATATGATGGCTTATACGCATGCGCTATAGCCGCCATATTGCCCCTACCCTGCTTAGAATCCTACTCCAAGCTACTTCCCCTTATTCGCGCATGAGCAGTAGTCTCCATATGCCTAGGTCGACGGCTTCAAGGAAATTCACAAGGATCAAGTTATAGGTATAGAATTATTTGGGGAGATCAACTGAGCGAAACCATGGACCTTGATTAAATTTGGTGGAGTTTATCATCACTGAATACAGATGACCTTTATGAAGGGACGTCTGTCTCCACTCTTCTTTCCACTTTTCGCATATGTTACGTTTGAGTTTAGGCCAAAATTCTTTTATATCACCTTCAATAGGGGAGGGCTGAGGCAATTGACTGCCATCTTCAGCCAAGCGATCAGCACTTTCATTGCCTTTGATGTTTGTGAGGCTGGGAACCCAGACGAATTTTATTCGCCGGTTGGAACAAGAGAGGGGGTAGATTTTATGTCTAATGGACAGGGTGGTGTAGTCATTTTGGGAGTGAGGAAGCCAATTTTTGATTTTTTCATGGTCACTCCTGGAATCAGTAATCACCAGAACCCTATTAGCTTTCATTTTTTCAGCTCAGGAGACGAGATAGAGAAAAAGGAAGGAGCTCTCTCCCTGAAGAAAACACTTCCAGGGTTATATACTCCAATACCGTTATCCCTTGATTTTGAGGCGTCAGTAAAAATTCACGACTTCTACGAGTAATGGGGGAATTTTTCATTGCATCTCTCAACAAATGGGGCAGAATTGTCCAGATCCGACTTACTCAAGTTCAAGGAGAAGAAGGGAACATCAAAGTAGTGGACTGATAAGTGGAGACAAAAACGAGTAGAGTAAACATAATTATATATGTGTTCTATGATGCTACCAAAGACTACTAATACGAGACTTGAAAGTTGATAACACAGCCTTCTCCAGAATGATCTAGACCAGTTTAACCATGGGTTTGGCTATCTTTCAGGTGGATTTGCGAATGGAGAAGATAAGAAATACGATAGATTCCATAAAGACGATCCGTTTCGGTCTTTCGGATGCCAGAAAATTTTGGAGAGTAGAAAATGTTCCTCAACCGGAATTTAATTAATTCTAAAGTCGAGCATTTGTCCCCTTGAACGTTCTTATTTCTCAATTTGTTATCGAAAGTCTTCATTCTACATATGATTTATATGAATTTTTGCAGCTTCATATTGAAAAAAAGTAACATTATGATACAAAATGGCGAATGAACTGGGCACAAGCATACCAACTTTTGAGTGCTGTGACCTGTCACCTGTTACTTGTGTTGTGATCATAGACTCAAGACTCAGTTGTTTTTATAACAATCTTCAAAACAAATAGAAGAAAATGTGTATTGAGAAGAATTATATAACGTTTTCTTCCATCAATTACATATGTATAATCAACAGTGAAAGGTCATTTCTCTAAACTAAAGGACCCCGCACACTTACTTAGGAAAAGCGGGTCCGGTGAATTTTCCCCATTTTTACATATTATATTATATCAACCTTAAGAACAATATATCAGATTTTCACGGAGGTCTCACATCCGGTTTGGTCTAAAGAGCGTTTCTAAATTGCAGCTACGGAAAAATGAATCTTCAAATTTTGATGATAATTCTTCTAATTTTCAGAATTTCATCATGATGCCTTGGGTTCTGAATAACAAGATATCACAGATATCCAAACACCGCCCACCACTTTAAGTTTCGTTATACAGGCTGTTCCATGATGAAGCTGTATAAGTAACTGAATGTAACTTTGTTAGTGACTTTGGGACCACTCTGAGTTTTTCAAAATATGATACCATGATGTATGTCCATCTCTGTAGGAAGTTTCTTTAATGTACAAAGAACAGTTGCAGAATTATTCAGGTTTGAATTCGGATTTCATACAATTTTTCTTTAAAACTTATCTGTATAGTCGAGATTGCTGTCAAGGAATATAGGTTTTCATTCAGTATAATTATCATGATAGGTATTGACGGTCTGTCTAAAGGTGTTTTTTTTCAGGAATGTACAGGATGGACATAATTCGGTGTCACTCCTCATTTCGATATCATCAAAATCTGTTTATATAGAAAAACAGTATTATCATTCCAGGTTGTTGTATATTTGACTTTGAGCACCCTTAGGAAACATATTTTTTTGAATATTATACCATAAAAGTATGTCGACCTTCGTGAAAAATTTCACTCGTGTATAAATAATTAAAAGATTTTTGCCAAATCATTCACGTTTTAGTTCAATATACACCATAACTTGAAATAATCATTATCAAAAATTTACATAAAAATGTATTAGCACAAAATATGAAATCAATTAATTCCAATCTTAAAATAGGGTTATTAACACGACTGATTAAACAATTGAAAGATTTAACAGTTGAAAGACTGAAGATTTCAGCTTTATATTTGTTACACCACTATATAATCTAGGACAGTTACTAAAAGAAGGCATGGAATAATAACTCCTGCATTCAAGATAGCGAGAGTTGAGTAAGTGGGTACTTAATATTTCGCATAATATATGTCGTATCCAAGAAACCAGAGTACGCTTGTTATGTGAGCACATGTCCCCAGGGTTCTGGCTCCAGTAATGGTTTATATTGAACTAAAACCTGAATGATTTGGCAACAATCTTTTAATTATTTATACACGAGTGAAATTGTTCACAAAGGTCGACATACTTTTATGGTATAATATTTATAAAAATATGTATCCTTGAGTGCTCAAAGATACAACAACCTGGAATGATAATACTGTTTTTCTATATAAACAGAGATAGCGAAATGAGGAGATTTGTGACACCGAATTATGTCCATCCTGTACATTCCTGAAAAAAAACACCTTTGGACCGACCGTCAATACCTATCATTATAATTATACTGGATTAAAACCTATATTCCTTGACAGCAATCTCAACTACAGATAAGTTTTAAAGAAAAATTGTATGAAATCCGAATTTAAACCTGAATAATTTTGCCACTGTTCTTTGTACATTAATGAAACTTCCTACAGAGGTGGACATACATCGTGGTATCATATTTTGAAGAAATCAGAATGGTCCCAAAGTCACTAACAAAGTTACATTCAGTTACTCATATAGCTTCATGGAACAGCCTGTATAACGAAACTTAACGTGGTGGGCGGTGTTTGGATATCTGTGATATCTTGTTATTCAGGACCCACGGCATCATGATGAAATTCTGAAAATTAAAAGAATTATCATCAAAATTTGAAGATTCGTTTTTCCGTAGCTGCAATTTTGGAACGCCCTATAGAACAAACCGGATGTGAGACCTTCGTGAAAATCTGATATATTGTTCTTAAGGTTGATATAAATATAATATGTAAAAATGGGGAAAATTCACCGGACCCGCTTCTCCTAAGTAAGTGTGCGGGGTCCTTTACAATAGTTTACTGATTTATGAAGACTATCACTGATCCAATCGAAAAAATATTCCCAAAATAAAACGAAACAGTTCAACAATAACATCATCAGTAACATGCCAAGCCAACAATCCCAACTTCTTACGAAATGGCATGGTTCATCGAGTTTCTGTTAATTTGCATCGGGTCGAATCGCTGCGAGTAGATATCGGGATCTTTATGCGGCCCATGAAAATCTAAATGGGCCATCAACATGATCGAACGTTCCACGATTTCCCCGATACGGAATGTATAATCGCTTATAAAGGAGGTTTCAGAGCCAAAAAGAGTTGAAGCAGCATTGCTGAGCACCATCGACTCCGAAACAAATGTTTTTGTTGTATTCAGAAAAACGTTTCAATGATTTATCGCTAGCATTAAGTTTAATTAACAATGCTAGGGTTCACTTCGGAGGAAATATTGCGGAGGTGCACCATCTTGTTCGAACCATATGTTTTGAACTGAACATTGATCTCCTCTATCGGCACAAGTCTTTGTGTTGTCAACTCTGAATATCTTTCTACTGAAAGGATGCTGTGTGAAAAGGAAGAATGGGAAAAGGAATACAGTACCCAAAATTTTAAAGTAGATATCATGAAATGGTATAGGCATTGTTTAAACAATGGTATAGGTACAGATGGTTCTAAAACCAAGACAAGGGCCGGCGCTGGAGTATACGGGGCAAGAACCAAGTGTACACTATTGTTAGGCTCCTACTCCAGTGTTTTTCAGGCAGAAATACTTGCAATCGAAAGAAACTATCAAGGGTGTGACATAGCTATCCATTCTGATAGCCAAAACTATTAAAGCACTGAACTCCTATGTCATAGACTCAGAAGTGATATGGGAGTGCCGAAGGAAACTTTATGCAGTCTGAAATAACGAAAAGGTCTCTTTAGTCTGGGTTCCTGGTCACTCAGGAATCAAAGACTACGAAGAGGCCAACCCACTAGCCAGAGAAAGAAGACAAACTCCACTTCATCATCACTCAGCTCTCTGCGTCCACTGCTGGACATAAGAATTCTGCCCATTCCTTCCTGTCTTGAGCTCTCTGTATCCAGTTGCCTGCATATCTCTTTAGATCGTCCGTCCAACGTGTAAGAGGTCTTCCTTTATTTCTTTTGTGCAAGCGCGGGCTCCACTCGAGCAGCCTCTTCGTCCATATCCCGTCCATCATTCGTGCCACATGTCCAGCCCACTTCCACTTGAGTTTGCGAATTTGGACAACCACGTCTGTGACGCCGGTTCTTCTTCGTAGATCTTCGTTTCTTACATGATCCTGCAATGAAACCCCGAGCATGGACCTTTCTTTCCATCTTGCGCTGTGTTACCATAAGTTTGTTAGTTAGTGTCAAGGTTTCAGCTCCATAGGTCATGACTAGCAACACGCATCGATCGAACACCTTTCTCCTCAAACATTGTGGTATGAGGCTCTTAAAGACGTCCGCAAGCTTTACATAGGCTGTCCAGGATAATTTAACTCTTCTTTTCATTTCGCACGTTTAGTTGTCTCTTGATATTTGAACCTCCTGACCAAGATAATTATATTTGTTCACCAAAGCGACCTCCTCATCACCGATGGAAATTTGCTCACTGCGAACTAAAATTTGTCATAAATTTTGTTCTTGAGATATCCATTTTTAGACCTACGTCAGTAGTGTCAGTACATGCGTTTTGTAGTGCCCGTAATATATCTTCAACGTCTTTAAGGTTATCTGCTAGCAAAACTATATCACCTGCAAAACGTAGATTTGTTAAGTTTCGACCGTCTATATTTAGGCCCTTGTTTTCCCAATTTAGTTTTTTAAAAGCATACTCCAAGACTGTGTTATAAAGAGTTTGGGCGACATCGCGTATCCCTGTCTGACACCTCGGCCGATTTGAATACGTTTGGTATTTTCATAGAGTTTTACCATTATACAGGGTCTTTCACGAGGAACCTCACCCATATTTATACGGGAAACTACTGAACGTATTTTCATGAAATTCAGCACTTATAAGTATTTCACGATGCTGATGAAATCTAAAATATTTTCAAGGCATGAGCACCTCCGGTTTTTCCGGAAATGACGTCAACTTCCGTTTTTCAAATTAGAACACCATTTTTTTATTGCAGAAATAGATTCCTTAGAAAATTTCAAGTTATTTCGATGTAACATTTTTCAGTTTTGGTTGGAAAATTCTCTCTGAGCGGGAAAATTCGAAAATAGAGCTCCGCTGAAACAAGAATAACTTCGAGGTTTTTGGATGGAAAATTTTCATTTTTGGGATTTTTCAAGAGGTAAGATTGATGTATCCACTTTGAAAATCGAAATCGCGATTCATGATACAGGGGGTGAAAAAATCGCTTTCAAAGTTAGGGTTGACAAAATCGTGAAAAATCAATTTTTTCAAATTAGAACCCCATTTTTTTATGGCAGATATTGAATCTACTTTAAAAAATAATGTGAGTGTATGCATCACACCCTTGCCCTAAAATGGATATTTTCTGAGTTAATATCCACTTTGTTGGTCTAAACTCCCCTCCTCCATTCTAATCTAATTTAATCTTATTCCGGAATCGTAAGAAATAAGAATTAGGTAGATATTTTGATCTCTGTGAGAATAAGATACGCCTCCTCACTGGCTTAGTGGCTTCCTCAAAGGACATTGTCGCCTTAGGAAGCATATGATGAGAATGGGCTTGTCAGAAATTGACGAGTGCGGATTTAGGAAGAGGAGGAAACTCCTGTTTACCTGGTTACAAAATGCCTCGCCATGGCAAGCCCGCGTAAGGAATGTCGTGGGCAAAATATAATTATTATTAACAAGGATTCAACCTCCTAGAAGCCCTATGTTACGTCACAATACGCAACATCTGGACAAATGGAATTCCATATTCTTTTGTCTACAAGTAATGCGCAAGCAATAACTATACAGTGTGGCCATTTGAAAACGAAACAGACGAGATTACAGACGAAATAAATTTTTTCGATAGGAATGCTCGGACAGGTCGATTTCTGTTTCGAGGGGGACAACTTAAGATGTAGGTTACGGACGCATAGCGCTTCAACCCTTGCTACTACAACCCTCACCCCCAATTTTTGAATAGGGAAGATGGGGTGAGTGATACCTCATTTGAAAGGTATTTTTATACTGATTTCAGCACAGTAATTTTTTTTTCATTTTATGCATTAGTTCTCGAAATATTCTTAACTAAGTATTTGAAATTGAAGTGGTGTTTTCATGGCACTTGTAGTGTTTTTTTTTGTGAAAAATCGACATTTTGAGCTTCAAAACAACCATGACTGTGGCTTCCTTCCTCCAATCCACTGACATAGAAATCTTCAATCAAAATGTCGATTTTTCACAAAAAAACACTACAAGTGCCATGAAAACACCACTTCAATTTCAAATACTCAGTTAAGAATATTTCGAGAACTAATGCATAAAATGAAAAAACAATTACTGTGCTGAAATCAGTATAAAAATACCTTTCAAATGAGGTATCACTCACCCCATCTTCCCTATTCAAAAATTGGGGGTGAGGGTTGTAGTAGCAAGGGTTGAAGCGCTATGCGTCCGTAACCTACATCTTAAGTTGTCCCCCTCGAAACAGACATCGACCTGTCCGAGCATTTCTATCGAAAAAATTTATTTCGTCTGTAATCTCGTCTGTTTCTTTTTCAAATGGCCACCCTGTATATGTCCTGTCAACCTTCTTCCGGCTTCTCAGTATAAGCTCATAAAACTAAATATGTGGTGACATATTTATGGCAGAACAATTTGCATTAGGGAACACCTGCAGGACATCGATGTACTTCAAGTCCAAAGCTTTTCTCATTGGTCTGTAGATTCAAGAAATTGGTTTTTTTCCCACTATAGTCAAAAATGGCAAAAGAACAAGCACAGATAACAACTTATCGCAGTGATCATCAAGATCACCATAGGGTGCTTACAGTTAAGTATACATACCACCTACATCAGTTGCTTAGTCACAACAGTCTAAATCATCGAGATCAACGAGGATCACCAGCATTCTACCAACTAAAAGCAGTTCAAGAAGATCATTATCCTGGTAAAATAATCAGGGTACAAAAATAAAACCAGAGTAATTTGATAAAATAATCAAGGTATGGAACACCCTCTCAGGATACTCAAGTTCATTGGGGCTCTAGAGCTCGAGGAAGAGCTGTAGATAGCACAGTTGCGGAAACAGCTTTGATGGGGGCCACAATAGACCTTGAGATCGCAGTGAAATGTAACCCCCTTACCAAACTATAAACTACTAAAAGTATTAGAATCAAGAGTTACGATATTTTTCATAGCACAAAAAATATAGCCGCTTACCCGGCTTACCGCAGGTCTCCAGAAAGTTCCAATGCCTAAATTGGTGATTGTTTTCTTCATCCAAGTAGAACACACTGAAAACACACTTCAAGAAAGACCCTGTAGACAATTCAAGGAGTTGCATTGGAAGAAAAGTTGGCTTTATTTTGTTTGGTTGTTGAATTGATAAAAGTTCAAGATTGGATAAATTTAAATTTGCCCTCTATTTTCACGTATTCATCCAGTCGACCCCGCATAACCATAACATTCTTATATATCGATCAAACCAAACTCGCTTCCTCATGGTGCCGCTAGTAAAGGCCATGCAAGATAAATCAGCCGGTTAACCATGTAAATGCCCTCATTTATTCACGAGTTGGTGCATCAGTGATGCGTTTTCTGAACCGTGTTAGCGGCCAAATGCAATATTGCGGTCACCGGATGGCATTAGCTGGAAAACCTTGACCCGGGGGTGTAAAACAGGGTCAGGAGCAGCCCATGTAGACGACGCCGAGAGTTTTCTAGTCGTTCTCGCCGCGTGCGCCGAGTGTCGCGCGTACTAGGCCTTGGCGTCCAGCCCGCGAATCAGTTAACTGTTGCTCGGGTTGTGGAAAAGCTTCTTGGGAAAGCGGCGGATTCACGGGCGGAAAATAAAGTTCGCGAACTGACGCGAAGTTGCGTTACTCCAATTTTCATTTGGTGGTCGACGAGAGGGATTTTCTTGTGGAATAAATCAAAAGTTCTGGGTCGTAAGGGAGTTGGAGAGTGTGAAAGGAGAGTAATTGTCAAGTTTGGAGGGTGCATCGAATGGATTTTAGAGTAGAAGGTTCGGTTTTTGTTTTATCCGGCCGGAAGGCCTCGAATCGGAAGGCCCATTGTGAAGTATAATTTCGTGGATTCTTGGGGTTCTGCAGGACTCTACTGGGATACTTTTAATTTGAAACTTTAAGCTAGTGCGATCAACTATGGTCGTCTAGAGCCGCCAATGAGAAATAGATTTTTTTTTATAAACTCATATAGGTACTCACTTATAGTCCTTTTTTTGCGAAATTTGCTCCAACGGTTTTCTGCCAGAAAATAAGGGTAGTTTCTTCGAGGAAAAATGGACAAAATCGTTTTTTTTTTCAAAAAGCAGCAGTGATTTTGTTTTAATTTTGTGCATCATATACATATTGAAGATATTTCGATAAAATAAAAGGATGGTCGTAAACAAGCAGCTCAACATCAGGAGGTCATTCCAAAGGTCAAAACAAACAAAATTTCTATATCACATGATCTATCTCGCTCCGTTTTCCATTTAGGTATCTTGACTTATGTCTTTTTTAAATCATAAAATCTCAGAAGTGAATGAAATGAATAGTTCTGATAGTTTATCTATATATTCCTTGAAAATTTCATTTTTGCACTATATTCCTTCACAAAATGGCGGCCATTTCGAATTTTCAAATGTAAATTTCTCGAAACTCTAATGATAAGAACTCAGAACGCAAGAATATTTCAACGAGGAACGGAATGGGAATGAGATATCTTTATAAAACATTTATTCTTCGTTTTGACCTTTGGCATGACCTGAATCAATCAATTATTTGAAAACGATTAATTTTTAATTATTGCGCATTAACTACTTTTTTGACAAGGCAAGAATCATCACAAAATTATAGAAATGCATTGATCTAACCTTACATACCTACCTTCGGTGTAACAAACAAATTTTCATAACGGAATAACTTTGATCTCGAACAATTGCTTTCTCGCACTATGGTAAATGAGAATCTACCTACAAGGTGAATTGTGTCTGTGGGCAAGCTACACCGGAGAAAAAAAAATACTGGAGGCGAAAAGAATTAAATCTAG
The DNA here is from genome assembly GCA_910592335.1 of Adalia bipunctata. NCBI lineage: Eukaryota > Metazoa > Arthropoda > Insecta > Coleoptera > Coccinellidae > Adalia > Adalia bipunctata. Next base: position 22,663,724 of record OU342950.1, read on the forward strand.
AACAAACATTTTTGTGTTCAATTCTCAAACATTGAAAATTCGTAGCTGTGGGCACGCTACAGTGATGAAAGTTTTCGTAAAATAGAGCATTGATTCTTACAAGACGAGTCTGAAGTGCTGAGATCAGGAGGAAAAAATCAAATCTAGAAAATTTTTTTTCTTTCAATACTCAAACTTTGAAAATTCGTAACTGTGTCTATGGGCAAGCTACAAAAATGAAATTCTGGTGTGAGATAGACTATAGAGCATTGATTCCTCTTCAAAAAAAATTGCTAGAATAGACTGCGGCGGTGCTGAGATATGGAGAAAAACAATTAAAACTCGAAAAAAAAATTTTTCAATTCTCAAACTTCGAAAATTTGTCACTGTGTCTCTCGGCGAGCTACACTGAAGAGATTTTCACGTAAATACTAAATAGATCATTTTTTTTATTAAACGAGCGCTCAAAAGCTCCTGACTCAACGTCAGTGCATTTTCTCAGTGAGATACATTTAAATTTCAAGAACATCTTCAACGTCAGTGCTAGTTGAACTTCTAATGGTTGTGGTTGTCAGAAGAAATCTAGTTTCATTGAATGTGCATGGTCGGTACCAAAATGAAATGAGTTACATTTGCAGATCATTTCCATTCTGCTTCACTTAGAATATTAGGTTTGTGTGAACTTTTACAGTAATTCCCTCAGATATCTATCTATTGGTCTTTTGGGATGCTTTGAATGAATTTACCACCAGATGGTAATTTAGTTGAGATCTCCAAACATCAAAATAGTTTGAGCTCGTTCTCTTAGGGCCGGTATTATAAAAGTTGAACCGAGGATTCAACCGCGCCAACAACCAAATGCCTTACTATCTGGTAGTTGGCGCACGGTTGAATCCTCGATTCGACGTTTATAATACCGGCCCTAAGTAATCTTGATTTCATTTTCTTATGAGACTCTGATTAGCGAAGAATTCCAGAAAAAAATAGGTAATAATGGATGAATCATTATTTCCTATGGTATGATTCTGGAAAGCTGCAAATTGTTCCTAGTCTATAATATTCGGAAAAACAATCGAAAATTGGACGCAGTTGTGGTGCCATTAGGTAGGGGAAATACGAGGGGAAATACGTACAAAACGACATATATGGACAAAATGACATAGGCATCATAATTTCAGTTTGGAGGTATCAAATGCGGAACTGCCTACCAAATCACACGACCCGAGTGGGTTCAATTAACCTCTGAAAACTCGCAAGCTCTACTCTAGTTCATTCGGTCGTTATGAGTGATAACAGAAAATAATAGGTCACGAATTTTTTTTATTGCGCCAAATTTTTGGAAGAAATGGCCAGTTTTCACCATTTTTTTTCCATTTATATTGCATTCATATCGAACTTTACTTATTTGTCATTGTATTCATGAAGCTTTTTTCATGTTAAATATACATTTTCTATCAATTCGATATATTTCTAGTTTTATAACGCTTTATGGACAAAATGAGATATACAGTGAACGGACAAAATGACATAGGTATTTCAGCTGAATTAACCGTATTTACCGGACAACACCGAGACCATTCATCACAGGCTCCATCACCAAACAAAGAGCCAGGACTTGTCTTAACATATTCATAACAAAATATTCATCTGCGGCTAATAAAGGCAATGCATCTTGATCTTAATAGATTAAGATGCATTGATGATCCTATGAGGAGGTTCCTCCAATCCCTAATGGACAAGGCAAACATGAGCCGAAGACACGATAAACGTATACTTAGTTTCAACTTCTACACCTAATATGATTGCAATATATCAAAAAATGAGCCCATACCTCCTCCAAAGAAAAAGAGACACGTACCTAGCTAGGGCAATATTTGAAGAAGACAATGAAGAAGAAAATGTTTCTAGCAACTTTAAAGATGATGAGGACGAATGTCCAACTGTCTATTGTTATGCCTTTTTTTCCCGAAGACTGGTTACGATGCATGCATTGGTTGCATTGGGCTCACGCATCTTGTGCTGATGTTCCTAGGACCTAGAAGAATCAAACGTTGCATTGGTGAACTTTGTCAGTAGTTTTGTAACTATAAGTAGAAAAATACAGTTGCCTATTGCCGGTATGTCATTTTGTCCATAGCATGCGGACAAAATTAATTTCGTTTGTCCCAATTTATCCGAGAATATTAAATTTTTTGATACTTTTATTTCATGAAGGTTGATTAGATTTTGTGAAGAAAGGACCAAAGATCATAGGTGTAGAATATGACATTACTGTGATTCACTACTAACAAGTAATGCCTCTGAAATAAAACCCTATGTCATTTTGTACGTACTTCCCCTATTATTAGTATAAATAGGCCCAACACTGTATAAAAACAAAAGAATGAGATATAACACATAAAACCTTTTACTCTCCGTAATGATGACAACCGAGAATAATCTCCTGAATTCCCAGCGCTGTCAAAATGTTTTCGTACTCTTTATACAACCACTAAATGGTCCATTTTCAACAGGAAATGAACACAAGTTAATTCCTCTCCTCCCACATTCATCTTCATCCTTCCTGTAATTAAACAACACTTCTACCTGTACAAGGTTTCATGTGAAACATTTCAGGGATAGTAGAAGCAAATTGATGTCCAAATCCATTATGTAACACTTTCAACCGGAGAACATCACGCGCCACACCGCCAAGCACCAGAGGATGCTGCTTGGATTAGACAGATTGAAATTTCCATGCCGAAAATATGTCTGTGTCGGGCTTGGGCATCCGATTCAGATGCAGCAGCCACCTGAGAATTCTCTCAGAGGAGTTTCACTTAACGTCAAGTTTTATATCTTACCTGTTCTGCGGGGAGGATTTAATAGAGTGTAACTTTCGAGATGAATGTGAAACAATTCGTTTCATGGAAAAACGGGAATATTTTGGGAGATTGCCCTCGGTTGTGGGTATAGGGGTTTTTTATTCTGCCTTGAATTATTCATGAAACCTAGACGTGACTAGACTTTGAACAAAACTCTTGAATTTTCCTCTGGACATATTCGCACATTTAGGCGAAATCCAAAAATTTGATTTTGGCCATAGCCCTAACAGTAACTTCTCTAACATATTATAAGTATGTGGGATTCCCCAACTCCTTAAAATTGACGATAAATATGCTAGTATACAATGTGATGCTGTAAACCAAACGTTGCTTAAATATTTGCAAAGAATGAACTATCTCTGTTGGCTGTTGGAACATTTCAATGTTCGGTATCTTTGAAACGAAGCTTCAAATATGTTCTTACGACTGTTAAAATCCTGCTAGTACAAACTGGGTCACTCTTTACATTCAATTTTTTATTCTGGCACAACATGAAGGTCCACTGTCTCCAACGAAATCCAAATTTATAGACACTTTATTGAGAAGCTCGAGATAATCCGAAATTCTCGGTTTATTCCTTTCAAGAACATACCCAAAAATCGGTCGATGTGAATCCTTCAACTAGGACACAGAAAGCAAATAATCCAATCAGACAAATGGAATGTAATTTCATACGATTCTGACCCATACACTAATGGATTTATGGCCGGAATTATGGCTTTGTGAATGGCTGTTTACAGAATCGCACATGGTTATAAGCCCTGTTGATTGTATAACAGATTTTATGCAAAACTGATATCGACATTTGGCCGTTGATGCGATGGGTTTTGCGCGAAAAATTCACTTACATTTGCTGATATTTATTCTCCAGTTTTACGCGTTTTGGGTGTTCCGGAAATGAAATGGAGTCGCATTTCGAGTTATCATACTCAGGTTTTCCTGAAGACTGTCAAAGTTTTACTGGAACAAAGTATCGGGAGTTTTTTTAGAGTAATAGAATTTTCGATAGGAATAAATTTGATTTGACAGAAGGTAGAAGCCATGTTGTTCTGACATTTCTGTTCAGTAAGTATTGACGAATTATCATGAAAAGACTCAAGTCGCAACAACGTTTACAAATTGTTGAAATTTATTTTCAAAATCAGTGTTCTATTCGCTAAACTTATAGAGCATTTCGTGAAATTTATGGTTTACATAATCGCCCATCAGAGCAGCTCATTCATCGAACTATCAATAGATTTCGGACAACATTCTCTCTACTCGATGAAACAACAACAACAAGATAAGTAAGTACAGAAAAAAATATGGCTGCTGTAAGTGATAGTGTAAATGAAGATTCAGATTTGTCTATTCGTTGAAATTCACAACAAGTTGGACTCTATGCATCCACCACATGGAAAATTTTGCGTGAAGATCTTGGTCTACACCCATACAAGATCCAACTGGTTCAAGAACTAAAGCCACTTGATCATAATAAGCGTCGTTTGTTCTCGGATTGGGCCTTAGAAGAACAGCTTGAAGACGATCCACTTTTTTATCGACAAATGGTGTTTAGTGATGAAGCTCATTTCTGGTTGAACGGCTACGTAAACAAGCAGAATTGCCGTATATGGAGTGAAAACAATCCTGAAGAAAATCTGCAGGTTCCATTGCATCCGAAAATGCACTGTACGCTGGAAGCATCATCGGTCCATTTTTCTTTGAAAACGATGCTGGACCTAATGTTACAGTGAATGGTGGTAACAAATCGATGATCAATTTCAAAATTTGAATGGTATCGACGCAGAAGTGTGTTGGTCCCAACAAGATGGTGCTACACCTCATGCTGATACCGTAACAATTGATTTAATGAACGAAAGATTTGTCGATAACATTATTTCGAGAAATGGTCCAATCAATTGGTCATCAAGATCATGCGACATAACTCCAATGGAATATTTTCTTTGGCGTTATGTCAAGTCATTGGTTCATGCTGATAAACCGGAAACAATAGTCGCTTTGGAAGCCAACATAACTCGCGTTATTGCTGAAATAAGGCCTTAATTATTCGAAAAAGTGGTCCAAAAGTGGTCTGATCGAATGCGGTTCCTCAGAGCTAGTTGTGGTGGACATATGCCGGAAATTATTTTTTCCGTCGAGCATAGAATAAACGCTCATTTTAACGCACTCGAAATCATCCATTAATGACCCATTTTAATGCATGATTTCTTATATTAATGCATGATTGTCATAGCAATTCCGAACATAAAATATTCAGTCAGAGCACTATCGAGCTTGGTCGGAAATCAACTTCTGTCACCGGAAGGTATATTGAAAACTCCATTCAAAATAAAATAGAGAATGCAGAAGAAATTTCAGGTGATAAAAGTTGCAAAGTAAATAATACTTCAACCTCCACTTTCTCCACACTTTCCTTGTCGGATATCAAAGGTAATAATATAAATGTTAACTATTCAGAATGTCACAACATGTCCAATAATACCTCTATGAATTTTTCGAATTGTTCCATATAGAGCATAAATATTAATATATCGAAATGAACATAGAAATTTACATTATGTCAAATTTGTCTATTATGCGAAATGAAAATTTATTTGAAGCCTGAATTCATATTCATTTTGTGATGAGGTCGACGGAAAAATCTTGTAATCAACTCGTTTATTAATTCAGCGATTAATGGTCTCAAACATTAACGCGCTCGCTCCGCTCACGCGTTGAAATATTTCGACCATTAATCGCTGTCATTAATATACTAGTTGATTAAATAACTATTTCCGTTGACCATAGAATAAAAGCTCATTTTAACGCACTCGAAATCATCCATTAATGACCTATTTTAATGCATGATTTCTTATTAATGCATGATTGTCATGGCAATCGAACATAAAATATTCAGTCAGAGCAATATCGAGCTTGGTTGGAAATCAACTTCTGTCACATAAGGGTATATTGACAACTCCATTCAAAATAAAATAGAGTGCAGAAGAAATTTCAGGTGATACAAGTTGCAAAGTAGATAATACTTCAACCTCCACTTTCTCCACACGTTCCTTATCGGATATCATAGGTAATGATATAAATGTAAACTAAATGTAAACTATTCAGAATGTCACAACATGTCCAATTTTTTTTTTTTTTTTTTTTAATAAAGGAATAAAAGGAATATCCTGTAATGTTCAGAGAACATCGTGAGAACCAAGTGCAAGCAGGTAGGAATTGGTGTTCTTCTTGAATTTCTGGAGGTTATATGCCTCGGGGAACACCTCCCTAGGCAATAGCCCCGTTTACACGTACACTCCGAACCAACGCTCCTGGAGCGTCGCTCTGATGCGGCACTCCGGAACGGCGTTCCAGGAGCGTGAGGATTGATGCGTGGTCGTCAAATAGGGCAACACTTTTGGATCGCGCATCGATGCGGCAGATTTTACTGTACGCTCCAAAACTCTCCGTGTGAATGCAAAATACAACAGTTTTGGAGCGGAGCGTGGAATTTCCGTTGAGGTGGAAACTCCACGTTCCGTGCTCTCTTATATACCAGTCAGTTGAATCGAATACCCGTAAGTGGACAGTGTAGTGAACATGAATTCGAGAAGAAGGAGGGCTATTGCTTGTTTAGGGCTGTATGTCATCAATGAAGATGAGAGGAAAACTCCTCGGAAAATTTGGGTTAAGCAGTGGAGGTTGAATAGAGAGCGTTTTGGTCATATGCCTCTATTAAGGGAACTCCGGGAAAATTATCCAGAGGACTACAGAAATTACTTAAGAATGGATGACATAACGAAATTTCGAGAGAACGATAAGCATCTGCTGATCTGCTGCTACATATCTCGGTAGATCGGAGTGTGCGTGTGAATACGACGTTGAAATCACAAACCAGCACATCTGGCACGTCGCATCAAATCGACGCTTTTGGACTCACGATGGTCTAGCATTTACACGCACAAGATTGGAGTTAAGAAATGGAGCGGACGCTCCAAAACTGCCAGAAAAACTGTTCGTGTAAACGGGCCTAATGTGTTCCAAATCCTCGCTGTTCGTTGGATGAACGAGTCTTTGAAGAGAGATGTTCTGCAGGTTTCCAAAGTTACCACGAAGGGGTGTGACGACTTAACTTGACGGGTTAGTCTGGAAGAGACTGCCAGAGGGGGAACGATTGCTGATAATTCAGAAGAGCATCGCCCATGGAAATATCTATAAAATAGAGACAGATCGCCCACTTTTCTACGGTGTTCCAGAGAAGTGAGCGAGCTTGTAAGCGATGCATCACCCACGAGACGAATTGCCCTTTTTTGTACGGAATCCAAGAGCTTTAGGGTGTGTTTAGGTGCAGCACTCCAAACATGGGAACAGTATTCCAGTACAGGTCGAATCTGTGCCTTATAGATCATAAGCAGCTGACCTGGGGTGAAATAGCTCCTGGCACGAAACAGAAAACCAAGTTTTTGGGATGCACTTTTAGCAATGGATCTCACGTGATTCTCCCAGGAAAGGTTACTGCCGACAGTAATGCCAAGCATCGAAATGGATGACTTCAATGGTATGGTCACTCCCGACAATTTTATGCTGGGCACAGTAAGATCGGCTTTTCTAGAGAAAAGACATGCTTGTGTTTTGTTTGCGTTGAATTCTACCAAGTTATTAGATCCCCATTCAAGAATTGTTGCCAAGTCCATATTTATGTTGTTAACATTTCTTCCTCGTTCGTTTTTGATTTGGCGGGCTGGTATTGGAGCCCTAGAAGAAAAGGCGGTATGGAGAGTACTATCATCCGCGAAGCTGTGCACTGGACACGAAGTTGCTTCCAGCAAATCGTTGATGTGAAGCAGAAACAGCGTTGGAGCCAATATTCCCTCTATGAATTTTTCGAATTGTTACATAGGGAGCATAAATATTAATATATCGAAATGAACATAGAAATTATTCATTATGTCTATTATACAAAATAAAAATTCATTTCTATCGAGAATTCATATTCAATTCGTGATGAGGTCGACGGAAAAATCTTGTAATCAACTTGTTTATTAATTCAGCGATTAATGGTCTCAAGCATTAATGCGCTCGCTACGCTCACGCGTTAAAATATTTCGACCATTAATCGCTGTCATTAATAAACTAGTTGATTAAATAACTATTTAGGCCGGGTTTCAACAACGATTTTAATCTCGTTTAATGCAGTAAACGATAATTTTCTGTGGTTTTTCAGTCAAAAATCAATCGTTAATCTCAGTTATCTCGTTAAACCAGATTTAAATGTTTGGTGAAACCGGGCCTAAATCATATATCTCATAAGATCTTTCAAATGAAAAAAAATTGGCTTCAGTCCTAATTTGAATGTGTTTTATTTCAATTTTAAGGTCTATCACTCTAAAAAAACATCTGATATATCATTTTAAATGCCTATTTTCATATTCTAAATTTATTGTGTACTAATCAGTTCGAAACGTCCTGTAATATTCAAACTGTCCATAATAAAAGACTACTTTTTTCGACCCTTCCTACTCGAATAACACCTTCTTCATCCAGTATGAGTGAATTTGAACCCTTTTTAATTTCCCACCATATGAAAACACACTCCATACCCCTCTCTGGAATACTGCTTCTCGCTCTTCCTCACAGAATCGAATTCAGAGTTTGCATCGAACACAAACCAATTCCTGTTTTTCACTGAGGGTGCAGACTTTTTGAGCAGGAGCTACCGATCTGCTCAGTTCCGAATTAAATTCAATATATCCCGAGGAGATGTGTGCAGCTTCTTTTATGCGAAAACCTTCGAGGAACCGCCGTGTGCTGATCGTTTACACAGGGCTCAGATATTAGATACAAACATAGCGGAAACAGAGAACTGTTGTCATAGGGAATTTGCTTCGAGAGGAATCCAAATTGGTGTGTGAGTATGATATGGCTACACTGATGTGAATATGACATTTTCATCTGTAGATATGCTTGAATAATACATTCCAGAATGAAGGTATAAAAACGCTCATCAAGATTATGCTGAACTTTTGTATATTCCAAGATACAAAGGGAAGACTAAAACAAAGGATGAGAATTAGGACTCGACCACAATCCTTCCATTGTCTTTGAAACAGAATTCGCCGTTTTCTGATCCCCGCAATATGTATTCGAAGAATTCCTATTATTGACCTGTTCTGTGTGCAATGAAATCTTTGTTATTCGTTAATTATAATTATTCCATCTACTTTCACCACCATTCGTCTTCTAACCCTAGGCGCCTAGCCTTTGAAATTCAATAATGAAATTAAAAAGCCGTATTCCTCTTCCTTTTTATTTTCCTACCTCCTGTTGGAAGCAGCGGGTGTGATGCCGTGGTCGGGAGTGTCTTTTATCTCCTTGTGTGGTGGAATTTATGGGTTAATTGTTTTTGAGGACAGAGAAAGGGTGCGGCAGCGAGTGCCCTTTGTTATTGGATTTTTTCTGAAATATTTCCACCCAATTGCCCTTACATAATAAGGGTGGATCGTGCAATTCTAATTGACCTCCTGGAATACCATAATGTATGTTTTGTCACCGCATACTTCTCAAAGTTTCGTTGACGCCATTTCAATAGCGAAAGATGAAGTTTACAACAACGTTGTTAGGTTTCCTTCAAACGGGGAATATGTCACAAAACTTGAAGCACTCTGTATGATTCCTGTAATCATGCTACATTAAAAAAATTGAAAATCGATCTTAGACAACCTTGGCCTTTGATTTCTCTTGCCATCGACGTATATTACTTATTCAAAAACTAATATCAGCTTCAGTTGGATTACTTGAATACTAAATTCTCAATTCTCTCTGAGTACAAGCACCAATTTACGAAATTATACTTCTCCATCGCAGAAAAGCTTTCAAGGCCTATCCACATGGAGATTTTTGCCGATGAATTTTGCCGGGCCTTGATAACCTGTTGTTTGCTTAATTGTATCTTGTTACAATCCTGGATAGATAGGGATTAGATATTTATAAACCCTTCCCTTTCAGGAAAGACCTCGAAATTGCTTCTGTGAATCTGCTGGGTTTGTGAGATTAACCCCAGTAATCTTCGTGGATAGTGAAAGCAGGAATGTGTAATATGCTGATAATATGACATGAAATATTCATGGTATACCGGATAGAACATTCGCGATTGGAGTGGCAAGTTCCAGTTGAAGGCTTTTGGGAGAGGAATGCTTCTTATCGAAAATGCAGGTGAGTGAGTCTTTGAATTTTATAGTTATAATCGAATATCACGAGTAAAACTCAGAGGAAACCGATTCCGAAAAATTCCTCGTTTATAAACAGTTCTGAAATTCTGAAAATCTCAATTTTAATGAAAGTTAACTCTACATCGACTTTATAACTTATTTTTTATGTTCTCTCGGGAAGGTTTTGAACGAAACTAGACACATTAAATGGAAGAAAAATTCAGGATTTCACCGAATCTTATGTGAAAGAAGAGAAATGAACAATTTTCAAAATATTGAAATGCTGATAAGTGATTTAATACTTGGAATTTCCACCCCTTGCGTTAATTACAGCTCGGCAACGACGGTTCATACTCAAAATGAGTGATCTTTAAATGTTCTGATCTAATCCTTCCAAGATTTCTCCGAGTTGGATTCCTAAGTCATTAAGAGTAGCTGGATGATTTTCTGAACTTCTCAGCCTTCTTTTGAGGACTTCTTGCTGGCCATTCCATTCGAGAGACTTCAACCTCTTCAAGGTACTCCTGAACGATGCGCGCACAATGGGGTCTGGCATTATCGTCCATAAAAATGAAATTTTCACCAATGTATGGGCCAAATGACACTACATGCTCTTCAAGAATGTTCCTTATATACTCATCAGCATTCATAGCTCCATTATCAACGACCACTAGGTCTGTGCGAGCAGTCAAAGATATTCCACCCCATACCATAATCGATTATCCCCCGAAACCAGTAGTATTCAGGAAATTGCACTGAGCATATCTTTCATGTGGACGTCTGTATACAAGAGAACGTCGATCACAATGGTAGAGGCAGAATCTAGACAAGCCTTAAATCATATTCTCTGAGGCGATTTCTTATTGTCTGAGTGCTAATTTGCACCTCATGAGTTTGCTCAAGCTGATTTTGATGGAGGCGAGCGGTTGCAAACCGTTTGGGCACATTCCTCTTGGGTCAAATTGCGTGTTTCGCGTTGCATAGCGATCGAGTGTAGAAAATCAAACGAAAGAAAAACTATTGATCACTAGAATTGATCGAGAACAACAGATTTTAGAATGGAGCCCATACATTCAAAATCTGAGAATATCATCTTTTTTATTCCTGCTGGGAGAAAACATCTGTATTGAAGAAAAACGTTGAAAGTGGATAACATATGCATGCATAATTCGGATAAAAATAATAATCATTGAGAACACCTTCAGTTGTAGAATAAATTTGAGATTTCCATAATGTGCGTTAATTTTTTTGCGCAGTGTATAAATGATTTCTACGTCTGTGAATCAATGAGAAAGAAAGAGTTCGGCATGCAGACAATTTTTTGAAATTCCGGAAAAAGTTACACACCGTGCAGGTGTGTAATTTCAAAAAATGGTCTGCATGCCGTTAAATCTTTCTTTCTATCGAATACAATATTGAAAAAATAATTCTATTCAACTTCCTCTTCGATATCCCTCCCTGGGCGGATCCCCCATTAATAATAAAACTTTTAATCCGCTGTCTCTGAATCCTGAAATAAAAAATAGGCAAAACGGGAAGCTTTTTTCACCCTCCAAATTTCCTGACCAATTTTTCAATTCTGATCCAGATATATGTCATAATCCAGGCCTCCCTTTCTCTTGTTTCCTAGCGACAAAGCTCTCTGAAAAGATTGACACTAACACGAGCGGATTCAGACAAGGTCCAAGCTTTCAGAATGGGATATTGTCCTCTTAAACTGCGACCGTCTGGTTTTTTCGCCTGGAAATCGTATTGGTATTCACGTGTCAGCATCAGGGATATTTCGGGATGAAGTAGACGAAGGCAGTTTTATTTTCCATTCGGGTTTCTCAAATCAGCATCGCCCTATATTTCACGATGTATTATGAAATGTTATCGATTCGAACTGAAATCTGTTTATATTATGAAATGTGCTTCCGGCTCAAAGAGTTTTGCAGAAGATAAACAGGCCATTGAGCTTTCGACATTCGAATAAATTTTCGGGTTTTGACGTTTCACATTTCCTGGGGAATGTCCAGTTCCTTTCGTGAGCTTGATACCAATGTTAAATTCGATGCTCGTGCTGCTGAACCAATAGTATACAATAACATTACTAGCAACTAGCAAGGTAAGAGGGTTTTTACTGGCGAATGGAGGATATAACTGACGAGCCGCAGGCGAGTCAGTTACCCCCTTGAGCCAGTAAAACCCGTTACCTTGCGTGTATTGTTTTATATTTTATTTGTTTCTCATTTGTAAAAAGGTCAGATAAATTCCAAAAAAATCTCAATAATTTGTCGCAAATGTCGTAAGCTATGGAAGCGTTGCCATGAACATGTCTGTTTAATTTTTAATTTTCTTTACATTTGTTTTGGCGAGAGCGAAAAAGAATGTACCAAAAGAAATTATTGAGACAGCCAGCAGTGTAGCTTCAAGTTTATTACCTGCAAAATCTTCAAAAGTTTCAAGGTACGAGCGAGAATACGACGACTTCAAAAAGTGGCAAAACAAAAATAGTATGATTGGGGTAACTGAAGATGTTTTGTTGGTCTACTTGAATCAACTATCAGCTAGATTCAGCCCTAATACCTTAGGGCAAAATGGTCCATGCTGAAAAGCTGCTTGGAAATGAGAGAAAATGCCCCTGTTCGCAGGTTTGTTTTCCTTACAAAATTCATTGAAAAATATGACGTTTAGTTGTCGTTTGCAAATTTCGAAAGGTAATAGCGTTTCTGAAACAAAAAAATGAGCGTAATACGCCAAAAAAGGCCAAGGTATTAAGTAAAGAAGAGGCTGAACAATTTCTTTTACATGCTCCTGATGACCAGTGGTTGCTGGCGAAAATTGTGACAATATTCGGGATTTTTGGATGTGACGAAATTCTCTCCTTAAACATGAATGATGTAGAAGATATGGGAAAATACGTTATTGTGACATTGCGGCAAACAAAAAATTTAACAACAAGAAGATTCACCATAACCGATGATGGCTGCAGCTTCAAGCCCTGCATGTTATACAGAAAATATGTAAATCTTCGGCCTCCTGGAACAGAAAGCATGAGATTTTTTTTGACATACTGACATGGAAAGTGCATTTCTCTTAATGCTGGCCAGCACACTATTGGTGGTGTCCCAAAGCAAATAGCGAAATATTTAGGTTTAAAAGACCGGCCACTCTTTTCGCAGAACTGGAGCCACTGTGGTTGCGGATTCGGGTGGAGATATTTCAGCACTAAAGCGTGCAGGAGGGTGGAAGAGCACCGAAATTGCGATGAGTTATGTCGATGATTCGGTCAACAAAAAAATCGAAATGTCTAGCAGATCATTTGGTAGTAAGGAGAGTACAAATGTTCTGCAGTCCTCGAGTTCAGCAGTTTCTCAGTCAACAGATGGTTCATCATCATCAGTATCAACTCTTTCATCATCAAAAATTTGTGTTACTGGAAATAACAATTGTACCATGATTTTCAACATAAATGACGATAAAACAAAATTTTCTAATGTAAATAATACTACTAACTTGTGAAAATTTCGCAAGTTAACTGTCAGTTTTACAAGTTAGTTACTTGATAAAATATACTTTCTTGATTAATATTGTGTTTTTGGAAACTGACGTTTACAAATGAGAAACAAATAAAATATTTTTGAACTGGCAACTACTCGATACTGTGTGTTTCGATAAATCTACTCACTTACCATGGCCTGGCCCTATGCAGCAGCCATTATGAATATTTGAAAACCATAAAGTCAGTTCAAGTACGAAAATGCAACAAAATACCAAGAGGAGTCACGGAGATGAAATTATTGTTATTCGAACGTTAAAAGATCATTCCTAAATTGTTACTCCAATAAAGGAACACGATGTGATGTGGAAATTATAAAAAATCAAGTTATCTGCACTAAATTGGAAAATTGAAAAATCAAAACGAACCCAGAATTATCAAGGGCACCATCCAAATGTTTCTTTGAATATGACCCAACTATCCACTTTCAAGAACAGAGAGATTCATTTCCACCATCAATTACTCAAAAGGGACATCTAACGCCGAATAAGACCGGGAAACTTTATCCAACTTTGGATACGTTCTTCAAGAACGCAACATCTGTTTTCTCCCAAAACGTAAGCTTCGCCAAGCCATTTCTTGCCTCACTTGTAAACTCTCCAGTCCCACTTTTTTCTTTCATGAACCAAGTCACTGCTGCCCGTTTACCACCCAGAAAATTTGTCTTACGTCCTCTTCATGACGCGAAAAATACCGAATCGTTTGGGAAATTTGTGGGCGACAGTTTTGTTAGTTGAAAGCTGAAAGTGTTTCTTATGTTTCCTGCTGAGAAGTAATGGCGAAACTGTTGGATATTCGGGACTTCGTTGACCTTGGCATTCGCAGACGAAAACAGAAAGCGCTCCTTAGATTCGAATATTTCACAAGTGACATTTATGCGATAAAGACGTGAAAGTTTTTCAGGCGATATTTCGAACGGTAAAAAATTCTATGCTGCGAATGCTGCTCTGTTGATCCCGTTTTATTATAGATGAATTCGGTTGTTTTTGTGCCGAAATAGACCTATCTTCTTGGGGAAATACGACTGATATTAATTGATGTCACTTCCTTTTCCTGGTGTAGTAAATCTCTCCATTAGTTGATAAAGCCCTACATGGACTTCGACAAATAGAACTTGGTGATTTCGTTACATATTCCTTTTGTATAAATAAACCTTCAAACTCTACCAGAGGTAGTTGTAGTTTCGTCATCAGGCTTCCTTTCTATGTACCATTCTTCATACCTTCAGTTAGATAATTGGAGTCCCAGGGGTTTATTCCTAGGATGCTGCTGGCAATTCATCTTGGGAGTCCATCCATATTTAATTCGTTCGAAGATCGATATAGTACCGTAAGGAAAGAACTGCAATATGCATCCTAGCAATCTGTTAGTCTGAGTGCCGGTGGGACAAATTGCAAACTATTATTAAAGTTTTCACACTTTCTGTATAGGTCTAGAGTCTACCACATTTCTCCTCTGTGAAAATTTTTGTAGTCGCGGCTTTTTTGCAGCAAACCTCTCGTAAGTCGACCTTCTAAATCATACATAATCTTTTTTTTGTAAAATGCAATCATAAAAACAATCTGGGAGAAATAAGAAAACATGATTGTCCGACAAAAATCGTGTGGCTTTGAGCGTGTCTACCAACATGAACATGACTGAAATCGGCTTTTTTTAAAATTATAATATAATTTTTTAAGAATCGGTAGATATAACCATATGAAATTTGAAAATGCAATTGTCCGACAAAAAAATGTGGCGTTTTTCTTGTCCGACAAATCTAAAACGACGATTTTTTGAGAAAAAAAAATATGAATAATATTTTCTTTTTATTATTCTCTCTTTACCTTGAAAATACAATGTAGTGCACCAGTTGTCCGACAAAAAAAATGTGGCGTTCATTCAAAAATTAAATATTCAATGCTCTAATTTTGGTATGAATAGACTATATCCATTTATCGGATATAAATTTGCTTATGTTATTAATAAACATTTGATTTTTTGAGGATCATTTAAGAAGGACGTGCTGAATCAGTGGCGGATTAACCGGTACGCTTAGTACGCTGCAGCGTAGGGCCCCGAGGTCCATAGGGGCCCCGGCGATCGAATTGAATTTTTTTTCTAGAATGAAAATTCATTCTGTAAGTGTGAAAAAAATAGTCAGACTGTACTATATTTTATAAGAAGCTCAAAGGCAACTTGCGAATTATGAATTATTACATTCACACGAGACGCAATTGAATAACAAGAGCCTCAGAGCAAAACTCAGATGTAAGAAAAAACACACCATCCGAGATTCAGCGTATTGTCCCTAATTATCTTGTCTGCCTGCAATAAATTCCGCCAAGGGTGGCGGCCGAATTCCAATATGTACAATTACATCATAATTCAATAAATTTGTCAGCATTTCCTCTAAAATCTAGGAATGTGCTACAGAACGGCCGACCAGATGTTGATTCGTTTAGGGTTGTAAAGTGAAAAATACTTGTGCAGAAGTTCTTAGGTTTGCATATTTTTGTCTCACGTTCATTTCACAAGATTCGAAAAGTGTTAACAGGGACGAGCGAGTTTCGTGTAACGTGTAAGACTGTAAGATTCAAATATTGTGAAAAACTGAGAAGTGTTGGTGAATTGAACTATTTCTGTTTGTGTTTGGACTTTTAAATCCTCGTACTCTCATTGAACGATATAATTGATATAGAAGGTGAGCTTTACAATGCAGTTTCATAATAATATGCTAAAAATAACATTCTTCCAATTTTTCGGCAATTCGGCATAAACATAATTCGAGCGATGATGAGGCAGACCAGTCAAATTCATTTTCGATATATGTATAATATTGGTTCAATACCTACCGGGAAAAAGAAATACAAAATACGATTTACAGAAATTATTTGATTCAACCTGAACCTACGTGTTTGTACGACGAAATGACAAACAAAACAAATGATTTCGTTTCAAAAATATGGATGTATATTTAGATATTTATGTTGCAATTTTTTCTTGACTTCCGATCATCTCCGATAGACTCGATCACTATGTTCAATAATATGTTCATATTTTACCATTCTTTTGTTGTATCAATTAGATAATAATTTTTCATATATTAGCTCATCGGTTCGGATTTCATAATTCGATAGAGCGAAGTCAATGAATTTCTGTGTTAGTCCTCACAGAATATAAAATAAAATTTAACATTTTCTTATCATAACAGTTTCTAGTTGCATATGTAATATTGACGTGACACCATATCTGACAGACGTTATATGAGCGGCTACCAGAAACGAAAGCTCAAGGAAAGTGAAGAGCAGAGTAAAGCTAAGCATCCAAAATTGACAGAATTTTTTGCTCATTTTCCAAACTGTCATTGATAAAAAATGAATATAGAACTGTAATGACAGAAAATAGACTACAGTTTTTAGGAATACTTTCTATCGAAAGTGATTTAGTGATATAACGAGCAGTCTCGATTATGATTCTGTAATAAAAGAATTTGCTGATATTGAAATAAGAAAGAATCAATTTTTTAATTGGAATTTTATGTTGTAGGTAACTAACTGATTTACAGCTTTACGATACTTGTATCTTTTGTGATGATTTTATTTATTCCTTAGTCTCGATACCGCAATAAAAAATTTGCAGACATGATATATTTCTATCTAGAGATATTTTGTATTTGAATTTTGGTGATAATTTTTCCTTTTTTAAAATTTTTATTCATCTTTAATATTTTGTTTTGATATACATACCTTGTATTTTATTAATAAACTTTATGTTTTGTTTTCAAAGAAGTTAGTTTTAATTAAAAAATTCCTTTGAAAAAAATCGAAAATGTTTCAGAGGGGGCCCCAAAAGTTTTGAAGCGTAGGGCCCCTAAAGTCGTAAATCCGCCACTGTGCTGAATACTATCATTTAATTGTCCGACAAAAAAATTGGCAATTTCTTAGTCCACCGAATGAAAGTTAGTGGTCTCGTGAGACTCCGGTTTCATAACTAACATTTTCAATCATATATTTGACATCAATATTTCGATGAAAGTTGGCTTTTTTTCATACTCTTGGTGGCTTTGATGAAGCTAATTTAATTTGCATTTCTCAAAGAATTTCCAGAATCAGTTGGATACGGAAATTCTACTCTGGAGGTGAAATGTTGCAAGGAGTCGTAGAAACAAGCGCGGATACAGGGGGGGGTCATGGGGGTCATGACCCCCCCTTGGACTGGACGAACCCTCAAATCTTGTGTTTCATAAAAAAAATCAATTGGCGGGTATGTAATCCACCTGACTGTGAACCCCCCTTTTCTCGAGAGCTGGATCCGCCACTGCGTAGAAGGTACCTGGGGTACCTTTTCTGTAATACCTTTGGGGTTATGAAAAGAATGTTTGCAATTGTTTATACTTGTAGCTATTTACTTAATGAGTTCTTCAAAGAAAAAACTGAATTTGAGTCTATTTGACTTTTTTTCCGTTGTTGTGATACTCCAAGAGACAAGAGTTAAAAAGGTATCAATCCGCAGCAATTAATTCCTCTTCGGCTTACATAACAATATTTGATGGATTTCATTTAATACACTCGATGAAAAAGCTTCCAGAAAGATATGCAAAGATTTCCAAACAAATATTCAAATTTTAAGTGTTTGAGAAAAAGGAAGTGCATAAACAGGGTGTTCCGAAATTGAACGTACAAACGAAAAGAGGATATTCCTTAGGTGAGTTTAAGAAAAAAAAGTTCCATAAACATGGGGTCGCAAACGTTCCGTTTTCGAGATACAGAGTGTTGAAGTTTGAATTTTTTTCAAGTTTTTTTCTCATACTATCTACACTTTACAAGATATTCATCTGAAATTTGGCATAAATATCACATTTAAGAGTTCTCACCACGTGACATGGCAATTTCGATAGCAGATCTACAGGGTGATATTTTTTCTGGGGCACTGCCACTTGTTTTTCTCCAGAACTTTTTTTTGGTGGGCAACTGTTGATTTGAAAAAATGTAAAAAGAAGCTTTGTTGTTATACTTAACTTTTCGGTCTCTTGTAGTTTTGTCGTATCTGCTACCGGTTTCGAGAAAAAAATTGTGAACGATTCTCTCGAAATTCTCAGAAGAATCAAAATTGTCATAAAGATCTGGTTAGTATGAAAAGAAATCAGAACTATTCAAGTCTGGGGATCTGGCGGGCCATGACTGATGTCCAATCCACCTGTTTTCATAACCATCTCTCAAATACTCCCTAATAAACTTATTACACCCTGTATCTCGAAAACGAAACGTTTGCGACCCCATGTTTAAGGGACTTTTTTTCTTAAATTCACTTGAGGAATCTCCCCTTTTTGTTTGTACGTTCAATTTTGGAACACCCTGTATTTATGAATTCAAACACGTCGTTTTCGATTTGTCGGACAAGAAAAACGCCACTTTTTTTTGTCGGACGATCGTGTTTTCTCATTTCTCCCAGATTGTTTGTATGGTTGCATTTTACAGAAAAAGAGTTGGTATGTATGATTTGAAAAATCGATAACATGGTCGACTTACGAGAGGTTTGCTGCAAAAAAGCCGCTACTACAAAAATTTTCACAGAGAAAAAATGTGGTAGACTCTACCTAATTAAGCTATACAGAAAGTATGAAAATTTTTTAATAATTTGCAATTTGTCCCACCGGCATCCAGACTATGTGGGATATATGGGAATAGAAGAGTTGAAGAGTAACTTCTTTCAGTATCCGATCATTCAAACGATATTTCAATACCAGCAGCTGTGAGGTGAGCCTTCAATTGATTGCGGATGCTTTTCATTTCACGGAAACTTTCTTCAAAAGGATATAAAACTCATGACGAACGAATGGGTTTGTATTCACTCTAGTTTCACATCCTTTTTTGAAATGCTTCTAAATTCAAAATCCCAAATAATGATCTCGCTCCCACATCCCCAGATTCTATTCCATACAAAACCTCTCTTCAGCAGAAACACACTAATAAAAAACTGAAACAAAGCAGAAAAGCTCATCGTTCCCCCAAACACAAGGTCAGCTTTCTGGCATATTTCACGATACGTCTATCGGATGAAATATACCCCATGTTATTCTAGACGACAGGCTATGAAAGGCCGGATAAAGAATTTGGAGTTGCGAAAGACAACAAAAAATATATCCTGAAATTGTGCGGTATCCATTAGCTTTGTTTCATTATTTCCAATGAGGAAGTTTGCCCCGAGTTCAATTTCACGAGGTGGAACAATAGTTTTTGTGGGCTCCTGACGTCATTGATTATTTGGATTGGGTCACACGTGTTTCTACGTTCTGTTTATGTCTTTGATCGATTTACTTAACGTGCTTGGGGCCCAACCTTCTATTTAAGGAAGGGAAGATCGTAAAGAATAAATAAAAACATGGAATTGCACAACAAATTTTATTTGTTTCTAATTTGTAAACGTCAGTTTACACACAATATTAATCAAGAAAGTTTATTGTATCAAATCACTAACTTGTAAAACTGACAGTTAACTTGCAAAATTTTTACAAGTTAGTAGTATTATTTACATTAGAAAATTTTGTTTTATCGTCATATATGTTGAAAATCATGGTACAATTGTTATTTCCAGTAACACAGATTTTTGACTATGAAAGAAGTGATACTGATGATGATGAACCATCTGTTGACTCAGAAACTGCTGAACTCGCGGACTGCAGAACATTTCGCAATTTCGGTGCTCTTCAACCCTCCTGCACGCTTTAGTGCTAAAATATCTCCACCCGAATCCGCAACCATAGTGGCTCCAGTTCTCCGAAAAGTGTGGCCGGTGTATAACTCTGGGTCTTTTAAACCTAAATATTTCGCTATTTGCTTTGGGTCACCACCAATAGTGTGCTGGCCAGCATTAAGGAAAATGCACTTTCCATGTCGGTATGTCAAAAAAAATCTTAGGCTTTCTGTTCCAGGAGGCCGAAGATTTACATATTTTCTGTATAACATGCAGGGCTTAAAGCTGCAGCTATCATCGGTTATGGTGAATCTTCTTGTTGTTAAATTTTTTGTTTGCCGCAATGTCACAATAACGTATTTTCCCATATCTTCTACATCATTCATGTTTGATGAGAGAATTTCGTCACATCAACAACATTCAAAAATCCCAAATATTGTTACAATTTTCGCCAGCAACCACTGGTCATCTCCTGATGCATGTAAAAGAAATTGTTCAGCCTCTTCTTTACTCAATACCTTGGCCTTTTTTGGTGTATAACGCTCATTTTTTCGTTTCAGAAACGCTATTACCCTTTGAAATCTGCAAATGACAACTAAACGTCATATTTTCAATAAATTTTTTAAGGAAAACAAACCTGCGAACAGGGGCATTTTCTTTCATTTTCAAGCAGCTTTTCAGTATAGACCATTTTGTCCATAAAGTATTAGGGCTGAATCAAGCTGATAGTTGATTCAAGTAGACCAACAAAACATCTTCAGTTACCCCAATCACACTATATTTTGCCTCTTTTTGAAGTAGTCGTATTCTCGCTCGTACCTTGAAGCTGATTTTGCAGGTATTGAACTTGAAGCTACACTGCTGGCTGCCTCAATAATTTCTTTTGGTACATTCATTTTCGCTTTCGCCAAAACAAATGTAAAGAAAAATAAACAGACATGTTCATGGCAACGCTTCCATAGCTTACGACATTTGCGACAAATTATTGAGATTGTTTTGGAATTTATCCAACCTTTTTACAAATGAGAAACAAATAAAATATAAAACAATACACGCAAGGTAACGGGTTTTACTGGCTCAAGGAGATAACTGACTCGCCTGCGGCTCGTTAGTTATATCCTCCATTCATAAAATAATGAAAATTAGCTATTAAGGCATTGTTTCATATCCTCCATTCGCCTGTAGAAACCCTCTTACCTTGCTATAGTAATGTTATATACTATTTCGATTTTATACACTAGCAGAGTAATGATTTATCAATTTGAATATCAAATATGAAGCGAGTGTAGATTTTACAACTGGTGACAGCGGTGGGATAAATTATCATTTTCCCAATCGGAACACGTAGTCTAGTCGAGTCATTATGAAAGCAGTTGATGTCGTAATCATTAGCCATAAGTGCTTTGTACAGTTGCTGGCGATCCACAATCCCATGATTTTCCATTGAAATACGGAACTGCACTGAGAAAAAAGATACAAGTAACTTTTTTTACTTGACTCGTTTTTACTTGAGCCAAATAAATTTTTATATGCGATAAATCAACATTTATTTACTACAGACAATCAGATATCTATCGTGAACAAGGACATTCATCTGAGAATTTTTAATTGTTGGAAGTAACTTTTTTTCTTAGTTCAACTTAAAAAGTTTTTTAATCCAAATAGCACTGTTATTTAAATTTTGTTTACTAATGATGAATACACAGTATTCAGAAGCCAAGCAACGGTTCATCTCATCACAAGCTACTTTTTCACTAACGTATATCTATTAGCTGTGAATAACAGAGATATTAGATACATTAAAACATTGACTTCGGGAAGGTACATGTGTTATTTGTAATAAGTGTGAAAATTTTTCGTGAGATAACCGACTCGAGCCGATACCTACCCGATCCAGTTGGTTCTTTGAACTTGAAAATCCACAGGGCTCATTCTTATTCAGGGGTCAGAACTGAAAACGTTGGCTCTTTGCTCTTTTGGCGCTATCGGTAGGGTGAGCGAAATCACGAAATAGTCAAATAGTGCTGCTGATTAGGATTAGATTCGCGCGCCGGCAGTCGCCACGTGAAATCCAAACAATGGGGATTTCAACAATATTTGGAAAAATTCAAAGGTAAGTCCAACTTTACAGGTCTTTAACGTAATGTTCATGCATGCATGTATAGAATCATAAAAAATAGCTTGTTCGATCCACTGATCAACTGATGAAAAATATTTTGTATCTTATTTTATAATACATTGGAACTTAATACATTAGAGATAATTGAATAATCTATATACATCAATTCAATACGTAATACGTGGTATATTTTCAGATCAAGAAAAAAATGAAGTGAGCTTCAAGCTTCTCCATGAGGAAACGATAAAGGAGATTTTCACAAAAAAGGACATTATCTTCTGTTCGGGCAAAATATAAGAATTTAGGGAGCGTCAAAATGAAATTATTATATTTATGTAAGTTTGAAATTTTATCATTTGTTTATGTCTAATGAAATAATACTCAAAAATTTATCAAACCTAAAGATGTCGTCCTTCATATTACCGACAGATAACTCAAAATACACTTTATGTATCAAGCCAAATATTAATTCCAAACCTTGCATAGTGTTGATATTCTCTAGTTTTGTAATGAAAAAAGTTTTATTTCATGTATTGTTACATCTATATACGGAAATATATATAATATAAGTGTTGAATTGTTATTTCTTTTTTACTTTTTGTAATTATAATTTGATGAGCACGTTTCTAGGCAAGTGAATATAATATATGTGAAATGAACTAGTATAGACCATCATAGAAATGATCAAATGGATAATGGAAACCTGTAGTAATTTCGCACTGCATATTTATTTCTTTTTTATCGAGTCTTTTTTATAGAATAGTCAGGTTATTACAGCAAACATCAGCAATCACATTTCTTTCAGTAAAAAAGTACTGGGTGGTATGTAGCAATTTGTGCTTTAGGTAAGTAATAGTGTCTACTACTATGATAGGTGATATTGTGTACCTAATTATGGTAAGTATTAGGGTCAACCTAGGAAAGTGATAGAGCGTACTTGCGGTAAGTAACAGTGACTCTTATCGTAACAAGAGAGTTTATTGCAATCATAAACGTGTTTTGAAGTCTGAATGAAAAAGGAACTTGTGATAAACATAACATTTTACTAACTGTAAATAACAAAAATACTTGGACTATGAAAAATGATGCTTAGCATAAATTAACTGATAACTTGCGCCGAGTAACTTTTTAAGCTGCGCTGAATAAATTTTTAATCTGCGCCGAAAAAATTTTTGATCAGCGCCGAATAACTTTTCAAGTTGCAGTAAATCGCTGAATATCATATTGAGTAACAAATGCTTCTTGGAACAAGTCAGAAAAGTCAGTTACTCCGATTAAAAATGGAAAACGATTTGCAAGTAACTTCGCTTACTTACGATAAGATACTTTTTGTCAAGAAACGCCTGTACTTGTCGCAAATGAAAAAAGTTCTTTGTGCCTATAGCAAGTCTAAATTTCTATTTGGGGTATTCAAATTTTTTTCTCGGTGTGTAACTCAGTTTGAATATTCCATCAGCTAATCAACCTGGCGATCAAAATTATGCCTTGCGGCTTTCGAAATCGTGATTTATGTGCATATAACAATGAATACCGGGAGATCCACGGAATGAACAATAAGCTTTGATGGATTTTCCACAACGCCTTTCCTTCGAATTTCCCCGATAAAAGCTGTCCCGATTTCCCAGCCCACTGCGATGAAATTCTGGCCCACACTTCCCATCTTCGTTGAACTGGAGTTCACAGGTATTTCCGGTACGGGATACTTCCTTGAATGGGTAATTGCGACGGGAAATGCGGAAATCCCTGGGATATTACTTCCGGTTCTATTTGGTCAGAATAGATGTTCTACCGGAGTAAAAGCCACAGATGGATGCTACGGTCCACCATGTACTGTACACATGTGCTATGCTTGAACGAACAGATTTGGGTCGTTTATTATACTGGAAAAGTTCTGTTCTGTATTCATTTCCTACTCGTGTAAATCGATGGGCCCCATTTAATTTCTGATTGGGTTAGCAAAACCTTTGGCTGAACAAAAATCATGACATCGACATTGATTGCACTGCCTACAGCAAAAACTGTTCCACACCAAAATTCTTCATGTCATATGTGAAAAGGGCAAAATTGGGAAAGGTCAATTATACCAACTACGTTCACATTGGATCGTGCCTCAAACGGTTTCCACAAAAATTCGGCCATCATACCTGTTGTTAACTGGGTCAAACCACGTGCTCTACTCATGTGAGGGTAGACCGAATTATCTGATTACTCCACTTCATACACCCTTCCATCAAGTTCCTGTTCTCTTTAAATTCGCATGAATATTTTAAAAGGGAGAAGAGTGTTTCCATTCAGGTTGATTGGCCTTTCTTTAGATTGAATTTGTTGATTTTGTTCCTTTTCATTATGCGCTGGAGGTTTGCTCAACAAATTTTGTCCAAACACGCGCACTGGAATTTGTGTCTAATTAAAATAATAATTCATTTCTTTGTGTATTTAGTCGTGTCTGGCGCAGGCGATAGCCAATCGTAGTATAATGGGAGCTTGCATTTAATTCAGAAAATGTTGATTCAATTCAATTTAATAATGTACCTCGTTCATACATATCATTTTCTTCAGATCTTGATACACATCACCGTATTCACATATATGAAGGATTTTTTCAATATCAACAACCTTTTGTGGGTTTGTTCACCGATATTTTTAGTGCAATTATTTCTTTAGCAATAGCTGTTGAGTTTTACAATTTTAACTGCCGACATGAATCGTCGAGTGATAAGTGAGATGGACCGTGCAAGAATTGTGTCTCTAATTGGGGATATGCTGCAAGGTACGTTGATAACAGAGGTTTTCTTCAATATAATTTTCAGCACTCCAGAGAGATATGAGACAAGCCATTATCGCTATCTATTCTTGAAAAAAGAAAATATTATTGCAATCATAAATAAGTAACACAGAATAACTACTCTCTAGAGCAGTTCTTCTGATCATGATAACGGTATAAGGGCATGGCATTTGACAATCGAATAAACTTGGATTATTGGGAACTGTGTCACGCACGAGTATATATTCTTTATCTATGACCTAGCAAAGTCAACAAAATAACCTGGAATGTACCGGGTTTTTCACTATAATCTGACCCCCCCTTTAACTTTGTTACTAAAGGAGATACAAAAAAATTTTTCATACAAAAATTTCACGAAATCAACTGAGGTTTTTTAATATGACTTCACAAACTGAAATATATACAAGGTGGTCAACATATTGATGGCAACTTCATTTTTTCAAATGGAACACCCTGTATATTTTTCTATATTTGGCTAGCTCTTTTTCCCCTAATTTCGAATATGTAACATATGTTGGTCTATCTCTCTTATTCTGAGCACCACAGAGTTTCAAATTTAAAGAACAACCTGGCAAGCTCAGCAATAACTTTTCAAGTGGCAGGCTGCGATTACTCAAAATGCCCGTTTTTGGAGTTATCTCCTTAGTAACGATATGACATACGTATTTACATGTATTTACAAAATACATTTTGAGTAATCGCAGCCTGCCACTTGAAAAGTTATTGCTGAGCTTGTCAGGTTGTTCTTTAAATTTGAAACTCTGTGGTGCTCAGAATAAGAGAGATAGACCAACATATGTTACATATTCGAAATTAGGGGAAAAAGAGCTAGCCAAATATAGGAAAATATACAGGGTGTTCCATTTGAAAAAATGAAGTTGCCATCAATATGTTGGCCACCTTGTATATATTTCAGTTCGTGAAGTCATATTAAAAAACCTCAGTTGATTTCGTGAAATTTTTGTATAAAACATTTTTTTGTATCTCCTTTAGTAACAAAGTTAAAGGGGGGGTCAAATTATAGTGAAAAACCCGGTACATGGAATTTTCATGTTTATGAATGCATTCAATTAACCATAGATAAATTTTGGATAATAAATATACTAATCGACAAAGAAACTGCAACACCAAGAAGGAGCTGTTCAAATTTGAATTTGTAAAACATAGATAGTATAGCAAGGAGTATATGATTTAAATTTGGAGAAAGAAAACGAAGGGTTATCATTCTTTTTGATAAATTTGTTAATGAAGTGTTTGTATACCCGCGGTTATCTATACACTCCCCAACACTGCTTGGCATTCATACAATAAGATGGTCTATTTCTTCTTGAGGGAAACCATCCCAAGCTACCTGTACTTCATGTCTCAGAGCCGCCAAAGCCTTCTGAACCCATGATGTCCCAAACATGCTCTATGGGCGAAAGATCGGGGGATCTGGGCGGCCATGGCAAAAGATTAACATGGGTCGCTTCAAAAACGTTTAAACTAACTCTGGCAACATGAGGTCAAGCATTTCCTGTTGGAATATTGGATTCTCGGTGAACATTTGGCTCCACTATTTCTTGGAGGTAACGCAGTGCTGTCATATTTCCTCGAATGAAGATTTAAGGTGATTTATTTGCATGCGCAATAGCACCCCATACTATAACTGCTAGTGTCAGGTGTATATAAAGCTCCACATGAAACTGAGGTTCACGTCTTTCTTCCCGATGTCTAACCCTTCTTCGGCCATCAAGTGCACCCAAGGAGAATCAAGAATGATCAGAAAAGACGACCTGATGCCATTCCACATTCCAATGTTGTCGTTCTCTGCACCACTGTAATCGTTGCCGACGAAGCTCAACCGTCAGAGGTAACACAAGTTGGGTTCGGTAATGCTGCAGTCCAAAAGACCCTATCCGGCGGTGAACCGTTCGGACAGTTACAAGGTTACATGATGGGCTTGTTCTCCTAAGCTCTCATCAGTCTTTTCCCGAGAGATGCGTATAAAAAAAGCCGAAGATCGAGTTCTCGCAAATCTCTTTTTAGATTTTGGGCATTATAAAACATTATCTCATATCAGTAAATAGATTAATTTCTATTCGTACCATTAATTTGAGCTCTTTCAAATTCACTTAGCTGGGGACAAATTCCGCGTACACGAACTCTAGGCATTTCAAAAACAACTAAACATCGACTTTGGATCTCCTCGAACAACTGGTTTGTTATGAAATTACAAAAAATCGCAAAAAACGACTACAATATTCAAGTGACCAAAAATGTTTACATGAAAAAACCTACACACTTTTTTCGAATTTTAATAATTCACTCGCCTTGCTATAGGGGAAAGGGGGGCAAAACCGGGTAGCTAAGAAAAATCTGCAATACTTTTTTATTTATTTAGATTGGTTGACACTTGACTTATTTATGCCGTAGCATATATGCCAAACAGTGAAATGAGTTAAACTTATTGAAATCCAGTACAAGATGAAAAAACCAACAAAAAGAATTTTATTCTATTTTGCGGTTATGCCCCAACCCTCGGGGCAGAATCGTATGGCAAAAGAGGCAATACCGGGTACTACGTATAATTCACTATTAGCACACACGAAATCATCTGAATCATCTTCTAACCATCTTGTACATCCTTCGTGTGCCCAGTCCCAGTTATTGCACGTTTCAGTGCATTTTATCCACCCATCATTTTTGGTAGTATGAGAGTACTGCTCTTTGCAGTGAATGCAGAAGGTGTCCACCTTGACACCTTGTGATTTATCGTCTTCTTTTTCTGAGCTAGACTCTTTAGCTTTTTGTTTTGTCAATTTCTTGTTTTTGTTTTCTTTTTGTACCACAATCTTTCTCTTCACCTCTTGTATTGATTTATTTTGGCCATTTTGGGTACCAATTCGAGATTTTATTTACCTTTTGAAACAGCCTTTTCCAAGGACATTCCATTTATTCTTTCTTTAACCCTATCTTCAAGATTTGATTGAGGAACATCCATCTGGCACAACCGGACGGTACCCGGTTATGCCCCACGAGGATTTTCCGGTTTTGCCCCAGAGCCAATATCAAACAATGTTGAATAATAAAAAACACATGAGAAAAATTAAACATACAGGGTGGGGCAGAAAAACCTATCCGATTTCAAAACGTTATAAAATTAAAACCACTCAGCTTGTCAAAAAATTTTTTTTATTAACATATCGCAAATTTTATGCCATTTTTAAATTTAAGTTTTGAGAAGCACATCACTCAAATGTCGTCCTTGGGAGCGAATACACTTATTTAGACGCTCGCGGTAGCTTTCCATGACTTTCACCGTCATTTCCACAGGAATTTCTTCAATTGCCCGAGCAATTTCCATTCGTAAAGCAAGAAGGGTCCTTGGTCGATGCTGGTAAACCTTCGATTTGAGGTAACCCCAAATTCTGCCTGTTTACGGCGCCACAAAGGTGAAAATGGGCTTCGTCCGTGAAGAGCACAACATCGTCGTTTGGCAGTTCTCGGAGATCGCGACACAGGTTCGTACGGGTTTCAAAATCCCTTTCACTTAATTTCTGTGCAACAACCATTTTGTAGGGATGCATTTTGAGGTCCCGGTGCAAAATTCGCCGAATACTGCGGTTGGAAATCCCCAAAGCGAGCGAATGTTTTCGCGCCGAACGACGCGGGGAACGTTCAATCGCGGCTCTCACATTGGCCACGTTTTCAGGTCCTGTTGCTGTCCTGGGACGTCCAGGCGACTTCTTTTTCAATGCTGAACTCGTCTGTCTAAAATTTGACACCCACACTTTAATCGTAGCGTGATGTGGAACAGGATCATGACGCCCGAGTCCGAAATGAATTCGAAAAGCACGTTGTGTAGCAATTATCGAACCGCCGCATTCGATAAACCGCTCAATAACAAAAGCATGATGTTCACCAGACCAAGGCATGTTGACTACTGACAAATGGCATAAAACCAGCTTTCTAACGGTTTTTACCCCACTGTTGGGGCGAGTTTCAGTTAACCAACTGAAAGTGTGGTTCAATTATCAAGTTTTATCTTTCGAACCATAATCTTTGAATGAGAAAGAGATAGAGCTGTGGACTGTATAATATATATGTAATCAATTGAAACCCAACACAAATGAAAGGATAAATGCACTCAAAAATAACAAATGAAATATAGTTACCTATATATCAGCAAACAGGATCCTGTCGATGACCTCTATTCCTATATAAAGATTGCACGAGCTCGTCAAACGAATATGGAATGAAGCTGACGTGAAAATCCGTTGCTAAAAATGTCAAATTGTGTACACTTATCCTTGTAGTATAAAATAACCACGCCACTGGTAACAGTTTTTTTGTTCGAAATAATTCGCACAAATTAAAGTTTTGAAAGAATGTAACTCGATTGAATCGAAATCACTAAAACTTGCGAATCACAGGAAAACTAAACTTTTCCGAATTCACGAAGAGGAAGCAGAGAATTATCAATACGGAAGCAGAATATTTCATGAAGTCAATCAATGAACTGAATTAAAAATGAAAAGAAACAAATATACGACATATGCGGCACTCCACAGCTAACGAATTGTTCTTATACATAAAGGAGGATCCACATGGGAATTCCTTTGTAGATAAATTAATTTAAATATTCGAATTTTGAAAATTCAAAATATTTTATTCTAAGCGTTCACTTTGGCGTGAACAAAACAGGCCGCCGTAAAATTGCGTGAATTTTACAGAACTTTGGAAACAGTAGAATTGAAACCGAGAAAATTTGAAAAGATCGTACAGAAAACAGAATTAAATATTGAGAGATTCGAGAAGCAGACACTTTGCTGAACCTCCGAAATGGGGCGCATATGGAGGAATGAACTTCCATTTGATGGATCTCTTCGACAAATTATCGTATATCTTGACATTATTTAATTTCAAGAACTCATAATCCATATCAAAATAGCGCGAAGACCCGATGAAATTGCTTCCTTTATCGGACCAAATTTCTTGAGGTAGGCCTCGTCCAACGAGAAATCGCTCCAAAGTCGATAAGAAAACCTCCACGGTGAGGAAAAGGACTAGTTCTTGGTGAACTGACTTAGTGAAAGAAATGAGGAAAACAAGAAATGCCTTTATTCTCGTTGATTTTCGCGAACGACCTGACCGATAGGTAAAGTGGCCAGCAAAGTTCACACCCACCTTACTAAACGGACGTGAAATATTGACTCTGGGTGCAGGTAGAGGAGCAATGAAGGGTTGACAGGTTGCACTTCGAAATCTCGTGAATGCGATGCATTTTCTAATGCTTTCCCGAAATAGATTTCGTACAGATAAAATCCAATAATTCTGCCTAATTGAAGACAATGTCGTATTAAGAACGGAGTGAAGCGAGATTAGATGAAAATAGAAACATATTGAACGCGACAACGTACATTTTTCCGGAAGCAAAATTGGATGCTTAGTATTCTGTGGTAAAGAAGAGACTTGTAGTCTACCTCCCAACCTGATCAATAATGTAGAATCGATATTTTCGATTGTTTTCTTTGGGAATAAATTCTGGCGCACTTGATTAAAATAATGATGTTGTGTTATTAACACTATGGATTGGAGAGCTTCCTCCAACTCATCTTGAGAAATTGGGTCAGACAATCTTGTCGTTGAATTATCTCTAGGGAGGCAATTGAAAATAAACCTTTTGATATAGGCGAAAACTCTTCTTACTGTTTTTAAATTTGAAAATTTTTCTATGAAAATTGAAAATGAATTGATTGGAGGCTCGTTTGCAACTGCAACGTTGACATCAGTTTTTGAATATTTTAACGGATCTGAATTAAGATCATAACCGATGAAAGGTGATGGCGAATTGGAGTTATAAGAGAGATCCGGAGGCGTATCCTCCAATTTAACTGGTAAGGAAACCATATATTGATCATTTCCATCACGAGAGCGACTAGATATGGAATGTTTTTCAGCAGGATCATCCGTAGGATCTCCAATAATGGTATCTGGAACCTCTTTCAATGAACAAGATTTCTGTAATTGATCATGTGGAGCAGATTGGGTGAAAAGAACCGATTTGCATGACGAATAGGATTCCCTTATAGGACCTATGATAGTCCAACCGAAAAATGTATTAACGGCTGTAGGATATCCAGAAGACGAAATTCGGCCGTCGCGATCGAAAATCATCGAATACGTATCAGCGCCCAATAGCATATCTATTGGTCGAGAAAGGTGAAAAGCTTCATCAGCCAAATTTAAATGCTGAAAGTGTTTGAACACCTCCTGTGATAAGGGAGCAGAAGGAATATCATTTGTTATTTCCGGCAATACAATGGCATCCACCGGTAAGAACTTTGATCCCACTCTAGGATACAACCTGCATTTCACTAAACCTGACGGTTTTGCATTTGATTGACCAATGCCAGAAATAGACATATTGACAGGATCAATTTTCAAACCTAATCTTTCGACTAGGGGTTGACTTATTGCCGAAATCTGGGATCCAGGGTCTAAAACAGCTCTTACAGATATCATCGAACCGTCAGCGGATTCCACTCTTGCCTGAACAGTGCCAAGAAGTACTTGGTTTACGGAGACCGATTTCCTATTGATGTGATAGGAATTAATAACATCATTCGAAGGAGTGGAATGGGATGCTGAAGGCTGATTTTCAACAAGATTCGTTTTACTTGGAATTTGAGATGGTCCACTAGATTGATTGGCAGATCCGCCAACGGAAGAAGATTCGTTATCGGGATGGAGGCTGGTGTGATGCCGATTTGACTTACACAATCTACAGGAATTTTTGGAAGCGCAATCTTTGGAATTGTGTAGACCAAGGCAGTTGAAACAGCGCTTGGAATTTTTCAAAAATTCGAATTTGTCTTGTCTCGACAATTTTATATAGGAGGCACAGGCGAATAATGGATGCAAATCAAAGCATTTTGGACAACGAAACTTTCTGGAATTCGGGAATCTACGTGAATCATTGTAACTTTGAGAGGTGGATGCAGAATTTGTGAGCAAAACATTTTTTGTTTCATTTTTACCATAGTTATTTGAATGGAATGGTGCTGATTTGGTTGCAGATTTGGGAGAACTTTGTTCGCAAAATTCCTGAGCCTTTAACTGCTGGGTTACGAACTGAATCAAGGCACTGTATTCGGGAATCTCGGATGAATTTAATTGACTTTCAAATGCTTTTCTCGTATAAGGATCAATATTACGTAAAGTTATAGAAAATAAAAGAAAATCTGACAAATCCTTTATATTCAGCGCTTTTATTGCATTGACAGAGTTTTGGTGGCAGTTCAAGAATTCTTTGAGATGCGAAACAGAATTATTACTTGCAGCTTTGAAATTCAGAATTTCGTTCAGGTACATTGTTGCTAACATGCGAGGGTTCTGATAGCGCGATTTCAATGCCTGATATGCCAACTCATAGTTGTCATTTGACAGTTGCAGCCCTGAAACGACCGAGAGAGCATCATTTCTTAGATATGATTTCAAAAGTTGAAATTTTTGTATGGGAGCTAAACTGTTATTTTCATGGACCAAAGAATTAAATAACTGAAAGAATTCAGGCCATTCAGCGCTTTCACCAGAAAAGGGGCGAATATTTATTTTAGGAAGCAAAAAAGATTCGAAATTTGAATTCAAAGTTTGCGAATTTGATGCAGGCGTTGATAATGTTTCTTGTCGTTTTAAAGACAAAAACAGTCCCGTTATTCGAGCTGTTACTTCGGCAAACGCCAACTCAAACTTCGCAGTATCTATACGATCTTCGGTCGATAATTCGCAATTGAACTCAACTATCTCCTCCTGTATAGCTTCAAATTTAGCCTCATACGCAGAAATTTTCTCTCGGTATGCTTGAATTTCAAACAACCTTGTAACATCGTAGTCTTTTACCCGATGCCAAATTCCGGTGATCGTAGAAAATATGTTGGCCCTTTTTTCGACCAACTTATCCAATGCTTTAATGCCTGTATCTGTCTTCGGTGGCATTGTAATGAAGAAATCGAATAAGAAACAGATACAAACAGTAAAAAGCAAATTAAAAAGTGATGAAACTGAATATCTCGATGGAAACAGATGTATGAGACCTGTCAGCTGTGACACTATGTTGCCAAATTGTGATGATCGTCGTATATTTGAATACAAAATGGCCGCTAGAAACCGAGGATTTTTGAATTTTTGACTGGAACTCTCAAATTTTAAGAAAATGAGCTTGAAATTGAGCTTAATATCCGGCTCGAAGGACCAATACGTGTTGGGGCGAGTTTCAGTTAACCAACTGAAAGTGTGGTTCAATTATCAAGTTTTATCTTTCGAACCATAATCTTTGAATGAGAAAGAGATAGAGCTGTGGACTGTATAATATATATGTAATCAATTGAAACCCAACACAAATGAAAGGATAAATGCACTCAAAAATAACAAATGAAATATAGTTACCTATATATCAGCAAACAGGATCCTGTCGATGACCTCTATTCCTATATAAAGATTGCACGAGCTCGTCAAACGAATATGGAATGAAGCTGACGTGAAAATCCGTTGCTAAAAATGTCAAATTGTGTACACTTATCCTTGTAGTATAAAATAACCACGCCACTGGTAACAGTTTTTTTGTTCGAAATAATTCGCACAAATTAAAGTTTTGAAAGAATGTAACTCGATTGAATCGAAATCACTAAAACTTGCGAATCACAGGAAAACTAAACTTTTCCGAATTCACGAAGAGGAAGCAGAGAATTATCAATACGGAAGCAGAATATTTCATGAAGTCAATCAATGAACTGAATTAAAAATGAAAAGAAACAAATATACGACATATGCGGCACTCCACAGCTGACGAATTGTTCTTATACATAAAGGAGGATCCACATGGGAATTCCTTTGTAGATAAATTAATTTAAATATTCGAATTTTGAAAATTCAAAATATTTTATTCTAAGCGTTCACTTTGGCGTGAACACCCACTACTCTACCTGCTCTCTCTTCTGAGAAAAAGGGATTTGAAATCGGATAGGTTCTTCTGCCCCACCCTGTATCTACAGAGTTTCATATAGCCAAACAATAACATATCAAATTATCAGTATCAAGTTTAATGACCTTCAATTTGATCTAGTGTTGCTAATTGGTTGAGGTCAGGGTTGAAGGAAATCAATTAGATGAAAATTCTGCCGACGTTTCGATTATATTTAAATCATCTTCGGGGCTATGAAAGAGCAATACAGGGACATTATACAACGATATAGAAAGGTTATCTTAAAACAAAAACTAGAATTCAGGGATCCCGAACCTGAACAATTACCAATTAAAAACAATTATTTAAAATATAATGAACAATAGACGATTGTATAAAGGATACCTATCTGACAATATGAACGAAATAAATTAAGTAACAATGAAAAGATCCAATTGGGAAGGAAACAATTGAACTAGTGAATAACGAATTTTCCTAAAATCAAGTATTATTAAAAAAAAGGTGTTTTTAAAAAAAAATATATTAAATGGTGACTCACATCATCGGTTGACTCCTATTGTCCACTCATAGAACATGTAGAACATCGTCCCTTCAAAATACAGGTAAGACGTGACATGAAGGACCGAGACATGAAGGAAACTGAAAATGCAACCACATACGATGTGCAGGTTGTCAATGCAATTTGATTATGATTAAAAAAAGGGGGTTCTCGGCACGCAAAACACAACAATAAGGAACTCCGTTTTTAATGACTATAAATTCAGCCGTGTTCTTTTAACCTGGCAATTATATTGAAATAAGCAGTATTTAAATTCTCAATATCCGATCTTTTATTTACGGATTTATTATTTTGTTGAATTGATACCATTTCATATATCAATCTCTTTTTCAAAATTCGCTGATGTCCCATTACCCTTGCATTGTTGAAATCGAAAGCGTGAAGCTCCTTAAGGGAGTGCTCAGCTAAGGCCGTGTTATTTTCCTTTCTCTTAATTGGGTTGTGCACCAATCCTTGTTTCCAGATATCGGCCCGTCTGTCCAATGTATACACAATCACAGTCCTTACAAGGTATTTCATAAATTATATTAGACAGCATTAATTTTGGTGTTTTAGTTTTTAAACTGGAAAACAACTGTCTGACTGTGTTGCTTGGTTTGAGGGATACCATGGTGCTTGCAGTTCTTAGAATACCAGCAACCCTCTCAGAAAGACCCTTTATATATGGTATTGAGAAGTACCTCAGTTCTACATCATCCCCACGATTCCCCATTCTACTCTCGGACGTACGTTCAGAGAGAATCCTTTTTACCATGTTCAAAGGATAGTTATTTTTTATGAGGAAATATCTGATCTTCGTCATGTTCTGATAATGGAAACTACTGTCTGACAAGGTGAGGGCTCTGTGCTTGATGTTATTAATTAAATTGAGCTTATGAACGAAGGGATGTAATGAATTGTAGTTGAGAAACCTCTCCGAAAAAGTTTCCTTATGGTACCAGTCCGTTATGAGTCTATTACCCTCTCTTACCACTAGAACATCCAAAAAGGGCAATCTACCATCCTTCTCTACCTCAACCGTAAACTGAAACCGGGGATGGAATGAATTGAACGACGTCAATATATCATCACAATCTGATGGAATTGAGGTAATTATATCATCAACGTACCTCGGGATCCCTGATTTCTAGTTTTTGTTTTAAGATAACCTTTCTATATCGTTGTATAATGTCCCTGTATTGCTCTTTCAGAGCCCCGAAGATGATTTAAATATAATCGAAACGTCGGCAGAATTTTCATCTAATTGATTTCCTTCAACCCTGACCTCAACCAATTAGCAACACTATATCAAATTATGTATTGGCAATTATCGTAGAATATAGTTAGATCAATCTGTAGGTATGAATAAATTTAGGTGAAATAAGATTTCATACCAAAGAATCACGTGGTTTTACACAACACTGATAAATAAAACAGACACACCTGTCAGAACTTGTGGAAATACTGGCGTAGATGAGATATATCAACGTATACTACGTGAACAAAATTTAACCGACGCAAAGGGGGTAAATTGGGGGTACCCGATTATACCCCTATAACCGGTTTTGCCCCCCCCTCACCCCTACTATGCTCCATCTGGGTATCGCAGTTTCTTTGTCAGTTAATAGTATAAAGTACGATAGAGTATCGAAATACATTTATGGAATTCCGCGGCTTTGAAAAACTATAATTCGATTCTCAAAAGACCATTTTCACCATTTTCCCCCTCGGGATGACTCTCCTCATATTACTCACCTCTCAATTTAATGGAACTCAATTCCATCAGTTCACTTGGGTGTCATCAATAAATTCTCCAAGGATATAACTCTCCCTGCGAATCCAAAATTCAAGAAGGTCCCCTTACGAGACCGTTAGGCATGCCAGCCGCAATGAATATTTCAATTTGATCGTGACAAGAGATCATCTTCAAGCCCCAGAAAGTCGTTCATTATCAACATGTCCTCCGTTATATATAATTCGGTATTCAATATACAGGAAAATTGGGTAAGAATGCCAGGGGTAGTTTGTGGTCATTTTCCGTATGGAGCAGGACACCTTTTTGGTGAAACAAGATCATGAGAAATTGAAGAAGGGGTGTTTTCAGAATAGACTGAGGTGAATGCGTTTACGGGAAACATTAAAACACTTGTGGAAACGAAGGAATATGTTTATTCATCGGGAGATCGGTTCTAGTTACAAGAACTGTCTGGTTTTACCTATCTTTGAGGTATTTATACACCTGCCCAATGGGCTCCGTGGACTTGCGCCTCCCAAATCTTTCTAGTCCCTTGTACCTGAAAAGTAACTGATATTCTTTGAAGGTTTATTGCAATTCGGGAATTTCCTTGACGGTGGAGAAAGTTGAGGGTCAAGTCCAAGAATGCCATTGTTACAATGTGCAGGTATCTTCTGAATTATGGGGATGACAAACTTGGTTCGACACGTACACTGTGTCGAATCGCTTTTATCACCACAAGACTATCTGGCGAACCAATATGTCCATAATCTAATTTATCTTTTCACAAGCTGTTATTGTTACAATTTTTTGGAATGATCTAGCCCTCGCTGAATGTTTCTCCATACCGGCAGCAAATATTTCTGATAGTTCTAAAGGGCTTAGGTTGTCGATGTTGTGCTTTAACAATTTTTGAATTCAACTCTTGGCGTTCGGAGATTATTTTGTTATAAGCCAGCCGACACGCGAACTGAGGATTAAGGGTTCAACTTGAAAAATTTCGACATGGCACGAGGTTCTTGTGAAAAGTCTGTTGAAGACAAAACGGTTTATGGAATATTTCAGAATTCTCTCCGATCTAGGTCATGAACTCTTCAGTCGTTCCATGCAGGTATGGGTATTACGTCGTATGACAAATAGGGATTGTAGTTTCAAAGTCGAGTGCATACCAACAAGGTTGGTCTAGGTCGTGTTTGTCAATAGCATTATGAAGAACGCTGTTTGATGTTCGGGTGATGTATCGAGACCTTTCTTTGGGATTCTTTCATGGAGGAATACCATTATCTATCGCTAATGGAACTCTCGGAAACGCAATGTATCACAATAGAAATAGTCCTCGCGAACTTCATTCCTTTTTCATCAGTCAATTCGAATGGAGATTCTTATTTTCGTACATGAGGTTGTTTCGAAATAGAGTTGATTTTTGTGGAAACAATTCTGTATACTTTCATATCGATTATGGTGATTTCAAGAAACACGAAAAAGAATAAATTATTGCGGACACTGAACTTCTTGGAGCTCATTCTTGCACGGATAATTAACTTGCCTAATTTGGCCTTTTTCAATGTCGCTATCACTTCAGAGATGGAACATACAAGGTTAATTTTTTAATCTTTCCTCATGCGGCAGCAATTTTTGAAAATTATTGGGTCAAACAAATCCACGACACGATTTTATTACGTTGTAAAAAAGACCCCCTTTGAGATTTGATGGAAGAGCGGCTTTTCACGAATCGAGGGGTGTTATTACTCAAAAAAAAGAAAGATGTTATTAATTTTGAAGAACTTTCTCCCTGAAGGTAGAAAGTGTGGAAACGGCCCATCGCACTAGGGACAGGACTGAGTGTTAGAGTGTTTATTTATTCTCCAGGGAGAATAGTGGCGAATGAAACAAAACGAGATCAAACTTTAGACTCATATTGAGACTAAAATAAAATAAACGGTTTTATCTACTCCCATAGGACAATATATCCATTATTCAACTGAATTTGATCTGTAATAGTCTCTATAAACCAATAGTGCGAGGTAATGATAACTCGCGCCAATAACTCACTCTAATACAAATAGAAAAATGTGGCTTACGAAATGAATAAAAAAGTCGGGTCAATGGGGAACTCTATTTCAGACATCAGAGTAACGTTCTCGCAATCCATTTCTACATTTTCTTAGGTCTGAATATCCAAAAATTGCATTCGGAAAACGTGAAATCTTGACGTTTTCTACGGGATTCGATATCGATTCGATTTTCGACCACAGTAATCGCTTTTGACAACTGTTGCCAATTTTGAAGATGCAGATTAATTCGAATTTTATTGAAGAAGTCGAAGATAAAGTATAGTGTTCAATTCACGGTAATGGTCATAACACACTTGATGAATTACACCCCTCGCCTGACGGCTCGGGCTGCAAAATTCCTCTGCGTGTGTTATGACTCACATTACCGCTCATAGAACAATATACTATTACACACTCTGTCTATAACTCAATCACGTCGCAAGAATAAATTATCAGAATCATTGGATAATTTATCAAAACGAAATCAAATTATCCAAATGAAATCGCATTATCAAAGACTTGGTGCTTTATCAAAACAACACAAAACCGATGACTTGGGGAAATTTCAAAACAACACAACTCAAAGTACCGAAAACTTGGGGAGAGTCCAGGACTCCATATGTTTTTGGCGTTACATGCAACCTTCTAACGATACCCAAACAAGCAAAGCAAAGCATACGCAAAATTACCTTACCTTTCCCCTTCTGTCAGGTTATCTAAAGGATGATGAGAATATCCTAAAAAACCAACAAAAACACGTCATTCACCCGTTATTTGCAGTTTAACATCAATCCCGATCTTATCAACGAGACGTGATCTAGATAATTCTAATTGATTTTTAAACCTTCAGCTTCCGATTCAACACTTCACCCCACTATTCCCCGAATAGCACTTTTTCTGTCTCCGTTTTGAGGCCGTACTTCCAACCACTGACTTACTTCCTAGATCTCCCTAAACCGAACCCGAGTCAACTGAGAACCTTCCCGTTTAAGGTTTCTTCAGCTACTGCCTTCATTCCTTCGTTTTCAAAAGCCATTAAAAATGTCCTTTTCCCATCTCCCGTGGGTGGCTTCCGAAAGGGTATCATAATCGTCTGAGCTTTTTGGACCAGTTGCAATTCGCACGTTCTCAGCCTCGTCAGCACCCAGAGACCACCCAGGTCGTGAGATGATTTTCTGACACCTTCTTAGTTTCATGAGGAAACTTGACCCGAAAGTCAATGGCTTTATGGTTATCGTCTCGCCTACATCCTTTTCAATACCGATAAGCAACTAAGTAATTTTCGGAGCCATGAATATAAATTTCAGAAGTCTATATTGGTTAACCGCAATATTTCGATTTATTACAATATCATGGAAGATGTCTTCGTCCTGAAGATTATGTTTTGCATCTCCCATTGCTGTAACGCTGTCCTGTAGTAGTCCTTTCCAAGGCCATCATAGATGCACCTTTCGTCTTTCGCGTCAGTCTTCTGAGTTTGTCCATCATACTATAGAGGCATAGGGTACAATGGGGTATACTTTCGCCATGCAGGACCAGAGTACCATGTCTGGTTCTGGTTTTAGTCCTCAGGTCTTTCCAAAGAGCCTTTTGCATGCTCATATTGCCTTGAAAACTGTTTTTCATTACACCTTTCTGAAAACCCTATCATAATGTATAGGTACTCCATTCACAATTATAAAATCACAACTCTGGTCTTGGAAATTTGACACATTCCACTCTGTATCGAAGTTATGACGTTTTTCAAACTATTTTTATGTTCCAAGTCAACACAATGTTGCCCTTTCTACATTCTTAGCGTATTTCTCAGAATGTGAATGAATTGGAAACTATTTGATGAACGAAAATAATTAACGTTTATATGAATTGATAGAAAGGATTCCTTTTCTAGTTATTTATTTGCATGAAGTACAAGAGATCACTGTTGAAATATATTATTTTTCGCCATGGAAGAAAATTGCATTGCTTTCACATAATTTCCATATGCATTCTTGTGAAGATTTAATGTTTATTATCCTCTTGAACTGAAAGTTCAAGAATTGACGACATCAATTGTTGATTCTAATTAAGAATTCATTAAAAAAAATCAACCCAAATATATAAGATGAATTGATGGGTAATTACAAGAATCAAGAATAATGGAACATCATATCCCTCTACTGGAATCCGAATATGTGATGATTGTGAGGGTGCATAACATTTCTATTTCTAATATTCCTTTATTTCAAATAAATAACAGTTTTATTCATTCATCACAAAGAAAATAAACATAATAACTAAATTAACGAATTTGTTTACAGAGAAACTAATAATTTCAATGCTATATGAATTAATAAGCCTGAAAGCTTTATAGATATACATTTCATTTATTTGATCTTATGAACAAGGAGTAAAATATTCTGGCTGTATAGTAATTTGCTAGTTTAAAAAAGATTCATACATTACTACCACAGTAGGTTTGTACAAATGAAATGGAATAGGTCAAACATATGCTTCACATTTATCATTCACCTGTTCTAAAATAAGACGCAAACTCCTGGAATATGGAAAAAACCGATGTATTCTGGTTCAATATAGCCTATTTCTACTTTCGGCAAAGGATTGATAGGAATGAAAGCTCCAGTGACACATATTTCAATTCATCGGAATCTGAATCGTTGAGTGCAATTAAGATGCCTAGAAAGTGCAATATAGTCATATTTCTTCTTTTTTTTGTCTTCTTCGACGTGTTTTTTTCTGAAACGTGAAAACGATCACGATAATCATTTAGAGATCAATTCAGAACCCGTTTACTTACGAAAATCGTACAATTTCATTCTGCAAGTTCTTTCCTCATAATTCCTCGAAAATCCTACCTGAACCATATTTTCCGGTCGCTTTCGTTAGAGGATCATATGAGGAAGCCTTTTTTTCCATTTACACACCAAAAACGATACCGAAACTAACCAAACTTCTGGGGGACCGGAATTTCGTTTGAAATCTTTCCAAACGGCCAGATACCTGAAAAAACTTCGTTATCAACTGTAAACAAGCTATAATAAAAAAATCATTTTTAAAAAAAGCTTTTATAATAACAACATTCATCCGCCATTTTGAAGCCGCCATCTTGAATTCCTCAATTTTGAAAAATCGTAATTTCCGACCCAGAAAACCCCCAGATACCAATTTTGAATAGAATCGAAACATAATTACAAAACTCGTCCGCCATATTTTAGCCGCCATCTTGAATTTTTCAATTTTGACGGAAGAATCATCATTGTCGAACCCAAAAACCCCCATATAATAATTTTGAATGGAATCGGATGATAATTACAAAACTCATCCGCCATTTTGGAGCCGCCATTTTGTTTTTTTCTATAAAAAATATTTCATGATGCATTGTCACCAGAATTATGTACACCTGCCAAATTTCAAATCAATCGGACGATTAGAAGTGTGTCATATTCAACTTGCAAGATTTGATTACAGACAGACACCGGGACAGGTGAAACTAAATAAAAGCTTTTAAAAAGGCGATTAGTACTTACTTTTGCTTTTTTTATGCTTATTAATCGATTTTTGGTCCAATCCAAATTTGCCGTTCGTCAAAAGTCGTGAAAGGAAACAATGACACTTGCACGAAATCGACGGGAAACTTCTTTTGGACGACGAAGAACGGAAAAATAGGCGATTCCTTATCGATATTCCGCCCCAAAATCGCCGATCGATTCGAACTAACAAAATGTGGAATATCTTTGATACTTTTACTTTGATGTAAACAAAGCAACTGGCAACAACGTTTTGTAATTAACAATATTCTCTGTACGCGCACAGATTTTTCATCAGGTGCACCAATTCCTGAAAACGAAACCATGGCCAGTGTTGTGATTTTATAATTGTGAATGGAGTATACATGTCGATTCAGAACATCGAGAATGACTCTTTTCCGTGCGGCCGCATCGTGAAAAGTTTTCTCTATTTCTGTATCGTAATGAGTTCATTACAGTACTAAAAACAGTGCTGTGATGAACTCATTACAGCATTGTTTTCAGTTATATTTTTCGTTTTTTGGTTGTCAGCACTGGCTTCCGATCCAAACGATTTTCAACACAAGCCAATTTGGAAATGTCAATTTCGTAACAGT
The DNA here is from genome assembly GCA_910592335.1 of Adalia bipunctata. Taxonomy (NCBI): domain Eukaryota; kingdom Metazoa; phylum Arthropoda; class Insecta; order Coleoptera; family Coccinellidae; genus Adalia; species Adalia bipunctata. The sequence goes on from OU342950.1 coordinate 22,706,289, forward strand.
CACCAAAAGCCAAGATACAATACAATGTCACCAGGATGTATAATCTGAATTTTTCATTGAATTTCAACGAAATTTGACTGAAATAGAGAAAATATCGTCCAACAGGTACTCATTGCAGAATGCAATTCTAACACTCAGCACTCGCTCCTTCGTCGCTCGTTTTCGAATTTCGCTTTCGCGAAGTCTGCCGAAATCGCAAATTTCCGGTGCCATAGACCTGTCCAGAGAATTCGAATTATCGCGTTGACGTTCGATATGTCCGATGTATGACGTAATTTTTAAGATGCATATTTTTCAAATTCAAGCGCTCTTTGCAGGTCGATTATCGAAATTTAACGTATATTTTTCAGCTAAAATTCCAGCTCGATAAATCCTTTTTGGAAGCACACCGAATTGTTTACATTTCAGGTTAGGTATAGCCTTGAATCGGAATAAATATAATATTTATAGTTCTTCATAATTTATCGGGTGTGGATAAAATAGCGTATGCAACTCTCATGTAATAGTCATAAATACATTCGCATAAACCATACAAGATTCGCGTCCTGCTCATTACGTATCCTAGTTTATGCTCGTATATATTAATAACCATCATTACATGATCGTTGCATAATATACTATTGTGTATGTATAGTTTCCAGTTGAGGTTATTATCTAGTGTGGCACCTAGGAATTTGACCTCACTGGAAAAATTGGAAGGTTGGCTTCAGGATCTCCTGAACCAGGGAAGAATAGATAGGTAGATATTTGAAATCTTCGAGCAACCTTGAAGGATGAAATTAGGAATTCAATTTCCAGGAAATCATACCCACCCCACATGACTTATAATCATTACCAAAGAACCATTGTAAAACAGCATACAAAGGATCCAATAGTTCAAAGCCGATTGATGCAATTTCAAATGAAATAATCATCAATTAACGTACACCTCACTGAAGCAAGGGCGGTCATATATCTTGATTCTGGGGGGGGCCATTTTGTATAATTACATAATATCAGTCATCAATTCCAATTCAATCAGAAAACGCAGAATTTATTCTAAGTGCATTGCCACCTTTGGGGGGGGGCCATGGCCCCCATGGCCCCCCCCTTATGACCGCCCTTGCACTGAAGTGAATCAATCAATCAATTCCATTCGATTAGCTGCAACAGTCTAAATTTATCCCTCTAATTAATCTTGCCCGTAGCTAAGCTATGCTGTACTGCCGAGCATAAACAGGAAAACCTCAACACTGTTTAGATTATCTTTATGAAGAATTCCATCAACGAAATTGTTTATTACTTTCTTTCTGATTGATGCTAGGAAGAGAAATCGAGGTCAATATCTACCTTGGGAGACCGAAATATATCAAGATATCGCCGATTCCAGCGGGATCCCCATTCATCAAAATTAGAAACTTCGTCGGCTCATTGAGTGGTACGAAATTAGATCATGATATTTTAAGTTCGTGATTTCGAATTTATGGTAAGATCGAGAAGTTTTGATGGCGGGGAGATGTTGATCATGCTTTTGTGAACAGGATTAAACTTCGAAAGGTTGTCGGTTAAAACTCCTACTTGTGTAACGAGTGGTGCCTAATTTCTGGACCGGATTTTTCGTGTTTTTACTTGTAACAGCTTTCTGTTAGATTTTCAGCAGAATAGAGACATTTATTGTTTATTAGATTAGATTAGAGGAGGGGCGGAAGATCATCTGAACTCGCAAGCACCTTGACCTAAAGATCTATTGTGCATCTCCGCGCTGTTTACCAGTCAGGCAATAGTGTCTCCATGAACTTTATCACCTTTCTGGGGGCTACATCCATCACTTGTTCCGGCTTTAGAAAAAAGAAGCCAAGGTGTTGTAGTCTTTTCCGATGAACAGCTCCACATTCGTCTAACTAGTGCTTGGCTGTCTCAGTGGCTTCTTGTCAGAAACGACATGTGTCTTCCAGCGACTCACCTATGTTCTTCAGGTGATAACTCACGGGACAGTGTCCCGTGAGTGCGCCTGTTAGTTTCCTCAGTTCCTGTTTACTGAGTGAGAGAACTTTTCTAGTCCAGCTCGTCGAGTAGGAGAGAAATGACTTGGCCTGTCTTTGGCCAATGATCGTTTGCCAGAACGTAAGCTTTCTCTTTTGTTCCCAGTCCTTAACTGCCATCGCTTGATGGTTGGCTGGGAAGCCACAAAATGGCTCTGGACCGGTGGAGGCAATAGAACCCTCTTCCCTGGCAAGTCGGTCTGCCGCTTCATTGTTTATACTTACTGATATCAACTTTATTGCTAACTGTTTGTTTTCTGCCTCAATATCATGGCTAACAAGATAAAAACGAAAAAGTCGAAAAATTTCAAACCTAAATTTGCTCAATTTCGAAACTCTTTATGATTGAATATCGAAGTAATTCTCATGGAAATCATGAACTTATCAATGAAATAAGAATAATTCAGAAAAATTGAATAACTTTTAATAATAGGTATCTACAGATTTGATGAAAAAATGTAGGAAACAGACTATTACCACTATATTCATAACAATTGTTCGAAATGTCCACCTCCTTGTTCAATACATTTAACACATCTTTTTCGAACAGAATCAACAACCCTGCGAAGTTCGCAATGTTTCTGACGCATTTTTGTGATTTGTTATTTATCGGTGTGTATTCAGCTTTTTTCTAACACTTTTGGATAAAAGAATTTGACACTTTACTATTTTAGATCAGTTCGTAAAAACTGTCTATCATTTTTTTATTTTATTTTCATATATCTCTTGATTATCAAAATACATGGTTACCAAACTATACATAGAATTATGTCGAAAGTTACAAAATGTTATCAACATTTCAACACGCATTTCTACATAACACAATTCAATCCGAGCCTCTCGATTCAGTTCGAAAAAGATGTGTTAAATGTATTGAACAAGGAGGTGGACATTTCGAACAATTGTTATGAATAGTAATGGTCTGTTTTCTACATTTTTTCATGAAATCTGTATTATCGAAAATTATTTCATTCTTATGAATTATTCTTATTTCATTGATAAGTTCATGATTTCCATAGGAATTACTTCGATATTCAATCATAATGAGTTTCGAAATGGAGCGAATTTAGTTTTGAAATTTTTCGACTTTATCGTTCTTATCTTGTTATCAGAAAACAAGCAGTTAGCAAAAAAGTTGATACGAGTATGTCATTCGGAAGAACACTAAATGAGGTATTTTTTGCTGAAAAGAAAACATGTCCATAATAAATAATTTTTCAACGAAAAACCCATTGGAAAAATATGACTGATTTTGTTCACTTTTTTTCTTGTAGAAAATTTAATACCATTTCCAAATATGTGATCGAATTCGATGGAGCTACGAGCATAACTGATATATTAAAGATCTCATCGAAAAAATTGAAATATTTCGTGAAAACGAGAAATGTTAAATTGAAGAATATCCGTCAATATTTCGACCATGTGTTATATGACATTTATTGTTGCAAATTACTTGAATAATCTCCCCTTAAAGTTTTGCTGTTTTAAAACTAGACACCTTGTATAGGACCTGCGAAATAATAACATCTCAAAACGTGAACATTTTCGTTTTCGCCCATATTTCAAAATCGAAAGTAGTTGGAATATTTCTGTTTGTGGCTTTGAAAGTTTTGCAAAAAAGTGATACAGGGTCACGAAAACTGCATTTGTCTTTCTTCAATAATAGCTGTATCAACCAGAATGGGACGCTGTGTACAGATGGGAAAATCAACTTCATTTAAAATTTACGTGGCAGATTTATTCGCTCATGGCTCATGGTGGGAGGAATGCTGAAAATCAGGATTTGAAATGAAGATGTGGAAATACATCTTCATTTCAAATCCTGATTTTCAGCATTCCTCCCACCATGAGCCGAAGCGACGGAGCGTATAAATCTGCCACGTAAATTTTAATGAAGCAACGAAAGAAAATATTCCTCCGCAGACACAGTATACCTCACCTCTGCACCTCGGAAATTCCCACACATCCCCAAGAAAATCTCCTCATTTCGGTCCATTGAGACGCGATAAGCCCCGCGTCATTTTCGAAACTTGGCCGTGCCGTCCCCATTGGCGGCCACGGCAGCTTGGGGGTGGAACAAACAGCTCTCCCCAAAAAATGAACAATGCGGTGTAATGTAGCAGTTGAAAATTCGTCCGGAGCTTTTCCGGCGCCAATCCGTTGAAGTGGAAATCAGAATTCCGATTTCGGCGAGTTGCTCACTGCATTTTTCAAGTTTTAATTTTCCGGTCCTCATAAAAAGGGAATTATGGCGGGTTTTCATGTAGGGTTAGGGAGGGTTGGGTTGGAGGTGTTGCTTCGAATTGGATCGTTTTATTTCGGTAGTTACGTCTGGTCGGAATGGCCTGTAGGTGTTCGAGAGGTTTAACGACCTTATTTTCATTGCTGCGTAGTCGGGAGATATCCATTGCTGATGAATAACCAATCACCAATCCAACGGGATGGAAGACTACGAGATATTCTCGCACTACATCACCCTTCAACATCACACTTGTGTACCAGGATAGATATTACAGAACTATGTAATGATATTCTTTCCCACCGCTGTCACCAAATGTAATACATATCCTACAATATTAAGATCTCAATAGTCAAGACTGTAGTTGTTATATGATGATATTGAAAGAGTATCTTCAGTGGCGGTTCGTGGTCAATTTGGACGGAAGATGATAGGATTATGAAGTCATTAGTCAGAAAAGTCTATATTTTACGCACTAATGAATAAGGTGATGATGCTTAATGATGCATCTTCATTGAGAGCTTATCTCATTGTCCAGCAAGAACCAACGTTAATAATAAACAGGATCTCTAAAATGAGATTTCACGTTGATGTATCCACATAACCCTTCACATTAATTTTGTCAATCTACAACTTTGTTTTGACAATTCTCGGTTAACTTCAGGGAAATACAATGCACACGAGATCTCCCTGAAGTTTTGACCACGCTCCAATAATTTCCAATATTTAAATCGATTAGAACTTTGATGACTGGTTTTGCGTCTCACTTCGCAACATCTGAACAAAATAAATTTCATATCCATATTCATGTCTACAAGATCTGTCGCCTTTCAAAAGGTTATATAGATAAATTGATTTTAACCATAAGGCCCATAATAGGATCGATTACTTGTAAGGCAATATCTGTTCATTCTTGTTCTTTGTTTGAAAATATCCATTGACTGATTTATGTGTCATCTAATTGAAAAGGTTTTCAACCCAAGAATTCAAGTCAATTTTAGGCAATTCATCTCGTTTTTGAGATAATGAACCGGTGAACCTTGTTTCTCAGTGTAAGCTCATAAAACTAAATATACTCCATTCCCTTTTATGAAGTATCGCGGTTAGCCATGATTTAGGTTTATCAAGTTCTTTCACTTAAAACTGACGCAGGTTTGTACTCGTGAAAATCAAGCGACATTGCCAAGTCTACTTTCTATTTACTCTTTTTCAACTTTGTAAATGGAGTTAGTTCTTCTAAGGTTTGATCATTTTTATATACGTGAAATATTTCCAGTTTTAATAGAGAAAAGGTTTCTTCAGCATCCGCCAGGTCTTTGAAATTACTGAATTCACATAATATTTTCTCAAATTCATTAATTTCCCAAAGTAAATGAACATTTTGATTAATACGTAATTCCTACGATTTTTCAGCAGAAACGACAACGTGTGGGCGTATCTGACAGTGGAATGACCATAACCTAAAATTTTCAAAATATACGCGGTGAAATGTGTCATAATTTCATGGCAAACCGCGATACTTCATAAAAGTGAATGGAGTAGGTATAGGGGAAACCAGGGGAATGGTGGCCTCCGGGGTAATAGGAGCCATCACAAATATAACTATATAATTATCATTTCACAATATGGTATGGTTCATCCATCTCTTATTGAGTAGTTCAACTAGATATCCAAAGACAGGCTGGGGATTCCCCCAATGCAAACCGCTATCCTCAGTTTTCAGGTTAAGTGCCGTAGTATGTAAGGCTTATTTGTTTTAACAAGTTCGAATTCCAGTTCATCGTTTGTAATTGACCAAAATTTTGTGTTGTGTATTCTTTGTTTATCCAATAACTTAGGAGAAAACAATCGTAACTACCGATTTATTTAATCTTAGAATTTTTTCAATCGTTATTTTAACAAGCATATTTTTGGGGTAATCGTGGCCGATAACTCCGGGGTAATGAAAGCCGGCCACGATCACCCCATCAGCCAAGAAAACGAAGAAATGGCAAAGAGAGTGGAGTTACCAAGAGGAAAGAATAAGAAAACCTACCGGGAAATAGGTTCAGAAGATGAGGACAATGATGACGAATTCGACGAAGATGCGAATGGAACTGACATATGTTCAGTATGCGGGGAATTCGGAAAAAATGGGGAGTTATGGTTGAAGTGTAATTCGTGTAGAAATTGGGCTCACAAAGCATGTACCGATACTGAAAAAAACATATATATCTGTGATTACTGTAACTAAATAACTGTTATTTTCTGTTGGGGTAATGGTGGCCTTCTGTCACCATTACCCCAACTATATGGGGTAATCAAAGCCACATAAGATTTCCGTTTTTTTGCTGTAAAACATTTTTTTAAATTTTTCATTAATTTTTCAATGAATATTCCAGTTTCAAATAGTCTATTCAACTTATTCTCCAATTTTCAAAAGTATCGATGAAAAAACAAGAACAAAAAATCCACTAAAGCTTAGGGGGCCACCATTTCCCCGGTTTCCCCTATATCGTGACATTTTCATAGCAGTACAAGTTGCATTAGGGAACACATGCCAAACATCGAATACCGCATGCCAAATATTTTCTCATTGGTCTGTAGGTTCAAGAAATGGGTTGTTCTTTTCACTGTTGTCAAAAATGGCCAATGAGAGCACTTTGTTGGCTTAGCGAGGCGTTTTTCGATTCTGACACCCAATCTATTGTTGATCTTTTCCACTTTTACTCAGAGGATAATGAACCTTCCGTATTTTCCAGCTTGTCTTCAAAACCCTATGTTACAGAGACAAGCAACCAGTAAAGTAAGAAATGAGTTATTAACCAGTAATTAGGTAGTTGTCTTGTCACTCGGTCAGTTGATCTTCATTTTTTGTTAGTCAACTTGTTAGTAAACCATACCTGTTCATACATTACAACTGATCACTTTGCTTCCTTGCTATAGATTTTCATATAGAAGGTATATTTTATCATTCCTCCTCGCTTTACATTTTCATATAGAAGATTCATGTCGTAATTCATCCTTGATATACATTTTCATATAGATGGTAGAGTTTATGATTCTATACATATAACTTGTTTATTCGTTTCGTGATTGATATCTGAGTTGAGGTCACAAGAAAAATACAGTCTGTTGTTTGTTGAGGGTGCGTTCAAATTTCAACACTTTCTCATCCTCTTCGCAACTTATCACAGTGATCATCAAGATTACAATAGGGTGCTCACAGCTAAGTATAGCCCCCTTCATCGGTTGTGCAGTCACAGAGTCTCAATCATCGAAATTAACGATAATCACCAGCATCCTAACAACTAGAATCAGTTCAAGAAGACCATTATCCTGGTGAAACAATGAGGGTACAAAAATAAAAACAGAACAACCTTGTTAAACTAATCAAGGTAAGAATCAACTGGTTTGAAGTTTATAGTTCGGTGAGTTGACTACATTCCACTGCGACCTCAAGATCTATTGTGCATTCCCTTAGAGTTGTTTTCGCAAATGCGCTATCTTTAGCTCGACCTCCAGTTCCAGAGCTCAAATGAAATCCAGTATCTGAGAGAGCATCAAGGAGGTTATATCCTCGTTCCTCCTATAACTCTCAAGAGTCAAAGATTGTTTTGTACCTAGGTAAGTTCACCTAGGATGTTCTGGTATTATTTTTGTACCCTGATTAGTTTATCACGATTATGGCTTTCTTGCACTGCTTCTGGTTGGTGGACGCTGGTGATCAACGTAAATGTCGATGATTAACTGTTGAGACTTCACATTTCACAACCGATGTACTTAATACTTAACTATGAGCACCCTATGGCAATCTTGATGATAACTGCGATAAGTTGTTATCAGTACTTGAAAACAACAATGAGAAGGATAAGGAAGTGGTGAAATGTGAACGCACTCTCAACAGCAAATAAACTGTATTTTTCTTGTTACCTCAACTCAGGTAACAGGCACGAAACGATTGTACGAATATAATGTATACAAGTATAAATCTACCTTCTATATGATAATTTCAGAGCAAGGGAGCAAGGGTGTTATGATAACCAATACTATTACTTTAGTATTATGTTTATCGTTCCAACAATAACATTAAAATGTGAATATCGGCACAAGGAACATCAAATTAAAAACACTTATTCTATCAGCGACGTTTCGGAAATTTTATTTCCTTCATCAGGCTACAACAAAAAGTAACATGTTACGAAACATTCAGGTTGGGTCCAAAAAGAACAAAATAGTCAAGAATAAAAGTCAAAAATATAAAAACTAATTTTCAATCAGATGTGAACAACCGAATGACTAAAACAAAAGGAACTAAATTATTTTTATAAATAAATCGTGTCAAAAACGAAACATCGAATAAAAAACAGACATATAAAAATATAAACTATTTAAAAACACTAGTTAAAATCATATATGCATCTGTACATGTACCCTATAAAACTCACCCTCAGAAAAGCTTTTAAATTTACATAAATATATCATAAAATCGAAAAGGATATTGAGACAATTGATTCCATAGATATTTCTCAGTCAAGCGAACAATGAATAACAGAGATCCGTTCTTATCATTAAACCTCCCCCACATGGTTATCACCGCCTTATTTGATTTATTAAATTACAATAAACCGTACTCAACGAATCTACATCCGTCCTGAAAAAATTTTGTTCTCTACATAACACCTGAACATCTTCAAAATCGAACACATGATCATTGAGTACTGAATGGGAGGAAAGGGCTGTAGACTGTGACAATTTAACGCAATCTCTATTGTGTTGGCTCATTCTGTTTTTGAGGTATAGCTTCGTTTGACCGACATAACATTCATCACAATCACGAAATTTCACCTTATACACCACCTCAGAGGTCATCTCTATATCTTCAATATCCTTAAGCCTACTGTAAAACCTTTTCACCGTTTTATTATTATAACTAAAAATCCTATTACCGTCCGACTTCATCACTCTAATCAACTCACCCGTCAACTTTGGGACATACACAAGACCGAAAAATTTAACAGAGGATGATGCATCATAAACCACACTCGAACTACTGGATGACACTACACCAGAGGAACAAAAAACAAGACAACACACGCTTTCGTTCTGTAAAATTCTTGGAATGAAAGGATTGATGGCTCAAAGACAATATTTTGTGCTTTATAGATTTGATAATAGCGATTTTTTGCATTTTTTCATGAGAAGAACTGAAATGTAATAACCTACTCGAGGCAATAGGCTTTTTATATAGATCAGTTATCAGCCTGTTATTGTCATCTCTTATCAATAGTACATCCAAAAACGGTATACGGCCTCCATCTTCCAATTCAAAAGTGAAATTCAAGTCATTATGGAAACTATTGAAGACGTCTAAGACCAGATGTACAGAATCCCTAGGAACACACATAATATCATCCACGTATACATAAACAAAAGGTATCTATCAAAATGTCGAGTCGAGCAAGCACAAACCTAATCACCTTATCCATAACCATCTCAGCCATAACTGGAGATGCTGGATTACCCATAGCAGATCCTTTCTTTTGTATAAAAAAATTAAATAAAAACTATTACTTTACTTAACCGACGATTATAAACTCAACCTTCTACATGAAAATGTGTAGCAAGGAGGAATTATGTTACTAATACAAAAAACTCTTCTTTCCTCCTACTGATTGCCTGTCTCTCTAAAATAGGTTTTTAAAGACAAGCTCTAAAATAATGGAGGTTCATTTCCTCAGAATGAAAGTGGGAAAGATCGACAATTGATTGGATGTCACAATCGAACAACGCCTCGCTAAGCCAACAAAGTGCTCTTATATGCCATTTTGACCATAGTGGGAAAAACAACCCAAATTTTCCAATGAAGACCTATAAGGACGCTTCGACGATTTGCTACTCTCTCCTGACATGTACCTATTTCCCAGATTTAACTTGAACCGCCATAAATTCACCACATGTTTAATTTTATGAGCCCTTACTGCGAACTGAATGACGGTTCATCCGACATGGTTGTTTTCACCAAAAAACCGGATGAATGTCCTAAAGTTGACCTAAATTCTTGGGTCTGAGAAACCTTTCAATAGGAACATAATTGGTTGATAAAGGGTATTTTCAAACAATGAACGAAAATTGTAACAATGAAACATATGGGAATATTGCCGTTTACGGGATCGATCTAATACGGTTCAAATCAATACAACATTTTCTAAAACGTGACAGCTCCTTTCTGGTGAACGAATGAGACGAAATTTATGTGTTCCAGATGTTGCGAGGTGAAACCCAACAAAGATATTCCTTGCGCAGGCACTCCATAACCGAAAGTTTCCTCCTCTTCCTCACAAAATCTGCACTCGTCAATTTCCGACAAGCCCATTCTCATCATTACTTCCTCCCATAATTCTCTTGTCCAAGACATTCCTTGCGAAGGCTTGCAATGGCGAGGATTTTTATAACTAGGTGCACGTGAGTCTCCTCTTCTTCCTAACATAATTTGCAGTCGTCAGTTTTTGACAAGCCCATTCTCATCATATGCTTCCTGAGACGACAATGTTCTGTGAAGAAGCCAGTGTGGAGGCATATCTCATTATTACTGAGAGACAAATAATTCTTGGTTTTTGCAGTTCCGAAATCCTCAGGAAAATTTTTGGAAGTTTTGAGATATTTTGAGTGGGATGAGACCTAGAGCAATGAGGATTTCAGAGGAGGTTTAATTTCCCTCGACTCCTCTGACGAGCCGCTACTGAATCACTTATCTGGCCGAGAGATAGCCTAGTTTAAATTCTATATTGCATAATTTATACGAGCTCCCTGCGATTCATCCTGTGTAGCTCACTCGATACAAATCGATGGGTGGTTGGAAAGCTTCCAACTTTCTATAATGGTGAATTATCACCTACCTAACCTATCCGACCATTTGACAACATTCCACACTCCCCATGTAGCCTCCACCGGAATCAACTTTTTACAAATGACACGATCGAGATAACGACCTGGCTCGAGCGAGAACTGTTCGAAAAAACCATTCTCCGAACTAACAGCTGATTGATCAATACCAATTCAGGCAGTCCTTCGGATTCATTTTCAATTCCGTTCTCAAAAATAGGAGATTAATCGTTGGTCAGATAACGCTTCATCTAGCTGCCTTTTTCGTTATTACTGCTCTAAAAGGCCGATCGTGACGCGTGAGGACTATTAACGAAGAACTGTTGCCATTGACGGTTTGTATGATTTATGCTGCCGACCAAATGGATTCGAAGTTTGTAGACGAGAGATATTCTGTCCTCGTCAGGAAATTTTAGTTTTCCCGAGGGAACTCCTCTATGAAATATTCAGTCTTTCTTTGGTCGTAACTCCAATTTTCCTGGAGTATTTGTTCGGGGTATGGGATATCGAGGTCCTGGAAAATTTCTCGGCGGTTTCAGTGCATCATTGCCTTTTTATTTTTCGAAGGGGTTCACTTTTTACGTAACGAAAAAGTTTGTCGGTTCTGAATTTCAAAGCAGGCTCTTTTGACAGATTGTGAATAATTCGTGACGTGGCGAATAATTCGGAAAAACGCGACAATCTGGTTTTTTCTCGAAGTTCGAATCCTCAAAGCTTGCGTGTTGCTAATCGGAATACTTGGAGTTTTTAGGGGAAGTACGTACAGAATGACATAGGGTTTATTTCAGAGGCATAACTTGTTAGTAGTTAATCACAGTAATGTCATATTCTACACCTATGATCTTTGGTCCTTTCATCATAAAAATATAAAATCTCATCAATCCTTATGAAATAAAAGTACCAAGAAATAAAATATTCTTAGATGAATTGGGATAAACGAAAATTCATTTCATCCGCATGCTATGGACAAAATGACATAGCGGCAATAGGCAACTGTAGTTTTCTACTTATAGTTACAAAACTACTGACAGAGTTCACAAATGAAACGCTTGGTTCTTCTAGGAACATCAGCACAAGATGCGTGAGCCCAATGCAAGCAATGCATGCATCGTAACCAGTCTTCCCCAGGGCTAATCCAAGAGGAGATCTAAATCGGGAGAAAAGGTCTCATAAACAATAAGATGGACACTGGACAGTCGTCTTCATGATCTCGAAAGTTGCTGGGAACATTTTCTTCTTCATTGTCTCCTTTAAATAATGCCCTAGGGACTTGTCTCCTTGTTTTTGGGGAAGATATGGGTTCTTTTTTGATTTGATTGCAATCTTATTAGGTGTAGAAGTTGAAACTAAGTACGTTTGTCGAGTCCTCGGCTCACGTTTGCCTTGTTCACTTATAAATCGTCCTTTAGGGATTGGAGAAACCTCCTCATAGGATCAACAAGAGCAGGTTAAGATGCATTGCCTAAATTAGCCGCAGATGAAGATTTTGTTATGAATATGTTAAGACAAGTCCTGATTCATTGTTTGCTGATAAAGCCTGAGATGGATTTTCTTGATGTTGTCTGGTAAATACGGTTAATTCAGCTGAAATACCTATGTCATTTTGTCCGTTCACTGTATATGTCATTTTGTCCATATAGCGTTATAAAACTAGAAATGTATCGAATTAATACAAGAAGTATAATCAATATACAAAAAGCTTCGTGAATAAAATGACAAATAAGTAAAGTTTGAATTGAATGCAATTTAAATGAAAAAAATGGTGAAAACTGGCCATTTCTCCTTAAAATTTGGCGCAATGAAAAAAAACTCGTGAGCTATTGATTTCTGTTATCACTCATAACGAACGAATGAACCAGAGTAGCTCTTGCTAATTTTCAGAGGTTAATAGAAGCCACTCGGGTCCTGTGATATGGTAGGCAGTTCCGCATTTGATACCTCCGAACTCAAGTTATGATGCCTAAGTCATTTTGTCCATATATGTCGTTTTGTACGTATTTCCCCTATATTGTTTGTATATCTACTGTCCATTCAGACCATGCAGAATACCCATTTTTCTCCGATCCTGGGAAAACTGACACTATTTTGACCTGTTTTCTATGCGCAAAGCTCATTATTCCAGAATAGTAGGAATTTGCTAAGCAATTAGAAAATAAGAGTGCGGTAATATTCTTTTTCTAATTCTTACATATAAAGTGACACTTTTCAAAACTCATCAACGTTTAGAAACGTTTCACTTTTCGCAACTGGTTACGAAAAGTAAAATATTTCGCAAGTGATGATGAAAAGTATATTTCGCCATTAACTGTGGAAAGTACAGAAACATTTTAAGACTAAACTTTTTGAACAATGTACTTCCATATACTTATATTTATGGTTACTTAAGCAGATTCCTCCTGAAATACTACATATTCTGCGCAAAGAAAAGTTGATTCACTTATTCGGCAAGCTCCAGCAACTCCAACGATCGATGGTACCTTATTCATTAATTGTTGCTCATCGGAAGCTTCTTTCAGGAAATGGGCAATGTTTTCTTCACTAAAAACTTTTGACTTTTTAGGCTGGTAACTTTCAGAATGTCTTTTCGAAAGCGCCAGTAAATTTGTATACTTCTTGACGTCAATGATTATTTTCAAGCACAATTCGGTTCTTATATTAACATCGAATATAAGCTCCACAAGGTTGAATTCTTCATTCCTTTTTTTTTTGAGAATATGCTAGCAAGCTTTTTCGTTCAAATGATTCTTTTGTGTTCACACCGTAAACTAAATTTGGCATAAGACAAATCATACTTGCTCCTCGACTTCTTAGGAATAATTGTTGATAACGCAATTTGAGCCGCTTCCACAATGTACGTCGTTCTCTGAATCGGACATTGCAGTATATATTCTTCTACTTGAAAAAAAAAATTTCAAGGAATTTTTCGCGGAAAGAAAAACGATTATTATTTTACACTTTTCTGACAATCAATTATGCTTTTCCCAACTGGTTGCACAAATAACTATTTCCGTCGATCATTGAATAAAAGCGAGAATAAAAGCTCATTTTAACGCACTCGAAATCATCCATTAATGACCTATTTAAATGCATGATTTTCATTTTAATGCATGCTTGTCATGGCAACCGAACATAAAATATTCAGTCGAAGCACTATCGAGCTTGGTTGGAAATCAACTTCTGTCACAGAAGGCTATATTGAAAACTCCATTCAAAATAAAATAGGGACTGCAGAAAATACCCTATAGGAGATAAAAGTTGCAAAGTAAATAATACTTCAACCCCCACTTTCTCCACACGTTCCTTATGGGATATCATAGGTTATGATTCAAGAATAAACTAAAGTAAACCCTTCAGAATGTCACAACATGTCCAAAATTACCTCTATGAATTTTTCGAATTGTTCCATAGGGAGCATAATTATTAATATATGTATAGAAATGAACATAGAAATTTACATTATCTCAAATTTGTCTATTATGCAAAATAAAAATTCATTTCAATCGAGATTTCATATTCAATTCGTGATGAGGTCGACGGAAAAATCTTGTAATCAACTCCTTTATTAATTCAGCAATTAATGATCTCAAACATTAACGCTCCGCTCACGCGTTAAAATATTTCGACCGTGGATCGCTGTCATTAATAAACTAGTTGATTACATAACTAATTTACCATAACAACTATACTCGGAATGTTTCGAGTCTATGAACAAAACTCGAAAAAGAAATATGAGAAACATTGTACAAAAAATCGTTGAAGGGAGGATAATATGGTCGTGTTTATTACGAACATTATATTATGTACAGAGACTCTGAATTCAATAAAAAAAATTATTAAGGCTCTATCTACTATCCACCCATCCATTTTAAATTCTTTCTTATAATGAATCCATGACTAGACCAGAATTATTCAAGCACTTTAATCAGGATTAGGATTAGATCTACCGCACAGATTTGTGAACATTTCCATACTCACCTCTCAAACCCTATAGGCATGTTCATTGTTCATTTTAGCATAGAAAGGGAATAATTTCAGAAACCTTCCGGCAATTCACGTGTAAGCCCTCTTGTCTCTGATTCGATTATAAGCCCCTGCATATTGAACGTATGTAGGATTCAGGAATTTCTTGTTGAGTAGATATTTTGCTTTCGCTCAAACTCAATGATTGTCCGTGATAGGATATTTCATACCTACAACTCGAGCATATTAGCAATGTACCATACGGACAAATTCCACTTCGGATCTTGCTCCTAATCAGGGAAATAAGAAATAACAAAAGGTTAATTATTTTATTGTTGTCAGTTCGTTTCTAGTTTTACCCAGGGCCCGTATTCTCGACAAGTGATCTTTCGCTGCGTATACGTTTGGTATACATAAATACAATACAGAAAACGTATACGCACCGAAAGATCACTTGTCGAGAATACAGGCCCAGATCTTGAGTTAAGTTCGATGCGTCTGGTAAAAGCTATTTGGGTCGTGAATTGAATAGATCAATGTTTTTCAACCTTTTTCATGATGCGACCCCCCTGGTATGAGAAAATATTTCGCGACCCCCCGACCCTTCGCTTTTTTATCATGTATGGTTGTGTATGTTACAGTGTTACAAATATTCATTCCATACATCGATGAGAAGTTAGCCACATCCACACATACACTCAAAGACCAAAAATGGCTAATGAAGAAAAATTCATAACTTAGTGAAATGAGATAGAATTGCAATCAGATTTAGATGTAGCTTGATGGGTTGATAAGAAATTGAATCCTCTTTCATTTGGAGACTGTCAAGACTCAGGGACGGAGATATGGGGGTCGTCGGGTCGTTGGGGCTGGTTTCTGACAAAAATCATAACTCGACGAAATGGGAGTGTTTCTCAATTGGTTTTGAATATGTGTTTCTTGAATACCGAAAGAATAAAATGCAATACCCCTCATAATTGGTTTGCTCCCAGGTTTGGAGATTTGGAGGTTTTTCAATGAAAAATGATGAAAAAATTCATATCTCGACGAAATGAGAGAGTTCCACGATCAGATTCGAATATGCGTTTCTTGAATGACGAAAAAATGAAATACAAAAGACCTCATAGTTTGTTAGCTCCAAGGTTTTTATATTCAGGGGGTTGTTTATCCAAAATGATGAAAAAAATTAATATCTCGACTCGACCGAATGAAAGTGTTTCACAATCATATTCGAATATGTGTTTTCTTGAATGTCGAAAGAATGAAATACAATAAACCCCATCGTTTTTTAGCCACCCGGTTTGGAGATTTGGGGTGTTGTTTATGAAGAATGATGAAAAAAATTCATATCTTGGAGAAATGAGGGTGTTCCATGTGAAAAGAATTGTGTCATTTGATTAATCCGAAACAAGCACAACCTTCTCTTATTAAAGTTCTCCCGACTTCTGGCGACCCCCCTACAGAAGCTTCGAGACCCCCAGGGGGTCGCGACCCACAGGTTGAAAAACACTGGAATAGATGAATAACAGCCTCCATACCCACACAGCACATGTACGTACAATGGACGAACAATGGATGTTTATTATGGATGTTCGAAACATCCATTGGATGTCCAGAATTGGTACATAGTACATCCAAAGGACGTTCATGGGACGTCCAGGACACCACTTTGGACGTACAATTCAAGTCCAGATAATGTCCAATGGATGTACATTGTGCCTATCTTGGACATCCATTGTACGTACATTGGATGCACATGTACGTACAATGAATGTTCACTGTTGGATTTACAATGGACGTCCAGAAATGTACATTAACTGGACGAACAAAATATGCACCATTAATAATGTATCTGAATTGGACGTACAATGAATGTTCACTGTTGGATGTACAATGGACGTCCAGAAATGTACATTAACTGTACGAACAAAATGCACCATTGAACAAATTTTATTTGAAGATTGCGTTTGGAAATACTATTGATTTTCATTTGGAACAGGGAAAATAGATGAGATTCAAACAGAAAATTCATATATATTTTTGGACATTATATGTATGTACAATGGACGTACGTTCGTAACAACCAATAGACGTCAACAATTGTAAGTACAATGGACATCCATTCAACGTCCATGGACGTTTGGACTTGATATGGTCGTTAAATGGACGTCCAATGGATGTCGTGTGCTGTATGGGTATGTCTTTAATTAGCAAACGAGAATGCTGTGAAAGAGCATTCGGTTGATAACACAACTGTGTTGAAAGCATCGTTTTGTTTGCTACATCTATCATAAATGTCCATGATTTCCACGCTATAAAGCGAATTTGCCATTACTGAATTCAATATTGTTATGAAATCACCCGGGGTAGCAAATGGAACGAATCGATTTCATCCGCGAGTAGCCGAAAAACAACAATTGAAATTCCATTCTGATTGATATTCGATATTCATATTTTTCTTCAATTAAATCGTGATGTTTTTGAGGATTTTGTTTTGCAGGATCTAGACGAGAGGAATATCTTTGACCATGGCGATAGCACACCAAGAACTGGCAGAAAGGTAATTTTGATTATCTTTGTGTTTATGAGAATGAATTATTCGAATTATACTAACTGACAAAGAAACTGGAATACCCAGAAGAAGCTGTTCAAATTTAAAATCTTCTCTTGGTTAAATATAGATAGTATAGCAAGGAGTAAATGATTAAAATTTGGAGGAAAAAAAAAGATTTTTATTTCCAAATTTTAATCATTTACTCCTATACTATCATTTCTAGCAAAAAAATTGAAATTTAATAGTGCCCATTCACGGGGAAACTTCTCGGGACACTTGGTGTCCGCATCTGCAATAAATCATGGTCAATGAAATGTGCCGCTTGGGTTTTGACAAGAGGTAGACGCTAGAATTTGCCAGTGTTGCCACTTCTACGGAATTCAGAACGCAGTACCTACGAAACGTACGATTTTGTTCGGTATTGAAAGGAAGTAGGTACATATTATGTATTATGAAATCAGTTTATGATGGTATTTCCCAGAATATTGCTTCCAAATATAAGAAACGAAGATATTCATTTATATTTTGCGTTATTCCAAAGCGGGTAGTTGCAATTTTTTGCTGTTTCGCTGAGTGGACTATGCCATAAAAACCAGATCAATTATGTTCTTGTTTCATCAGTCCAGTGTAGGGGTCCATTTTTATTGAATTTAATATAATCATGTTATTCTGTCCCTTCTTATTATGAGAACGAAGTTGAATTTTGTAAAACATAGTTTTTCGATTTCGTGTCTGGGTTTCTCGAAATGTTATGTAGGTTTTTTCGGTAGAAAGCAATGAATCAGATGATTGAAATAGATGAAGCAATTCAATTTTTTTATCAAAATAAAAAATTGTTTATCTGGCTCTTTGCAAAACTGATAAGAATTTAACTACCTGGTGCAATGATATTCAACAAAATCGGAGATGCCGTTGGAACTTTCTAAATTCCCTAATTCTACGGAAATTTTCGTAGAAGTGACTGACACAACTGCAAAAATTTTGCTGTTCTTCATGGAAACTCATAGCATCTGCAATGGCATGCGCCGGATTTTATGGCCCTTCATTATCTTTGCCGCTGGTGTCCGGTTCGGTTTCCTCGTGGGTGGATACCATAAACAGCTTCTTCTGGGTGTTGTAGTTTTTTGTCAGTTAGTATCATGTCATTCGCGAAATTGCCGAGAAGCAACAAACTTGAATATTACAAGAGAGAAATTTTACCTGCTTAAATTTCATCTCGAGTGGTATTCGAAATGACTATTTCTCGAGAAAATGTGTCTGAAGATGGTCACATTGGGCTTGTATTGCGCTATTTGAGAAATAAGTATTCATCATAGATCAACTAAACGTTTGTTTTCTCTATGGTATTCATTCCCGAAGCTATCTATGAATTTGAGAAACGTCAAAAATTTTGTCGCTGAAAAACCAAGTTGTTGATTTTGCCCGTTACCATGTTTTATCGATGAGAAACAAGTGTTGCTAAGGAAAATTCCTCACTAAAAATGAAATGAGTGGAATAGTCAGATAAATATCAGTAATTGAAAATTGTCGAGAGAGATAAAAGCTCGCGTATAATTCCACTGTTAGTGCATAGTCTAAAGTTTTTATCAAATTCCCATTTAAGAATGAATAATTCGAGGAAAGCAGCAATTTTGGGTCAGGATAATACTCTTGTCCTTGAAAAAGGGCTCAAAAATAAAGAAACTGAACGTCTAACGAGTACCACAAATAATTACAGCCTAATTTGTTCCTAAAATAGTTTTACTTTCTTGCCGGAGGATTTCCGGGAAACTCCAATAAAAGTCCCGGATAAACCCATATGTTCGGTCAACAAGTTCTCAGCTCCCTCCACGGAAAACTTCATAATCTGATTGCCTTGGGAGCTGATAGAAAATTGATGGTGCAAGGCGTTGATCCAGTCCACAAGAGATTTGCTCGCCACCAGAAGTGCTGCACTGGATAGGATACAAATAATGAAATTTTTATCGGAGTTTGTTCTACTGAACGCTCTGAGAGCTATTAACACCCTCAGATCTCCATTGGACGAGTAGAAAAGTTTTGCGCTATCCAAAATAATCAATAAAAATTTTTGTTGTTGAATAATTGGGAGTAGCTTCATCGATTTTGTTTGCTACTCCAGAAAGTGAAAAATTGTGATCTGGTTCACCTGGAATTTCATCCCGTGCGTCATTTCCATTCACAGGACTGACGTGTTGAAGTGATTCAATCAGGAAGCACTCGAAATCAAATAAAGGACGAATCCAAGATTCCTCATTCCTGGATTGCATAACTCTGCGAGACATGCAAGGGAGAAGGCTAAATTAGCCCTAGGATTCGTTGTAGAGCCGGGTATAACACAATATCCTTTGTAAGACGTTTAAATGTCAAGGAAGGATTGAAGGTTGTCCTGAAACCGTCACTAACGACCCGTATAAGGCGATGCTGATTTCTGTACGAACAGAGTTGTGCTTTATTCCAAAGAAATCGCTCTTATTTATTTTCACTGGAGTGGTCTATGCTTATGAGGACAATACAGAATGATAGGAAGAAGTGACTGCTGATGGAGATATAATCCTAGAATTTTCAGATTGGGATTCATAATATTCACTCCCCTGCGGTTTGAAACGAAATATAAATATGAGTCTTAACTTTTCGAGTCTTATTCCAGTTCGAAATTAGTTCGAATTTTTATATTTCAAATAACTTTTAATGCTACAATAATGCTCGAATAAAAAATTTCAATCTCCGAGAAATTTTTCCATTAGCTGGATAATCTGCGTGAACCGTTTCTGGAGTTTGAAAGGAATTAACAGGTGAATGGATTCAGTCAATTCTGGTCTCGCTCCGAATAAAAGAATAAAGGGATATTACGGCGTCTTTGAGATGTGTACCTAGCATTATAGGTATCTCTTAAGTCCTTTATTATCTCCCTCCTTTTGTTTCGGGGAAAATTCCAACTTTAGAATTGATCACAGTTTTTTAGGAATAGGTATCCTGGAGTAAAACTGATTGGTTTACACGAAGATTATAGGTTTGTTTCAAATTTGATCAACCTCATTTGCATAATATCGGTTTCTGACTATGTGCTTTTGAGTACTTGTTGAATCATGAAACAGGGACAATGCTGTGAAACTTAAGTATAGAGAAATGGGCCAAATGAAGAGTAAGATAAATGAGTTAATACATCAGGGTGAGTCTTTGACTTGTACATATATTTTAACTGTCGATTCATGAGGCCAAAAGAAACCTTTTTCTCATTTTCCATTTTTTCGAACTCGGCTCTGTTAAAAAGATATAGCCATTTGAAAAAAAATGGCTTATTACGTTCCTGAAATGATAGTGTGGAATTGATTCAAAGTTCACATTTCTCGATTGAAATTGAGTTTATACATTTAGGGAATACTCAAGTACTAACCTTATTGGAATAAAAATGTTGCAAACACGATAATTTCAACAAAAACAGTTAGTTTCATCGGATTATATCTGCAACTGAAAAGCCACATTTATCCCACCAAAATAAGTTCCTTCTTCGATTTTTCTGCAGATGAGTTTGTAAACATTAATAACTTGTTTTTATTCTCCTCGAAATTCCCAAACAATCTCATGAAGAAGGACTTTTCATTCAAATTTATTATTAAACAACCTAACCTAATCTGATTTGTATCGATTCTGTGAATGTTTGCACAGAAATTTCAAGAAGATATTGTCAGCTTACTGATATTTTCATTGAAGTTGAGTATTTTTTTACGAAACATAGTATAAATATTTATGAATTCTGCCGTTTCCATCAGAAATCGACTTTGGCGCGAAATTTATCACCACGCATGCGTATAGCGAAAACCGACGGATTGGTTATCTGGAGGCCAACTATAAACAATAACAAACCAGAGTCTCTGAACAAACTGTAAACATTATGTGAATACATTCAGTGAATTATTGTTCTTATGTGATTATTATATAAATAAATAAATAAGTAAATAAATTATGTGAAGTGAATCAATATAATTTTAACCGTGTCGAGTTCATAAAATTCCAAGAGGATATTGTTTAGATAGAAACATCGCCACAGATTATCAGGTATCGTATTATTTTTCATTAATTACAATTTAATGAATAGTTTGTATCGAGGTTCGTCATTCATATCCGAATTTTGTATTTCATCGATATTCAACTTCAATATGGACCGGTAACTATGAATTTACAATCGAGACTGTGCGTATTAAATCCTCGTTGGTGTTCAATTTTATCTCCCACATTAACATTTGTGGGATTCTATTATTGAAATATCTCTAAATCAACGTTTTTCATCGTTTGAATTTGAGTCTTGACAAAGTTGATAAATATTGTGACAACATTGTAAACTCGTTTGAAGACCTAAGAAGGAATAATATTCGATGATATTTAATTCAGAGACGCATTCAGATTATTCTTGAAATTGATGATTTTTTCGTCAAATTTCTCCGGGAAAGTTGGAAATAACTCGAAAACGTCGCGTTTTATTGAAGAAAAAAATAGGAATACTTTCAGTTTCTTAAATGATTGATTCTTTCGAAAATATGAACCGTTTATCTTTTTAAAGTGGTTCTTATGGTGTTTTAGCGTGTTTTAATTATTCGACTACCCTGTAACTTTTATACTAGGAGAGATATTGAATAGGTTTTGATTGAGGAATATACACCATGTATAGAGTAAAAACCTAACCAAAATTCAGTTCATTCGAAATAACGGTTCCGAAGATATAAACAGAAAAGTGTTTTTTCATGGATTTTCGACACCCTGTATCTTCCAAACCAAACCGAATTTTGAAAAATGGCATAGGAAAAAAGTGTTTCGTTTGATGAGAGGAATCTGCAGTTAAAATATATGTACAAGTCGAAGACTCACCCTGTATAAGGATTTCTGACATTCAAAAAATTGGTGGAAAAAAATGGAAACTTTCGACACCTTCTCATAATTCCAGAGCTTCCTTAACTTTTGTGGAACAGTTTATTCCTCTGGACTATTTGATGAGATGAGGGCCATTGTGTATGGGTGTGAAGAGCCATTCTCTAAGTCTAAGTGATGCTACATATTTGATCACCTTCATTGTCAGAACATAACACAACTGACATACGACATAGTCATACTAGACTTTGAATAGTATATTTTGAAACTAGTTGTAGGATGGATTCCTATTCCAACACGTATGGGTATTGGAATTGCCTTCTGCAACGATATTATTAGACGATATTTTCTCTATTTCAGTCAAGTTTTGGTGGAAAACTGTCGAAATTAAATGAAAAATCCAGATTGTACATCCTAGTGACTTTTGTATTGTATCTTGGCAGATGGTGTGACTGTTATTTGACATATGAATTTCACGTTTCGAATTCTGAAATCAATTATAATTACGCATTGAATTCGTGAATTATTTTTGAAGAAATCGATTAAACACCTCCAGAATTAGGAAAAATTGCGAATAATGTTGCGGATAAATTAATACCTCGAAAATCCCAATATATGTATGAAAAAGAATGAATCTGGAAAGAATTCGGTTAGTTGAATTTCTGATAATGCTTTGTTAGCGTTTTTTGAAAAACGTTTTTATGAAATAGGACTAAATATTCTGCATTATAGTGAACTTATTCAATGTGACGCAGTATGGCTCAGAAATTGAAAAATAAAACATTTCCAACGAGTATTTATTGAGAAAATAGAAGAAAACTAGCTATGGAACTACGTATAACACTAAGTCCAAACGGAAACTTTGGGATTTTTTTTTGCACAAATTAAGCAAATTGCCGACTTCTCAATATCATTTTCGTAATCTGGGACCCAAACTTAGCTTAGTGATAGCAACTTTTTTCACTTTCCCAGTACGATGATTCTTTCAGTTCTAAATAAATACCATGAAATTGGATAGGATCGCGGAAGCCAGTGCTGACAACTACAAAAAGAAAAATATAAATGAAAACAATGATGTCATGAGTTCATTACAGTACTGTAATGAACTCATTACGATACTGAAATAGAGAAAAGGTATTCCCCTATGCCACTCCAAAAATCCTTTTAGTGGAGTGCCTGGAGCATTCAAGCTCGGACAAGAGTTACAGTGAATTAATTGATACGATCGATGTGGGATATTGTTTTTTAAACTATAAATTGCAATGTTTACCCATTTTTTTGTGTGCAATCCATTTTTTCATTGTTTAAACAAACTTTTATAAAAAATTGATGTTTGACCATATATTTTCACTTTAAACAGTAATTTTTTTGAATGTATATGTTGAATCTCACCTGAGTAGACATACAGGAACATTTTTCAAAGATACCTGTGAATAAAATACCAGTAGGCATCTCGAACGTGGAGGGGAGAGCGGAGCGACAGCTGCTATTATCTCTAATATCAAATTCTCTTGTCTGCATCTTTGTTACCGAACTCCTCCGAAACGGCTGGACCGATTTTCGTGAAATTTTGTGTGCATATCGGGAAGGACTGGGAATCGGCCAACATCCATTTTTCATCCCCCTAAATGATAAGGATGGTCCACCCCTAACTTTTTTTTTTATTTTTCCGGACAAAATTTTTTATTTTTTTATGATACGGCCTACAAACATACATATAACCCTAAATTTTCACCCCTCTACGATCAACCCCTTTTTCTATCACAACCTAACCTAAATTGAACTCTTTCAGGCTAGATTTTTATTTTTATTGGCCAACATCTATTTTTCATCCCCCTAATTGTTAGAGGTTGTCCACCCCTAATTTTTTTTTTAATTTTTTTGGTAAAAATTTTTTATTTTAATTTTTTCATGATACAGCATACAAAAATACATATAACCCTAAAACTCTAGAATGGATCGTTTGACGACTCAAATTGGCCCCTTTGCTTTTTTTTGGCATTGCTGACTATACATAGAACATATAAATAAATTGAGTTGAAATACTTAAACGGATTAAAACCTAACCTAACGGGCAGGGTATTTGATGGGTATAAAAAAAAAAAATATTAAATCAGCCGAATGGAATCCTCGTGCATTAAAAAATAAATGTGCAGATATTGAATTTGATGAACATATACCTTCAAAAATTGCTCAAGATAAATTTTTGACAAATAGCAAAAATGAAATTCGCTTGATAGAAATGTTGAGAGTTAAATTAGCTGACAACAATATATTTACGTGCCAAGCGGAAAGCGATGCCGACAAATTAATTGTTGAGACGGCAATGAATTTGGAATCAAAAGATGTTGTTATAGTTTCAGAAGATATCGATGTCTTAGTGATATTAACGGCATTGGTAGATAAAGATCGTGAAATATATTTTCTAAAACCATCCCGAGGCAAAGTTCAACAGAAGATATTTTCATCGAAATGTTTAGAAAAATCATTACCAAACTGTTAAGAACATATTCTTTTTTTACATGCCTTTACGGGTTGTGACACCACTTCTGCATTTTTCAATAAAAATTTTGCCAAAAATTTTGAGAAACGAATTGATTTACACGACTCAGTAAAAGTATTCAAAAATATCAATAAAGACCCAAATAATATATTGCAAGCAGGTGTGGCTGTGGCATGTATTTTGAGTTTATATGGCGCTCCGTCTAACACTCATGATTTAAATACATTAAGGTTCAATTCTTTCATAAAAGCAACAGCCAAAAATACAAGTGTTCTTTTGTCATCACTGCCTCCAACAACTGATGCAGCGTTTGAGCACCTTAAAAGAGTTTACCTACAAATTCAGATATGGCTAGGAAATGACGTAGTTATTGAAAATTGGGGATGGAAGGATTCCAATAACATGTACATCCCAATAACAATGAATCAATTACCTGCTCCGGATAATTTATTGCAAATGTTATTTTGTAATTGCAAAAAGGGATGTGGAGCTGCGTGTGGATGCAGAAAAAGTGGTTTATCCTGCAGTGTAGCATGTCTACAGTGCAGCGAAAATAAATGTTCCAATACTTCACTCATTATACAGATAGATGAAGTAGAAGAAAATATTTGATGTTGACAACAATTCTATATATTTAAATAAACGGATTTTGTACTAATGATTTTTTTTTCATGGTCGTGATTAATTACATTCTTTCTTTAAATGTACACAATAGAGTACGTTCCATTTATAATTAAACTGGCCGAGAAATTCCATTGTACATAGCAGCTGTCGCTCCGCTCTCCCCTCCACGTTCGAGATGCCTAGTGGTATTTTTATTCACAGGTATCTTTGAAAAATGTTCCTATATGTCCACTCAGGTGAGATTCAACATATAAATACAAAAAAATTACTGTTTAAAGTGAAAATATATGGTCAAACATTAATTTTTTATAATAATTTGTTTAAACAATGAAAAAATGGATTGCACAAAAAAAATGGGTAAACATTGCAATTTATAGTTTAAGAAACAATATCCCACATCGATCAAATTATTTCATTCACTATAACTCTAATCCGAGGTTTTACGGTTTTGAATGCTCCATCAGGCACTCTACTATTTCCACAAAACTGTTGTCGTGATAGAATGTTTCGTGTTGGCTATGGTAGAATCGATAGAAGAGACTTCACTGAATCATAATGGCTCTGTAAACACTTCATGATGGAAACAGAATGGAATTCCATTTTACTAAATTCACCTTGAACTTTTTGCCATTAATATGAAAGGCCCACATGCGTGATACAAGAAATTCGTCTCAATTAGAATTCTGACAGGAAACTCATAGCCTTGGTGGACCCAAAACTCATGTAAAACAGAGTAATAGAAATCTATTTGTGGTTTTCAATGATTCTAATCAAGAACATGAAATAATTGATCATATTGATGGTGGGCTCAATCAATATAACAGAGAAGTGTAATCAATTATTCATCATTATTTCGACCGGAGTTCTGAAGTGACTTTCTCTCAAATCATTGATCTGAACTCGTAGTAATCTATACTCCATTCACAATTATAAAATCACAGCTCTGGCCTTGGAAATTTGACACATTCCACTCTGTATCGAAGTTTTGACGTTTTTCAAAATATTTTTATGTTCCAAGTCAACACTATGTTGCCCTTTCTACATTCTTAGCGTATTTCTCAGAATGTGAATGAATTGGAAAAGATGTGATGGACGAAAATAATTAACGTTTATATGAATTGATAGAAAGGAGTCCTTTTCTAGTTATTTGCATGAAAAGTACAAGAGATCACTGTTGAAATATATTATTTTTCGCCATGGAAAAAAATTGCATTGCTTTCACATAATTTTCATATGCATGCTTGTGAAGATTTAATGTTTATTATCCTCTTGAACTGAAAGTTCAAGACTTGACGACATTTTATTTATTTGATCTTATGAACATAGAGTAAAATATTCTGATTGTATAGTAATTTATTGGATTAAAAAATATTCATACATTACTACCACAGTAGGTTTGTACAAATAAAATGGAATAGCTTAAACATATGCTTCCCATTATCATTCACCTGTTCTAAAATAAGACACAAACTCCTGGAATATGGAAAAAAACCGATGTATTCTGGTTCAATATAGCCTTTTTCTACTTTCGGCAAAGGAATGAAAGCTCCAGTGACACATTTCAATTCTACCTGAACCATATTTTCCGGTCGCTTCCGTTAGAAGATCGTATAAGGAAGCCTTTCTTGTCCATTTACACATTCCAAATAAATTTTGAGCACCAAAATCGATACCGAAACTAACCAAACTTCTGGGGGACCGGAATTTCGTTTGAAATCTTTCAAAACGGCCAGATACCTAAAAAAACTTCGTTATCAAGTGTAAAAAGGTCGATTAGTACTTACTTTCGCTTTATTTATGCTTATAAATCGATTTTTGGTCCAATTCAAATTTGCCGTTCGTACTCACGCCAAAACTCGTGAAAGGAAAAAATGACACTTGCACGAAACTTCTTCTGGACGCCGAAGAACGGAAAAATAGGCGATTTCCTATCGATATTTCTCCCCAAAATCGCCGATCGATACGAACTAACAAAATGTGGAAAATCTTTGATACTTTTACTTTGATGTAAACAGAAAAACTGGCATCGTCGTTTCGTCATAAACGATATTGTATGTACGCGCACAGATTTTTCATCAGGTGCACCAATTCCTGAAAACAAAACCATGGCCAGAGTTGTGATTTTATAATTGTGAATGGAGTATACTAATCTCTGGACCCTAACGCGAAAACGAAACATTTCTGATGCCGATACAAAATGGTGGAGGATCCGGTGCAGTAATATACAGAAAGCGTCATTATTCGGAATGCTTTACGACTTTGATGAATGTCGTTTTGAGTGGATCAAGCGAATCGATCCGATGGAAATGTTGCGTGTAGAAAACGGGAAGTCCAACTGTAAAGTGGAAAGCCAATTGTCATATCGATAAAATCAGTCCTTGGGAATTTTTTATGGAAATCCGTAAACTTGTAGGAAATTCCATGAATTATGAACAATAACTCTCGTGATAAATATGTCAACTATCCAACTGAAAATGCGTGTCATTCATTGTTGTTGATATGCAGGGTGATCCAGGAAAAACGAGTTTAATCCATATTTTTTTCTATCTGAGCTTTCGAATTAATTCGTACTGAAATCCCATGGGTAAATATTCGAAATAACTCTTTTTCTGAATCTGTCCCTACTTTATGTTTTGAATCAAACGGAGGTTCCCGGATGTTTTTACCCAAACCCTTACACACTAGTTGAACCAAAAAGTTCCAACCAATAAACTGTGTTGCGGAACTGAATGAATCTCTTGTGCTAACATGAAGCGTTCATCGAACTCAGGTTCAAAGAGATGGAATGAGTACGTCTCCAAACTCTTACGTGATATAAACTCATAACGCCAAGCGAATGTAATGGCGAAGTGGGAAAATTTGCGATAAAGCAACAACGTCGGCGAATCTGTCTAATCTAAATTCGGCCAGACATGGAGTTTGCTTTTCAGCAAAACCTGCTATCTGAGCCAGGGGTATCAACGTAAAGTTCTCGATGTATTGAGCTTAAAACATCTTTCGGTATAATATGTCTTTCAACATCTGCTTGTCTCATTGTTTTCGATTATAATGAATCATGTTATATTCTCCCACTCGAGATGATTATTTTTAATGGAAAAAGTTCTATTTGTTATTGAATATACAGGGTGAGTCTTTGACTTGTACATATATTTGAACTGTAGATTCGTGAGGCCAAAAGAAACCTTTTTTCATTCTCCATTCTTTCGAATTCGGTTCTGTTGAAAAGATATAGCCATTTGAAAAAAAATTGGGCTTATTAACGTTCCTGAAATAATAATGTGGAATTGGTTCAAAGTTCATATTTCTCGATTGAATTTGAGTTTATACATTTAGGGAATACTCAAGTACTAACCTCAATCGAATAAGAATGTTAAAAACACGATATTTCTTAACAAAAACAGTTGCTTTCATTCGAATATATCTGCAACTAAAAAGCCATATTGCTCCCACCAAAATAAGTTCCTTCTTCGATTTTTCTGCAGATTAGTTTGTAAACACTAATAACTTGTTCATATGCTCCTCGAAATTATGAAACAACCTAACCGTCCTAACCTAATCTATTTTGTATCGATTCTGTGAATGTTTGCACAGAAATTTCAAGAAGATGTGGTCAGCTTGCTGATATTATCATTGAGGTTAAGGATTTTTTTACGAAACATAGTATAAATATCTATGAATTCTGCCGTTTCCATCATAAATCGACTTAGCCGCGAAATTCCACCACGCATGCTTACGAATCCGACGGATTGGTTATCTCAATTACCCTTGGAGGCCAACTATAAACAATAACAAACCACAGTCTCTGAACAAACTGTAAACATTATGTGAAGTTCTGAATACATTCAGTGAACTATTGTTCTAATGTGATTAATATGTGAAGTGAATTAATATAATTTAAACAGTGTCGAGTTTATAAAATTCCAGGAGGATATTTTTTAGATAGAAACATCGCCACAGATTATCAGGTTTCATATTATTTTTCATTAATTTCAATTTAATAAGTAGTTTGTATCGAGATTCATATCCGAACTATAAATGAAAAATAAATTCAATAAAAACTGTGCTTATTAAATGCTCCTTGGTGTTCAATTTTATCTCCCACATTTGTGGGATTTTATTACTAAAAAATCTCTACATCTCTACTCCGAACTCGGCACAAGTTACAAGCTTCGAAGCTTGTAATTTCAGAGGAGTCTCCACAGGAGACCTAGGAGTAATCAGGATAAACAATATATTATATATCATCATCAACGTTTTCCATCGTTTGAATTTAAGTCTCGACAAAGTTGATAAATATTGTGACAACATTGTAAACTCGTTTGAAGACCAGAGAAGGAAAAATATTCGATGATATTTTTAATTCAGAGACGCATTCAGATTATTCTTGAAATTAATGATTTCGTCAAATTTCTCCGGGTAAAATTGGAAATAACTCAAAAACGACGCGTTTTATTGAAAGAAATATAGGAATTGTTTCTTGAATGATTGATTCTTTATTCGAAAATATGAATAGTTTATCTTTTTAAATTGGTTTTATGGTGTTTTAGCGTGTATTGATGAGTCGACTATCCTGTAACTTTTATACTAGGGGAGATATTGAATAGGTTTCGATTGAGGAATATGCATGCACCATGAATAGAGTAAACACTCAACCAAAATTCAGTTCGTTCGAAATAACGGTTCCGAAGATATAAACAGAAAAGTGTTTTTTTCATGGATTTTCATCACCCTGTATCTTCCGAACCAAACCGAATTTTGAAAAATGGTAAAGGAAAAAAGTATTTCGTTTGATGAGAGGAATCTCGATTAGAATAAATGTACAAGTCAAAGACTGACCCTGTATAATTCTTTTTCAACCTTTTTTGTATCTAGGTCCGAAAAAATCAATACTTTCGGCAGCGATGATGGCTATCACTCGAAAATGGCATCGATACTTGAGTATCCATTGGATTTCTTTCTATGCTCCTTTCTTTCAAAACATCGATGCAACTTTTTCCACCCCTGACTCAACCTAGCATATGCTGCTAATTGACAAGAGTGAAGGCTGAGAGAAATGTGAATATTTCGCTCGCTGCTTATGAAGTGCGAAGAGATATCATGGGAATATTTTATCTCTTCCGACGTATATCTATGTGGAGTCCATGCCGAAGCATTTCTGAAACTCCCTCTGAAGCCATTTTCTTCAATATTACAAAATAAATTGTCAGAGAATTACCCAACTTTATATCCGATTATTTTAGGCAGTTTTGTTCTTTGAATTTTCGAACTTATCAATGAAGGATTATCTGAT
Source organism: Adalia bipunctata (assembly GCA_910592335.1). Taxonomy (NCBI): domain Eukaryota; kingdom Metazoa; phylum Arthropoda; class Insecta; order Coleoptera; family Coccinellidae; genus Adalia; species Adalia bipunctata. Next base: position 22,737,207 of record OU342950.1, read on the forward strand.
ACGAAACTGATCGGACCAGCCTTTCACGTCCTGCGTATAATTCAAGCAATGCTCAGGAACAATCACATGAATGTGATTGTTATCACAAAAAAACAGGTGTTTCTTAGGATAACACAAAGAAAAGAATGACGTAAAGTGCTTTAGGTTCAAGCAAGAACCTGGGAAGAACATCGAAATCGCAGAGCCCGATATAGAGTTTTTTCGTTCTTTTTCATTTGACCAAATGAAGAGTTCCAAAAAAGTTAGACAGGCTTTATTTTTCAATGATCCTTAGCATCGGGAACAAAAACACTGATCCTCAATCTAATTTCGATTTTTATTCAGTATTCTTCAGGACAACTTTTCGACGTCTATTTCACTATTTCCCCCATCATCAGGTCTAGAATAATAAAATTTTGGTGGTAACCTTTTACAGGAACGCTAAGAAAAATGTGATGTAAAAGGCGGGGTCACCACCAAAATTTTATCATTCTAGACCTGATGATGGGGGATATAGCCCTCGAAACGTTGTCCTGAAAAATAAAAATGGAAATTAAATGGAGGATCAGTGTTTTTGTTCCCGATGCTCCGGATCACTGAAAAATAAAGCCTGTCTAACTTTTTTGGAACTCTTCATTTGAAAATTTGAAAATGATCATCACAATTTTTTAAGCGTTCCTGTAACAGGTCACCAACAAAATTTTATTATTCTAGACCTGAGGAAATAGCCGAAACGTTGTCCTGAAAAATAAAAATCGAAATCAGATTGAGGATCAGTGTTTTTGTTCCCGATGCTCCGGATCACTGAAAAATAAAACCTGTCTAACTTTTTTGGGAGTTTTCATTCGGAAATTTGAAAAAAGGGTTTGGAACTCATTTTCATTTGAGTAAAGTCTTATTCGTTGGACCCAAATCATATGTCAACCACGAGCGGATCTAGGGAGTTTTTCAGGAGGGGTGGCATAAAAATTTTCTCCCAAGAATAGAAAGTGCGCCAAATTGGTCACATTTGAATTTATAAACTAGATAAACAAAACTTATGTAAATGTGCATTTTTGAAAAGTGACTGCGACTTTTTTTCTGTGGTAAATTCTGCGTTTCTGTGAACACATTTCTGTGGCATTTCATTATGCACATTTCACTGGTCACTGGTGTCGATATATTTTATTTCAAATGACATTAAATTTGATATCTTTTCTTTTTAATCAGAGCTTGATATTACTATTCCAAAAATATACAACAAATACTCCGCCTAAAATCTTCACTATCTAAACCAGAATTCCATATTTACTTTTAACTTCAACAGACATGCCCAAGATAAGTGTGACACTTTAACTTTGAATTTGATGACTTCCATGTGCAAGCTTTCGAGTTCTGAATGTGATACCTTTATTTTGTAGTTGAAAAGAGGTGCAATATGAGATTTGGCAGTTGAACCATTTCGTAGAATATGATGAATGGACCAATATAGGCTCAAGTGTTTCTTTGTAGCTTTTCATCCCTAGGTGAAGGGAAGGATAATTTATGATGCTTAAAGATGCACTTGGCACTTGCTTATTTCATTGGCTTAAGTTGGATAAGAAGTAACGCCTCTTTTCTCAAATTCAAATTGAGGGCGAAACAGAGAATTAACGTTAAGGACAGAATTGGGGTGGTGAGTTAGTTCCTTCAGGAGTCGGTAGAGAGTTGAGAGCGAGGTGGTTATTGCCATTAAAGGCGGAATTAGTTCTTCAACACGGTATAAAATCAATTCATTTCTTCGGCGTAAAGAAGTTCAGTAAATGCGGATGAATCGTAACTGGACGTGTGTTTGTCAAAAGTAATTAGTAAAAGACGTATTATCTACAAGTGTATATAAATGTGTAAGGACTGTAAATAAACTGTATATTGTATATAGACAGTTTGAGTTTTATTGGTTCTTCTGCAGGAAGACGATAGACGTGAAATATTCCTAGACGACCGAAAACAAACCTATATGTATATTCCACGAGGAAACTTGTAATCTCTATTTTTCGAAGATGATTTCACTATAATACCATGTAAGGCATATTTTTGAAATTGGAATTTGAAGCTTTACTGAAATTTCAGTGATTTATCCAATGGAATTCAGTAAAAATGATGACATTTCACTCCAAATATTTTACACCCCATTCTACAATTGTCCGCCAAATATTTTTTAGATTTCAAAGGTCCAAAGTGAAGTTATAATGGCTCATGCTATACCCCATTTTTTATGTACTGAAACTAGTGTTTACCATTTTCTACGAAATTTCATTTCCACTCGTACAAGACAAAGCTTATTCCAGAGATAGGAAAAATTTTATTAAGTTTTCGTATAATATTCAATAATTCTTTATTGACCTGCATTATTGTGATCAGCTAAAAGCTCTACTCAATCAGCCTATAGACGTGTCCAGACCCACACATTCATTTCAACACAATAATCTTCCTCATTATCTTTTCTCTCAAAAAATATAATTAAAAATGACAGTAAACCCTCCCAATACAATTTAATGAACTAATTCAATTTGGTTGGCATATAGGTACGTTATCGTCGACCAATTTATAATTGGAAACCTATAATTGCGTGCCTATTGCTATGATTATTCTGCAGTATATTATATTATCGCCCTAATGACCCTAATGTGGATGTATCCATGTGTGATATTAGGTATGCAAGGAGAAGACAGCCCAAAATTTTGCTTAATTCGGTTACCACTAACAACGGAAGTCTGCACAGATATAGTTCCAACTTTACTGCTAAGTTCTACTGGGCTCACTCGTTATGGCTAATGGGTTATTTTCACGTCTTTTTCAGCCATCTTTCGTGTATACTTCACTACAAAGCACTATGAAGACATGATAATTGTGCATGGAATCGAAGTATTCATCGACCCAACTGTTCCATTCTGTCTTTTTTCAACAGTAAAAAGTGCTTTTTTATCGGATACATTCTTGTTGTAACGAAATAATTTTGCCAATCAGTAATTTTACGAGAAAAACTGACATGACAAAATTGCGAGACTGAAGGTCGAGTGATTTTGTCAAATGTGGAAAATTCGAAAAGCTTGAGTGTTTTTTGGCAAGATAAATTAATGATCAAATATATAAATGAACAGCAAGATGTACACGTGACTATTTCACTCATTCCATTTTTAGTGAGGAGGTTTCCATAGCAACTCTCGTTTCTCATCGATAAAACATGCAAGCCAGAAAAACTAACAAGTTGGTTTTTCAGCCATAAATATTTGACGTCTCTCAAATTCATAGATAGCTTCGTGAATGAATACCATAGGAAAAACAAACAACGTTCAGTTAAGAGTCTTTCGCCTTCAATGTAAGAAACGTATACCGCCAGATTGCAGTGCATTGCATTAATTTTTATTTATTGGATTATTTAGCTTGATAGAACAAATGTTGGGGCATAGGGAATATAACTAGAAATACTACCCTGAACTAGGTATCATACTGCCTGTATAATTTGGTATAATACTCTCTTTTTTCTTTATTAGTCATCTGGGAGGAGATACCTGCGGGCGTGTCATTCAAAAGAAATTCAATTCCATGTTAAAATCCATAATTGTTATTAACAATTGATTTTCACTAATCGACGGCTAAAACAAACCTTAATGACTTGTCTTTGAGAAAAATGAATATTTATCATTTCGAATAGAAAAATTCAAGGAAATAAATTTCGCGAAAACAACACATTCTTGTATTATCATTTACAAAAAAACGGTAAATTCTAAAAGAAAAAGGAGATAGACATTGAATTAACTAAATGAAAGACTTCAATACTGAAATGAAAAAACACAAGAATATTTGTTAGTTTTGATGGTGGAAATGTTGAAAAATAACCAAAAATGATGAGGAATAATATCCTTTTCATGCATTTAATACTTATAAAATTTTTTTTTTATTATTTTTATCTTTATACACTCATACATCCCTTCATCAATCGGAAAAAATAAATCGTTTCTGACTCCCTTTTTTTTCAGGAATGTAGACCCTTAATCTATGATGAATACTTATTTGTCAAATAGCGCAATATACTTGCCCAATGTGAAAATATCACTGTTAGATACATTTTATCGTGAAATAGTCATGTCAAATACAGGGTGAAGCGTGGTTACTTCCTTATTTTAAACTCTCGCAAATGAGCGGCTATTGATAGTAGAGCGTTGGTTTATGACACGTTATCTAAGGTTTTTGTTATAACTTATTCAGTGTCAACAATGCAGTGGACAAAGTAAGAGCGCGCGCTCGCCGTGGAAATAACTTTGCAACACTTTAACTAGTTTTCGACGAGCAATCGATCAGAATTATAAAATTATATGATTCCCATTTGAAGAAAAATGAGATCTTATAGTTTTATCGAGGCTCACTTTGAAGCCTTGTTTCAGATACCTTGTATAATATTTCCTCATAATTTATACAAGGAGCAGTCTCACCGCACTTTCTCTTGTTCCACTGTGGTGAAAAAAAAAATTTACAATGAGAGATTTTGAAGATATTAACACTAATTCGTGACACTATTTCTGTCAACAAATTTGACTATCAGATGAATCAGGCCATAACTCAACAATTGCTTGAAGTGGTTGCGCATATCATACATCGAATCATTGCAGAATTGAACGAAAAATTCAAATATGCATGAATATACAGGGTGTTACATTTGAATTAATCCACGTCCGTTTTCGGAAGTAGATTCCGCTTGAAACTATTTTCAATTTAAGATCTCTAAAACAAAAGTGCAGTATATCTAATTTGTTTCAAAATTTTTTTCTCGAAAACGTCTAATGACACACTAACAAAAATCACCCTGTTTATGATAAAAAACGATGCACTTATTTTATGGCTGTCAAAATGACAAAACCGTCACCTCCAAATGACACATTTATACAGGAGTTAATTTATCAGTGGAAATATGAAGAAATGCTTTGTTTTTCCTCTGATATCAAAGACTTGTCAAACGTGTATCTACCAACTGATAAAAATTGCAAATCTCAAGATTGAAAAGAACATAATAGAGTTTATGGAACAAATTTTAATGCTCCAGAAATAGCACTAGCGATCTATCGATCATAAAAATTATACTCCACCCCTGTTGTAGCCTTAACCCAATTGTTCCAGTGTTCCTTATTTATAAAACTGTAATTCCGTGTCAATGTCGATGTGGGGTGGGGCAACGTGAGTGTCAGGGGCATGTCAAGAATGACCTACCTAAGAAATTGATCAGGGTTGAAGGACCATGAACGATTGCTTGCTAATGCATTAGTTGTAACTACCGTCAACGACAGTAATGGATACATTGAGTTGAGACTTCCTAGAGCTTTTTCCACGTTCAGACTTTTAAGATATTCGATCAATTATGCTGAGAGCATCTGGGAGAAAGTGTTGGAAAGATTGGAAGGTTTACACTAATGAGGATACAGTTGGAACGAATAAGGGGGAGAAAGAATTGGGGAGATTTGATCGGATTGGAGAATTTGTTCGGAAGGAAACACTTAGAATTCGACGAACTGTAGAGTTTTTGTGGATTGTTTGATATATTCCATGCTCTTCAATCGAATGGGTAGAACCAGAAGAAATCTGGTTCAGCAAGATGTAGCGCCTCATCACCATGATGGACGGGTTTGATTGTGAACATAATATATAATCGCCGTATTTCTCAAATCAATATTGAGAGCAAATATTTCATACAAATAATTGATTCAATGCTGAAATATTTTCATGGTCAAGTTCTGAAGCAATAGCGTTGACCTGTACAGAAAATAATTTATATATCGATCTTAGATTCTAAGAAGTTCCTTCAATACGATTTTAGTCTCATCGTTCGGTATTTGATATTTTAAGAGTACCTATTTGTAGGTACAAGGATACAAATTACTTCATCTGTATTCCTGATCCATTTGGATGAAGTACATATAAAGCTTTGACAACGGCTTCATTTTCTTCAAAGTCACGTTTCACGTTCCAAGAAAACAGCCAAAACTTGATCTAGGCCCTAGGGGCATTATAATTAACAATGATCATTTTTCCAATGGCACCTACAATATTAACCAGTGTTCCTTCATGTGATTCCTTGCCAACAAGTGAAGAAAGCACTTGCAGTATTTCTGGGTAAGGAGCAACGACTTTTTCTTGCCCTTGTTAAATCATCTTACCAAGCCCTTGATCAGAATCATTTCTTACTTCATCTGCATTATCTCTTATTCCCCTCAACCAAAGTTGCATCAACTCTTGAACATATGGTTCAACATATGCAAGACCTAGGTCATAGGATTTGAGGTCAATGACCTAACCTATCCCATCTACCCATCTTCTATGACAGAGCTATCATAGAGCTTTTGAGAAGACGATGCCAGATTGTGTTGATTTTCTCTCTAAACAAGGAAGCGGTACGTCCCCTATCGTTAACGGATGAACTAACGCAAAGGCACTAGTTTTGTTTACTTTTGGTTGATCGCGTCTAGTCGTGCCTCTTTGGAAATTCCGAAGGAGTAGTTCTGATTCTCGCCTATAACGGTGCGCCGGTTGCTCGACTTCGCAATGCGAGGAAGCCAGAGAGCGCAAGACAAACCGTTGTTCCACAGACCAAACAGTTCAGTCTGTGGTTGTTGAACGAAGCATGCGTATAGCGGCGTGATGCTCTAAGGTTTATCGATTTCTTGGACTATATCCGAAGGTCTATTCGTTTATTTACAGAGAAGAATGCAAACAGGTGATGTGACTACTTTCAGTGACAGTGGATTGATGTGATAATAACCGTGTAGTGTCGAATCTATAAAATCCCAAGAGGATATTGTTTAGATAGAAACATCGCCACAGATCATGTAGTGTTAAGTACCATTTCATTTTGCATTAATTTGAATTCAATACCTACGTGGTTTGTATGGGATATTCATCATTGATATCGTAATTTTGTATTCCATCGACATTTTAGTCTTGACAAAGTTAATAAACATTCTGACAACATTGTTGATTTTTATAGATAATCAGAGAGTTTGTGAAGTTCTGTCATTCTGTGATATTTTAAATCCAGGGAAGCATCCAGATTATTCTCGATTCTCGATTTTTTCTTCGAATTTTATCGTATACTTACAATAAGGAACAACTCGATAACGACGCGTTTTATTAAAAAAACATAGGAATACTTTCATTTTCTAAAATTATTGGTTCTATCGAAAATATGAACCGTTTACCTTTTTCAAGTGGTTTTATGGAATTTTTGCGTGTATTTATGAGTCGACTACGCTGTATCAGAGCTGTTTTTTTTTAACTGCGCTATCTACAGCTCGGCCTTCAGCTCCAGAGCTCCAGTGAACTCCAATATCTGAGGGGGCTTCGAAGAGGTCACTTGGTGAGGAAGGCAGTGAGGAGGCGTATCTTATTCTCACAAATATCCAAATGATTCTTAGTTCTTACAGTTCCCAAATCCCGAAGGAACTTTTCGGACTGATCCATTTCTGGAAGATTCCTCCAGAGTGCTTCTATTTCAGTTTCAGTAGGTATATTTGCCATTACCACATAAAGATTCTGGGCCAGTAAGTGGCGTTTGTGCTTCCTCTCTGGTTAGTATGGTGACCTCTCTTTTTATTCCTGAGTGCTCTGGAACCCAGACCAATGAGACTTTGTCGTTCTTGCCTTCTTCATTAAGTTCAAGTTCAGTGCTTTGATAGCAGCTTGACCATCAGAATGGATCACTATGTCTCACCCTTGATGGTTTCTTTCCAGGTTTATGTCGACGAATCTTCCGATTGCAAGTTTCATAAGAACTCACGAGGTTGAACAGCACTCACAGCCAAATAGCAGAATCTCTGGTGGTATCCAAATCTTTCTGAAATGAATTATAGCCTAGAAAATTTCATTTATATTCATATTTTCCAACGTGATAATTTAGACTGAAGAAAAACCTTCTCATATTTGCAGTTCTCTGAGCATAATGGATTTTATCCTGTTTCAACTCGAGTTAATTTAACTAGGGAATGTTTCGTTATTAAGAACATTCATCAAGGGAGTTGGTTCATTTGAATGCCATAATTCAACTGATGAGATATGCAAGATTATGATACTACAAAAGTATGATGTCTCACTCTGGAAATTCGCATCTGTTAAATTTCATTCGGAGGTATGCTCCTGGATGACATCTACGGATTACTTCGAGATTTGATCTTCGAAATACAAACAGAACAAACTTGGCTCGGAATATGCTATTTATTAGACAAGAAATGTTCTCATTATTCATTCTATCGTCACACTATCACAAATCGCGTGGACCTTTGAGTTTTAAACCGATTGGAATGATTGGATTCACATCCCACTCATTATCTCGTAGTTTCCAGTGCAAGGATTGCACGAGAGAAATCAAAACCAGACACTGCAGATTCTATAAATAGGTTGATTCAAAGAGCCTCAATCGGTAATTGAAAGTAAAACACTATCTATGAACTGTCTGAAGCAAAGGCCTGATTGTATATCTAGTTTAATTGGAATTCAATTAGCGGAATTTATGGTATTGCCAGTTTCAATTAGTTTTTTCAAGAGTTACTGCATGAAGCTTATGTTGGTTTAAAAGTGGAAAAGTTTCAAGGTTTTCAAGGTTGTTGCACCGAAAATAAAAAATAAAAACAAATGAACGTTTAAACAGCTTTATTAAAGGAAAAAATTGACAAATTCATTAAAGTTAAATATAGACTGAGTCAGTAATATTACATAAATGAAGAATCTGAGTCAAAAACTAAACCGCGAACACCTTCTTCCTCCTCACGACCAGGCAAGTCCCCCACCACCGCATAACGAGTATGGTGTAAAAACCAGGTAACTCCTGGACTTACCTGGTTTTTGTTACCAATACTCGATCAGGTATGTGGAAACGAATATATTTTGTACGTTCAAACCTGCGGACATCCCTGATTTTAACACCGAACGATGCGCAATGACCTGAAGTATAAGAATATGCCTAAACATAAATTTCGGTAAATTATGGACTTACCTGGTTTTTGCACCGAAGGCTTCAATTGGTTGTGGTTCTGGAAAATATTGTCGTATTTACGTTGGAAGTAACTTCAAGGTTGTAGTTTGGAGTTTTTCGCAAAAATTGATGGACTTATATGAGCTTTCCCATTTCTCTATTCAGTTAATCTAATCTTACAATCTTGTATATGTATACACTGCCCCACAAAAGTTGAGGTAGTTCAGAAATTTTATGACCGTTTCAAAAGTTGCTGATTCTTATCCAGAAAATGATCATTTATGAGAAATCAAAGGTTGATAACTCAGGCAAGTTCTGTCATTTCTGCGAATTTTGGATCAGCTATTGTTTTACGTTCTTACAATCAACTTTGATTCAAAATTTCAAATTGGTTTTGCATTAACGCCTAGGCGTAAATTTGGTGCGTATGAAGACAATAGGACTATTGCAGTGGCGCAGCCAGAATTTTTGTTCGGGGGGGCCCGACGCGAATATTCAACAGAATTTTTGTTCGGGGAGGGCCCGACGCGAATATTCAACTGTATCTACTGATATACAGGTAGAGAAGTTTGCATGCAGAAAAATCTCGGAGGGGGCCCAGGCCCCTCGGGCCCCCCCTGGCTGCGCCCCTGCTATTGGTATAGTGGTATCATAGATAGTATAGCAAGAAGTGAATGATTAAATTTGGCGAAAAAAATCGTGTCGGTTTTTTCATGTAAACATTTTTTGTTACTTACTTAAATATTGTAGTCGTTTTTTGCGAATATTCTGAATTTTAGAACAAACCAGCTGTTCGAGGACATCTGAAGTCGATGTTTAGTTGTTGTTAAAATGCCTGAATTTATCGCCAGCTAAGTGAATTTGAAAGAGGTCGAATTATTGGCCTATGGTAGGCGGGGTTGTCATTTCGAGAAATCCCTAAACGTACGAACAAAAATCCAACTACTGTTATGAAATGTTGTCAAGCGTGGTTTGATAATGCCCAGAATCGAAGAAGAGTAGGCACCGGACGTCGAAGGGGCACAAATGAAGATCAAGATCGATGTCTAAGACTTATGGCCATTAGAGACCGATTTGCGACAACTCGATCTCTGGCTGATGAGTGGCTATGAGAACAAGGCCATCCTGTAACTGTCCGAACGGTTAACTGTCGGATAAGGTCTTTTTGGACTGCAGCATTATCGACCCCATCTTGTGTTACCTCTGACGGTTGAGCATCGCCGACAACGATTACAGTGGTGTAGAGAACGAATACATTGGAATGTGAAATGACATCAGGTCGTCTTTTTTGATGAATTTCGATTCTCCTTGGGTACACATGATGGCCGAAGAAGGGTAAGACGACGTCAGGGAGAAAGACGTGAACCTCAGTTTGATGTTGAGCGTCATGTACACCGGACAGTAGGCGTTATGGTATGGGGTGCTATTGCACATGCAAGTAGGTCATCTTTAGTCTTTATTCGAGTTAACATGACGGCGCTGCATTACATTCAGGAAATAGTGAAGCAATATGTTCTCCCTTCCCTTAACTGGCTCGAGAATCCAATATTCCAGCAAGATAATGCTCGACCTCATGTTGCCAGAGTTAGTTTGAACCTTTTGGGAGCGACCCATGAGAATATTTTGCCATGGCCGTCCAGATCCCCCGATCTTTCGCCCATAGAGCATGTTTGGGACATCATTGGTAGAAGGCTTGGAAATTTACCTCAGCCCCCACAAACTTTGGCGGCTCTGAGACATGAAGTACAGGTAGTTTGGGATAGTATCCCTCAAGAAGAAATAGACCATCTTATTGCATCAATGCCAAGACGAGTTGAGAAGTGTTGTATAGATAATCGCGATGGACAGACACTTATTAACAAATTTCTTAAACCCTACGTTTTTTCTCCTAATTTTAATTATTTACCTCTTGCTTTACTATGTATGCTCAACTAAAAAGAAATTAAAATTCAAACAGCCCCTTCTGGGTGTTGCAGTTTCTTTGTCATTTAGTTTAAAATCATATGTGACTTCGATTGGAATGGACCATGAGGACGTGAATTGGAACGTCTGTATTTTACACAGATGAGCCGAGATATGGTCGGTTTTCGGACCCATTCTCTGATGTACAGAGAGTTTATCTAGTTAGAGGTGGTACAGTTACCCAATTTTTCTAAAAAAATATTGCTTTATGGAATAACATGAATGATAATTTGTGGAAATCAAAGCATCACACACATATTTTCTAATCCCTTAAGTTCCCTCCGTGAATCTCAATTGCGCGAGATGTAGAGATAATGCAAAAACCTTTCAGCATAAACATGGAAAAGAATATCCTTTGCCTCTATGAAATATGGCACAAGGAAGCGGAGTCTAATGCAGCGTTGTGAAACAGAGATATATGTATAGGAAAACCCGATTCTAGCCTTTTAACCAAATACAGACTCCAAGCTTGAAAAACATCACTCTATCGGGTTTGCGTTAGAAGCTTGCGGCTCATATGATTTATAACAAGGATCCTGATCCTCCGGCTCTGAATCGGTATGGAAACATGAAATGTCGGAACAATGCGCTGACGGGCAACATGTTACCCGCCGCATTGGCGTGCGTGCATTCTTTCGGCTTCATGAAACGAACATTTTCAGGTACACTACTCTGGCTTTGACACGCGTCATGAATATTCCGTTAATTGAGTTTTCGTAACTTTTCGCTGAGTAATTGTTTTAGGAGAGCTTTTTGTATGTGCGAACACACGTGTAGTTGAAATTTTCCTCCAGAGGAAATTCGGATAGCAATTGAACTCATGCTAGTCCTCTAAGGTTGGGGAATAGATGCATGGAATACCTGGTGTTAGCACTGATTAGATTTTGTTTAAGACTTCCTTGTCGTACTACATTCTAGAGTGCCGTTTTGATCTGCAATTTTTGGTCACGATTTTTAGTTAGGACTCGTTACACCAGGGTTTCTATGCATCTATGTTGGGGATAAAATGTCATTACACAAGGAAAATTGTCTTCCCAAAAAATACGCGATAATTCAGTTGTTACACGTGATTTTCAACTATTTTCTTTCTGGCAACACTGATTTTGAAAGCTCGTATAGGTACTCCATTCACTTTTATTTAATCACATAGGAGGTCCAGAGCTGTGACGAGCACTGAAGAAAAGTGCTTCGAGCACTAAGCACTAAGCACTTGAATAAAAAGGCTCCCGAGTCTCGAGCACAAAGCACTTATTTTCACAAAAGGCTCGCGAATACTAAGCACTTTGTGAAAGTAATTCGACATTTCGAGCACTAAGCCCTAAGCACTTTTTTTAAAGGAAATATTGATAGTGAGGTTATTTTAATCGGAAAAGAAATTGTTGGCATAGGTGTATGTGATATTAAAAAATTTGAATTCGATTCAATATAATATGTAATACATTCTTATTGGTAATGAAAGAGAAAAATGCTATTCGCTCCTGGATCTCTCTGTTTGATAATAATCATAAATATACTGAATTTTTCGAGTTTACTTTTTTCTGAAAACAGTTGCAAAACATTTTTGCGCGCGGTGACAAATAACGAAGAAGTATCAAAATTAGAACTCAATGAACTATGTAACGTTTTGATTTTGTCTATATGTATAAGAATCTTTGGTCAGATGAAAACGAAAAAAAATCAGAATATCGGCTTTTGTTTTTTCTATTGATATTAATAAGTTGTCAACGCACAAATTACCATTTTACAAAATACACATGGGCTCTTCAATTTTCCTTTCATAATGATCAAGTTTACTCATTATCATCTCTCTGTAATTGTAATCCAAACAGTTTTGGGATTTAACTCTTATGGCGGTGGTGGTCCATAATATGAACCACCAATTTTTAGACCCAACTGGAGCGGTGGTACTATATTTGAACCACCATTTCAAATGCATTTTCGAAGTTCGCAGCCGCTCAAATATTCTACCACCGTTTGCAAACCCTCTGGGGATGTGAAAACAGAGCAATGAAACTTGTCGCAACACGTATGGAACAACGACGTGTAAAATATTCGGTTTATTATCACAGTGAAAAATATTTTAATTATTTCTGTGTTGAAACCGTAATGGACATAACATTATACATAAGTTATAAGTTTCATATTATATTGATTCATTTTCATTGATCAATATTATAGTTTATAATGGTTTTTTTGTATTTGAGGAAATAAATATGTTTCAAAGAAAAGTTTCTTTTTTCCTTCTACTGTCGCGATGGTTCCCAAATAGACCACCCTTCTACACAAAAAACAGGAGGCCAACGACATAAAAAATTCAATTTTCGGCTTTACAGAGTGTCGATATGACAAAAAAATAACAACATTACAAAAAATGATTTAGTTGCCAAACCGGCTCCAGTTGGGTTGGATTCATTCGTGAATTTCGGCTCCAGTAAGAGTTAACTGTCATGTAAGGAAATGTTGATTTAATATTTTATTGATGTAAAAACAAATTCGTACAACATTGGCTCAGGGCTTAGTGCTTAGTAATCCCAAAAGTGCTCCCGAGCACTTTTGGGATTACTAAGCACTAAGCCTTTGGACGAAGCACTCCAATTACTAAGCACTAAGCACTGCTTTTGAAAAGTGCTTGGGAGCACAGTGCTCGGGAGCACAAAAGGGCTTCGAGTGCTTTCACGAGCACAAAGCACAATGCTTTGGCACAGCTCTGAGGAGGTCATGGTTTCGTTTTCAGGAGTTGGTGCACCTGATGAAAAGTCTATGCGCGTACAGAAAATATAGTTAACGACAAAACGGCGATGCCAGTTTTTCTGTTTACATCAAAGTGGAAGTATCAGAAATATTCCACATTTTGTTAGTTCGAATCGATCGACGATTTTGGGGCGAAAAATCGATAGGAATTCGCCTATTTTTCCATTCTTCGTCGTCCAGAAGAAGTTTCCCGTCGATATAAGAAATTTCGTGCAAGTGTCATTTTTTCCTTTCACGACTTTTGGCGTGAGTACGAACGGCAAATTTGAATTGGACAAAAAATCGATTCATAAGCATAAATAAAGCGAAAGTTAGTACTAATCGACTTCTTTACACTTGATAACGAAGTTTTTTTAGGTATCTGGCCGTTTAGAAAGATTTCAAACGAAATTCCGGTCCCCCAGAAGTTTGATTAGTTTCGGTATCGTTTTTGGTGCTCAAAATTTATTTGGAATGTGTAAATGGACAAAAAAGGCTTCCTTATACGATCTTCTAATGAAAGCGACCGGAAAATATGGTTCAGGTAGGATTTTCGAGGAGTTATGAGAAAGAACTTGAAGAATGAAATTGCACGATTTTCGTAAGTATCGGGTTCTGGATGGCCATCATCAATCTCTAAATGATTATTGTTGATCGTTTTCACGTTTCAGAAAAAAAAACGTCGAAAATGCTGAAAAAAAGAAGAAATATGACTATATTGCATTCAACGGTAGGTGAATTCAGATTCCGATGAATTGAAATGTGTCACTGGAGCTCTCATTCCTATTAATTGTTTGCCGAAAGTAGAAATAGGCTATATTGAACCAGAATACATCGGTTTTTTACATATTCCAGGAGTTTGTGTCTTATTTTAGAGCAGGTGAATGATGAATGTGAAGCATATGTTTGACCTATTCCATTTTATTTGTACAAACCTACTGTGGTAGTAATGTATGAATCTTTTTTGAACTAACAAATTACTATACAGTCAGAATATTTTACTCCTTGTTCAGAAGATCGAATAAATGAAATGTATATTTATAAAGCTTTCAGGCTTATCAATTTATAACCAAAACTCAGGTACTATTGTATTGATGTTATCAGTTTCTCTGTAAACAAATTCGTTTATTTAGTTATTATGTTCATTTTCTTTGTGATGAATGAATAAAACTGTTATTTATTTGAAATAAAGATATATAAGAAATAGAAATGTTATGCACCCTCACAATCATATCACATATTCGGATTCCAGTATAATATAATGTTCCATTATTCTTGATTTTTGTAATTACCCATCAATTCATCTTATATCTTTGGGTTGATTTTTTTAATGAATTCTTTATTAGAATCAACAATTGATGTCGTCGAGTCTTGAACTTTCAGTTCAAGAGGATAATAAACATTAAATCTTCACAAGCATGCATATGAAAATTATGTGAAAGCAATGAAAAATAATATATTTCAACAGTGATCTCTTGTACTTTTCATGCAAATAACTAGAAAAGGAATCCTTTCTATCAATTCATATAAACGTTAATTACTTTCGTCCACCACATATTTTCCAATTCATTCACATTCTGAGAAATACGCTAAGAATGTAGAAAGGGCAACATAGTGTTGACTTGGAACATAAAAATATTTTGAAAAACGTCATAACTTCGACACAGAGTGGAATGTGTCAAATTTCCAAGGCCAGAGTTGTGATTTTATAATTGTGAATGGAGATACGTTTCGTATTTTGTGTCAATGTCAAACATCTTCAGTTTGGTGTACAATTTAACCATGAGTCGTCTTACAAACGAACAACGCGTGCTCTGTTGGGAACGTTCATCGCCCGCTTATTCCATTTTATGGTCAGTTCAATCGACCAACTGGAGCGTCTATTGTGACTAAATTCCGCACCAAACTCACATTGTTAAACATTGAACCACCAACACGCTCACGTAGAGTGCGAACACTGCGAACAGAAAAAAATATCGCAGCTGTATCGGCCAATTATGGTGATTACCATCAATTATCGATTCGGAGCCGTTCGCAGCAATTGGGCCACTGTTACTCATCAACAAGAACAATTTTGGGGAAGGATTAAGGTGTGGTAAGCCTTCAAAAATACAGCTGGTGCAAGAATTGAAGCCGAACGAGCCATCACAACGCAGAATTTTTAGTGAATCCCCTGTTGAAAATTTGGCGGAAGATCCACTTTTTTATCGAAAAATTGTGTTCAGCGACGAAGCTCCATTTTGGCTCAAGGGATTCGTAAATAAGCCGAAATGTCGATTTTGGAGTGAAGATCAGCCAGAAGCATTGCAAGATCTACCAATGCATCCAGAAAAGTTACTGTTTGGTGCGGATTATGCTGTGATTTCAACAAGATGGTGCCACTTGCCACAAAGCACGCGAAACAATAAACCAACTAAGAGAGTTCGGTAGACAGTTTATTTGTCGTTTGAGACCCTTCAAATTGGCCGCTTAGATGGTGAGATTCAACGCCTTCAGACTATTTTTGTGGGGCTTTGTTAAGGCTCATGCCCATAGTGACAAGCCCGCTTTGGTCGAAGCTTTGGAAGGGAATGTTGAAGCATTTATTCGTTAGATACCGACCGAAATATTGGAAATAGCCAAAGACTGAGCGGATGGACCATTTGAGGCGCAGTCGCGGTCCACATTCGCATGGAATGATCTTCAAAGATTGAATAATATGGACCGTACTATACTCTGTTCAAATTCAAGGAAGAGCAATAACAACATGTTTGGCGCATCGGTAGGAGGGCCTTCGTAAAGTTTCTTTCCGTCCAGAGTCGAATCGAGGAGAGTTCACACAAACTGTCATCATCATTCACGATTTATAGAACTTCAGGAATCGTTGGGTTTTCATTCCGGAAAAAAACCGTGGACAATTTTTTGATAAGGTTCATATCGAAATCCTCCACTGAATCGATCATTTTTAACGAGTTGGCTCTCCTCTTAGGTGGCGTCAATGTTTTATTCTCTTCATTTTCTCTGAGAATCCTGAAATCAGCTGAATCACTCACCCCTGAGTATTTTGAAACAATTCCTACTCTTTTCGATAAATCAGGATGTTCTTCCAATTCTTTTCGAAAAATGTTCAAAATTATCTCTTTCTCCTCAGCAGAGAAATTCGACCTTCTGGACCTTTTTCGTGGTGGTCCCCACATATCACCCTCAGATGCAGTATCCGTTTCCGAATTCGACCTTGTTCTATAAACACTACATACACTTTGTCAAAAGATTTTTCAACACAATACACTTTTCACAACAAAATCTATAAACACTTTGAACAGCTAGACCTTCACAGTAGCTCTAGGTATTTTTAGTCTTGTCAATTGAAAACTTCGATATTTATGCCAATCAAAATTGCTTCAACCCAATAAGGAAAAGGACCCAAATCTGGTGTTTCCCGGAATCACCTTGTCGGAACCTTGAGCAGCCGACAAAGAGTTTCCTACAAAATAATATAAAATTTTGGACCGAAACTAAATATATTTCGGATATTCCAAGTAAATGACCATTATAAATTTGAACAGAGATCTTTTACGAGTCTTCTCAATTGAAAACTTCGATATTCATGCAAATCAAGATGGCTTTCACCCATTAGGGAAAAGGACCCAAATCTGGTATTTCCCGGAATAACTTTGTCGGAATCCTGCAAGATTCCGACCCAAATCTCTAAAACTCTGGTGTTTCCTGGAATTACCTTGCCGCAATCTCGAGCATCCGAAAAAGAATTTATTCAGTAAATAATAATATAAAAACAAAACAAAATAAAAAAATAGGGTACGTCGGATATAAAATGTTTTCGATAGTTGCAAATCAAAAGAGAAATTCTGTACTAGAGTTTCTGAGGAAGAGAGTTCTAATATGGGAATTGCTGACTCAAATTATTGAATCATTTCTATCCAGTACCATCTACAGTCCGTTCCGAGTACGATCCTGGAAATCTTTAAGGGCGTTAAAAGGGAGCGTGGTTGTAATCGTTTGACGAATAGGAGCTTTATTGTGCGCAAAGCAGACGTTTCTGTTTGATGTTTGACTATAGCGATTCAAATGAAGATTACATCCATTTCTCTGAATTTTATGTGTTTTTTCAATTTCCTGCATATTTATGAATTTCATGTGATTTTTCAAATTTCCTATAGCTCATAAAAATCACCTTTGGGGACAATGTAATGGAATATTTGGTGGAATATGTTTTTAGCCAAACATGTGAAACATGCATTTATGTTATAATGATACATTATTATTGAATGCCGCAACTATAAACATGGTTATAACTCCCTTATACTGCGCTAATGGATCGCAACCTCACCTCCATTATATTTTGCAGAAATCATTGAGGGACTTGGGCCTCAAGCGGATCTGGTCAGCCGTGCGTTCTTCCAACAGCAGCTCCAGCTCGACCTGCGATCACGATGCCGTCGAAACCCCCTTGGAGGGCGTCAAGGCCGTCCCTAACTGCTCCCTCCCGCTCCTGCAGGTAATTTAACCGACAGTTAACCGTTTTCGCATGCAATATTCGGAACATTTATTAATTTGTTGGACTTCGACGGGCAATTAAGACCCCGAATTCGCGGGAGTATCTTTTTCATGGGGAGTTCTCCGGAATTAGGGGGTGAAATAGGTGTTTTCCTTCCTATTCGAGGAAGAAAGATGTAAGATAATGATCATTTTGGAACAGGGTTTATGGGAAGTTGGTGGAATTGAAAAAAAGTATGTGATACCAATAGAGATAAAATTTTCCTGCTTGAATTTCTCCTGGAATAGTATTCGACATTTATATTTTTCGAAACAATAAGTGAAGAAGTAATAAGGTTATGTAACTGGGTGAGACATATGAGGATCCTGAAAAAGATAGGCTCAAACCTTTTGGCAAAACACTCTGACGTGATGCCAACTACTTCTGATTCAGAAACACCATTTGCCACAGTCAAACGTGACAGGCAAAGTGCAGTGGACTAGGTTGATCGAATAGACAAAATTTCATCCACTGATGGATCAAAATCTGCGGGGAACACGCATAATGGTCTTAAACTGAGTGTTTTGTACCTTGATAAGTTTACCAAGGTTGTTCTAGTTTTATTTTTGTACCCCGATTGTTTTACCAGGATAATGGTTTTCTTGCATGCACTGCTGTTGTGACTTCACAACCGATGTAATACTTAACTATGAGCACCCTATGGTAATCTTGACGATGACTGCTCTAAGTTGTTATACCTACTTATATAACAACTACGAAGAGGACGAGAAAAAGGTGAAATTTGAAAGCACTCTCAACAAACAATAAACTGTATTTTTCCTTGTTACCTCAACTTAGATAACAAGCTCGAAACGATTCTACAAGTGATATGTATACAATTATGAACTCTACCTTCTATATGAAAATGTATATCAAGGAGGAATTATGAATGTACCTTCTATATGAAAATGTATAGCAAGGGAGCAAAGTGTTGTGATTGTTGTGATTTACCTACATCTGACTGTCTAAATACGGGCGTTCAATGTAGTATGTTTCATTTCGAGTTGCATTTGAAAATGGTTTCACTTTGAGAACTGGAATTTTGTGGGTGAACTCAGAAAGGATTGGAGTTCTTAATGAGATTAATTTCATTTCAACAGTTCATTTTCCACTTCAAAAATAGAAGAAAATGAGCCAACTCATGCCCCTTTCTTATTTCAAACGAAAGACCCACGAGGATAGTTCAACTTCCGATTAAAAGTTTATCTACAGATAATTTCATTCAGAAAAACAACTTGAAATACGGATTTGGCAGAGAATGGCCAGGTTCAATATGGCGGGAAAATTTTCCTGCTTTACCCACATATTCACTAATTTCATAGTTCAGCGATTTTCGGATAGAGAGCGACATTGTACATTTCATTCATAATTAGGGAGACATTCATAGAACTCATAGAGATAATGTAAGTTCTATGAAGATTTTCCATAAATGCACGGTGGCGCCTCAATCGGATGAGTTTTCCTACGCGCTCTGAACAGTGTCCTCAAGGACAAGCTGGAAAATGAGAGAGGTTCATTTCCTGTGAATATAAGTGGCAAAGATCAACAATTGATTGAGTGCAGAAACGTAAAACGCCTCGCTTAGCCAACAGAGTGCTCTCATTTGCCATTTTTGACTATGGTGGGAAAAACAACCAATTTCTTGAATCTACAGACCAGTGAGAAACCTTGGACGATTTGATATTCGATCCTGCCATGTGTTCCCAAATGCAACTTGAACTACAATAAAAACGTCATCATATTCTTAATTTTATGAGCTCATACTGAGCAACTGAATGAAGGTTAACAGAACATGGTTATTGTCTCAAAAAACCAGATGAATCTCCCAAAATTGACCTAAATTCTTGGGTTGAGAACCTTTTCAATGGCGGAACATAAATCAGTCGAAAAAGGGTCTTTTTAAACAAAGAACGAGAATTGTAACTAAAGGCATATGGAACAATGTTGCAGTTCAAGGGTTCGATCCCAAATGGTTAAAATCAATTTATCCATACAACATTTTTCTTTGAAAATGTCGCCTTTGCGACAGCTCATTTCTGGTGGACAAAGGATATGGCATTTAACTTGTCCAGATGTTGTTAAGTGAGACGCAACACTGAGACACTTCGTGCCAATAGGACACGAAAACTCCGTTTCACAGGTGGAAATATTGGCTCTCTGTGCGGTTGTCTGAGAATGTTTGAAAAGAAACCTCAAAGGACGTACATAACTATAGAAACAGACAGTCAATCGGCACTAACAGCTCTGGAATCAAACTGCCAGTGTTCAATGCTCCCTGGGAATGCCGCAATACCATAAAGCATTTGGCCAGATGCAACAGATGCACCCATGCCAGGGCACTGTAGCATTGAGGGGAATAAAAAGACTGATGCACTTGCGAAAAGTGCATTGTAGGTGTCAGGTGAAACTTTTTGGATCTGGAACCTTCTGTGGACTTAGAAAGGACCCCTGTGGGGAAGCCTTACAAGAGATGATTTTAATACTTAGAGAACCTGTGGATTGCAGACTTTGCGGTGAAGAGGAAGAAACAGCCCCTCACATTATCTTTGAATGCGACGCACTAGGAAGTAGGCGCTCGACATGATTTCAGACTACATGCAACCCATTTTTTATCATTCGATAAACCATTCAAAACACAGCCAGACTGGAACAGATGGGACTCGAGTATAGTTTCACAATCATCTGCAGAAATAGTCTGGTACATAGACGGTTCAAAGATAGATGAAGGAACAGGAGCGGGAATACATGGAGTGAGGCCAAGAAGGGATTACATAATACCTCTCGGCAAACACGCCACGATATTTCAAGCTGAAACACATGCCATTAGGACATGCATGCAGAAGAAGCTGGAAAGTGGCTACCAAAGAAAACACATCCGCATTCTCTCTGACAGCCAGAGCGCCATCAAAGCCCTCAACTCGATACAGATAAAATCTAGACTCGTATGGAAATGCCTTCAGGACCTTCTGGAGCAGGAAAAACACAACAAGGTCACTCTGATGTGGGTGCCAGGTCACAAGGGAATAGCGGGCAATGAAAAAGCAGACCAGTTAGCAAGACAATCATCTGAAACGCCATTCTCAGGGCCAGAACCTGTGCTTGGAATCAGCAAAAACCGATGCAGGACCCTGATTGAGGAGTGGATAAAACAAAGACACCGACAACACTGGGAACAGAGCGACGAGCAAAAGCACAGCAAAGTCTTGGTAGGACACATACGCCAAACCTTGACGGCTCAGTTTTTGAATCTAAACAGAACAAAGGCACGAATCATAGTAGGTCTGCTGACGGGACACTGTGGCCTTAGAAAACATCTGAATACCACAGGAATACTTGGAGAACCTGTAGATTGCAGACTATGCGGTGAAGAGCAAGAAACAGTCTCTCACATTATCTTTGAATGCGACGCCCTAGGAAGAAGGCGTCACAGAATCTTCGCAGAAATCAACCCAGAAACGGGAATGAATCCGAAAAACCTCATAAATAGGCTACTGAACCTGATAAAGGATACGAACCTATTCTCGTGAGGAACGACTGACGAAAGAGTGATACAATAGATCCAAGTTGGTCGTAGTGTCACAGGGAGGCCAAGCGCTTACCCGGTCTCTTGTTCGTCAGTAAATCAATCAATCAATTAAGGAAGAGGGCGTCACTGAACCTTCGGAGAGATCAGTACGGAAACGGACATGAATCCGAAAAACCTCATAAACAGGCTACTGATAAACGGCGCAAACCCTTTCTTGTGTGTAACCACTGACGAAAGAGTGATACAATAGACCCAAGATGGTCGCAGTGTCATAGGGAGGCCAAGTGCAAACCCGGTCTCTTGCTCGTCAGCCAACCAACCAACCATGGGAGATGCAAAACATGACACTTCTCTCGGGAAGATCTCCAGGACTAAAACAGTTCTCGTGTTACAGAACGAAGCTTGTCCAGCTTACATTATTATGTAAATTGTGGGACTGCTGACAGGCACTATCGGTATATGTACCCCTTGTATCGTATTCAGTATAGGGTATAAGATCAATAAGATCACTGTTCTGAAAAGCTCTTCTATAGCCAATCGAACCCTTCATAAAATAATAATAATACTAAAGTTCCTAAAAGTTTTTGGAATTGTGATTATAGACCTCCTTTAAGTGTCCCTACAGACGCTGAAGACTTCGGGGCGAATTGATATCTCCTCCGCGAAAGAAAGAAGTCGGGATGGCTAAAACATCAATGCTATTGATCTGCCTTCTCCGTTATTCTTTGCTCGGATTCTGTCTAGATTGAAGGATGTTTCGAAACATATTATACTCCTAGCGGTCGGATATGACTGTCCCTGTTTGTTTTCTCTCTTCGAAAAAATAAGGTCCAATGACCCCAATACCAGAAACTGCACACCAAACAGTTCAGAGAAAGTTGAATCTAGCGGCAAGGAGCACTGTCAGCTGATGAGGAACAACTTCTTGTCTCTAGAAATTCAAAGCGCTGCAAGAGTTTCTCTCGAGTCAATTCATCTGCATTCATTCTTGTAACTGTTTCGTTTCCCGAGTGTCCAACCTCATTTTTCAAACTCAAACAGCTCCGCCCTAACTAATCAGGGACTGCAACACCATACAAATTAATCCGAAAAAAAAACTGTTGTAATTTCTGAACTTTCCAAGCGACAAACTTCCAGAAACAGAAACTTTCAGAACGTAATGGGTCCTCCTGAGGTGAAATATGAACTAGGGCTGGAAATTTTATCTGAAACATGTCCGCCTGTTACGACTGGGAGTAAACAATTCCCTAATAGTTTAACTTTCAGGGTTGCCAGGGTTACCTTTGCTAGTCAGGGGTTTTGGTTGTAGTAAAAAGGGGAAATTGGAGGCGATCCCCAGGAAATTATGCCAGTGAATTCAGGGAGGGCAAATATGTTCAATGGGGGAAAGATCCTGTTATATTCCTTCAGACGAAGAAGGATAGGCGTATTTGATCGAGGTAATGGAAATCTGCAAATGTGAGGTTTGGGACCGAGAGGTTTTGGGGACAGGTAGGTGATATCTGTCCATTTATATGGGATTGTGTGAAAATCACTGAAGCTGTGGGGATAGTTGATATTAATGGTGGGTTTCACAAAGCTTTATCAGCGGGATCGGAGCTTGATCTAGAATCAACTCGATTCGACAGTACAAAGAGAATCAAGCCGTTGATCTTCGATCACCCGTGAATTCGCTTTGTGAAACCCACTGTTAATCTCCTTATCTTCGATTATACAAGGTGTATCTGAATAACACCGAAAAAATAAAGGGGTGATTCTTTGTTCAAAATAAAGTGTAGTTCGATATATACAGGGTGGTCTTTTCAAAACGAAACAGACGAGATAACGGGCGGAATAAATTTATTTCGAAAAAATGCTCGGACACGTCGGTTTTTGTTTCGAGGGGGACAACTTTTAAGGTCAAATTCACAACTATATCGCTTCAACCCTTAGTGTTAGAACACCAACCCCTAAATGAATGAATAATAATAATAAATTCGATTGATTCAGTCAGCTTGCTTGACGACAATATCATCTTTGTTTAACTTCAAATGTCAATATCTCAAGAATTAATGAATCAAATGAAGAAAAAATCAATATCCTGAATTCAGGATATGATGAGGTATCACTCACCCTATCTTTCCTATTCAAAATTTAGGGGTTGGTGTTCTAACACTCAGGGCCGATTGCACCGTAGAGATAACTGTGGATTAAATCTTAAACCTCGATTAGTGTCTATGATAATCAATAGACACTAATCGAGGATTTGGATTTAATCTACAGTTTTGTCTACGGTGCAATCGGCCCTAAGGGTTGATATAGTTGTGAATTTGACCTTAAAAGTTGTCCTCCTCGAAACAAAAATCGACGTGTCCGAGCATTTTTTCGAAATAAATTTATTCCGCCCGTTATCTCGTCTGTTTCGTTTTAAAAAGCCCACCCTGTATCAGATCAAATGTCAAACGTTAGAGAGATATCGCAGTTCAAAGATGGCGGAAAAATGGAATTTATAGAAGAGTTACTACGCAACGACTTGGATAGAATTTAATTCGGATAGCCTGATTAGGTTGAAAACTTTTTCATTTCTTGTATTTTTACGTTTCATGTACCGTATTGACATAAAAAAATAAAATGAAAATCATTACGAGAGAAATGGACCAGCAGAGATCTAATTCAGAAGTAACACGTCGAAACGTGCTCCTGAATTAGATCTCTGCTAGTCCATTTCTCTCGTTTATGATGTCCCAAGTGAAAATCGAGTTGATACATTCAGGAAATACTCCAGTACTGACCTATTTGGAATAAAAATGGTACAAACACGATATTTCCTAAAAAAACACTAAGTATTGTCCGATTATATTGGCAATTGAAAAGCCATATTTATCCTACCAAAATAAGTTCCTTCTTTGATTTTCATGAAGATCAGTTTGTGAGCACTTATAACTAGTTCATATTTTCCTCTATCTCCCAAAACTATCTCATAAAGAATTGTTTTTACACTTATCGAACATAACTCCATTAACCTAGGTCATACGATCCGAGGTCGATGGTCTAACCTAACCTATTTACCCATCTTCTATGACAGAGCTATCATAGAGCTTTTGAGAGGACGATGCCAGATTGTGTTGATTTTCTCTTTAAACAAGGAAGCAGTACGTCCCTTATCGTTAACGGATGAACTAACGCAAAGGCACTAGTTTTGTTTACTTTTGGCTGATGACGTTTAGTCGTGCTTTGGAAATGCCAAAGGAGTAGTTCTGATTCTCGCCGATATAGCGCTACGATCTTAATTTCAGTATCCTGCGCAAGACAAACCGTTGTTCCACAGACCAAACAGTTGGTCTGTGGTTGTGGAACGAAGCATGCTATTAGCGGCGTGATGGACTAATATTGGTCGATTTTTTAGATTATATTCAAAGGTCGATTTGTTTATTCACAGAGAAGAATGCAAACAGGTGATGGGACGACTTTCAGTGAAAGTAAATTAATGTGATGATAATCGTGTAGTGTCGAGTTTATAAAATTCAAAAAGGATATTGTTTAGATAGAAACATCGTAACAGATCATATTGTGTTAAGTATCATTCCATATTGCATTAATTTCAATTCAATAAGTATAGTTTGTATGGGACATTCATCAGTAAAATACGAATTTTGTATTCCACTGACATTTTAGTCTTGACAAAGTTAATAAACATTCTGATATTGTTTATTTTATTCTGAAAAAGTTTTTATTTTTATAGATACTCAGAGAGTACCTATATAAAGTTCAGCCATTCTGTGATATTATAAATCCAGGGAAGCATCCAGATTATTCCTATGATTCTCAATTTTTTCGACCAATTTTATCGGGTTAAATTGGGAATACCTCGAAAACGACGCGTTTCATTGAAAAAACATAAAAATACTTGTCACAGAACGCTGATTTTCACAATATAATTCAACAATTTGAGCGCGTTGTTGTATCGTGTACGAAGCCATTTTTATAAATGTCATACTTTACACTTCTTGAATGTCGAAATACCCAGACGAATTCAGTGCGCCATCTATATTCTTTTATCCTCAAAAAACCGCGCAATTTGACACACTCTTTATATAATCAAAGATAGGGGAGATTAAATATCAACTGTTCGCCACTGAAGCATCAGTAGATAGTGTATGAGGAAGGACATTGGGATACCTATTCGACAATGATGACAAAAAAAATCGTAGAATTGAAATAGTGTCTGTTCACAAGTTTTCATAAATCCGCGGAAAGATATAAATATGTAAAGCTTGGAGGAAACTTTCTGTAATATTTCTTAATTCAAAATTCAATAAGCCTCAAATCGCAAAATTATAAATAAATACTCGATTTGCAATGAGTTCTCTCATAGAAACCAATTCCTGTTCTGTGGTTCAGGTGGTACGAAACTTCAAACGATAAACTATACAAATCTTCCCAGATTTGCGGCTAAATAATCGCGATACAACATCTACATCACCCCCCTACCCTAAACCGCATAATTACCGAACTAACTTTCCATACCCACAACGTGAAACTAATTCCATCAACTTGAAGCCCATTGCACCTACCATAGAACCCGATTACTGTACCAGCCCGGAGAATGGAGAGAATTCAAATTGATCGTCCCAATATGACTGCGTTCCCGAAATAAACACAAGTCCCCGTAGGTCGCATCTATAATTCAGGAAAACGAATTGAATATTTTGGCCCGGTTTGCAAGTCAAATGGGAAAAGGACGAACGTTTGACAATGGGGATGAATATGGGGGTATAAAACGGCAGAAGTGGAAAGAGCATGTGTAGGGGGTTAATTTGGGATGCATTCCTGGGAATGGTGAATTTGAAAACACGTCATGATGTGCTAGGATATGGGAATGAAATTGGAGTTAGGAATTCAATTGGGTTTATATTTCACAATATCGTTCGGTTTCAGTTCCATTTTCGTTATGCTTTTGAAGTTCGAAGGAAATTTGGGAAATGTGTAGGTAATGAAAATTTGTGCATAATTCGGAATTTCATTATTATATTTTTTGAGGCCGATTTTAACAGAATAATTCTTATATAATTCGATTATGTCACAGGGTGATTGTTTATATTTTACTCAATGGCTGTCTCTGTTAATATTGGTCGCACGAAAACGTTTAAATAGGCAAATTTGTAGCGTTTTTTATGGACATTCAGAATTCAGTACTAAGAAATGCATAAAAGCATCGTAAACCTACAAAATGTATGATAACTGTTGTTTTTCAAATGGTAAACCCTGTATTTTATTCTCCCTATTGTAGAGCTCTTTCTTCTGATTTCAAAAATAAATATATTATGGAGGTTATTTTCGGCAGTTTCCTAATAATTTAGGTTTTTTCGTCTGAATCAAAGGCAGCTGTTGAACGCCACACGACTAAGAAGCGATTTCTTTATGTCAGAGGAACCGTGAATAACAAATCAACTGATATTTATATCATTAATTTATTAACTAGAAGTTAAATTAAGTGTTCAAAATGACCCCCATTCACTTCTACATACAGTCGATATCTTTCTTTTAAGTTTTTGAGGGTTTTCCTTATTATTTCTGGATAATTATTGAGGTTGTCAATCTCTGAATTTTACGAATTCAATGTCTTCAATATTTTGAGAACGAGCTATTAATTCCAAATATCCCCATGAAAAAGTGTCCAATGAGGTTGACATATTGGATTCTCACGTATTTCGTGTTTTTTTTTTAAATTTTTTCTTCATCCATTCATACCCTTAAGAAATATTGAAAACTCAAAAATAATCTACCGAATTCAAACGATCAGAAGAATCGGGAAATCGTGTGACGTCAGTGGCTAGAGAGATTTTTGATTAGTTGTACTTGCATGACGTGCTGCTGATATAAAAATGACAGCATTGCCAGATCACAAAAAAATAATTAGCCTGAAAAAGCCCTTGCTTTCACTTTCCTAATAATCGGGGCTATTCACTAAGCAAAGTTGTTATGGATAGCAACTGTAAATCGTCGTTGTCCCATGTAATAAGCATGGGATAACGACGATTTACAGTTGCTATCAGTTGCATAACAACTTTGCTTAGTGAATAGCCCCGAATATCATATTATAATGTTGATTTTGGATATTTTTCTTTTATCATTTTCATTCATACTCCATAAAGCTTCATATTATCATTCAATTTACGACCTCCTAATTGGAGATAAAGGTGGTTTAAGTAAGTATATAGGTGAGAAATTTAATTAAAAATAATTATCCCTAGTCTACACAGGTAAGAATTGGTACAGGGTGGGGCAGAAAAACCTATCCGATTTCAAAACGTTGTAAAATTAAAACCACTCAGCTTGTCAAAAATTTTTTTTTATTAACATATCGCAAATTTTATGCCATTTTTAAATTTAAGTTTTGAAAAGCACATCACTCAAATGTCGTCCTTGGGAGCGGATACACTTATTTAGGCGCTCGCGGTAGCTTTCCATGACTTTCACACAGGTTCGTACGGGTTTCAAAATCCCTTTCACTTAATTTCTGTGCAACAACCATTTTGTAGGGATGCATTTTGAGGTCCCGGTGCAAAATTCGCCGAATACTGCGGTTGGAAATCCCCAAAGCGAGCGAATGTTTTCGCGCCGAACGACGCGGGGAACGTTCAATCGCGGCTCTCACATTGGCCACGTTTTCAGGTCCTGTTGCTGTCCTGGGACGTCCAGGCGACTTCTTTTTCAATGCTGAACTCGTCTGTCTAAAATTTGACACCCACACTTTAATTGTAGCGTGATGTGGAACAGGATCATGACGCCCGAGTCCGAAATGAATTCGAAAAGCACGTTGTGTAGCAATTATCGAACCGCCGCATTCGATAAACCGCTCAATAACAAAAGCACGATGTTCACCAGACCAAGGCATGTTGACTACTGACAAATGGCATAAAACCAGCTTTCTAACGGTTTTTACCCCACTACTCTACCTGCTCTCTCTTCTGAGAAAAAGGGATTTGAAATCGGATAGGTTCTTCTGCCCCACCCTGTATATATAGGCTGGTCTTCTAATTTAGGAAGCATTAATAATTATTTTCATTTTGAGAAGTGCAAATACTAATTTGCACCACTAGGTGAGAATAATTATTGATTTGGCAACTGTGTATAGGGACCATCTGGTCTTCAGTCGTTGACAACCTAGGAGTATAGAATATGGAGTATAGACTACTCCTAGACTTAACTGTAAGAAACGCCATTCTATAGTACGCAGAGAAGACGTCGAAATGTCGAATAATGACAAAATAGAAGGTTAAATTTTTATTTATAATTTTTAGGCGTGGTTGCCACATCGTTATTTGTATTTTCAGAGAATGAGTATTATATCAACTTTAATGAAAATTATGTTGTTATATGACGATGTTTCAAAAACATTATAGTGATCACGTCAAATATGATACGATTTCTGAATATATTTATGAATAAATTCAAAGATTTTACAAAGACTTGACAACAGCGGCGTGTCTCTCAGTTACTCTGGGCTTTGTCTCCTCCATCACAAACTTCAACCAATCATTACAATTACAAATTGAGCCACTGACGTCACAGCAGAGGGACGTTAGAATTCACTCGTGTTGAAATCACATTTTCAATATCGAATAATTAATCAGTTCTTCGAAATTCAGAGTGAATAAATGGTTACAAAAGTGTTATAAACTGCCCTTCATTACGTCATGTGAATAAAAGTGCATATTTTGAGGTAAATCCCCCATTGCCTTATTATCCATGGATACTTCAACATTGATATGAAAAAAAATAATAGCATTCTCGAGTGGCGTTCCACAGCTGCCTAAAATTTAGACGGAAAACCTATATTTTTATAAAACTGCCGAAATTAACCTCTATGAAGTAAACACTTGAAATCAGAAGAAAGAGCTCTACCGATTAGGAAAATGAAATACAGGGTGTACCATTCAAAAAATAACAGTTATCATAATTTTTTTAGGTTTAGTACTGAATTCTGAATGTCCATTAAAAATACTACTAATTTGCTCATACAAACGTTTTTTTACGCTATTGAGTAAAATATCAACAATCACCCTGTACCTGTGTCGAAATTCATTTCAGCACAATCACAAAATAGACGGCAAATAAGAGTTTCAACAACCATTAAATTTTTTTCATTTTATGCCATATGACACAATTTCAGCCAATCATGTCAACATCACTGATAGTAAAGAGTTGAAGTGAAACATGTCGAAAACCCGATTCCGCAATAGCGATTATTTCAATCACTATAACAGCACGATTGAGTTCGACAACTTCATTCCAACTAAATTTCACAATGTCACGTTTTGCCTATGCGAATGTTCAAAGTAAGGGGTGTTTCAATAAAAGCGCAAGATTCAAATTGCCCGCCATTTTTGACAATAATGATGTAACATGATTATGACGTGACATATCGAAAGTTGTCAAAAGAGAGTAAGTAAACATGGAGCATCACTATCACACGGTAGAACAACGCGTCCTGATTGTCAAAAAATGCAGTAACGGTGAATGGCGAACGCCACCGTGCTATCATTACTCAGTTTCTAGTGTCTCATTTGTCAGTTATTGATCTTGACGACATGTGGTTTCGGCAGGACGGTGCCACATGTCATACCGCCCATGGAACATTGACAATCTTGCACGAGTTTCCTTTTAGTCGTGTTTTTTTCCTATTCGGATTAGACATCTGGCTGTGGGGTTACCAAGTCACAGGTTCATGCCAATAGGCCTGCAATCATCGAAGTATTGATCCTAAATTAGACACTGTATCAATGAAGTACATGTATTCAATTACGTTATTTAAAATTCAAAGCCATTCACAAGATTTTTTCGCATGCGTAATTCCCAAATGCAAATTTCCTAAATCAATGAATATTTCAATACTTTGCTTCTTAAGACCATACTTTATTGAACACCTAAATATAGCGCTCTTGTTGAAACATCCTTCATAAATATTGTCGAGACCTGACAAGCAGAATGTGAAATTCCTACAGGGTGCGGCACGGAGGATGGATGGTTTTAAAAAAATAATAAAAGCGTTAATTTTTACTCAAAAACACATTTATTGACGGAATCAGATTCTCAAGGAAATAGCATTTGAGACAGTCAAGTGTGGAAAATCACATCAGGCATGTGGTGGCCGAAATCGGTGATGCAGTGCTGGAGGCGCTGTGGGCTGTGCAGCGGTCTTTCGTGTAAGTGTTGCGGATTTTCATTAGCCCAATAACGGCAATTCTGCCGGTTAACCATGCCGTTGAGGTGAAAGTGGGCTTCGTCACTCATGAACAAAATGAGGTTCTCATTTTGATCGATCAGTGCTTCCATCTCACGTGTGAAGTTCATTCGTTGTGCATAATCTTCGGGGTGTAACTGTTGCACAATGGCCAATTTGTAGGGGTGAAAGCGAAGATCCATATGCAAAATTCGCCTCACCGAACGATCACTGAGGCGAAGTGCAGCAGCATGTTTCCGAGCAGATCGCGACGGACTGCGAAGAATGGCTTGTCGAACGCGTTCAACATTTTCAGGCGTTCGAACTGTTCGCACAGGTCCTCTTGGTCTTCTGTTGATCAATAAATAAATGCTAGGAACACACGAGTCTAACGGCACCTTCCCCACTTCTCTCGTCCTCAGTGGGGGAAAGTTATGCCCATCTGAAAAACGTCCGCCCTCCGTGCCGCACCTTGTATAATTTTCTGATTGTGCAAAAAAATTTCAAAGAAATTATTGAATATTGAATTGGCGCCATCGAATCATAATGTGAAGAACAATAACATACTGGAAAGATGAAGAGGTGAGTGCATGTGATTAGGTCAAAAATAGACAACAGAAAGGAAGCAACGTGATATCGTTCTCCTTCAGGAATCTATGAAAAATGATATTGAGTTTCGGCCAAGAATGGCAGGCGTATACTATATATCTTTTTCCCTGACATCTGAAAGTTTCAGGCTTATTCATTCACCATGCAGAGATAGGAGGCCACGACATTCTTCAGTTTTTACATGCTATAATTGTCAGCGTTTTTGCTTTGAGAGCGAGGAAAAGTCAAATTAAAAATAAATTAAATCATTTATATAGCCAGACAAAACTTTCCTAGCTTTTCTTATATTTCATTTATGGATTAATCCAGTTAACATCCTGATGAGTTCTACCGTTTGTAAGAAAAAGGAGTAATGTTCGAAGCAAGTCTGCATATCCTTTGATCGAAACCAGTTCCTTCGCCATTTTGTTTCGGAATTTGATACAGGAATTTTCGAGGATATGATGAGAATTTTATGTTTTTAATTAGAACCATGATCTTTGGAGAATATACCGGGTGTGGACTGTGGAGTAATGAATGGATAATATGGTGTAAACTCCATCAACTTTCATAAAGTATTCCGGTTGGCCAAGATTTTCCACTTGAAACCGACGCTGGTTGGCACTCGTGAAAAATCGGCAATGTCAAAATAATTCTCAGAGACATTGCCAATGCTGATTTTTATTTACTCCTTTTCAACTTTGTAAATGGAGTTAGTTCTTTCAAGGTTTGACTGTGCTGTGACACAGGTATCGTAGTACCTACTACTACATTTTCATACTGGAGTATTTCAAGTTGTGCAAAAAGTGATTCAAATTGGTCTGTAGGCTTATTTTTTGAGAATTTTGGTAAGTGGGAAATTCCATAGGTCCGTCTGTTCGTTTAGAAGTTTTTCTGTAGGGTTATAGTTATATACAGGGTGAGTCTTTGACTTGTACATATATTTTAACGGAAGATTCTTGGGGTCAACCTTTTTTTCATTTTCCATTTTTCCGAATTCGGCCATGTTAAAAAGATATAGCCTTAAAAAAATTTGGCTAATTACGTCTCTGATATAATTCTCTGGAATTGATGCAAAGTTCATATTTCTCGATTGATATTGAGCTGATACATTTGGGGAATACTCAAGTACTAACCTTATTCGAATAAGAATGTTAAAAACACGAAAGAGCGTCATGATCTTAAATTCAGTTGCCGATAACGGCACGCAAAACAAACCGCTGGTCTGTAGTTGTTGAACGGAGCATGCGTATAGCGGCTCGATGGAGATTTGTTATTTGTTTATTCACAGTGAAGAATGCGAACAGTTGATGTGAAAAGATTTTCAGTGGAAGTGAATTAATGTGATAATAACCGTGTAGTGTCGAGTTCATGAAATTCCAAGAGAATATTGTTTAGATAGAAACATCGTCACAGATCATGTAGTGTTAAGTATCAATGCGTGGTTTGCATGGGACATTCATCATTAATATCAGAATTTTGCATTCCGTTGATATTTAAGTCTTGACAAAGTTGATAAACATTCTGACAACATTTTTACCTTGTATATAGTCTATTATTTCGAGCCATTCTGTCATATTAAAAGTGCAGGGAAGCATTCAGATTATTCTTATGATTTTTTATTTTTTCGTCAAATTTTATCGGGTAAACTTGGGACTTACTCGAAAACGACGCGTTTTATTGAAAGAACATATGAATACTTTTATTTTTTGAAATGATTGATTTTTTTGAAAATATGAAACTTTTATCTTTTTCGAGTTGTTTTATGGTATTTTTGCGTGGGATTATGCGTGGGCTACGCTGTATCTTTCATACCAAGGAAAATTTCGAATAAGTTTTGATTGAGGAACATGCACCATAAATAGAGTAACCAATCAACCAAAATTCGGTTCATTTGAAATAACAGTTCCGAAGATAAGAACAGAAAAGTGTTTGTCTCGTGGATTTTCGACACCCTGTATCTTTGAATCAGAACCAAATTTTGAAAAATGGTATAGGAAAAGAGTGTTTCGGTTGATCAGAGGAATCTACAGTTAAAATATATGTACAAGTCAAAGAATCACCCTGTATAGTTATTCGGGTACTTTAATTCTTTTTTTGAAACGATCACAAAGTAACGTAACATTTTTCAGTAAAATTTCAACACCCGTTTTTTGATTTCGTACAAGAAAATAGCATAACTGAATCTTCCAACCATGTTCATATACGTTGAATATTTTCAGTATCAACAGAGAAAAAGATTCTTCCACATTCGCTAGGTCTTTGGAATTATTGAATGCTCATAATATTTTCTCAAATTCATTATTTTCCCAAAGTACATAAACATTTTGATAAAAAAATTATTATCACGACCTCTATGTAAAAAGGACAACGTTTCGTATGTATCTGACTGGAACATGACTATAACCTATCATTTTCAAAATATACAAGGTGGAATGTGTCAGAATTTCATGGCCAACCGGGATACATTGTAAAAGTGAATGGGGTATAGAGGAATGTGTGGCGGTTCAGATAATAAGTTTTATGTTCAGTAAAAGTCCCAAGGTTTTCGACATTTTTGAAAATGCATGGAAAATATACCCTTTGTCACTTTTTCTGGTAGCAAAAATCCAATGGAGGATTTTTCTCAATCTATTTTTAGAATAGTATTCCAATCGTTGAAGCATATTGAAACATAAGATTTCTTCCTTTAATATTAATCTCAGAGAAGTAAGTAACGTTCCGAATTGAAACAATGAATCCCGCCCAAACTCCAAAAATCACCCTGTATACAAAACGTCCACGGAAGCATCGTTCAAATCAACGATAACAGCAGGACTCTCCTATAATTGGAAATACAACAAAGCGCAGACGAAGAGGTCCCTGTTCTCCAAATTATGTAGAAACCCCAATCCCGCCAATAATAACCGTGGGGCACTTACCCCCTCTTCCCACCTGCCCACCGAAGCCCATCTTTTTCTGACAGCGCTGTCCCATTGTTCCAGGTTTGGCCCAGCAGCGATTCGCCTCGCGGTGAAGCCGACGGACAGAGTTTCGTTTTTCCAGCCTGTGCAGAGGATGCGACCTCGCCAACGTCGACCTGTGGCGAAATAAATCACCACAATGATTCCGGCATCGAATCGATACAGGTGGGTTCTCGGTTTATGAACACCTCTGTGTGAAATCCGATTATTTGTCTCATTCACCACTCTAGCGTTGCACATTTTTCTCATTTCCCTCACAATGAATCGTTTCAGGCCTCACCCTTACCACCTGGTACTTCTACGACGCCGTCGCAGTCTCCCACACCCAGCGTAAGAAGGCCCAGTACCTCCCTCCTCCACCCTGACCACGCCAGGTTTCTGCGACTCCATCCGCTGACACCACCAGAACATTCATCCGTAGAGGATATCACAGACTGTCATAATCACCTTTCGCCTTCATCTTCGACCACTTCTTCCTTGAATTCTGTTGCAGCTGCAGCGAACACAGCTGCCGTTCAGATGGGCGGGGCTAGGCACAGCGATCCTTTGGATTTCGGTGAGGATCTCCATCACTTGTAACTCTTTCACCCATACCTAGTTCTGAAGTAAATACAGCCTACAGAATTCTGTCTGCCAGTGTTGACTCCAAGAAACCTTTCCTCTGATCAGAGAACCGATTGTTGTTTCAGGCAGAAGAAGATCCTCGACCATGACAACAAGGTACTCCCTCTTCGACGCTCTCGACCTTGAATACGCCCTTCTCCGAGCAGCAGCCAGAGGAAGCGTAGGTCCTTACTCCCTCAGCGAGAGTCTCCACAAATTGACCTTCACCCAGAGCCTGGCGTTCCCAGCCCTTGCTCGAGGTTTGGCAGGAAAGAGGCGGAGATCATACCAGAGCAGCAATACCAGACCTTTAAACTCGGCAGAAGGGGGCTTGAACGCCTTCGCCAAGGTTGTGACTGCTTTAGTTCTTGTACTCGTTAGTGTTTTGGTGTTCGCGGTTGTGTACAAGTTTGTGAGGACATGAGGGTTGCTCCTTGCTCCTAGTGGGGCAAGAAATCCAAGGTTCACGCTGAGAAACTCCACCAGCAAACATTTTAGTGTTGGTAATAATGGCTAGCGTTGTTTTTCGAGAAAATGGATGCAAAGACCAGGATCATATGAAAAAATTGTTGTACAACAGCTTGATATTTCTGAATAATACTTATTCAGGAGAATTATTGGACATTCTATATCGAAACTTCATATATTTACTGATGATTTCTTGGAGTTTTATGCTGATAGCACTCAACATTTTTCATGCAACTGCTCATTTTGAATTATAGTAGGTATTTCCGATTCTGTGGGAATTTTGTTATACAAAAAAGAACTTTCTGAACTTCGTTTCTTTATACCTTGAATACGATTTCGATTTGATTCCAATGGGTTTATTATTATGATCACTCGAATGACAAAAACTATTTTTATTTCGCGAAGGATTTCAGAGCTTTTTCGAAATCAAAAATATCAAATCTCTTGATGTAGGTTATCGAAAATCATATAACGATACATACTCCATTCACTTTTATGAAGTATACCGGTTTGCCATGAGATTCGATAAATTTCACCGTGTATATTTCGAAAATGTTAGGTTATAGTCATTTCCCTGTCAGATACATACACGACGTTATCGTTTCTGCATCGAGGTCGTAGCGTAGTAATTACGTATTTATCAAAATGTTTATACTTTATTTATCTAATCCCATAAAATGATATATCCATTATTGAACTGATTTTGAGCTGTAAGAGTATCTATAAACCAATAGCATGAGTCATAATAACTCACGCATATAAATCACTCTAATAAATATTCCGTATGAGAAGCACTCGCTCTAATACAAAGAGGAAAAATGAAATTGCTTACGAAATTAATAAAAAAAGTAGGATAGATCAGGAACTCTATTTCAGACATCGAGGTAACGTTCTCGCCATTCGTTTCTAATTTCTACAATTCCTCTGGTCTGAATATCCGAAAATTGCCTTTGGAAACGTGAATTTTCGACGTTTTCTACGCGATTCGATTCTCGGCGACCACAGAGATCGAGACCTGTTTCACATTGGCAACGTCTCCGAAATTATTTCAACTTTCACGAGTGCCAACCTGCGTCAGTTTCAAGTGAAAAAACTTGATAAATCTAAATCTTAGCCAACCGGGATACTTTATGGAAGTAGATATATGGAGTATACAAATGAACGGCATAATCAAAATGATGGCACAATCAAAATGGATATTCAATAAATGCACAGAGGTGAACATATCTGCCAAATATCAAAGAGGAACAAAAAAAGTAATTGGATTCTGATTCAGTCAAATAACTTATATTATTTGTTTTGATTTTCAGATTGAAGTCTTTCATATAACATACATGAATTGTCTCGAAATTTAACTGTTGTAGATATTACTAAACTCATTCCAGATGATTTATATGCTGATTCTTTTCATGAAAATTTGAGCTATCAATCTCCCACGTCTGAAGTGAATCGATCCCATTCACGTTACGCAGAAAGTTTGGAGTCAATCCATCAGTTAAAACTCGGAAAATGCCATTAACTAGATTGCTATTTTTCTCACTAAAATGGGAACTCTAAAATATTTGGATCGATGAAAAATCTGTGGGAAACCACATCTTTAATATTGCTTGAATCGAAATAGCCGAATATGAAAATAGCTCAGATCAAATTCTATGAGAGATATTTCGAGCAATATTATTACTCAGTACCTACTGATACAAATTCGCATAATGTTTTTTTTTTCAACGCGTTTTTTTCATGTTGGCAGAAGCAAAAAGGGTCCACTTATCTGATGAAGTCTTTTATTTGTCAATTTTAGGGATGAGAATACGAATAATACTTAATACTTAAGGCCTTCTTTTCGGATTGTATATTATATTGACAATGACCCTGAACTGTTTGTACTACGTTTTCTAAAATTACGGCCTATAACTTAGGTAATAATCCTGAGTGTATTAATCTCTTAGAAATGTAAGGAATGTAAAATGAAAGAATGTAAATAAAATGTAGTTCTATATTTTCTCAGCTTAAAGCTTAAATATCAAACGTTGTTGAAGTATTACTACTGTTACTGTTACACTTTTAGGGTAGTTCTGTAGTTTTCCTACATAAAAGTAATGATTGCATTTTATTTCATATCCCATATATCACTTTTCGCTGTATCAACAAAAATTCTTCGTCGCATACTCCAGAGTGAACATTTGTTGAAAAAATTCTGGGTTTATTTCGGTTAGATTGTTTGCTGTACCAATGCTTTCGTGAGCTCTAAGTTTTTGAGTGCATTTTTATACCCACTGTATTATATTATGATGTAGAACTCTGAAACTGTTTTATAAATTTCTTGAGCTATTTTGTGAATAAAAACCTTGATTGAAACCGATTTTGTGATCACTTCAGATTAGATTGAAATAAGCAAATTAGGGCTTTGGCTCAACCTTCAAAAGTGTGTCCATGTTTGATATAGAGTTTTCAATACTCTTACTATTGTGCCATAACTTTATTCATTATTTTAATTTCTTTCGATTCTGTGATTGGATAAAAAGTCTCATTGAGTCGGGAACAAAGGAATTTTGTTCTTCTCTTATTGCATAATGAAGGTAGGTACTCATAAGATTGAGAAACGAAAGTTGGGAGTAATGAAGTAGGTACTGTGATTTTAAATTTTTTTCTCAAAGATCAATTAGTTAAACATATATTGAGTATAAGGTTGTCGGGTTATAATGAAGTCTATTTATCCTTTTTGGTTTTAGCTCTTTATTTAATCCTAAGCTTTCGCCTACATTTGTGAGGCTTCTTCAGAGGTCTGTGGGTTAAGAAAAAACAATGTGTCAAAAAATTACATAGACAATATCAAGGTTCAGCTTCATACTCACTCAATGTGAGCTTCACCCTACGAGCTCCACACATGACAAAATATAAATGGAGAACAAAATAAGGAGGCACCATAAAATCCGGATCTGTGCGAAATCTCTCCCCCTTCGTAAATCGCCGTCAATGAATTAAAAATTAACAAAAAGAAACAACTTATTTTCAGCATAAACGTACTAGGACGTGAACATTGAGTGGCCTGCTGTGACACATTTGTCTCCGTGATTTTCATTTTGCATTTTGTACCTTTTAGAATTTTCAAATCCCATAATAGTCATAAACCCACATAATTCTATACCTATAATTTGATCCTTGAAATTAAAAGTGAAACATCTAAAGGGCTGTGCCTAGGGTCAGTGAGACTATTGAGCATGTGCGATAACGGAGAGTGGGAAATTAGGGGCATCGTGGCGATCAGCGGATGCAGTTTCTTCATTTGTCTCTGTTTGTATTGAGCCACATATGGTATCCATGGATACATAATTACATGTCCCTTCTCTTCTCCCTAGGCATGCGTATAGCGATGACTGACCCTGGATTTAAGGGGAACGATTGCCACACTTTCGCATACTTATTAGACACTACGCTCAAATTCTATATTTATAATTCTATGCATAAACCCTTACAAACTTATATTATTGTCTGTGGACCATAGCCTAAATTGTTGATCATCATTGACAACCTAAATGTATCTGTGGTTCTCTCATCGCCTTCTGTGTTGACAGGTTATATGTCATGTTGCAAACCGCATTTATGCTGAAAATAAGTTGTTTCTTTTTGTTAATTTTTAATTCATTGACGGCGATTTACGAAGGGGGAGAGATTTCGCACAGATCCGGATTTTATGGTGCCTCCTTATTTTGTTCTCCATTTATATTTTGTCATGTGTGGAGCTCGTAGGGTGAAGCTCACATTGAGTGAGTATGAAGCTGAACCTTGATATTGTCTATGTAATTTTTTGACACATTGTTTTTTCTTAACCCACAGACCTCTGAAGAAGCCTCACAAATGTAGGCGAAAGCTTAGGATTAAATAAAGAGCTAAAACCAAAAAGGATAAATAGACTTCATTATAACCCGACAACCTTATACTCAATCTAATAGTTAAAGTCGATAACATATCATTAAGTAAACATATATTCATTATATTTATTGATATAAGTTACCCAAAGGAGTTACTTTTTTGGGAAAATATATGAGGAGAATACCATAATCACAATATGGAGGGAGGCAAGGGTAGTTTTCATACCCAAAATGGGTCGTAAAGGCTCCCCAGAGCCCAAATCTTATCGCCCTATTTGCCTCACCTCCTTTCTCCTGAAGACTATGGAGAAAATAATAGACAACAGCATAAGGGGAAATATTAAGCTCCACAAGATGCAGTTTGCCTACAGGGCGGGCAGATCTACCGTAGACGCCCTTCATCAGCTCCTTAGAGAGGTGGAAGGCACCCTCAATGCAAAGGAGATTTTACTTGCAATGTTTGGAGATATTGGAGGGGCCTTTGATAACACCCTACATGTTTCCATATGCAATGCAGCTAAACGGAAAGGGGTAGAACCTTCCACTGTTAAGTGGATATCAGCTATGTTGAAAGGACGAACTGTCACAGCCTATCTGAGGGATACTGAAGTGACCGTGCTAACATGCAGGGGATGTCCTCAAGGAGGGGTG
Organism: Adalia bipunctata; assembly: GCA_910592335.1. Taxonomy (NCBI): domain Eukaryota; kingdom Metazoa; phylum Arthropoda; class Insecta; order Coleoptera; family Coccinellidae; genus Adalia; species Adalia bipunctata. The sequence goes on from OU342950.1 coordinate 22,777,259, forward strand.
TTGTCACCCTTGCTGTGGAGCCTGGTCATGGACGGTCTCCTGGAGAAGCTCACAGCGGGTGGTTTTAACGTCCAGGCGTACGCCGACGACATAGTGGTGACAGTGAGAGGCAAGCATGAAGGCTCATTAAGCAGCCGAATGCAGCTTGCTCTCAGTATCATCGAAAAGTGGAGTGAGGAAGAAGGGCTAACTGTCAATCCCTCGAAAACCACACTGATTCCGTTCACTAGAAGAAGAAATCTCAACCTCAGGGCTCCGGTCATAAATGGCCAGACTCTGAACTTCTCTAGTGACTGTAAATATCTAGGTGTTATCCTGGACAGCAAACTCAACTGGAGGAAGCACATAGATAAGACTCTTTCCAGAGCCACGGCGGCCATGTGGGCCTGCAAAAGACTCTTTGGAAAGACATGGGGCATGAAACCGAAAATGGTACTGTGGTTATACACAGCGGTAGTACGCTCTATTGTCACCTATGCGTCTCTAGCATGGTGGACAAAAACCGAAGAGGTTACCACACGCAGTCGTCTGCAGAAACTGCAAAGGCTAGCCTGTATTGGGGTAACAGGAGCTATGCGTACAGCTCCTACAGCAGCGCTTGAGGTCATTCTTGATTTGCCTCCCTTACTCCTACATGTGAGGAAATGTAGCCTGCTGGAAGCTGTAAGAATCTCCCTTAACGGAAAGCTACTACCCGGTAACTGGGTTGGACATATGGGGATCTTGAATCAATTTGATTCAAATCTCCTGGCAAAACCATCGGATGTTATGCCAACCATCTACGATTTTGAAACGCCCTTTGAAACGGTCATAACCGACCGTCCTAGGTCAATAAGTTTCGTAAATCGTCTGGACAAAAAGTCATCCATATGGTTCACCGACGGATCTAAAACAGAGAGGGGTACTGGCATTGGGGTATATGGACCTAAATTGAGGATCTCTAAAGCCCTGGGAAGCGAGCCCTCTATCTTACAGACCGAGATAATGGCTGTTTATGTATGCGCTCAAGAGTGTCTCAAGATAAACCCCAAGGGAGCGCATGTCTACATCATCACGGACAGTCAGGCCTCACTGAGATCCCTGGAATCAAACTGCCAGGGGTCTCTGTTGACCTGGGAATGCCGTAACACCATAAAGCAACTGGCAAGAGGCAATAAAGTGACTCTATTGTGGGCACCAGGGCACTATGGTGTTGAAGGAAATGAAAAAGCCGACAAACTGGCAAAAATTGCATCAAGGCAAATACCTGTTGGACCTGAGCCGTTCTGTGGGCTTGGAAAAGACCAATACAAGGCAGCGGTCCAGCAATGGGAGCTGAAAAACAGGATAACCTACTGGACAAACGCTCCTGGACTTACTCAGGCCAAGAAATTCGTGACGATATCACCTACCTATACCAGGAAACTCTTAAAGCTGTCACGAGCTGAGCTTCGGGTGATGGTAGGACTGCTGACGGGACACTGTCGGTACAAACACCATTTGTACCGCATGGGAAAGTCAGTAGATGAGATTTGCAGGCTATGTGGATCAGAAGCGGAAACAGCTGAACACATGGTATGCAAGTGTCCAGAGCTGGCTGAACTAAGAACCATTCATATGGGGAAACCGGTCCTGGATACCCATGAGGTCACGGCCAAGGCTCCTAGGGAGGTTGCCAATTTCATCAACACTATTGACGACGTCCTTGGGTTTCCATGAATGAGTAGGGTAGGGAACAAAAGATCTACACGGTCGCAGTTCTCGGAAGGCTTAACGAGCCAAAACGACCCCAGTTCAAATAATAATAATAATAATAATACCATAATCACAAAAACGAATAACAGTAGTTGAAATGGATTTTATTATCAGCTATATCTGTCTACAAATATATCAACAAAAAATAAATCTATCTCTATTACTGATACAATCATATTTTGTTATTCAATATCTTGGATGAGTTATAGAAAGAAGACAAAATAATATGATTTCATTATATCCTCAACAAAACCGATCTTTACTTGACATTCCTACTGGAGAGATAGAATTAAACCAATCGAAATCACGGTAAATATTTGCAATTTATTTCGAACTTTCTATCTCTATCATTCAATGTTGATTCTCATTTGCCTTTATAGAAATAGAATTTTTTATATACAATGTTTATTATGAGGAAATATTGGTATATTTCAACTGGCAAACAGTTTTAGGAAGGGCTTGAAAGATATCTACAATGTTTCACACGAAAAATGTAGAAAATGAGAAATTATAGATGATAAAGAAACTGTTACGTCGTGATTGTCCACTGTTGCATTCTGATTACAAAAAATTCTTTATGATTATATGATTGTGAACATGCTAGAACATAAAATTTCATCTCAAATATCAAATACAGAAACAGTACTTTTATACATTTAATATCTCGCTGTATGTTATAAGATCTGACCTGATCCCTTCATGAGTATTGTTAACACTCGAAAAATCGTTAGGCCATTAATTGAAATAGATTAATTCTGCTTTCATTAAAACTTTTCTTAATACTACATCTTTCTTACTTCATTTGTGATCATTCGAACTATCACTGGAATATTTCAATAGAAATGTTTTTGTATAATGGGGTAGTTTGTGCAAGTATCAAAATCACGTTGAAGCATGCTTCCTAGATGATTCTTTAATCTTGTGTAGACCTTCGAAAATTTTCTCAAAAGTTTATCAATTCGTTTGAAAGGTTCCTTTATTTTTTATGGATATGATACGAAGTATACAGAGACGCGAAAAGACGACAATAATAACGTGCTTTTTTGTTTTCTGGTTTTCTCAGGATGAATGATGAATGTGGGTATCTTCCGTACTACCTAGTGTTCTTCAGGTTCGGAAAAATATGTTCAAATGTGCAAAATGCAGAGATATAAGGTAGAATATGACGTCAAATAATCGATAGTTTCGTCAAGGAAACACATTGAAAACGTAGAGCTCTTCAGGGAACCTTCATACCTCAATCTGAAAGTTGTAGTTTACTTTCATACCTTATCCATTCACAGATGTCGCTCTAAGCCTCTCCAACATGAAGGAATTTCTTTTTGCGCGAAAATACGGGATTTCTTCCTGGCTAGCGACATTAAAAGTTATCTGGATACATTTTCATAGTATCTACCATTATTAAAGTCAATATAACTATACAGATATGAAACGAAATTTGCCGAGTAGGTATAGATTCAACAATACCCTAGCGATCCAAATTTATATACTCCATTCACTTTTATTATGTATCCCTATTCAACATGCTCCTCGATTTCATTCCAGATCTGTATGCAATTTCCTCTGGAATAATTTTTGGAAAGCTCTCAACTCTGCTCGTAAGAAATACAAGGAAGGATATAAATCATTTTTCAGTGAAAACTGGAAGAGCATAAATGCTGAATTTATCAATTTATCACTCAGATTTTAAGAATCCTGCAACAGCTGAGCATCTTCAGAGTCTTTCTGATCGCCCATATCATTCGATTCTATGTCGCCACCAGAATCCTGACCGTTGCACTCTATAACCGTTTTCTCTTCCGATTTGGAAGTGTCATGGGACTCGTCCTCTTCGTTTAGGGTTTCCATGGTGCCGACGCCCATTATCGGGGAGACAGGAGCTGTCGGTGGCGTGACTTTTCCGGCTTTTCCGAGCAGATAGTAGGTCATGAGCTGTCCTTTTCCTTTAACGGTCACCAGACCGCGCTGTTCGAACTGATAGCCGAAGGGTTTCAGGATGTCGCAAGTTTCCTCAGTGACCTGGAAGTAGTAAATATTATATTTCCATGGACTTAGAGCTTCTTTGAACGATTTATATAAGGATATTTCATAGTCTATTCTGAAGAAGGATCTGCTCGCAAAAGTCCATACATAAAAATGATTAGGTTGTCCCTGTTCTTATGTGATTCAAGAATGAGTAGCTATGTGATTTAAAATTGCGGCTTGAAGGTATGTACAATTCTAGCCTCTACGACTAAGGGCCGATTGCACCGTAGACAAAACTGTAGATTAAATCTTAAACCTCGATTAGTGTCTATGATAATCAATAGATACTAATCGAGGTTTTGGATTTAATCTACAGTTTTGTCTACGGTGCAAGCGGCCCTCAGACGTATTATCTGTTAATAAATTATTTTCACTCAAAAACCGTAATTTTAAGCAAGAAATTACAGGAGACCTATTTATTGAGAATGGATCAAGCAATCCAGAATTGATTTTTTATTGTAAAATATGGATATGGAAAAGAGTTTCTCGTGAAACAAGATTAAGGGGTGGTTTTTTCATCCCTATATGATAATATAGGAACACCACCAAACATTGTTTCGAAAGCCTCATTACTCGGAAAAAATGTCTGTTTAATTTTATTCTTCTCAGTTTTTCGGTTCTTGAGAAAAAAATCAAAAAATGTTCTTCGGGCGCCATCTTAAGAGAGATGTAACTAACAAGGGAGGCTCGAAAAACAAAAGATCAAATCGAAGACCCACCCTGTAGAAGTGTACCGATAATAGTTATTCATGATATATGAGTGTTAAAAGTGACGTTTTATTTTGTGAGTGAAAATGTTTGTAAAATGAGCGGAGCGAATTGAACAATTTCACGAACAAAATAAAATCACTTTTAACAAAAATAGCATACAATGTTTTTTGTACAACTGCCCTATTTTGATAATAAAATGGGCGAATTTGCGATGACAATAAACTTCAAAATGCATTTTAATATTCAAATAATCAAAAGGTTGTTGGGAATGGCAAACGTTGCCAACGTTATGATCACTAATAGATGCATCTATGATTACTAAATAGATGCATCCATATTATTACTAACAAATGAGAAAAGACGTTGTCATTTAAATTTCGTTTCTGTCCAATTTTCGTCTTGAATTTTTAACTGCTAAATATGTTTGTCGAGAGTCCTGACCTGGTGTAAATTGAAGAATGTAGCAGGGAACTTCAGTGAACCTGTTTTCCGGGCATACAATGATGAAGTCAAGCGCCCTTGTTAAAAATGGTGTGGATGTTAGTAAATATTTCAAGGTAATAGCATATTCAAAACGGAAAAGTGAAGGATATCGTCCCAAAAAATCGAAAATTCTCACTCGTGAACAAGTTGAAAAGTTTATAAATGAGGCACCAGATGAGAAATACTTGATGGTTAAGGTTGCAACTATTTTCGGATTATTTGGAGCCTGTCGGCGTGAAGAATTGTGTAATTTATCAGTGGAAGACATCGAAATAACAAATAAATCATTGGTTATACAACTTCCAAACACAAGAACGAAAGTCAGTCGTTCTTTCAGTATTATTGGGAAGTATGTTGACTACTTTCATAAGTACTTTGCACTGCACCTTTCTGCCATCAAACATCGTCGTTTTTTCCTGAAATACATGAATAATGAATATACTGCCAATCCAGTTGGTATCAATACATTTGGGAAAATTCCATCTAGGTATTGTTGCCGAATTCCTCAAACTGCCAGAACCAAAGCAATATACAGGGCACTGTTTTCGAAGATCCTCCGCTTCATTACTTGAAGAATCAGGAGCAAATATTACGGATATAAAAAACATGGTGGATGGAAGTCTACGACGGTAGCCGAGGGCTATGTTGATAATTCCATTGCATATAGAAATGTCATTGCTGAAAAGATTCTCTCAACCTCAACAGATTTTGGATCATCATCATCCAATATTATACCTACTTCCGGTTTCTACAAGTAGGTACTGATGGTGCTGAGGATTCTAATAATGTGTTGCGAAGCTCCCTAACGTCACAGGGCATTAATGTTAGTAATTGTTCTAGTTTTACGATTAATATTAATGTTCATGAGTAATGATTGTTAAATATGGATGATAAAAATTTGCGATTGCTGAATTTTTTTCATCTGATTTCATCATAAGAAAATGGAGTGATAAAACTATTTTTAACACTAATGTTAAAAATATTTTTAACACGCTTCGACGTAAACAATCAATTTTAACATTGTTTGCTGTCATTTAAAGTGTCACTTTCAATGGCAGTTGTACAAAAACGTTTTTATTGCGAACAGAAATTCATTTTGGAACTAACTGAAATCTTACACATAAAGTTTTCAGAACCTACCTGGATGCACCCTGCTTTTCCTGTACTCTCCATCCTGGAAGCAACATTTACAGTGTTGCCCCATATATCGTAATGAGGTTTTCGAGCCCCAATAACTCCGGCAGTAATGGGACCATGATTTATCCCTAGCTTCAGCACGAAATGATTGAAACTCTGTTCGTTGATGCTTTGTAGGGCCTTTTTTAGTTCCAACGCGAACTCCACTAAAAGGGCCAGATGTGCCCATCGCACTGTCATAGGGTCCTCAGGCTGCGAACAGAAAAAATCCGTCTCGTGATTACTTTTTTCGATATTCGCTGTCAAATCAATCAAATTGGCAATTTAGGAACATTTTTGTCGATGCAACGAATGTGGATTCGAAGAGGGTAGAGGAATAATTGATCGAACTGCATAGCCCTTCGGATGAGCTTGATTCGATTCTCTGTCTTTTATTTTCCAATCATACTGGGTGGTCCAAATAGAACAGATTTCCGAAAAATCTCGAGCAGTCAATTTCAATTAAGAGGAGAACTTCTTCTGATGGAACAGTCTTTTGTATACTGGAATAGCGGAAACTGACTTAAGGATATTAAATAGCAAAATGGATTTTAGCGGCACATTATTTCGAAGCAGGGTTGGCATGTTTTAAAACATTTGTTTGAAAACAGTGTTTTAAAACACGTTTTAAACACAAGCCTCTGTTTGAAACATATTTGTTTTGAAGCAATTTTTTCGAATCAGTTTTTTATTGAAGGAAGAAAACACTAGATAAGTAATAATTTTATAACAGAAAAACGAATAAATCCAAAAATATTCTCCACTCTGTAACAAAATATGACTTTTCGTAAAAATGAAAAGGATTATAAAATTTAATCATTTTGATTCTGTCTGAAGTATGAGTATGAATTTATTCCAAATAGTATTTTATTTTCCTTCTAGACATTATATTAAAAACTAACAATCAGAATTCTGATTTACTGTGTTGCGGCCATAGAACTTATAGTACATGGAATGCCATCAGCCTTGCTGCTCAGCTTAAAAAAGTGGATAAACATCTCCAGTTGGAGGAATACTGAAATTATCATGTTGCCATGGTTACGACTTGTCATACAGAATAGAAACACAGAAATACTATGAATTTAATCGTCAAGATCCGATTCACTTGGCATTTCGGCAAACATTTCTGTGTTTCTGATCGGTGTGACAAGTCGTATCCATGGGAACATGGAAATTTAGAGATTCCTCCAACTTGAGATGTTTACCCACTTTTTGATCTGGTAATAGCATTCTATGTACTATAAGTTCTATGGTTGCGGCTCGCGGCGTCATCCCTAACCTAACACCTGAAACTGTAACCAATTGGACAATATACAAGTTTTATTCAGTGTTGCCAGATTTGAATATTTCACCCGAGACTATCATAGCAATGTTGCCAAAACTTTGTTTTAAACATGTTTTGAATGTTTTAAATCATGTTTTTTGAATATTAAAAAAAAAACATGATTTAAATCAAATAAAACAGTTTCAAATAAAAAAACACAATGTTTTTTGCCAACCCTGTTTCGAAGATTTCATTTCTGAATCTGCTGAAAAAATCCTAATATTCTATTTTCCCTGCAAATTTAAATCTCGAGATAACAATGATCCAAATTCTGTTCAACCCTATGAATTATCCAGTTTTTTTTTTGGCCAGCGTATAAGCCGCTCAACGCAGTGCAAATAACGGTATGACTGACATCAAAGAGTGAACGGGAACTCTAGCGAAAATAACAAGTCGATATTCGCTTGCATTATTTATTTTTACCGGAGCTGTCTTTTGAGGATTGATAGTATCTGCCTTTCAAATGTCTTTCAGGCCAATTTCCCTCACACGTCACTTTTATTCGAATCGACTTTATGGGAATTTGAGGGAATGAATTGTGGCGATGAAATTTCTTTTCTCAAAAAATGAAATTTAGTGGATATCCAACGTTTCGTCGAATAATATGGCCATTCTAAAAACTACGAATGATGGAATTTTTTCCATTATCAAAAATCGGGAATACAGGCATTCGTATGAAGGTGAGTAATTTTTTCTATTATCTTAGATTCAAATTTCAAAGAGGAAAGTTTGGATTTTCGTTAGACTCAGAACATACCTTCACTTTTTTAGAAGGATTCAAACCGCTTGCTGCCATATATGTGGAACCAATTGTCTTGATCTTGATAACATCTTGGAATTGGGGTAACTCAAGAAGCTAAAAAATTGTATTTTTACTTACAGAGTTGCTAATTTTTAGGGAATACTTACGGCATCGAAATCTGATATAACTTCGTTCAGAAAACGGAGACATTCGAGACCTTGATTATTCACCGTTTCTTCGGAGTAGAAATCTGAAACAAGGAATGTTATTCGTTTCGAATTCCTCATTTCGATTAACGTGAAAAAATAATTTGCATTTCACAGTACCATATTCCTTTGTTCATTGAAAGTTGAAGGAATCAATGGTTACTGAAGTCGGGAACTTTTGAGCGGTTGTAAATTCACCTTTTAGGTAGATTCGCAATTTTGAATTCCAGAATTCAATTGAGGAATTTTTGGACAGCTCTCAATAAAAATTTACAGCAGCTGCCTAACACTTTTCACATGGTTAACTATAGATTATTTATAATGTAATTGTAATAATTGGGCTCTCGTCTCTCGTGATACATCAAATAGCCTCGATGCCGTTAGAGAATTCTTCTTGAACTCATCAGTTCTCAAAAAGTTTTGTCATAATCAACCATTTTCATTCAATAATGGACTTAGTGCCAACTGTTTTTGAATATGGTACTTCCGGCCTAGTTTCCTCACATAGAAACGTATCATTCTTCATCTGCTTCCAAAACTTCAGAGCAGTTCAAGAACAATACTCTAGATAAGAACTGTCAACTTCCAGAATGGATTACGCCTTCCTAATTGGAAAAGTTCTAGCTTCGTTATATCAAATCTTTATACTGCGATCTCAAATGGGATAAGAACAATTAACTTCGAAGAAGGTTTTTCATAAGGGAAACAATATTTGCAATTCTTATTTGGATTTTTTACTGAATCAAAAGTAATTTTCCGGAAGCATCACCGTCAGAAATTGAGAAACCAACAATGCGTTCATTCTTTGGACATTTTGAAACAATATTATGACAGGAAGAAAATCCAAAGTGAATTAATGTTATTTGAATAATTCTGCAATGTTCATAAAATCGAAAACTTTCGAAATGGAAATGTTTACATACCTTAACTTAAAATGAAATCGCAAAGTTATTACCTGAAAAGTTTGGCATGGAAGCAAACAAAACTCCAACTTCGCTGTAGCTCTGCGAATACAGCTCGTCGTGCTGCCTTTTCCTATTCCCCAGGAAATGAGCCGCCACATGCGGGGGCAAGATATTGTAGACCAAGGCCTCGTTCCTCCTCCTCATATCTTCGGCACATGTACTCTCTTCCTCCACCTCCATTCGCCATAAAAATAGGACTCTCGCTACCTGCTCCATCTGTCATTTTCGATGATGGAAAACAATTTAATCAAATAATGACCCATTTCTCATGCAGTCATGCACCAATACTGAAATATACTGCTCCACAAGAGTTAGGGATATCGTATTCAATCGTTTTTGAAAGTATGTATTCTTCGAGAAAATCGCTGTAAAATCATTCAAAACTCAATAACAACTTGAATCGATCCAATGAAAATCAGTATGAGACATTTCGTCAATCTGGTCGCCTTTTTTCTGAAGTTTGGTTCTTTGCATATGCTTCATGAATGTTCTTATTTTGAAACGAAGTCAGTTTATAAACGGCTTCGATTTGAAACAAGTTTTCTGAAAACGCCTAGTCGTAAATTAACAAACGCTGAGGCTAATAGAGCTATCGAAATGCTACAGGGTGGCCTTACTTAGGTTGTTGTAGCGGAAAGGCTCAAAGTCAGCCAAAGTGTGATATCTCGACTTTGGAATAGAATCAGGGAGACAGGTTCCGTATTGGTAAGACCAAGGCTTGGTGGGCGACGAAAAACAACATCTGCTCAGGATCGTTTCATCACAGTTTCGGCGAGAAGAAACCGTATATCTACGTGTAGAATGCTACGGAATACTCTTCAAAATGCAGATGGGGTCCAAGTTTCCATCAGACGACGTTTGAGAGAGGTGAATCTAGGTTCTAGACGTCCATTAAGAGGAGTTCCATTAACACGTGACCAAAAGCGTCAAAGACTGGAATGGGCAAGGCAACATATCAATTGGAACAATCAATGGCGTAGTGTCCTTTTCACTGATGAATCCAGACATGGACGTTTTTCAGATTCTCGAAGATTAAGGGTATGGACAGTCCCACGCATACCCCGTAATCCGTCGCTATGTCCAAGAAGTCCTTCCATTCCGAGAGGGTAGTGTAATGGTATGGGCCCGGATATGTTTCAACGGGCGCACAAATCTACACATTTGTCCTGGGAATATCACACTATAGGGAGCATGTCATTGACAATGTTGTGCCAAATTTTCACGCTGCTATTGGTGAAACTCTTCAATTTCTAGACGATAACGCTAGACCGCACCGTGCAGCTATAGTAGAGAATGCGCGCGAGGAGCTTGGTACTCCACACTTACCAATACCTCCGCACTCGCCAGATTTGAATTGCATAGAACATGCATGGGATATGCTCCGAAGAAGATCAGATAATCATCAACCTACTCCAGAATCCTTAAATGATCTGAGAGAGCTTCTGCCCCGTTTATGGAACCAAATTCCTCAAGAAATGTTCAACAACCTCGTGTGTAGTATTCAAAGAAGATGTCAAGCTGTTATTGATGCGCGTGGAGGCCATACATTGTATTGATAGTCTCAAAATGCTTGAATTCTCTGGGAATAAAATTTCGTTATTTCACTCGACTTTTATTAACCATCCTGTATACGCTGCAGACCTTTAGGCTAAAATTAATTTGCAACTTGAAATCATATTAATATGAATTTTCATCACAAAAATCTTATTTAAACTATATTTTTTTTGCAATTAAAGTCAATAACCCTTACTCATGTGAAGCAGTTTAATTATCAGCAATCCCAAGAAACAATTCTACCGGTTTTTGTCAACACTCAAAAAATATTTACTCCTTGAGATGGACAAAAAATTGAAGCTGTCCTTAGGGTATTAACCTTTTAGATCTGCGACCCGACTGATTCAAGTCTTTGCGCTTGTTTTAGTCCTGGATATCTTCTCCAGAGGAGTGTCATGTTTTTCAGCTCTCATTGCTGTAACACTTCTGTTGAGTGGTCCGTAAAGTGGCCACAGAAGGGTTCAGATCTTGAGAGTAAATTCTTAATCGAAGATTAATCTGTTTTCGATTTCGGCAGTTTAACTGCTGAATTTCGGAATATCTTGAATTCATCAATAAAACGACCAAGTAATGAATTTATGATGGACTTCAAGAATAAAGAGATTCATCACTTCTATCTTCTGCTCTTAAGAAATGCTTCAAGAGCCTGATAAAATGGAAATCGTTTATTGGTTTGGGGCACATACTGCCTTCAGGCTGTATTGAAAAAACACTTACATGTTTAACCAAAATAGACAAAGTTACGCCAACAATTACAAGATAGGTCGATATGGTATATTTTCCTTCGGTTGGGCTGAAAGAAATATATCAGAATCAGGTACAAAATCCCTACTGTTTGGAGCGAGAATGAAGTTCTAGAGATGGATTACCCTTACCTAGTCCAATCTCTCATGTCAAACTCGCAGTCCAATTGCTCCCCCAGTACATAAACGTTAATCAGACCTTGAGCGATTGCGGTGATCAACATAAAAATAATCTTCGTTATATAGGAAAGACAGGCAGGCAAAGACATCCCAATTAGGACCAGAACAGTGAAGTAGCTGAAGTAAGACGGATAAAGGCAGTATTGATCGATTTCATCGGTGTAGGTACAATTGGGGTACTGTATCTCCGTATTGTAGCAAGATATCTGGAAATGATTACAGAAGCGAAGCAATTTAAAATATTTATCAAGTATTTCACAGGATCAAGGAAAAACGTAGGAGCTTTCAAAAACTTTCGTTTTGAGTAGGCCGTCCGGTATACAGAGGGTCAATAATGTTTCAGGAGTGAAGATAGCTATACTTACCGAATCAGAAACGTTGAACACTCCTAGTAATACTATGAGATACGTTGTTAGAATTTTTCTCTTGAATATGGATTGTTTGAATATAAAGGAGCAGCATTCCTGGAAAAAGCAATATTTGGAAAATTTGACTTTGTTATTATGAAGTGACCAAAAGTGTCAATGGGTCCAACCCAATCCTATGGCTAGTTTTCCAAATACGGGGTGTTAAAGTTGAAAATTGCCCGAATTTTCAGATTTATTCTTCGATTATTAAGAGTTACATTGGATTTCTGTTGCATACACACGTTTACCAGGTGTTCTGGTAATGAAATTAGTGGATACGTAAGATCAAAAATATTTATATTTACAGGGTGATTCACGAATATATGACGGTAGTTTTTCGCCAAAATTCACTTTTTCTACTGTGACGTCAGGAAGGCATATTTTTGAAATGTTCTTTTCGATTTAGTATTATGACGACCAAATATTGCACAGTGCATATTTTTTATACAGGGTGTTTCACAGAGAGAACCACAAGACATAATAATTTTTTTTTAGAATTAATTCGAAACCCTGTATTTTTGAATTGATTTTTGGGAAAAGTAATACCACAAACATATGTGTGTCTCTAATCTCCAAAATATTCATGGTGGTTCATTCATAGGAAGGTATTCCATTTTGGGAAAAGTTCGAAAAACATGAACAACCTGTATTCGAAAATTTCCTCGGTCAAATGCAACTATTTTCCCACTATATATTGATTTCTACAACATCTCCATCGGTATGAATTCCGAATCCGATACTAAGACCAGTTTTCGAGATACAGGGCGTTTGAAGTGGAGAAAAAATGATTTTATCAGTTTTTTTTCCAATTGAAAAGGCAGATCGATTTTATGTTGTGCCCATGAGTTCAATGTGAGTACAGATAAGATGGCAAAGGTTCAGCTTAAATATTTACTGTTACAGGGTGATTCACGAATAAATCACAATAGCATGAGTATTTTTGGTATGGTTGCCTGTATGGCTCACCCTGTATAAAAAGTAATCATAATGAAGCATTTCAGACTGAAAATTGTGAACGACTAGGTATTAACTTCATGCAATAATTTCTCTGTGACGAAACTGTAGAATTATCGAATGATTGCAAAAGCTATTGTGATTTATTCGTGAATCACCCTGTAACAGTAAATACTTTAGCTGAACCTTTCCATGCGCATCTCATCTGTACTCATGGAATACCTTGCTATGAATAAACCACCATGAATATTTTGGAGATCAGAGACACACATATGTTTGTGGTATTACTTTTCCCAAAAATAAATTCAAAGATACAGGGTTTCGAATTAATTCTAGAAAAAAAATTATTATGTCTATTGGTTTTCTCTGTGAAACACCCTGTATAAAAAATATGCACTGTGCAGTGTGCAATATTTGGTCGTCATAATACTAAATCGAAAAGAACATTTCAAAAATATGTCTTCCTGACGTCACAGTAGAAAAAGTGAATTTTGGCAAAAAACTACCGTCATATATTCGTGAATCACCCTGTAAATATGAATATTTTTGATCTTACGTATCCACTAATTTCATTACAAGAACATGTAGTAAACGTGCGTATGCAACAGAAATCCAATGTAACTCTTAATAATCAAAGAATAAATCCGAAAATTCGGGCAATTTTCAACTTTAACACCCCGTATTTGGAAAACTAGCCATAGGATTGGGTTGGACCCATTGACACTTCTGGTCACTGAGTCGGGTACAACAACATACCAAACTTTCAGAGAATTTGACCGGTCGCCACTTTACCTATAAAAAGTGCGGGGTCCTTTATATTACACACTCTCTAAAAAAATTCAGGCGTTTACCGAATGATGAAGCTGATACCTCGAGCTGAATACAGTGGAAATTTCGTTCATTAAGATTGAAAGCAGCGGTTGCTACTCGTATGAGAATTTTCATGAACCCCTTAAAACGTGTGGCAACGCCGTAATGAAATTCGAGGTATAAGTGTAAAGCTCTTGTGGTCATCGAAAGAATTGTGCCATAAAAAACAGGGTGTTCCATTTGAAAAAAACCACATATTTTTCCGTAATTTTTTTTGACGCACCATGTATATGTTAAATTATTTTAAGTTTGCGGATTTTTGTCAACCTAACAATCATATTATAATAAGTTTTTTTTTCGACACGGTATAATAGTTTAGGCGCAATTTCAGCTGTACGCCTTGCTGACGCACCCTGTACATCTAAGATGTGGGTTTGCCTACATCTTACATTGTCTTTTTTTGGTCCACTTTATATTATTAATTTTTAAAATTATACCTACGACCGTTGTTATATTGTGTTGTAGTGTTGTGTTATTCCTTTATATCTCTATTATCTCTTTTTCGCGTAATTATTGGATGAAATCATGAAGATTATTTAGATGGGTTACATTGGAGTAAACCCCATCACTCAATAACTCATTAACGAGTTTCAAAACACTCTCCATTGTTCCATTGGGTAATAATAAATTTTAAATATTGATCTTCCCTTCTGATGCTCCCACATCAATTTTCGAAATGCCATAAAACGTTTCCCGAATTACCCAATTTCGGATGTACCTACTCAAACCCACATCGAATTGAATGTTGAATAAATCAACATCAACCCGCCAATTTCTGCTTCCGGTGCGGAGGCTGTATCTGGACCAGTTTCCGTCTCGAAGCGTTATGATAGCCTTCTCTCGTATCACGCCTCTCCTCTCATCCTATACCTCGCCGTGAAAATTCGAAACTATACCGGCAATTTTCACGTAAGACGACTGAGATCAGATGAAATTTCAGGCGGTATGATACCACGGAGATCTATTCCGCTTTCGAGATGTCCTCATGAATATTTTTGTGATCAGGAAATGGAAACGCAGAAAGTTTTCGGGAGTTTGAACTTTGAAGCTGATGAAATATGCATGCAGTTTCGTTGCAAAATCATGTTTTAATCTTTATAGCTAATATTCCACTTATTTTTCGCATTTAACCATTAATAAAATAACCTAGTTGTTCATTATTCAATATAATCGGAGAAAGTGTGTTCATGAACAGCTTGGTCTCAATCTTGATGAATTGGTGAATATACAAAGGGTGTGCAATATGAATACGCGGATTTTGAAACATTATCCTGCATCTGCAGTTGGGATGGGGGGTTACAAAGTACGCGACCTCAAGGTCTACAGCTCGCCCTCCAGCTCCAGAGCTCCAATGAACTCCAATATCTGAGAGAGGGCTTCAAGGATGATAAATCCTCAATTCTCCAATAAATCTCTTGTTCAAGACATTCTTTGCTCAGTCTTGCAATGACGACTGACGAGACATTCTGTTACCAGGTGAACAGGAATTTCCTCCTCATCCTCGAAGAACTGTCAGTTTCCAACAAGCTCATTCTCATCGTTTTCTTCCTAAGGTGACAAAGTCCTTGAGAAAAGCCTAATTCCTACTGTCTCCGAGAGTGTTTCTCTTTCAGTTCCTTCCTACTGCAGAAACTCTCCCTCGTATAGGTACTTTTCTATGCATAACATCACGTGGTAGGTTAGATGATGAGATTTTGTTCAGAGAGAACTAGGCTCTCAGACTTTCAATTCTCTCATTACCTGTATAGCTAGTGGCTACCCTGTTGATCACTATGTAGAGGAGTGAGATCTGTGATGACCTCAAGTGCTCCATTCTGACATCTTCCCATATCTCCATCAGTGATTCAAACACAGACTAGCCTCTGTACCATGTCGGGTCCTGCCTTAGCAAACCATAACATGGCCTTATAGGTTCTAATCGTTCTCACAATCACGAGGTACATCTGATGAAGTTTTTCGAGATAACAACTTACAACCCGAAAATTAACCTGATAGCCATTGCCATTTAAGCTTGAAAACACTTACCAAAATTTTACATCCTTTTCCTAAACAAAGGCTTATCAGCAGTAGACATACCAAGTTCTCCAAAGGAAAAGTAACGTTGATGAAAACGAACCTGTAGAAAAGAAAATTGTAATGATGCAAAAGGGATACAATTGAAATGATACAGAATAGCTAAAATGATTCACACCAGTAGGATTCCAATTCTTCCCAACAGAATTTACTGACGTGACCTATCGTAAGCCCTTTCTTACCCATTAAAATTCTGAAGTTGAAGCAAGTGTAAAATGATTTTCCAATGACTTTTTTTTCACAATGGACCACTCTGTATATTCAATTGAATGTGAATAAAATGTATTGAAAAACTTTCCCAACCAGGAAATAATTCATTTGGCTTCTTCCATCCCTCTCATTGTTCCCTGAATTCAATTCCATCCCTCCTTCATGAAAAGAATAAAAACCCTCGCTCCAATAATTCTCCATTCGCATATAAAATATGAGATTTTATGTCTGAGAATCCAAACCAACAACTTTACGCGCCAAATCGCCGTTTTCAATTCAGGAAATATGAACGCCAAGAAGTTTTTTATTCAGAACTGGAGACTATTGTTGGGCATGGCTGGAGATCCGGAAAACTACGAGGACTCTTTATTGTTCAGAGTTGGAGTGTGAAGAGGGCCTGAGGAAGTGCAGCGTTCCGAAATAACGATAGGAGTGGGAACACAGAGTTCATTAAGGTTCTAAAAATAAATTCTTGGATTTTGCGGAACTTTTTTCGCACAGTTGATATTGGACTTGTGAACTATTCGTATTTGAACTAGATCTTGAATCGTGAACTGAGGGCCAATTCGCATTTTTGAGACAATCTATGATGCACTGTGTTCTGTAGGTATTTTTGTTGCTACAGTGAATGATCAAGGATCAGGAATCGGTCTCAATCAAATCATGAATTTAATTCTAATGAATAAATGTCTGTGTTAGAACCATCTTGATACAGAAGAACTTACCTTGGTAAAACTAGCACCATGGAAATGATCAAAATCAATTTGATGAAGAAAAATAAACAGAATATCGTTCTTGGAGGCGAACCGACAGTATGAAGATATGTTTTCTCCTTATGAGGATCTGTGAAAATCAAACTGGTGGGCTTGGTGTTCTTCATGAGTTCTCTGAAATCGTCAAAGATAAATTGAATGCTAGTGTAACTTCCCGAAAACATACCTGTGTCCATCGCGTGTTACCAGTTCTTTTTTCAGTCTTTCTTTAATGTCTGCCGAATTCTGTCTTTGCCTGTTCGTATTATTTTCCTGGGAACATAATCGAAGTTGATAACTTGCAAGGAGATGTAGGCCAGTGGCGAATCGGAAATAATTGATGCAATGGTGGTAGTTTGTGAGAAGTAAAAGTGTGACTTTTGCGTCGACCTAATGTTTTGACTGCTTTGATAGAGTTATAAACAGGGTGTCTCATTTAGAAGTGTCCACCCTAACTCAACAACGAATCAGAATTTGTGAAATCACATTTTTGATGACTGGGGGACATGATCTGGGCTTGTTTCTACTAGCAACTCACTGGAGAGGGTTGCAACCCCATCAGGAATTTGAATAGGTAAAGTGGGTAGTTTTGTAGCACAAATGTATGCATGGATCATGGATTCAAATTCGTGTGAACCTGCAGCTTCTGTTCTCATAAGTGAATATTCACAAAGTTACAGGGTGTTTTTTATGGAATTATGGTACCGATAAAACTAAATGAAACAGAGATGTATAATTTCGTATGATCTCTATTGAAAGAAAATATTTTCAACAAAAAGTTTTAGTGAAAATTTACTGCAAATGCTCAAAGTGCTCGCCATTAGATTGCATGCAGCGATACAATAGTTCTTCAAAATTATTTCGTGTATGCTGTAGCATTTCAGAAGTAATATTACGAAATTCTGCCACAATTTGTGCTCTAACGTAGTCCCTATCTGCAACTTTGGTTTAATTAACTTTTGATTTGATTTTCAATGGCCCTAGAGACAAAATCAAGCGGTGTTAGATTATGCAATTGCGTCCTGCTAAAAGCGTAACTCCTCTTCTGAATGGTTTTCATCTGCCTCCAAAGCTTCGTTGATTAGAAGATCAATCACGTTTTCGAGCAAATCCAGATACACATCGCCAGTATGATTTCCAGGAATAAACACAGATCAATCAAGTGATCTCCCAAAATAGCTATATTATAGAGTTGAGTTTTTGTGGGTGTTGAGAATGTTGCTCCCTAAAGAGGTGAGGATTTTCGTCGGACCAAAACTTACAATTATGTTTGTTGACGTTTCCAATAAGGAAAAAGGTGCATTCATTCGAAAAGTACACGTTGAACAAAAACACAGGATTTGCAATAATTTCTTGCGAAAATATTCGGCAAAATTCCATTTCCCGATCACCATCATCTTCGTTCAGTTCATGAACGAGTGTCATTTTACAAGGAAGGAACTCAACCAGTTTCAATATTCTGTAGACACTTGCCCTTAAATATCCATTTTCCTGTGACAACTTTCTGACACTTCACATTGCTCGCGTTCAGCCATTAGTTGATCCTGTTACCTCAATTTTATGTACCAACTGAATGATAAATGAATGATAAACATTTTCATCAGGATGTCATTCATTAAACATCCTCGCAGTAGCCCTATAGTTATAGTGAAAAGGGGTAACAGTCCACTGCGACCTAAAGGTCTATTGTGCCCCCTATCAGAGCTGTTATCATCGCGCTCCCTACAGCTCGCCCTCCAGTTCCAGAGATTTGATGAAATCCAGTATCTGGGACGGCTTCAAGGAGGATAACTCCCCACTTTTACAAGTTTCTTGCCAAAGCACTCTTTCCTTTGACCTGCAATGGCATAGCATTCCGAAACCAGGTGAATAGGAGTTTCATCCTGCTCCCCACAGAATCTACACTCATCAGTGTCCGATAAACCCATTCTCAACACATGCTTCTTTAGGCGACAATGTCCTGTGAGAAAGCCAGTGAGTAAGGCTTGGTTTCGTATCATCGGATGATGGATGCATCCGTCATCCGATGATTCGATCTCGTCCGATCGTCGTTGTGATTGGCAGAAATAATATTTCTACCAATCACAACGACGATCGGACGATCGCATCATCGGATGACGGATGCATGGGAATCCAGCATAAGTGAAGTTGGTTTTTACTGAGATCCAGATATTTTTTGGATCTAGCAGTTTCCGGAGGAACTTTTTGGAGTGATCCACCCCTGAGAGATTTTGCCAGAGTTTTTCTCTTTCGGTTTTCTCCATCAGCATACTTCTTCTTGTAGGTGCATTTTCCTGTACCACGGAAGGGTTCTGGGCCAGTGAGTGGCGTTTGTGCGCTCTTTCTGGCCAGTGTATTGGCCTCTACGATTCCCGAATGACCGGGAAACCAGATTTGAAAGAGCTTATTCTTCTTGTCTACCTCATTGAGTTTGTTTCGGCACTCCCAAATCAGCTTTGAGCCAATGACGTAGGAGCTCAGCTCTTCAATAGCAGCTTGACTATCTGTATGAATAGCTATATCGCACTTCTGATAAGGATACATTAAAAGGCAAATTCTTTCGGGAAGGTTCGGATCGGTTCGTGAATCTCCGACACGACATTTGAATGCTCGTAACTACGATCCTCAGCGCATTGTTTATAAACAATAGACCAATCCAACAAAACAGCTGATCACCTTTTTTCAAGATGGCTGCTGGAACAAACAAATAACAAACATTTCTGTTATAGTGTTTCTCTATTATAACTATCATTTTACATGGCATAATTGAAGACATTGAAGTTGAAAATTGAGAAACCAACGGAAACTACCCTGAAACACGTACCTCGTAACTGAATATCCTCGGTTTGTTATTTGTTTGTTCCAGCAGCCATTTTGAAAAACCTGATCGTGACAGATCGTTGGATTGGTCTATGTTCTAGCTGTCATATCATTCGATTCTTCAGCGATTGAGAGCTGAACTTCAATAAAATCTCATTTGTGTTTATTCTTATTCTCAAATTCATTGAGTAAAAGATAATTTTTTACTATGGCTATAGAAAGTTGAAATAAATATTTGAAATACAATAAAATGGAAGGAAAAATAATACATATAAGGTATTTATGGTTATCTAGTTATAACATAGATATAGAATACTAACTCAAGTTATAACTTGAAATCCTCGTTAAATATTTCTTTATTTTAGAGTAGAAAAGTTTTTGGGTTCATAGGACCAAATAGTGGATGTAAAAATGTGGCAACAAATTCTTCACAGAGAAAGACCAAATGCAAACAACAATTAATTATCATAGGGTTACTGTGTTACTCACATTCTCTTCTGAGAGAAGCATTGCACAAATCTCAGCGAACATTTTCTGTTTGTTTACGTATTATACAGGGTGTTTCACCATAAACTGGACAAACATATATAGCCGTGTAGTTGACACCGAGAAAGCCATTTTTGCCTTATGACATATACCCCGTTTTCGACGCATAATCGAGATACAGGGTGTTTAATGTCAACTTTGAGCAATATTCTGTGAACTGTGGTAAGTTATGCGTGATATTTGAAATAACGGTTCCTGATCATATCGTAGTATTTTTTAGAGCTCAATTGAATTGTGGTGTAGAATTTTGCAAAAAAAAATTCAAAATGGCGGAAAACCTGCAAAGTCGGAATTTTTTTTTCTCGGTTGCCAATTTGGAAAGCATAATCTCAACGTACTCGATTTTCTAAGATTTTCCGTGAAAAAATTTTTTCAAATTTCGAACTCAACTTTTTTTTTACATGTCTTCTGTGAAAAAAAAATTTCGCCCAAAATTTTTGGAATTTTTCATGGTTGAACTATCTTTAATTCTGAATACTTGGGTGGAAACAGAATGAAAAAATATCAATTGGTTTTCTTTTTGCAGCCTTCCGAAGATTACGCTAGGTGTACTTTCTTAATTTTTATTTGAGAAACTGGAGGCCGTACGTGGGTAAAAATTGTGCTACTGGGCTGCTAGAATGACCCAGATAGAAATCTGAAATTATAACCAAAAAAAAATTTTTTCGAAAAAATAAAAAAAAATTGAAAAAAAAAATAATTTTTTTTTTATTTTTCCCAAAAAACTTTGGTAAGGTTCGAACTCTACACTCTCGATTAACTAGTGTTGCTTTGGTAACGGAGATTTATAGGATTAGAATTAATCCAATTCATACTCGTAGAGTTCGATTCCTACCAAAAATTTTTGAAAAAAAATTTTTTTGGTTTATAATTTCATATTTTTATCCAGATCATACTGGCAGCCCATCAGCACAATTTTGACCTCCGTACAGCCTCCAGTTTCTCAAATAAAAATTAAGAAAGTACACCAAGCGTAATCTTCGGAAGGCTACAAAAAGAAAACCAATTGATATTTTTTCATTCTGTTTTCACCCAAGGTTACAGAATTGGAGATAGTTCAACCATGAAAAATTCCAAAAATTTTGGCCGAAATTTTTTTTTCACTGAAGACATGTAAAAAAAAAGTTGAGTTCGAATTTTGAAAAAATTTTTTTACGGAAAATCTTAGAAAATCGAGTACGTTGAGATTATGCTTTCCAAATTAGCAACCGAGAAAAAAAAATTCCAACTTTGCAGGTTTTCCGCCATATTGAATTTTTTTTCGCAAAATTCCACACCACAATTCAATTGAGCCTTCAAAAATACTAAGATTTGACTAGAAACTGTTATTTCAAATATCACGCGTAACTCACAACAGTTATCAGAATATTGCTCGAAGTTGACATTGAACACCCTGTATCTCGCTTATGCGTCGAAAACGGGGTATATGTCATAAGGCAAAAACGACTTCCCCGATGTCGTCTACACGGCTATATATGTTTGTCCAGTTTATGGTGAAACACCCTGTATAATCATTGCTCTCAATAAAACAATGAATAATATATGGTAGTGAAAAATTTTTGTTTCTTTCATTTTGAATTCTACAATGCATATTCCATCCCAATTCTAGGACTTAAAATGGAAAAATATTATATTGATTTCTTCGATTGTGGAAGGAATTGAAATGAATTATTGTGTAGTCACACCTTACTTACTATGCAGATGAAATTCATTTAGGTAAAATTCTATTTTCTAATTTCAAAGTTGCGAATAATGCTTGAAAGTGTACTTTAGTAAAATGCCTGCTGAGAAATGATTTTCATCGGTTCTCACATTAAGAAAAATCTTATCGATTTACAGGGTGGGGCAGAAAAACCTATCCGATTTCAAAACGTTATAAAATTAAAACCACTCAGCTTGTCAAAAATTTTTTTTTATTAACATATCGCAAATTTTATGCCATTTTTAAATTTAAGTTTTGAAAAGCACATCACTCAAATGTCGTCCTTGGGAGCGGATACACTTATTTAGGCGCTCGCGGTAGCTTTCCATGACTTTCACCGTCATTTCCACAGGAATTTCTTCAATTGCCCGAGCAATTTCCCTTCGTAAAGCAAGGAGGGTCCTTGGTCGATGCTGGTAAACCTTCGATTTGAGGTAACCCCAAATTCTGCCTGTTTACGGCGCCACAAAGGTGAAAATGGGCTTCGTCCGTGAAGAGCACAACATCGTCGTTTGGCAGTTCTCGGAGATCGCGACACAGGTTCGTACGGGTTTCAAAATCCCTTTCACTTAATTTCTGTGCAACAACCATTTTGTAGGGATGCATTTTGAGGTCCCGGTGCAAAATTCGCCGAATACTGCGGTTGGAAATCCCCAAAGCGCCGAACGACGCGGGGAACGTTCAATCGCGGCTCTCACATTGGCCACGTTTTCAGGTCCTGTTGCTGTCCTGGGACGTCCAGGCGACTTCTTTTTCAATGCTGAACTCGTCTGTCTAAAATTTGACACCCACACTTTAATCGTAGCGTGATGTGGAACAGGATCATGACGCCCGAGTCCGAAATGAATTCGAAAAGCACGTTGTGTAGCAATTATCGAACCGCCGCATTCGATAAACCGCTCAATAACAAAAGCACGATGTTCACCAGACCAAGGCATGTTGACTACTGACAAATGGCATAAAACCAGCTTTCTAACGGTTTTTACCCCACTACTCTACCTGCTCTCTCTTCTGAGAAAAAGGGATTTGAAATCGGATAGGTTCTTCTGCCCCACCCTGTATAACGTGTAATGCAGAAATTGAATTCGGTTATAATTTCAACAGATAATTCAATTAATCCAAGACCTAATTCACTCACGGTTTGGGTAAAACGTTTTGAAATACTTCAATGAGAAATAGATTGATGGATTTCGCGTGATATTCCGGAATCTGAAATGTTTTTTCAATTGTATTTCTGATCGACCACCGGACCATAATAATAATAAACGTAATGGTCGAAGTCACAAAGTGTCAAAATCAGATGTTGGCAATGCGATGAGAAACCCGCCAGCGCGCAGGTCAAGTTTGACCTTACATCGGCATTCTGTAACTCTTGGGTTTATTTGCCTTTTAATGTATCCTCTTCTGATAGCCCTAGCTCAGTCATTGTTATGGAAATAAATTTTCAACATTTCCTTTCTCTGCTCCAACGTATAGTGTGAACCATTTTGTAATTTTCATTGATAACTGATAAAACGCACCTCTTATAATTCTGCAATACAGAATACTGAAACGAAATTTACCGAAAGCAATAATCCCTTTGCGTATGGCTTGGCAGGGCAGATTCTGATGAGCATGAAGAGAAATCTTCGAGAAAGATCGTTCCGCTTGTTTTAATCCTGGAGATGTTTTGCATGCCCCATTGCTGTTGTTTATAGTTTGGTAAGGGGGTTGAATTCCCTGTGACCTCAAGGTCTGTAGTGCCCCCTATCAGAGCGCTATCTACAGCTTGCCCTCCAGCTCCAGAGTCCCAATGGACTCCAGTATCTGGGAGGGCTTCAAAGAGGTTACATCCTCGTTACTCCTATAATTCTCTTGTCCAGGACATTCCTTGCGAAGGCTTGCGATGTCGAGACACTCTATAAACAGGTGATCAGGAGTTTCCTCCTCTTCCACACAGAATTATCAGTTTTTGTCTCATAGTGGTCCTTTCCAAGGTCATAGAAGGATTCAGGACCAACGGGTCCAACTTTTGATGCTTTTTGCATCAGTCTTCCCATTACTCTCGATGCAGTAGAGTCTTGGTAACCATAAGAGAGTCACTTTATTGCCTCTGATTGATTTTGAAACTGGGATAATCTTATTGTGCTACAAATTAGAAAAAATAAAGTCTCCTCCAGGGTGAATTACATGCCTGAGCATAACAAAAATTTAAGGAAAAGATTGTCTGGGATAATAGAAAGATAGAAAAACAAATTCTCACTTCAGTCTCCAGCTCCGAATCAACCTAAAAACGAGAATGATGATGTACATTTCCAGATTGAATCAAATAACAAACTCACTTTCGACTTCTCAACTTTTTTCCCCGACGAAACTTCGGAAATGACGCAACTATCCTCCTCAGGAATGGCGGTTTTTCCGTTCTGGACGTCGGATTTCGGCGCCTGGAACTGGAAGTAGAAAAAAGTCACGAGTGCCGGATGAATAACGCGAAAAGTTTCCTGATGAAAAACCGGAAACCGTAAAAAATCGCGAAAATAAAACAAAGCGCTCAACTCACCGGTTTCAGTACTTTTACGATGAAATATGTTTTCAGGCCGGCTATTCGAAGTGCTTCCTCCCGTTTTTCGCCCAATCCAGGTTCCACTTCGAACTCGCCGCTCAGGAACGACAGGGTTGTAGCGGAAATGTGGACGCGTCTGGAACAGAAAAGGAAACGATGAGATTTCTGGTTTTGTAGGAAATGAGCTTTTGGACAAGTGTCAAGGGTTTGTTCACTATAAGCTACGGAGGGATGAATCGGGCAACATGTGTCGTGATACGAACGGCGTTTATTCGTCATAAATAGAAGATCCGTTCTGCAAAAACCTCTTCATAGAAGAATTTTCCACAGGAAAAAATGCAATTAACGAAATCGCATATTTGCATCCCCTAACTTTGAGATGAGCCTCGAAACGGGGACTGATATCGCGATTGCCGATTGGCTCTTTTCGAAATCGTTTGTCAGTTTGTCACACGACATTGACAATAGACGAGACAATTTCATGACAATCGAAAGCTTAAAAAATTTGCCATGAAATTTATAACCCAACACAACAAAACATTTGTTTATTTATCGAAAGTACAATTAGTGAGTATTATCAAAATTCAACTAGACATCAGATTCGATGCTGTTATATCCACTATAAAGGATCTAGAGAGAGAGAGAGAGAGAGAGAGAGAGAGAGATACATTTATTAAATCTTAGAACCAGTACAGGTGTTGATCATGTCAAATACAGGAATACAAGAAAGAAATTTAAACAAACTTAAATAAAAAACAAAAAACAAACTCTACAGTTCCCCATAATTTTTCTCATTCAGGAACTCGCTGAAGCTATAATAGCATTTGTTTACAAGAAAACGTTTTAGGCTACTTTTTTGTACACCGAATGATCGATTTTTAAATTTTTGTGGTAAATTATTCCAAATTGTTAACAGACTATATGTAACATTTTTCTGCAAGTATGTGAAATTGGGCTTATCCTCAATCAGGCAATTTTTCCCTCTGGTGTTGTAGGAATGTTCCATTTGTTTGAACTCGGTTGGATTATTGATGACAAACATTACAGACTCATATATATACAGACTGTATAAGGTCAGTATGCCAAAACCTCGAAATATGTCCTTGCAAGTTTCAGTTCGCTTCATCTTAAAAATGACTCTCAAGCATCTTTTCTGCAGCAGGAAGATTCTCTCAACTTCTGGCGACCTTGCCCAGAAAATGATCCCAAATCTGATCTTTGAATGCACATATGCATGGTAGGATGACAATGCAGCATCCACCCCCACTGTATCTCGGATAATCCTTAATGCGTAGCAGTATCGTGCTATATTTGGTGCAAGTTTTTCAACTTGACTCTTCCAGTTTAGTCTTTGATCAAAGTTTATTCCTAAAAATGATAGACTTGAGACTGTTTCGATGTTAATGTCTTGGTATTTTAGATTTAGCTCATCTGTTCCCTCACCTCTGAACCATAGGAGTTTGGTTTTATTTATATTGAGCATTAGGTTGTTTTCTCTAAACCATTTATTCATCTTTTCCATGTCATTTTCAAGACTTATTCTACATTCACTTTCATTTTCAGCTATAGATATTATTGTTGTATCATCTGCAAACATAACAACATCATTCTCAATGAAATGAACCAAATCATTTGTATAAAGTATGTAGAGCAAAGGACCCAGGATGGATCCCTGGGGAACCCCACTCCATACTTCTATTATTAGTAGTATCAACTCAACGACATTGATAATTTTTCGAAAAAATTTTATGACAGATTTCGAAAGCTTGGTTGCTGCCTACAAGCAACAAGAAGATCAAGATGTATTTCCAAATTACGCATGCAGTTAAGAGTCTTTCGACTTCAATATAAAAAACGTATACCGCCAGATGGCACTGCAGTGCATTAATTTTCATTTATTGGATTATTCAGCTTAGTAGAACAAATGTTGGGGCGCAGGGAATATAACAAGAAATCCTACCCTGAACTTAGATATCACACACTACCTGTATAATTTGGTATAAAACTCTCTCTTTCCTTTATCAGTCATTTGGGAGGAGTAACAGCAAGCCGTGTCATTCAAAAGAAATTCAATTCCACGTTAGAAACCACAATTGTAATAAACAAATAATTTTCACTTATCGACGGCCAAAACAAACCTTAATAAATTGTCTTTGATAAAAATGGATATTCATCATTTCGAATAGAAAAATTAAAGGAAATAAATTTTGCGAAAACAACACATTGTTGTAATATTATTTACAAAGAAACGGTAAATTCTGAAAGGAAAATGAGGCGTTTGATTAACTAATTGATAGACCTCAATACAGAAATGAAAAAACACAAAAATATTTGTTCGTTTTAATGGTGAAAATGTTACAAAATACCCAAAAATGATGGGGAATATCCTTTTCATTCATTTAATACTTATGAAAAAAAATTTAATATTTTCATCTTTATACACTCATACATCCCTTCATCAATAAGAAATTATAAATCGTTTCTGACTCCCTTTTTTTCGGGATTGTAGACCCTTAATGATTTGATTTATAATGTTCTTCGTCAATATTCAAGTAGGGTTTTATTGAGTTGGCATTGTTGTGACCCATAATTTTTATAAAATGTTGTTCTTATTCACCACTTTTGACCAATCGACTAACCGCGTCGATCTATTGGAATTATTAGTAATTTTTCTCCTTTTCATTCAAGCCAATCGCTTCGGCAGACAGTGGCGGCTTGTCCTATGAGGCAGGTGAGGCAGTGCCTCACCAATAAACGTCAAAAATTACACCTTTACAATTTTTATTAATTATTTATTTAATCATATCGAATTTTTATTATTATCTGCATCCATACGCATTTATATCGTAATTTCCCTTCATTATATAGCAATAAAATGCGTCACCGGGTTTACGTTTCCATATCTCACGATTTCTGTGTATCCATCTCACTTCCTCACCTACCAGTGAACGGCAGAGGCAGACCATGGGCTGGCCTCGCACTTCCTTGTCTAGCGCCTCATTCTACATCACAGGGACCCCGAGAAGCCCGCACGCCTAAACGCCAAATATTAAGTTGAGTCCGAGCCGAGGCAAGCCTCACGCGAATCTAGATATTCCCTAGCGAAGGGCAAACTGCAATTATTCTGCAACAGGAACCCGATATGATCCCGAGAAGTCCGCACGCCTAAACGCCAAATATTAAGTTGAGTCTGAGGCTAGCCTCACAGAATCTAGAGATATTCCCTAGCGAAGGGCATACTGCAATTATTCTGCACTATTCAGATTAACCGCGGGAACTCGGGTCAGTTTTGAAATCGGGTTGGATTTGTAAGAATAGTTTTAAACGTTTTTCGTGTAGGTTTAGGTTTGTCAGTCTCAGTGTTCGTATGATATCTTTCGAATATCCTTTTAAATTACTGAATTCAATTACCATCAGAAACACGAGGACGAAATGGATTTAGCGGGACCGCGTGGTACGTCACGAATTCCTTAGTTAAAAATGTGAACACTCGAAATACTTGTGATTTTTTAAATTTTTCAGCTAATCAGCTGAGTTTTCGAGTAATTCTTATGGGGATAAATCATATATTTCTTAATGTATCCGGCGTTGCCGACATAACTTGTGTGTATTACATTTTCTGTTTTTTTTTATGTGCAATGTACAGGGTGGCCAGATTTCGATGATTTAGTACTACAACTCCTAAACTATAAGAGATAGAGAAAAAGTAATATACATGTCATGTTCTCTTTTTTCGAGAAACCGAAATTGCTGAAAACCCGAAGTTGCTACGGCGTCTAGTTTCCGAGCTACAGGGCGATTCTGGTATTTGGCCAGTTATTATAATTGACTATAACTTCCCTATTACAGGATCTGCGCTCTCGAAATTACCACATCTTTAGGGCACTTTTTTTATTGCTTTTCAGCGGTGCTATTGGATTTCTTGTATCTGCTCAAATTTCGGAGCTATAACAAAAAAAATTTTTTTTTAAATGGAAACCATAATGGGAAATGATATTTCCGAATAGATCTTTCTTCAACGATTTCAAAAATATATATCATGTTATACTTCCGAGTTCACTATATGTCGAAAATTTCGAAAAAACACTTCTCGTTCAACAAAATCCAAGCAGGCTTTGATTCACTGCCTTCAACTGGGAGGGTCATAGAATTTCATGTCTTATTTATTTTCACTTGTCAAATTCAATTCAGTTTCATCATTGTTTGATGAAATTTGCTCGAAATTTGGCCGAAATGCTCGAAACAAGAACAGATGTCATCAAACGATGGCCGCGAAAGCCTCAACAAATTCATTCATCATTGTTGTTTGTTGTTGGTATCGTCTGGCGCTTCTAAAATTCTTATAAGGTCATAGAATTCAATATCTCTCATTTATTGTAAGCTGCCAAATTGATTCAGGAAATATTAGCTTTACTATAACTCAGACCAATACAGGAGCTTCGCGAAACTTGTTGATTCTAGGATGATTTTTCTCTGCTCAATTGAAAAATGAAAAGCATTTGAATACTTATGTAACCCGTTGATAGCAATAATAAATGTTTCCATGAGGGGCAAAAAAAGCTCCTCCAAGAAAAAATAAAGATTTATTTGAAAAAAGTATATCCACAACGAGTGTTCAAATCGTTGTCCATTGGAGCGAGCCATTGGAGGAAATACATAAATTGCTAATGTGATATAAATAAGAACTTTAGAAGCGCCAGACGATACCATGATGATGAAACTGAATTGAATTTGACAAGTGAAAAACTATAAGACATGAAATTCTATGACCGCGCCAGTTTTGGAGGAAGTGAATCAAAGCCTGCTTCGATTTTGTTGAACGAGAAGTGTTTTTTCGGAATTTTCGATATATAGTGAACTCGGAAGTATAACATGATATATATTTTTGAAATCGTTGAGGAAGGATCTATTCGGAAATATCATTTCTCATTATGGTTTCCATTTGAAAAAAAAATTTTTTCTTATAGCTCCGAAATTTGAGCAGATACAAAAAATCCAATAGCACCGCTGAAAAGCGATAAAAAAAGTGCCCTAAAGATGTGTTAATTTCGAGAGCGTAGATCCTGTAATACGGAAGTTATAGTCAATTATAATAATTGGCCAAATACCACAATCGCCCTGTAGCTCGGAAACTAGACGCCGTAGCAACTTCGGGTTTTCAGCAATTTCGGTTTCTCGAAAAAAGAGAACATGACGTGTATATTACTTTTTCTCTATCTCTCATAGTTTAGGAGTTGTAGTACTAATTCATCGAAATCTGGCCACCCTGTACTTACTGTATGTAGTATGTATATGAACTGTATGTCTTTAATTGGGCTTAGGCCATTTGATTCGTCAGTATAAATAAATGAATAATAATCATCGTAAAATTATAGAGAAGTGGAAGATTTTACTTCATTATCAGAGTGATATAAACTTCAATATGATTACTTTCAGTATCGTTCCAAACTTAATATATAGTAAAATTGATGGTATCGATCAAGGAACAAAATCAAAGAATACTATTCCTTCAGCAACGTTTCGGCTCCTTTATTGGGCCTTCTTCAGGCTAAAATAGAGAAAAACTCATAAACCCCAATACAATATACAAATAATAAATTACTTTGATATAAATAACAAGCAAGGAAACACTAAAAAACAAATGAACAAAATAAAATACAGTAACAGGTCGGCAAGAACAATCAAAAATAGACCTATACGACTTAAAAACAGAATGTGAACAAATAAATACAATCATGAATAAAATACACAGAAATGGCAATTCACAAAACTTACCATCGGAATACAAGAAAAAATTAAAAATTAAAAGATTGAATCTTTCCATTAAAGAAAATCGCCGATTACGTAAAATAGGTCTCTGCAACAAGGAGAAAAAACCATCGATGTACACGGAAACAACACGGCCGACACAAGAATGGAGACAATCCAGAGCGACAATTTAATACAGACATCACAAAAACGACACCCACACATGATAAAACAACACACGAAATAAACGTCGAAACAGTGGCGGATCAGACGAGCATCAACGATTAGGTTTCAACTGAATTTTTTGGATCAAATTTGAATAAACAACACTCAAGGAGCCAATGTCAGAACGAAAATTCACTGCGTTAGGATGTCTATTAATACAGATCATTTCATTGAAGCCACGCCTAAACCAATTAGACTCCCGATTCAAGACGTCAACATTCTCAAAATCAAAAATATGCCCAGATGATAGAGCATGACAAGCGAGTGCAGTTGATTCTTTTTTATTTTCACAATCTCGTCTATGCTGTGCCGTTCTATTACCCAAATATTGGCCCGTCTGACCCACATAACAAGCATCACAATCCTTACAATTAATCCTGTACTCCAACCCCGAACATTTCTGTCTGGAAACCCTATCTTTAAGTTTTGAAAACAAAGAACGTACCGTTTTTCTATAATAATAAACCACCCGATCCGTGCCCCGTCTTGAATCGGGAGTCTAATTGGTTTAGGCGTGGCTTCAATGAAATGATCTGTATTAATAGACATCCTAACGCAGTGAATTTTCGTTCTGACATTGGCTCCTTGAGTGTTGTTTATTCAAATTTGATCCAAAAAATTCAGTTGAAACCTAATCGTTGATGCTCGTCTGATCCGCCACTGTTTCGACGTTTATTTCGTGTGTTGTTTTATCATGTGTGGGTGTCGTTTTTGTGATGTCTGTATTAAATTGTCGCTCTGGATTGTCTCCATTCTTGTGTCGGCCGTGTTGTTTCCGTGTACATCGATGGTTTTTTCTCCTTGTTGCAGACACCTATTTTACGTAATCGACGATTTTCTTTAATGGAAAGATTCAATCTTTTAATTTTTAATTTTTTCTTGTATTCCGATGGTAAGTTTTGTGAATTGCCATTTCTGTGTATTTTATTCATGATTGTATTTATTTGTTCACATTCTGTTTTTAAGTCGTATAGGTCTATTTTTGATTGTTCTTGCCGACCTGTTACTGTATTTTATTTTGTTCATTTGTTTTTTAGTGTTTCCTTGCTTGTTATTTATATCAAAGTAATTTATTATTTGTATATTGTATTGGGGTTTATGAGTTTTTCTCTATTTTAGCCTGAAGAAGGCCCAATAAAGGAGCCGAAACGTTGCTGAAGGAATAGTATTCTTTGATTTTGTTCCTTGACCGATACCATCAATTTTACTATAAACTTCAATATTCTCTATTTTCTGGTTAATGGGTGTTTCTTTGTAGACGATGTTCTTGACAAGATCTAAAAATTTAAGAATTTCAACAAGGATGCTTATTTTTTCCAAATAATTTTTTTTACACATGTTTAGTTTTCGAGTAAAATAATTCTTCATCGCTAAAAGTAAATATTTTACGGAGCAAAATGTTCCTCGAAATAGATAACCTTGAGTATGCTAGCGATGAAGAAATATTCTAATCATCAGTTTTGCAACAGCCTTTCTGTCGAAAACGCCATGGCAAGGAATCTTTTTTTTTTCTGATGTGCCTCACCACCTCAAACTAGCACGAGCCGCCACTGTCGGCAGACGATCTTGTCCAATTTTGAATCGTATTTTTTCCAATGGGCCATACCGGTGATCATTTTCGGATTTCTATTGACGATTTGCTCTGAGGAATAATCTGTTGGTTTTAGTATTTTGGCCCCTTTTCGACATCAATTTTTTGAATAATCGGACAGGACAAAAGTTGCTGTCGTTGTTTTCTATTGAAAACTTGTTTCCAGTACACATTCTCGAACCACCCTGGCAAGTCTTACTAAAAACAAGGTTATATTCAACCCGATTTGTTACAGAACCATCGTTTAATTCGATACAAAAAAATTCAGTCAAGCATGCAGCAGCTTCCCCACCACGCCCAATCGCGGATCCAGGGGGGGGGTCATGGGGGTCATGACCCCCCCTGGACTGGACGAACCCTCAAATCTTGTGTGTTTGATAAAAAAAAATCAATTGGCGGGTATGTCATCCACCTGACCGTGACCCCCCCCCTCTTTCTCGAGAGCTGGATCCGCCACTGACCACGCCAAGCTAATTCTACCGCGATTATGTGATAGAATTTCCGTTTCAGCCCTGCAGGAGTATTTTCATCCCATAAATTTACCTTCGTTATTTCTACAGAACTTAATACTGCCGAACTTTGTTTCCTTTTACAAGGATCTTATCGCCGTTTTCGTCGTATAGTATCACGGACAGCTCGCGCTTGTTGAAATACAACACTTTTGAATAGGTCAATAATAACATTCATTTCTACGTTCTATCGTTGCAAAAGTCCATAAAAGCTTTTCATACAAATTTCTTACTGTGAACGATGTTTTTTGATATGTTCGATTCTATAATTTCATTACCTAATATTCTCGTCATATAGTACGAGAGATGGCGACTAAGATTTTTGCCTCATAGCGGCTCGGCTAAAACCGCACGGAATCAATAGATTACATGACCCTGTACCCAGAAATGCGATTTTCAGACATTTTGCGCGTAGCGTATGATCTGAGCGCATTTTCAAAAATGTCAAAAAAACGACATAAGTGACACATAGCGGCCCGTCTTATTTCCGGAATGTAGTTAGATAATAGCCCTGAAATACCAATAACAGTTTTCAGACACCAAGATTGTAACGCGTACCCAGGAGACCAATGAAAAAAAAAAAAAAACTTACAGCGACCCGTCTGAAAATGATCTTTATAGGTTAAGTCGTGTCAATTGATGTGGAAAGATCAATTTTCAGACGAAAAACATGTCGCCTTACATTTTTATAGCATATCGAAAATGTCAAGAAATCTGACCTAAGTGACTCATAGCAATCTCTCTGAAATTTTTGGAAATACACTCAGGTCATGTCTGAAAACACAAATTTTAGTGATAAAATAACGAAATCTATGTACATTTTCAATATCAGATGGGCTGTTATTCGACAGTCGACCATTTTTTTTTGACACAGCAGAAATGGCCCCCCGCGAAAATGCTACACTTCTGAGTATTACTACTTACCAGTCGGCTCTAGAGTCATCTAATTTATCGATTTTACACGGTTTTAGCCGGGCCGCTATGAAACATGGTTTTGGTCGTCATCTCTCGTACTATCAAATCGTGACATTTTGAAATATCAAATATTTGAAACTTCGAAATCGAAATGAATCAATATTCAATATGTGTCGATAGCAACGTGAAAATAGCCCGTAGTCTATTATCAGTGTAATGTTGACATAATTGGGTGGAACTGTTCCATCTTCATATATAAAACAAAATTGTTGGTTACACCATTTTTAACTCAAGATCGGATGGACTGTTTGTTATGAAACTTCATTTCTAAATTCGTCTACGGCCTGATTGTTATAAAATTCATTAAAACTCTGAAAAATTCGATGAAAAATTTGCTTGTGAAGGAAATGCTTTGCTTATTCTGAATAAGGCCACTAGGTGTCGCTACGGTTTATGGCATAGTCTACAGTGTCTAGATATCTACACACTGTAGCATAGTCGTGAAGGTACTATATTTGATATTATCGCAATTAGATGGCGATGTATACAATTACGGTGTAATTTGCATAGAACTTATAGCAACACGGAAGCTGTCACTAGATCGAAAAGCGGGCAAACATCTCGAGTTGGTGGAACAGTTAATTTTCACCATCAAGTATATCGGATTTTGACCATCAGTTTCAATATTGTTTTTTATTTCAATTTTTGAAATGTTTTGGAATTTCTGTTTAGGTGATAAATATATTTTTGGAAATAACTGAATCCAAAATTGCCCATGATTAGTAATTGACATATTTTTTTGTGTTTCTGTTCTGTGTGACAGCTTATATCCATGGAAACATGACGATCTTGCTGCTATACCAACTGAGAAGTTTAGGTACCCATTCGTTTAAGCTGAGCCGCAAGCCTAAGATGTCTAAAATAATGGTTAAATTAGATTTTGATTATCCAAAATTGAGATTATTAGAAAAGTTTCGTTTTCTACAATTCAGTTAGCGCTATCCACAAATTATGACAAAGCGTTATTCAAATTCAAATTCATTTATTCAACATGTTTAAATTACAAATGAAATACAAAAATATCAAATACCTATAATATGATGAATAGGATACATGCCTCGATTATAAAAACCGTTAACAGAGGCACAAGATTTCGTACTTTTGCGGCATGGACCTTCACACCTAAATAAGGGAAAAAATACATTTCCCTCAAAAAAAAGAAAATAATTTTTGACCACAATAAATCTAGCTGAATTATTTTGGAACAACAGAAAGTACCGGAGATCGGAGCTTGATCTAGAATTAACTCGATTTGACAGTTCAAAAATTAGAGAACCCAGCCGTGGATCTCCGATCACCTATGATTACGATTTGTGAAATCCACCGTAAGTATCATTTAGGCGAAACAAAGCTCGCCGGTCCAGCTAGTATGACATAAAATGATGGAATGTGATCGGCTGTCAGAACTGTCAAAAAATTTTCACTCATAATATTTACGATTTTGTTGAGATGTTCTTGATTGAGATTTAAGTGTGGGTTTATAGAATTTTGATTGCTTTGACCAGTAATTTTCAGCAATTGTTGTTCTTCTACACCACTCTGCCAATTCGCTAACAGCAGTTGCTCTAGTCGAGTGATTAGTTATGTTTTGGTCCTTTACATTCAAGCCAATTGCCTCAGCAGCAGATTTAGTCCATCCATCTATAGTATTTCTTCCAACAGGTACATTATCGTAACATTTGTCAATTTCATTTTACCAGTGTCGATTCGGTTTTAAGAACAGTCGTGTTGAGGTAATATTGTCGCCTCGTTTTTATATCAGTTTATGAAGAAGAACACATGCAAGCTTCATGTTTCACCTTTGGAAACGAACCATTCACTGGATGTGCAGCTTTGACCCACCTTTTCACGTTTCACAGAACACCGGATTGTATTCGATGTGATTTGTTGGAGATTCAGGATAATTTTTCCCTATTTGAAAAAATCCACCAGACGTGCACCTCCCTGTACACCTCGCCATGCTAATACTGCAGCAGTAATATGATCCCATATCAATATAACTCCAGACAAATTTAACGAAACTGAACTGGTCTTAAATTTACATGAATTTGCTTGTATACTCCATTCACTTTTATAAAGTATCGCGGTTTGCCAAGAAATTCTGACACATTTCAACGTGTATGTTTTGAAAATGTTGGGTTATAGTCATTCTTTTGTCAGTTGAACGAGCAACGTTGCCGTTTCTGCTAAAAAATCGTGGAATTTACGTATTTATCTAAATGTTCCTTAACTTTGGGAAATTTATGAATTTGAGAAAATATTATGTGAATTCAGAAGACATTTTTGCACAACTTGAAATACTCCAGTATGAAAATGTAGTAGTTCTACAAAACCTGCGCCACAGTTAAGCCTTAGACGAACTAACTCCATTTATAAAGTTTAAAAAGAGAAAATAGAAAGTAGACTAGGCTTGATTTTTATTCAATTCATATTCTCATTCGCAGCAAAATTCCAGAAATATTGAACCAAATGGTCCAACCTATACAGAGACAGGTTGGACCAAATTAGACACTTTTGATTAGAAAGTCCCATTTCCATACTTAAAAGATAAAAACTGATATCGGTGTCTGAAGGCTAATTTTCACTAGAAAATCATTGGCGAAATCCGCTTATCGATACCTGTCACTTTCAAATCCGAAAACACGCCAATATCTGGAATATCGTGATGATAACCAGTATAACGAAATTAATTCTCTGCTTTACTTTGACTGAACACGAAACGAAAATTTACACAGTATAATTGATTAACTAATCAGTTGGGCATGGGTTCATTTTCCGGTTAAATCTTCTTGGTCTGGATGTTTACTCAGGGTTTGCCAGGGAAGAACGAAAGGGAAATGAGAGGGAGATCAGTCTCCTCTGTGGAGATTACCTCAGATTTCTTGTTACCATTCTCTAATGAACTTAAGGCAGACGTCTGATTGATAAATTCATTTTCGACGGAAAACTGTTTAATTGCATTG
The DNA here is from genome assembly GCA_910592335.1 of Adalia bipunctata. NCBI lineage: Eukaryota > Metazoa > Arthropoda > Insecta > Coleoptera > Coccinellidae > Adalia > Adalia bipunctata. The sequence goes on from OU342950.1 coordinate 22,813,989, forward strand.
CCAGAAATTAGAACTGATAACTTATGGCAAGCGCTGTTTCTTATTCTTAGGGGAAGTTTGGTTTCTGTTCCTCCTCATTTATTCAGGACTTTATTTTCACAATCAAGTGTACAATTTCTGCGAAATTCTCTACTCTATATTTGACAAGTTGATAGGTTATTGCCCTCTTTATACAAGTGAAACAAAAGCTTCATATTCTTTATACTTATTTTTATCTATCGCTTAACATATACTCCATAATTAATTGTTGTTCAAACTTGTTCACACCTCATGTAAAAAATTGATGAGTTGGAAATTATTCACATTTTTATGTTTCTTGTTCGATACATTTCGTATTCTTGTGAATAATAAATATACTGCTCCACAAGAGTTAAAGATATCGAATTCAATCGATTTTTTAAAAGTATGTAATCTTCGAGAAAATCGCTGTAAAATCATTTAAAACTCAATAACAACTTGGATCGATCCAATGAAAATCAGTATGAGACATTTCGTCAATCTGGTCTCCTTTTTTCTGATGTTTGGTTCTTTGCATATGCTTCATGAATGTTCTCATTTTGAAATGAAGTCGGTTTATTAACGGCTTCGTTTTGAAACGAGTTGTCTGAAATTCCAAGACGTAAATAACAAACGCTGAGGCTAATAGGGCTATCGGAATGCTACAGGGTGGCCTAACTCAGGTTGTTGTAGCGGAAAGGCTCCAAGTCAGCCAAAGTGTGATATCTCGACTTTGAAATAAGTTCAGGAGGACAGGTTCCGTGTTGGAAAGACCAAGGCTTGGTGGGCAATGGAAAACAACACCTGCTCAGGATCGTTTCGGCGAGAAGAAACCCTACATCTACGTGTAGAATGCTACGGAATACTCTCCAAAATGCAGATGAGTACAAGTTTCCATCGAAACCATCAGAGAGGTGAATCTAGGTTCTAGACGTCCATTAAGAGGAGTTCCATTAACACGTGACCATAAGCGTCAAAGACTGGAATGGGCAAGGCAATATATCAATTGGAACGATATGGACGATTTTCAGATTCTCGAAGAATAAGGGTATGGACAATCCCTCGCATACCCCGCAATCGTCGCTATGTCCTAGAAGTCCATCCATTCCGAGGGGGGTAGTCAATATCCCTAACTCATGTGGAGCAGTTTATTACTATTATACACTTTTATAATGTATCCCGGTTGGCCATGGCATTCTGACACACTTCACCGGGTATAATTTGAAAATGTCAGATACCTTAGCAACGTTGTTCTTTCTACAAAGAAGTCGTAGTAATTACGTATTGATCAAAATGTTTAATTACTGCGGGAATATTATGAATTTGGGAAAATATGATGGGAATTCAATAATTTCAAAGACCTGGTCAATGTTGAATAAACTTTTCTATTTGTTAATACTATAAATATTTCACGTACATAAACATGTTTGGAAGATTCAGTTATGCTATTTTCTTGTACGCCCATCAAGAATCGGATGTTGAAATCTCACTGACAAATAATGGACAGAATATTCATTCTATAAAAGAATAAAAGAACTCGAACTCGAATAACCCAACAGAAAAACTTCTAAATGAACAGACGGACCTATGGAATTCCCCAATTTTCAATAATCTCAAGAAATAAGCCTGCAGTAGACATTAAAACCCTTTTTTGCACAACTTGAACTTCTCTGGTATGAAAATGTAGAAGTATTACGAAACATATGTCACAGTACACCTTAAAAGAACCAACTCTATTTGCGAAGTTGAAAAATAGTAAAAAGAAAGTAGCATTGGAAACGTCTCTGAGAATTATTTGACATTTCACGAGTACCAACCTGCGTTAGTTTTAAGTAAAAAGACTGAATAAACCAAAATCATGCCGCAATCATGGCCTACCGGGATACATAATAAAAGTTCATGGAGTATTATACAGAGTGTAACAGCCAAATGAAATAAATTCGATAACGAATAAATGAGGGCGTGTTGGGAAAAACGCTCGGACACATAGATTCATAATTTTGAATACGAATATTTTTAAACAAAATAATATTATATAGGGTGTTCCATGTGACCGTGGCCCATACCAACTTTCTTACTTCAAATGCAACGCCCTGTATATTATTTATTTTTTGGATTCTTCAGAGAAATCTAGACACAATTCATGCACAATGTCCTAAACCTATCTCCAACTATTTCGGAAGTATCAAGTGTTTTCAGATTTATTGCAAATATCAACGTTTTAAATAAAAATTATTTTATTTCACAAATTCGGTACTCAAAACCTAATAAGTAATACTGATTATTTCTTAATTATTCAAAAAAAAAACATTAGTGTCAATGTAGGAAATGTTCGAAATGCTCGCCGCATTAGAAGACAATTCTACACCAGATTAGCATGTTGCTAAGACGTTCGCGGCGAGCATTTTGAACATTTCCTACATTGACATTAATTTTTTAGGTTTTAAGTGTAATGTACCGAATTTGTGAAATAAAATAATTTTTATTTTAAACGTTGATTTTTGCAATAAATCTTAAAACACTTAATATTTCCGAAAAAGTTGAAGATAGGTTTAGGACATTGTACATAAATTATGTCTAGAATTTTTTGAAGAATCCAAAGAATAAATAATATACAGGGCGTTGCTTTTAAAATAAGAAAGTTGGTATTGGCCACGGTCACATGGAACACCCTATATAATATTATTTTCTTGAAAAATATGCGCATTTAAAATTACAAATCGACGTGTCCGAGCGTTTTTCCCAACACGCCCGCCCTCATTTATTCGTTATCGAATTCATTCCATTTGGCTGTTGCACTCTGTATGTATTATGTAATCAGAAGCCGATTTTCTGCCCGATGTAGCACGCCCGATACAATTATCAATTAAAATTGATTCGTTCATCCGTTCAACCATACCTACACATCCGAAAATACGGTTGAATTTACCTAATGCTGAAGCTCGCTTTCAAGAAACTAAAAAAAAAGAATATCCGCAACGTTGAACGACGTGATCAACTAGGGAGAACGCATTCTACCAGTGTTTACGTTTCCAATTTGAAAACTGGACAAACAGAACGCTTCCACGCTTTCCACTCTACGTTCATCACATTAAACAATAGAGCTTGTCGTTGATTATGCCACGAAGGGAAGTTGTTGGGATTTCATGGACGAATAGAGGTTTGAAACGTGGATTCAGGAGTAGTAGATGCGAGAAATATCAGGTTTTAATGAAATAAAAATGTGGATTCAACGTTGATATAACCTGCTTGTATGAGGCATGAAACTGATAGATATTAATACAGAGTGTAACAGCCAAATGGAATAAATTCGATAACGAATAAACGAGGGCGTGATGGGAAAAACGCTCGGACACGTCGACTCGTAATTTTAAATGCGCATATTTTTCCAGAAAATAATATTATATAAGGTGTTTCATGTGACCGTGGCCAATTACTTTCTTATTTCAAATGCCCCCCTGTATATTATTAATTTTTCAGATTCTTCAGAGAATTCTAGACACAATTCATGCAAAATGTCCTATACCTATCTTTCACTATTTCGGAAGTCTTAAGTGTTTTCAGATTTATTGCAAAAATCAACGTTTCAAACAAAAATTATTTTATTTCACAAATTCGGTACATAACACTTGAAACCTTATAAGTAATACTGAATATTTCTTAATTATTTAAAAAAAAAATTAATGTCAATGTAGGAAATGCTCGCCGCGAAAGTCTAAGTTTAAGGGTTTCGTTTCGTATACAATACTTTCGACATATCCCCACAAAAAGAAATCTAATGGTGTCAGATCAGGAGATCGTGCTGGCCGGACATTGATTTGGTAATGGGGCGGTGCTCCATCTTGCTGAAACCATATTATATTGGCAGGAACTTGTGGATTTGCTGGATCAGGATATAAGTTTATCAAAGTTGGCACGACATTATTTTGCAGTAATTCTAAATATTTTTCTCCATTCAAGTTGCCGTCAATGAAAAAGGGACCTACGATATGATTTCCAACAATTCCTGCCCAAACATTAACATTTTCAGGATTTAACTTATGTTCTTCTCTCATCCAGTGAGGATTCTCATCAGACCAATAGCAATAGCGGCCATTTGGACGATTAACATGACCGTGAAGTGTAAATGTACTCTCATCAGAAAACAAAACATTTTCTGATTGGATCACATTGTTATCTAACATTGCCATCATTTGCTCACAAAAATGCGTTCTCCTATCGAAATCGTCTTCTATGAGCTCCTGAATTGCCATCATTCTATAGGGATGCATCTTACTTTCCTTTAATACCTATTCGAAATATTTACGTGTGGCTGACGGTGAACAGCGAGGCTACCTACTTTTCGAACAGTATTATGTGGGCTTTCTTGAAACTCAAGCATAATATCCAATTTCGTATCATCACTTACTGCATTGGCAGCAATTTTTTTATTTGTCTTACATGACCAAGCTCTCGAATCTGCTTTTCCATTTTGCTAATTGTTCCTTGGGATATAGGCGGCAAATTTGGAAATTTTTCGTGAAATAAGCGAGAAACTTCCATTTGTGTCCGTGTGTAATCTCCATAAACAATCATTTGAAGAATGGTTATTTTGTGCATTTCTGTTGAATGAACCATTTTTCTTATATTATTACGTCCAGTTATCGAAATTCAAAAGACAATAGCACTTACACTAATCACTTATTGTCTTGCAAACAGACAACGTGTTACTAAGGCTGTGAGAATAAACAAATCTGTTTTTGTTTTTTTTATTTCTTCTCAGTAATGGTTTCTGCTTACTTTCTTCATATCAAGAGGTAAATAGAAAATAAGTATTGAGTGTAATGTACCGAATTCGTGAAATAAAATTATTTTCATTCAAAATGTTAATTTTTGTAAAAAATCTAAAAACACTCAATATTTCCGAAAAAGTTGAAGATAGGTATAGGACATTGTACATGAATTATGTCTAGAATTTTCTGAAGAATCCAAAAAATGAATAATATTCAGTGGGTTGCATTTGAAATAAGAAAGTTGATATTGGCCACGGTCGCATGCAAGCGCGGATCCAGGGGGGGGGGTCATGGGGGTCATGACCCCCCCTGGACTGGACGAACCCTCAAATCTTGTGTTTGATAAAAAAAAATCAATTGGCGGGTATGTAATCCACCTGATCGTGACCCCCCCCTTTTTCGAGAGCTGGATCCGCCACTGGTCGCATGACACACCCTATATAATTTTATTTTCTTGAAAAATATGCGCATTTGAAATTACAAATCGACGTATCCGAGCGTTTCTCCTAACACCCGCTCATTTATTCATTATCGAATTTAGTCCATTTGGCTGTTACACTCTGTATACAGGAAGAGTATTCAGGATTTTAAAATGAAGTATGATCTTTTACATTATCTTATGAGTGGCATATCCATCATTAGCTGCAAAAGCTGTCCTGCATCTCACTGCCATACTGGTAGTAGTGGTAGTAAGATTGTTCAGGTCCTCCTGAGAAACATCAGCCCAAAGTTGAGATGTGGCACAAGCCAGTCGATGCTCATGGAGATGCTTTTTCAACATATCTCAGGCATGCTCGTCAGGATGACAGAACTCACTAGGTGATCATTGCTAGAGAAAACCATGCCAATTCACATTCCGCATTACCTCCAAGATCATTTGTCCTAAATCCAACGGGGGTCCCTTTGAACCATCTTTGATACCCACAGAACAGAACACACCTGAAAACGCTTCAATACTTCCGAGATTTTCTGTCATGAATTTGGAAACAAATCGAGCTGTATCATCGCATTAACCTCCCAAAACCTTTATTTTTCAATTATTTCATATCACCAGGACAACACGATATGTTTTCCAAATTTCAGTGGAATCAGATAATGATGGAGCAACCATCAGGTACATCTTTGACCTTTTCCGACTCCTTAATATTCATCTCCTTCCACGACTTCTCCCTCCTGCCAGGTAAAACGAAAACCCACGCAGTAAACCCCATCTTCATCCATCCTTCATATTATATGCAGCATCCCGACGAGATAACTAATTTCTCCCTGATCCTCCTCATACAAAGAGTACGTCGAAACCCTTTATCCCCCAATTTTCCACCATTCAACCTAATAAATCCCCGCGGATTCAAACTTACCCAGCCATGCCGCTGCTCTCCATTTTGTTGGCCAATTCCACGTCTTTGGAATAGACGTCGAACTGCCACTGCCTCTGGCCCAGTACCCCGGCGAGGACGGCGCCCGTGTGGATTCCCACCCTCATGTCCACGGGGGAGTTGGCGGTCTGTTGGACGTATCTGGAAATATAAGAAAGTTTACGTGGAAATTGGACGGATATGGAAGTTCGTCCCTGAGGGTATTATTAGTTGTAGGGTTTGATAATGGTCAGGATGTGAGGGAAACACGAAAGTCTACATTTAATCAGCTGTGGATTCCGACCCTTCGTGAAAATAATGATAAATATCGAGTTCCTGAAGAATAACAGAACCTCCAATGCTAAGCAAGTGCAATAACCACAGTCGCAGGGAGTTCCCACAAAATAGGAAGCCGGTTGTTGAACTGTGAGATCGCTTGTGACAACATGTTGAAGCTCGTTTACAAAGATTCAATGAGCTGTCAAACAACAGTTTCCTCCTGTTCTTCACAGAATCTTCAGTTTCTGACAAGCCCATTCTCATTATATGCTTCCTGGAGTGGCAATGTACACATATTTGGAAAAAACGAATTTTAATTAAAAAAAGTCGCTAAAAAGTGAAGTGCAGTTTTCCCAAAACAAGTTTATGACAAAAATAATATAAGTTATTAAAAGATTATTTTTATAATAGAACAGAAAATTAAAAGTGGAAATTTCCCTAAAAATGATTTTTATGTAACTGAGAATTGAACAACAAATAAAACGATTTTAACAAATCAATAATCAGTATTACCACCCCTGGCATTGATACAAGCTTGAATTCGACGAGGCATGCTTTCTATTAAGTTGTTAATTTCTTCTTCTGTAACATTTGCCCATTCCTCTAAATCCGCTTGTATGAGTTGCTCTGCGTTACCAGGATTATTTTGACGAGTTCTAATTTTTCTTTTGATCCTATCCCACAAGTGCTCGATGGGATTAAGGTCCGGTGAACAAAAAGGCCACTCTAAAACAGTCACACCTTCTGTTTCGAAAATTTTTTTTTGCAACTCTGCTGGTATGTGGAGGTGCATTATCCTGCATAAATAGGAAATAATCTCCAAGAGCACCTCGCCAGAGCCTCACTACAGGTTGTAGCACTAGATCAACATACCTAGGCCCTGTCAGAGATTGTCTAATGGGAATTAAATGAGTTTTCTCACCAAACATAATTCCGCCCCAAAACATTACAGTACCTCCTTTGTATTTAGGGATCGGTCTTGCAGCTTGGAGCCTAGCTTGCCTCCCTCTACCTCTCAAAATGCGAACACGCCGGTCGTCTGACCGTAGGCCAATTCTGGTCTCATCCGAAAATAAGACATTTTTCCAATCTTCAATAGTCCAATTTTCATGCTCTAAACACCAATTAAAACGGTCAACTTTATTTTGCCTTGATAGTTCTGGAACTCTTAACGCTCTTCTCTTGAATAATTCCTGAGCACGAAGTCTTTTTCTGATAGTTTCGACAGAAACACTAACACCTGTAGCTTGCAAAAATTGCCTTTGAAGCTCTGAATGAGATACTGTGGGATTTCTTCTTGCTGTTTGGGCTAAAAAGCGATCCTGCCTTTCTGTAGTTACTCTTCCACGACTTCTTCTCGGCCTATTCTTTAGGGTTCCTAACTCCAGAAACCTTGCATAGGTTTTAGAAACAACCCCTTGTGTAACCCCCCCCCCCGTTCTTGCAATCTGTCTTTGTGACATACCTTGTTCTGCCATAGTGATAATTCTTCCTCTCTGGACTTCCGATAACCCCACAATCCACATAAGGCATTTTTTTGAAAACTTCGCAAAAAACAAAATATAAATTCACTGCGACACTGCAAAGCCAAATCTTATCAAGTGCTTATGAACCTAACTGTTTTTGTGAGTAAACACATGCACTTTTTATTTGCTTCTAACGAAAAAGATATCAAAACAATATTTCATCTCAATACTGGGTGATTCCATATAAGTTTGGTTGTGTGTATTTTGAAGAAGCCAATATTATTCCTACTGAAATCCAAATAATTCTCGGTGCTTGCAGTTCCGAAATCCCGAAGAAACTTTGTAGAATGATCCTTTCCTGGAAGATTCTTCTAGAGTGCTTCACTTTTAGTTTCTTCCTTCTGCAAAAACTCTCTCTTATGAATGCTTCTGCCCATACTACACAAAGATTATTGCCAGTATATGGCGTTTGTGATGTCTTTCTGGCTAAGGTGTTGGTCTCTCTGTTTCCTTTGAATCCGGAGTGACCAGGAACCTAGACGAACGAAAACTTGTTGTTCTTGCTTTGGCACTCTCATATCATTTCTGAGTCGATGACATTGAAGTGCTTGGATAGCAGCTTGTCTTACAGAAGAAGTCACTATGTAACACCCTCGATAGTTTCTTTACAGCTTCAAGTCTACGCATCTTTTGATTGCAAGTATTGCTGCCTGAAAAAGTGGAAGCCTAACGATAGTGTTCTTGTCCTGTATACTTCAATGCCGGCCTTCAGGAGCCTTTAAAACCATACGAAAACTCAGTCAATCTGCATGCTGACATCGGCAATATCGAGGCAGAAGATATCGATGCAATTTAACCAGAAACAAAGAACTGGGACCAGCGACGTAGTAACGCCATCACGGGCCTGTGTTCAAGATACTTTCCGGGCCCCTACCTTCCCTATTAGCGCCAGTCGTCCCAAGCTTCCGGGTCCCTTATAGGGGACCGGGCCCGTGTTCTTCGAAACGCCGAACACTGGTCACTACGCCACTGACTGGGACTTGAATCTGAAGACGGTGGTCATCAGATATTAGAAACGCTACAATGAATACTCCTTCTCACCTCAAAATGAAGCAAATACTTATATAAGCATAAGCAAATATATCTCTTGGTAATCGTTTTCCCCTGGAAATAACAACTGCCTCGAGTTCACCTATAAATTGTAACTTACTTTATTGCCTTCACCATTGAAAGTCCCATATGAACACACAGAACAGCATGATCCGGTCGTTCCCTCGGTGCTCCACTAATACAGTAGTAGCAGTCACCTAGGATTTTTATCCTTAACTGCTGATATTTCTGCAAAAATATTTCATTTGAAACTCCATTCTCCAATTTATAATGAGAACTAACATAAGCAAAGCTTGTTACAACATTTCACCTGAATGCGAATGTGAACAAATAACTGGCAACATAATTGAAAAGCTCATGCTGAAAATGTTGTGGCAAGTACAAATATCAGACTACATAATGAAGATTGATTCGCCATGCTGACATGAGCAATACAATGCCTTACCTCAGCGAGTTTGTCGAATCTTGCGAAGAGCTCGTTCAACATTTTAACAAGTTCCTGGGCTGAATAAGTTGAGGAGATAGCGGTGAATCCAACTATGTCAGCGTACAGGATGCTGAAACAAAAAGATTCATGACTTGATATCATTGTTGTCACTGCCATGACGTGTAGAGGCTTTGGGGTTGTCTTATTCCAGTTAGCAGATGTTCAACATCTCAGAAATGTCCATGACAGCAGAATAATTTAGGTAGCAATTCATCTCCAGATGAATAAACAGGGAGTTTCTAAATTGGAGTTACAAATGGAAAGGGTAGATTCTTCGCATAATTTCAAGAAAATGGAGTCCTATAAACACGAGACCCCAAACGTTTCGTTTTCGAGATACAAGGAGTTGAAGTTTCAATTTTTTCCTAGTATTTTTCTCATAGTCTCTGCCTTCCACAAGATATAAAACGGATATTCGGTAAAGACAATACAATTTGGAGTTTACTCCATGTGACATGCCAATTTTGAATGCGATTTGACAGGGTGATATCTTTTCTGGAATAAAGTAAAATCGATTTCTGAAAAAACACTAAATGCGTTTAGAATACACCCCCATAATAGCTTTCATGACAAGAATATTCTTCACAGCATCTCAATAATTGATAAGATCCTCTCATATAACAGAAAACCACCCCCGGCATCCCCTCTCCAACATAATGCAATGATCATCAATCATTTCTTTCTCCTACTCAGTTCACCCTTGCCCCAGTCTCTGCAGAACGAAAAATCGATATAAAACATGCAGCAACCCAAGCAAAAATACACATCTCTGACTGAATAGATTCATCTCAGACGAAAAAACTATTCATGAAACCCCGACGCTTCTGGCTTCATTCGAAAGGCGTATGGTTCTACCAGGGGTGGGACAATCGTAAAAAATGTGTCGACTTATTATCGATGACACAAGATGGACATTTTTGAAATGAGCATATCTTCGTCGACGTCAATTTTGGATGAGAAATTTGTGAAAAATAGTTTATGAAAGCATATTTTTGATGCCAAAATATATTGATACGTGAGAAACTGCTGAGGAGGGTGTATTTAAAGGTGAGGCTTTTTTTTCACAGATGGTAGAACTCATCAAAATAAGTCATTTTACCAAAAATTTTTTATATGAATTTGCCTCTGTTTCTGGAAAATGGAACTAGAATATTTTCTAGTATCTAAGTGAATCGGAAAATTCCTCAGTCAGAACCTGCTCCCTCGCCTGGTCCCCCGCAGATATCAAAATCTCTTGTTTTTTGTCTTTTTATCATACATGACTTAGAATATCGATTGTGATCAGAATATTTTCGATCGTGTTACGGCGAGGTTTGAGTTTTTAAAATGATGAACGTTTATTCTAATAATAAACTTTTTGATATTCTTTTTATTAATAGTCAATCAAAACAAAATGCCAGTTCAGCGTATAAGTTCTACAGAACAAGATTTCCGCTAAGAAATCACCCAACTTCGCGGATGTTCATAAGCCTGGTGCAGACATGTTGAGAGATGCAGGCCAGAGTAGAATCAAGGTATTGATGCCCAAAATTTCTTATAAATTTTTCAAATTAAGCATTTCATATGAGACATTTTCGGTAAAAAGACTTATTTTGATGAAATCACCTGTCAAAAGACAAGCCTCATCTTAAAATACACCCTGTATACAGGGTGAGTCTTTGACTTCTACTTATATTCCAACTGTTGATTCCTCTCATCAAACGAAACACTTTTCTCCAATACCATTATTCAAAATTCGGTTTCGTCTGAAAGATACAAGGTGTCGAAAATCCATCAAATTAACACTTTTCTTTCAATATCTCAGGAACCGTTATTTCAAATGCACTGAATTATATTTGGATGTGTACTCTATTCATGGTGCATATTCCTCAATCTTAACTTATTCAATATTTCTCCTGGTATGAAAGTTACATCGTAGACCACTCATAAATCCACGCAAAAATGCCATAAAAATACTATTTGACGAAAGATCAAAAATCATGAGAATAATCTGGATGCTTCCCTGAATATCCCAGAATTGCTGAAATTTATGAACTCTCTGATCTCTATACAAGTTAACAATGTCGTCCGAATGTGCATCAAATACCCCTTGACTGAAGTCTCTATGATGAAAAAACCTTTGATGTAGAGATAGTTAATAATGAAATCCCACAAATGTGAGAGATGAAATTGAATTCTAAGAAGCATGAATTTATACATTTTATGCACACAGTTTTTTTCAAAAATTTGTTGTTACCGATCCATATTGAAAATATATGTCCATGAAATACAAGATTCGAATATAAATGATGAATAGCAAATGTCGAAACAAACCACGTATTGAATTGAAATGAATGAAAAATAAAATGATACTTAGCACTAAATAATCTGTGGCGATCTGTCGTCACTACAAGGTTATCATAATGCCATACACGAAGCAACCGATCCGGGCGTTTTATGACATTTCATGAGACCACTAGCGAAAAGAGTCTCTGTGATTGGTCGGGGGCTCATTAAATGTCATAAAAGGCCATAAAACGCTCGGATCGGTCGCTTCGTGGATGGCCAGCATTACATTTGTGGGTTTTCGGCGTGGATGTTTGTGAGGACCATGACTTGATTCAAAGGGCATTAATTCTACCCGTCACATCGATCGAGTGACGGATGCGCTACGATGCGGATGTCACTTTTGAGGCAGAAATTTGCTGAAAGTCTTCACATTATCATCACAGATCGATAAAAAGCACCTTAAATAATCACTTTACCCTTCTATAACAACAAAGCTCTAGCTATGAGGAAGAATAAATAAATAAATTAATTCTTCGACATTGAGCCATTTAAACCACGCCTGTCATCGCTATACGCATGCGTCGTTCATGCGACTGACGTTGGAGACACAGAACAACAGGTTTGAGATAGTCGATTCGTAGATCTTACTGGTAGCCGGCGCGGCTACCTCGCATCGCATTGCGAGGTACACACCATCATACAATTGCTTAAAGACAAAATCAACAATCTGCCATCGTCTTCTCGAAAGAAGATGGGTAAGGTTAGGTCATTGTCTTTGAATCATATATGACCTAGGTTGATGAAGTAAGGTTAGGTTAGTGAAAAAACAAGTTTTTATGAGTTATTTTTTGGATATCGAGGACAATATGAACAAATAATTAGTGTTCACAATTAAATCTTCAGGAAAATCGAAGACGTAACTTATTCTGGTGGAAGAGATATGGCTTTTCAATTGCAGAAATAATCGGACAAAACTGAGTGTTGTTGTTGAGAAATATCGTGTTTGTAACACTCTTATTCAAATAAGGTCAGTACTTGAGTCGCCTCAGGAAGCATAATATGATATTGATGAAAATAAGTATGTCAGGAACTGACGGGTGCATATTCAGTTAGGAAGAGGAGGAAACCCTTTTTCACCTGCTCCCAGAAGCTCTCACCATTGCAAGGAATGTCTTGGACAAGAGAATTATGGGAGGAACAAGGATTTAACCTCCTTGAAACTTTCTCGAATACTGGAGTTCATTGGTGCTCTGGAGCTGGAGGACGAGCTGTAAATAGCCCCGATGAGGGCACAATAGACCTTGAGATCGCACTGGAATGTAACCTCTTTACCAATCTATAACTATATCATTCATCCAACTTCATCGTTCAGTTTGATCATCATTTTCGTGATTAAAAAAACCATCGATACATCTCACCCATCCCTAGACCTCGCCCAATTCGATCAAGGGATATTCAGCATTACGAAGACGGCATCGTTGGAGTCTCGATCTGATTTTTTATCTCTTTTTCCGGTTGCAAAGCCCGCGATCAGGTGGAATTAATGAGGCTTTTTACGATATGAACTGTGGCATTAGCGTAGGTTTTGTCGTTTGGGAATATCCGACGATGATAACATGTTTACGACCTATTTTGTGGATCGTCTGGGAATACGTTCCGGTCGACTTTCTTTTATCCAATTTTCATATTCATACAATGTATCTGGCTCGCTTTCTTTATTCGGAAGAAAATTGGAGAAAGGAAAATCCCTGTAGAATATGCTCAGCGATTTAAAATATAACCACAACTTTACGGCGAGCGCTATAAGTTTATGGAAATGAACACCAAAGACATGTGGTTACAACAGGATGGTTCACGTACCAAATAGCTCATGCTGTATTGCTCATTAGACATCAGTACCAACGATTTGAGGGTTCGAACCTCAAAAATTTCAATGCATCTCCAACACTTAGTTCGATTTTAATTGGAAGAGAGGAAGCTCTCAATGCAGAACTCCAATATCATAGGATTCCGTCTATTTATTTTTCCCATCCCAAAGCTGCTCGAACGAAATGAGCGATGCTTCCTCCGAATCAGCCCAAGTTTGCCTCCCAGATTCGACTTATTCAGTCGAAAATGATCTGAAATATTTCTCGCATAAATCGATAAAATGCCGAGACGAGGGCGTATAAATACTGGTTCGACTTGATGGGGCGAGAAATGTGAAGGTATACCCATTTTACGCGGTCAAGGATTCTGGGAAGACGATCAATGAGAAGGAGAGGTCGTCCTTCCATTCATAAAAATGGGATCTCGATTTTTGGCAAGGATGAAGGCGAGTCGTGTCCCATTTTCATTATTTTGTTCGACGTTGTTATGTTCATGTTGTTACGTAGCATAAGGTTTTCTGCGTAACACGAGGTTCTGAAGTTTATAAAAGAGTTATGTTTTCAAAACAATTCACGATACTTGTCAAAGAAATATTGGACAGTAGTGGTCGAAAAAATCTTCCATGACATTGGAACTGTTATCACAGAATTATTGGAATTTTTTCCATAGGTCGCTCGAATTTCATTCGGTTCTGGATACGCGATATGGATTAAATTTCGCATGATAGTCATCTAATCTTAAATTAGGTAAGAATCCCGGAATTCGAGATACCCAGCTGTAAGTCTGTAAATAATTGTATATTGACACCCTAAAAGTTGTCTCAAAACCCTCATATGGTAGAGTGTACGCAACTATTGAATTTCAAGGTCAAAGGTCACAAAAATTGGTTTTTTGCGCTTTTTTTGTAAATATCTCATTCCTTATATTTTTTTAATGAAAAGATTAATTCGTAATTTATTTGTTTTTTTCATCATGTAAGAAGTTATTAATATTAATAAGGTTAAAATTCAAATATAATTCCTATAATTTCATTAACCATTCTGCAATTATATGGCAGGTAAGTGTTGTTGAATGAATTAATACTGAATGAAAAGTGGATACGTTAGGAAAAAAATTAAAATATACTATAGTTAATGAAAATTGACAAATATTTATAATCATTGATTTATCGATATTCGATAGTTCATCAACTATACATATACCTACTCCATTCACTTTTATAAAGTATCGCGGTTTGCCATAAAATTTCGACACATTTCACCGCGTATATTTTTAAAATGTTAGGTTATGGACATTGCACTGTCAGATACGCCCACAACGTTGTCGTTTCTGCAAAAATCGTAGTAGTTACGTTTTTATCAAAATGTGCATTTACTTTGGGAAATTAATGAATTTGAGAAAATTTGTTAATTCAGAAGACATTTAAATAGGGGAAATACGTACAAAATGACATATATGGACAAAATGATATCATTGCATTGGGCTCACGCATCTTGTGCTGATGTTCCTAGAAGAACCAAGCGTTTCATTGGAGAACTTTGTCAGTAGTTGTGTAACTATAAGTAGAAAAATACAGTTGCCCATTGCCAGTATGTCATTTTGTCCATAGCATTCGGACAAAATGAATTTCGTTCATCCCAATTTATCTGAAAATATTTTATTTTTTGATACTTTCATTTCATAAAGGTTGATAAGATTTTGTGAAGAAAGGACCAAAGATCATGGTTGTAGAATATGACATTACTGTGATTCACTACTAACAAGTTATGCCTTTGAAATAAAACCCTATGTCATTTTGTACGTACTTCCCCTACATTTTTGCACTACCGGAAATACTCTAGCATGAAAATGTAGTAGTTCTACGAAGTCTGCGCCACAGTTGAATCTTCGAAGAACTAACTCCATTTACAAAGTTGAAAAAGAGTAAATAGAAAGTTGACTTGGCAATGTCGCTATATTTTCACGAGTGCCCACCTACGTCTGTTTTAAGTGAAAAAACTTGAAAAACCTAAATTATGGCTAACCGCGATACTTTTACTTTATAAAAGTGAATGGAGTATACATGGCGCGTTTTCGACCGGAGCCACCGGTTGAAGTGATGCTGGGACCTCGCGCTCTCCGCCCTCTATCTCGAAAATGGTTCACCGTATGAAAAAATTTTTCGAACAAAATTGGTAGAGAATTTTGTATTCTACAATATTGAAAATAGGAACGAATAGCAAAGAACCCATAGGAAATGAGATATTCACAAAAAAAGCGCAAAAACCGATTTTTGTGACCTTTGACCTTAAAATTCAATAGTTACGTACACGCTCCATATGTTAGTTTTGAGACAATTTTTAGGGGGCCAATATACAAGTATTCACAGACTCTTATCTGGGTATCTCGAATTCCGAGGTGAACTAATTGTAATGACTGGACTATGAAGCCATTGTCCATATAAATACGGAATTCCAACTAAGAATTCTCGGCTCAGAACTCGAAAAATACAGATATCGTGACACAACAATATAGCCCTCATCCAGGTAAAAGAGCGTTAAAAAATAATATTCTTCCAACTGAACATTGTCTTGTACAAAGTATTGATTTATCTAGAGTGGAAACGATGTGCATTCGAAATAAATCGACTGTTATTATATCTTTTGATGCATCTATTACCCTTATGCCGAACTAATGGAAACTGTTATTAATTCCTAGGAATTATCATTCGAGGTAACGCACAAACGACCAACGAGGTTGGAAATCTGATTTTGTGGTTATTGCTGTTCCATGTTGCGGTCAGATCAAATGGATTTGACATTTTGGTCGATTCAGGTCGTTTCTGGGAAGCTTTAACAATTTTAGTTTCAAATAAACGGTGATTTTTCAACAGCTATAATGGAAAATTTAAAAACCATTCACTGTTAACGTTGCGATTCACATCATCTTTGAAGAATTACGGTCTGATGATGCCACTAGCCTATACTCCGTACTAAACAGTAACTTTTTCTGGATGCATTGGTAGATCTTCTTATGCTTCTGGCTGATCTTCACTCCAAAATCTGCTCATAATCGTATCCATTGAACCAAAATGAGTGTCGTCGCTGAACACAATTTTTCGATAAAAAGTGGATCTTTTCATGAGCTCATTCACCAAAAATTCTGCGTTGTGTCGTTCGGCTTCAATTCTTCACCAGCTTTATTTTGAAAGACTTCACACCTAAATCCTTTCGCAAAGTTTTCCCCGTTGTGGAGTTACAGACGCCCAACTGGTGCGAACGGAGCCGAATCGATAATTGATGGATCCCACTTACACTGACCGATACAGCTGCGATATTGTCTTCAATTCGCACTGTACGTAAGCGTGTTGGTGGTTAAATGTCAACAATGGAATATTTGGTGCGAAATTAAGTCACAACAACCCGAATAGCCGCTTCAGTGGGTCGATTGAAGTGACCATAAATTGTGAGAAGCGCGCGATAAATTCTCTTAACAGAGCACGCATTTTGATAATGAATTTCAATAGTTTGCATGTGTTGATTACAATGCAGAAAACTCTCACAGCGAATTGTATTTGGAATTGAATCTGAAGTTAACGAAAGAATTGTGAAGATTTCTTTCAGACGTAGATAGAATTTCTATTACTTATACCCTTTGTGAATGCTTCCTTTTGTCGAATTCCGGAGGGAACTCATTCCCACCCAGGATTTGCAGGCACGTTTTCCTTAGTACAAAAAATATCAAAGTCAATTTGGGTAAACTTGAACAAGAACTGACAAGATTTCTTTGGATATTGGGGTGAGATCTGACGAGTATCCGGAATAATTCAATTTAAAAAACTTCACGCTGTTTCTTTCTCGTGAAAATATGAAAATCTTTTGAAACAACATGAAAATTCTGATTTCGGTATGTAGATCCTCGAGACTCGGTTATCTTCAATTGCAATTGGTGAAAGTGAAGTTAGTGAATAAAATTTGCAGAAAAAGGCATCAAAGTATTATAGAAGCAACAATAGTAACATTCTACAATGAATTTATTCGATGAATGAACAACTAATTAACATTTTCCTTCAGTTTATTATCATTATAAACGCTTCATGCTACACTTAAAACAATAATAAATTCATGGCCAAAACGGAAGTCAATTTTATGGGATAGAAAAGGATTATAAGCTAGTGTAGGGACCCTCGGTATAAAATATTCTTTCCATTAGGGTTTGCCTGCTACACGTGAATTTCTTGCCACAGTTAGAACGATTGAAGCCATCAAACGAACTTATTAGCATATATTTGCACGCCCTGTGAATTTTCTGATTTCGTATCGGTTACTTCTTGTCAGATGCCTTCACGATAAACATGTTTGAACATGGAGCTGGCTTGTGATAAAGCATAAGAATTATCGAAGAGTCCACAAACAATAATTTCATCCTCAAAATTATGTAGTAGTGTAGTGTTTTAAAGCTATTTGAACAAACCTAAGGAGAAACGACGAAAGTTGTTGAAAATCTAGAAATTGCCGGCTATATGTCTTGGATTTGGATTATTCTGGAAATAGAGCTCGAGAATGTGTCATTCTTTTTTTCTAGCTCTTATAGTTTGCGATAATTTGATAATCAATTTCGCTCACCAACTACATATCGACATAGTAAAGTGTCAGCATATCCTCGGATTGAAACTGACTCCTTCGCTATTTTGTTTCGTAATTTTAAGCAGGAATATGTTTTATCGAAATAGAGGATCCCGTTTCTAGGTCACAGAATAATAAAAATAATAATATGTTTCATATTCAGCAATGGCCTTCGGTTTAAGAAACATTCGACATTCTTCAGAATCGAAAAATTCACAAATATGGTTTAAAAAAAATTCACCTGAGAGCTGAATTGAAAAAACATGTCAGTTCATATATAAGGTTTCTTCAAAATAAAGAAAATTATTTGAACATAACTTTTATGCTTGATTTGAACGATCTTCATCGGAGCGAATAGGTCGACATTTCACTGAGTTCATTTCAGCAATTCCTTTCAACGACGATGATTCCAAATACTCCGTTTTTGGAAGGGTCATAATTCATCCAGTATATGAACTGATGCGGAAAGACAGTATAAACACATACGTTCGATTTAGTTATTTTATGGCAGTGAATATACCCCATCACGAAATTTATGTTGTAATATAATGGATGCTGAAGTAGCTACCCCATATAAAGTAGCTAAGGTTTGCGATAAAAGTATGAACGATGCGGTTGATCACGCAAGGGAACAAACATTACGGATAGCGGATGAAAATTTATGGACTTGCAATCTTTATACTTCTTCTGGTTTTCCTCAAGTTTCAACCGCAAACAGAGCTTCTCTACAGTCAACTTATGGATGATAAAAGATGTTTCGAAGGAAAGTTTTTGACCTTGCTGTGACAAATTCAAATGTGGCAGACAAATAATGTTGAACGACCTTGAGATTATACGTTGTTCACACCATACCTCATGTATAGATAATTCTATTCTATTCCATTCTTTGAGCTCTTATCGTGCTGCTTAAAAGCCCACCCTCTCTGGACAATTCCGAAGATTTCTGTACAAGACAAGTTTCTTCATTCATTATTCGAAATTTAGACATCGTGTCTTAGAGGTAATCTTGTAAGCATTCTGTATGAGGATTTGAAGATTATTTCCATTAAATATGGGCAAAGCCGAAATAAGTTTCTTTCACAAGCTCTACCCTGAAAAAAATTTATGTTGGTATCTGCTTCGAAATATTTCAGTAATGATTTCACCCTCCAGAATTGCATTGAAAACCCATAAAGAATGAAAGAACGATTTGTCAGGATAATGGGATGAATATTTCTAATTGAGTATCTCCTTTTATGGATGGTCATCCATAAGGGTTGCATTTCCGTGATAAATGTAACTTACCTCACGTTCTCATGTCGGCTCATATATATCTTCTTGAACTGGCTATCAGCACGATCTAAATCCTGCCGCATTTGTACTGCAACGTGCTCAGGCAGGACAGATAGCAGGAGTTGTTCCTTGAAGAATGAGAGATTATAATAACATTTTTTTTTGGTACGATACTAACCAAGAGATAAATGTTTTGGGCCAGATTTAGGACAGAACGAGTCTATGATGAATGTAAATATATTTTTTTCGGCCTTCTTTTTAATTCAGCTGCGAACACAAAATGGATATCTGAATATGGCTTCAAAACATGCAGATGGAAATCAATCTTTTGAATCTCTCAATTTCAAATAGAACGAAACCATTCCCCAAATGAATTATATCATTTCGTGCTTTGTGTTCCAGCTCAATCCAGAAAATGGAGCTTTTCGCGAAATAAAGGAACAATAAGGGGAAAACATATTGTCGTTCCGTTCGCAACAGGGTGAATCCCTTTCAATTCATTTTATTGCTCAATCTTCCCCTCAGAGAATCTTTGTCCCTTCTCTACATTCAATTTTCGTGTGGTTTACAGCTATTTAATTTGGCGTGGCTCTCCAGACAGTTGTTTTCCAGGATGAATCAAATTTAGGTCAGCGAAATTCAATTATTATACACCAATTGAACAGATTTTATCAATTCATCAGGAGATCTCCATGATTATTCAATCAAATTGACTGAAAATATGCGTAGTGTGTTCTTCTACAGTAGAATGAACGGATGGAATGAT
The DNA here is from genome assembly GCA_910592335.1 of Adalia bipunctata. Taxonomy (NCBI): domain Eukaryota; kingdom Metazoa; phylum Arthropoda; class Insecta; order Coleoptera; family Coccinellidae; genus Adalia; species Adalia bipunctata. The sequence goes on from OU342950.1 coordinate 22,834,234, forward strand.
GAAATTGGAAATAATCTCACCTGTTCCGCACTCTGCTCCTCAATGACAAGCTTAACTTCCAAAGATTGACGTGTCTCGAGGAAAGCCGTTCGCTTCTGCTTGTCTTCAATCACGTACCAGGTTAATCCCAGGATTATCGTCGTTACAACTAGCAGGAAATTCGCAGAATACTGGAAGAGAAAGAAATTTCATGTAGGTTTGTTTTTTCCAGTAAATCCTGCTGATTTGATATTGCACGTGGTGACAATTTATTATAATTGTGAAAAGTTCTTCTTGGATTTTGGGATCGTGGAAGGAATTATTTGGTTCATTTAATTTAGTGAACTTTTCAGCTGTCGTTCTGCTCAAACTAGTGCTTTATCGTTCCGACTGTTTTATGTGAAGCACCCTGTATAGACAAGTTTCGGTGAAATGATTCCTACAGGTGAGTTTTAGCTTCTGCAAGAAAAAGTGTCATATTCAAAGAAAGCCTGCATATCCTTTGATCGAAACCAGTTCCTTCGCCATTTTGTTTCCTTATTTGAAACAGGAATTTTTGAGGATACGTGCCTAAGAAGGATTTTATGGTGAAGTTTGGTATGGAAATAATTGTTTTCGAACCAATTCAAGTTTTTATATTTCAAATGATCATAACTCCCGTTTCCGTCATCCCATCCAAATTATGATATACAGGGTGGCCACTTTTTCAATGGCATTGTATTGGTAACTTTTAAACCATAAGAGTTAGAAGATCGGTCAAATGGAGAAAAAGTTTATTCATAGAAGCATTGTCAAGCAGTTCAAACAAATCGAGATTATCAGGGCCGGTTTTTGAGATATCTTAAGAAAAGTAAATTCTGTCATTTTGATTTTTATTTTTTTCTCACTTTATTTCGAATACATATTACCAAAAAATGTTACAGGAATTTTTTATTCGACAGTAAATTATCCTCAAAATGACATAATCAGATTTCGTATCCAACGTTTCGTTCTTCCTGGGCCACCCTCAACCCTATTTTTTTCAATACGGACCTGCATATTTTATGACACTTTTCGAAATAGTTTTTAACGCTGAATTCAACGATATATCATACAATGTCATTCAAAGTTGATTTTACAAAATGGTGGAAATTTCGAACACTTACGTCATTAATGTTCATCATTTTTCTTCGAATAATCATTTCATTTGTCTTTCATTCAATGATAGTTTCGTTTAATTATTATGAATTAGGTTTTTCACCTCTTGAAATTTGTAAGTAATTAATACGTAACAGAATCAAAGCAAGAAACAAGTAATAATATAAGTATAATATAAGTAATAATGATAATCTCGATTTGTTTGAACTGCTTGACAATGCTTCTATATATGCAACTTTTTCCCCATTTGACCGACCTTCTAACTCTTATGGTTTAAAAGTTACCAATACAATGCCATTGAAAAAGTGGCCACCCTGTATAGGTACCTATACAGGGTGAGTCTTTGACTTGTACATATATTTTAACTGAAGATTCTTGAGGTCAAAAGAAACCTTTTTTTCATTTTCCATTTTTCCGAATTCGGCTCTGTTAAAAAGATATAGCCATTTGAAAAAATTGTACTAACTACGGCCCTGAAACGATCTTCTGGAATTGATGCAAAGTTCATATTTCTCGTTTGAAATTGAGTTTATACATTTGAGGAATACTCGAGTACTAACCTTATTCGAATAAGAATGTTAAAAACACGATATTTCTTAACAAAAACAGTAAGTTTCATTCCATTTTATCTGAAACTAGAAAGCCATAGGTATTTATTCCACCAAAATAAGTTCCTCCTTCGATTTACATTAAGATTAGTTTGTGAGGACTAATAACTTGTTTATATTCTCCTCTTTCTCCCAAAACTATCTCAAAAAGAATTGATTTTTACACTAATCGAACATAACTCCACTGAATTAGGTCAAATGATTAGAGTTCAATGACCTAACCTAACCCATCGAATCATATTCTATGAACTCTTATCATAGAACGTTTGAGAAGACGATGCCAGATTGTGTTGATTTTCTGCACAACGAAGCAATAGGTCCTCTATCATTAACGGATGAACTAACGCAAAGGCACCAGTTTTGTTTACTTTTCGCTGATGGCGTCTTGTCGTGCCTCTTTGGAAATGTTCTGATTCTCGCCGATAGAGCGCTACGATCTTAATACGCAAGACCGTTGATCTGTGGCTGTTGAAGTAAGAATGCGTAAAGCATTGCGTAAAGCGGCTTGATGGAGATTTGTCGATTTGTTTATTCACAGTGGAGAATGCTATAAGTTGATGTGAAAAGATTATCAGTGAAAGTGAATTTATGTGATAATAACCGTGAAGTTAGTTTATAAAATTCCAAGAGGATATTGTTTAGAAACATCGACACAGATTATCAGGTACCTAATACCTATCATAGTATTTTTCATCAATTTCAATTTAATACGTGATTTTTATGGAATATTCATCATTAATATCCGAATTTTGTATTCCATTGACAAAAGTTATTAAACATTCTTATTAATTTGAGCTATTCTGTGATATTGAAAAGCCATGGTTCCATCTAGATTTTTCTTATGATTTTTTATTTTTTTCGTCAAGTTTTTCAGGGTAAAATTGGGAATAACTCGAAAACGACGCGTTTTATTGAAAAAACTTATGAATACTTTTATTTTCTAAACCGATTGGTTCTTTCGAAAATATGAACCGTTTATCTTTTTCAAGTGGTTTTATAGTATTTTTTCGTGTATTCATAAGTTGGCTACGCTGTAACTTTTATACCGGGAGGAATATTGAATAAGTTTTGATTTGGAAATATGCATCATGAAGAGAGTGAATACTTCACCGAAATTCAGTTCATTCGAAATAACGGTTCCGAAGATATAAACAGAAAAGTGTTTTTTTCATGGATTTTCGACACCCTGTATCTTCCAAACGAAACCGAATTTTGAAAAATGGTGTTGAAAGAAAGTGTTTCGTTTGATGAGAGGAATCTACAGTTAAAATATTTGTACAAGTCAAAGACTCACCCTGTATATTCGTGAATATTCGTGATCAGCAATGTCCATAGTATCTCTGTATAAAATGAAATCAACTTCGAAAATCTCCACTTTTTGAATGAAAAATCATCAATGGGAAAGCCCCCTGAAAGCCTATATTTGTCAGCAACAATAAGAAGTCCCCGACAATTTTATCAGTTTTATGTTTTCTAACCGTTCAGGTCTTCAACCCTTCGAATCCATAATAATACGCCCTTTGCTTATGCCTTAGTTTTGATTTTGGCCTTTCAAATGACAATTTTGCAAAAATCGAAATTTGAAATTTTAAAAACTCCTGTCTCTGTCATCCAATCCAAATCATGTTTGTATATTCGTGATCAGCAATGTCCGATTTATCACCATGAAAGATACAAACTTAAAATTATTCACCTTTCGATTTCTTCGACTTTTTTCTACCTACAGTAGATGTATCGATGATTTGGTCGACTATAATTCTCAATTCAGCGTTCTTCACACATTGAATAAAAACACTGGCCCAGAAGTTAATGAGCCCACTATAAAACCGGAAAAGTACATCTAATAGAGAAAATAAAGGATTTAATACCCATAAAAATTCTTTTACATTCTCATTCTTCTCTAGTCTCTCCATCTAATACTTTGTTCATGAATCCCTGAGGTAACACTGCTCGAAAATATATTCTACTCAGAACACACTGAGGCGGAAAGGAAGTGAAATTCAATGGAAATATACATTTGACAGATTTGCTTGTTTGGGAAATGTTTTCCTTAAATATTTTTTCGACGTGAAATATTTCCCAAGAGAGAATTATCGTGAAAGATGTGGGTTTTCTGAATTGGTCGTGTTTTCATGATTCTAGATTTGAGAAACTTTCTAGCGATCTGAATCATCAAAAATTTTCACGAAGAACGGAATTCGATTCAGTTTCCTATCCAATGAAAAGTGATTCGAAATCATTCCATTTCTCTATTTGACACTGACACCTCATTTCGTCATCAAATAAAGAGACTATGAATTTTTGAGAATAAGTGGATTTCAACTTCTGGAAACTCTCCAAGATGGAAGCACAAGTGAATCATCCACATGAGAGAGCGGACTCAATTAAATAAGACGAGATCACAGCGAGAGCTAAGGAGCTACTCAGAGAAAATCCAAAGAAAAATGGGCACTAGTCAGGCTTTAGAGGAAAAGCAGCAAGCTCTAGTCAGTTCATAAATGTTTATGTGACTGAGAAGCTTAGGATGAGAATAAAAGGCTCGGTTATTGTGTCGACGGATTTTTCATATGAGAGCAAGAGAATTTCAATTAACCTTATTTCAGTTGTTCCCGAGAACACAATTTTTAGAAATTGTACTTGGGAATTTGCGAAGTAAAAAATTCATATTTGGGCGAATGATTTTCTCGAATTTAGACTGAATTCTACATCCATTTGTCCATGATAATTGTAAGAAATCATTCGATATCCACTATCAAATTTCAAAATGACAACCAGAGAATATTCAATTGAAATAGAATACTCTTCCACACTTGGATAGAACATCTATACTCCATTCACTTTTATAATGTATCCCCGATGGCCATGATTTAGGTTTATCAGGTTTTTTTACTCAGAACTGACGCAGGTTGGTACTGGTTGAATGTCAAATGATTCTCAGAGACGTCGCCAATGCTTATTTCTGTAGTACCCTAGGTAATGGAAATGAATTAGTTCATCTTAAAATTAAAATTTTAAAATCATTCTATGTAAGAATATTCCAAACGTGTGGAATAGAGGCAGACACATAAATTAAAAATTTCGACGGGCGGAAACAGTTAAGAGCTTTGATAAACAAGTTCAAGGGTCTTGTATTCCAAGGGGTCGTGATCCACGGGAGAGCAAGCAGCGGTTTTTTTTTTCATCAGATTTTATGGTTTTTCAACCAATAGTGTAAGACCACGTCGTCTCAAACAAATTCCTTCTAGAATATTCCAAGGGGACGAAGAGTCAGGGGAGACTTCGCTTTAAATAGGGAAATTTTCGGGAATTAAGGGAGTTCCGACAGTGGCGTGAAGTGAAGAAGCACGAGTCGTGCATGAGAAGGGAAAATGCGAATTGAATCGTAGGAAGTACCTGGGTTAAATGGAAGTAAAATTCGGTCGGTTCTCCAAAATATTTTAATGTAACTTAAAGGAAATTCAGAAGAAAATCAATTGGTTTTAAGTGATTAACAGCAAGTGTTTTCGCGAGTGTTTGGTCTGGTAAGAGAGAACTCTTTTATAACTAAATGGGAATTTTTGACAATTTTGAGTAGGAAGGTACAAAAAGGTACTACGTCACTCTCCATTATTTTTATTTGTTTTTGTTCTATTGGTTTTTTTTTATTTACTGTTCTGTTCTTGAAAAGGTCGAGAAATAACACTTTTATTTTTCATTGAATGTAGAAGAGAATATTTTTGTAATTTGATATATTGTTAATATTAATGAGAAGGTCTTTTTTTTTCATCCCCTCTCAGAAAAGGATTTGATTTTTCATAAGACCTTGCGTTTGCTCAAGGCACGAATCCAGATTTCCTTTCGGCTGGAAAAGTGCACAGGTTTTAAACGGTAAGATATCTCATAATTTATTTGCGGTAACAGGTGTGTTTGGAAACACCCCCGCAGGTATTACATTTCTATTTACTCTTTTTTACTTTGTAACTGGGGTTAGTTCTTGATTTAACAGTGACACTCGTACTAGTGAATTATCGGCAATGTCAAATGATTCCCAGAGACGTTGCCAATGCTTATTTCTATATACTCTTCTTCAACCTCGTAAATGGAGTTGGTTTTTTCAAGGTGACACAGGTTTCGTAGTAGGCACGACTACATTTTCATACTGGAGTATTTCAAGTTGTGCAAAAAGGTATTTAAATGTGTTCGTTGGCTTATTTCTTGAGAATTTTGGAAAGTGGGTAATTCCATAGTTCCGTCTGTTCATTTGAGAGTTTTCTATCGGGTTATTCGAGTACTTTCATTCATTTTTCAGTAAAATTCCTACACTCGATTCTTGATTTCCGTAAAATAAAATAGCATACCTGAGTCTTTCAACCATGCTCATTTTCGTGACTTTTTTCAGTATTAACCAAGAAAAAAGTTTCTTCAGCATTCGCCAGGTCTTTGGAATTATTGAATTCACATAATATTTTCTTAAATCCATTATTTTCCCGAAGTAAATAGACATTTCGATAAATACGTAATTTACTACGACTTCTATGTAGGAAGGACAACGCTGCTCATTTCTGACAGAAGAATGACTATAACCAATGAGAGAAATGGACTCGCAAAGATCTAATTCCAGAAGTAAATCGCCGGAACGTGCTGCTACCGCAGAAGGAAAATGACAGACCGGTTTCTCGCTTCTTAGCCGTCATCAGTGTCACATATCCCCTCTTACGGTAACAACCAAATGAAACGGCAGACCTTATATTACTCTAAACCAGGAACTCCTGAATACTATGTAATACTACAGTGTCCCACCTAGCGGGTAAATGTCTACGTTTCATCCCAGACGTTCCTTCGAAAATTAGATCCTTACGTACATTCATTTCATCCTACGGTATTTCGCAAGTACTTACTTTGAAGTCTCATGCAGTTCACCGTGGATGGTTGAATACGCCCGTTCGTACGGTTCGGATCCCGCAAGTATAATAATAAAAATAGGAATATTCGCGTCCGTTAGGACCGTCCACTAGGGACATATAATCAATGAGAGAAATGGACTCGCAAAGATCTAATTCAAGAAGCAAATCGCCGGAACGTGCTGCTACCGCAGAAGGAAAATGACAGACCGGTTTCTGGCTTCTTAGCCGTCATCAGCTCTTACTATGTGTCTTGTCTTTGTCTGACTACCTTTATCTGACCATAACATAACAGGTACAGAATATACACGGTGAAATGTGTCATAATTTCATGGCCAACCGGTAAAAAATATAGGAGTGGTTAGAGTATATACCTATTGGTTTATATTAGTTGTGCATATAGGTTGTGGAATGTGATTTTCCCAAAAAAAGAATTAAGAAAAATATAAAACCTGCAAGAATTTGATTCAAACGAGGAACATTTTATAGAGAGATCCAGAACAATAAGTGAAAGAAGAAAGAACTGTTTTGCAATCAAAACAAAAACTATCCACATTATAAGCATACCCAATGGGACAAATAATGATCTTCAACGAAATTAGTAACAGGGAAAATTGATCACAAATTCGAGGGAGATTTCCACCATATTGGTTCCCTATAGAACCTCAGTGCAATTTGTAGCATTCAAACTAATTATCCCTCTAGAGAGCATAACATGATTTCTGCAAATAAGATGATTAGAGTCAATCACGAGACGCAGCTGGAATACATTATGCAGGAGTGATAGATGAAAGGGAATATCAATGTTCTAGGAGAAACAATGCTGATATTCATAATGTTTCGTCATTGTTTAATGAAACATGATAAATGTCATTACAAACTCCGGCTTTTATGTGATCTTAAGAATTGGTTTTTCCATGCATCATAATTTTTAACGTTGATTCTTGAAGGAGGTTCAACTTCAAGGTTTAAACTGGAATAAGACAGGCCTGTGTCACTGTTTGAAGTTTTAAAGCTGTTCGTTCTGGACAGCAGAGGAATAAAACACTACGTGCTTTGCACCGGGAATCAAATTACCCCAGTAATTTTTTTTATGGCAAGAATAACTGTTAGAAAATGAAGGAGAGATTAATTTTCATTTCCCTCCACTTAATTTCGAGATTATTTCCGACTGCAATTCCTCATTTTCATCTCAAAGTCCTGGATTTGGTCAACTAGATTAGAAAATTGAATGAAACTACATCGAACATCGAAGTGCTCATCTATATTCATTGATGAGGAAATACTGAGATTTGTTTGATCTCAGTTTTCTAGCTCTTGCATCCGGTTGTTATCTTTTTGTATCAAATATGCAAGTGATCCAAATCATTCTAGCATGAGCTTGAAAAATTCATAGAAAAAGTTATTTCAGGAAGTTGACGTTTATAATATGTTTATGAACGAATATCTTCCTTTATTTTTTAGCATTTTCTCTGAGTCAGGATTATTGGAGTTCAAATGAAAATCTCAATTTCCTCGCAATTCCAAACGCTGTCCGTTGAACTTCTGCAAGAGTGAACATGGACCCATTTACTTTCAGGACATTCAATCGTAAAAATTTAAAATTGATTGCAACTCGATTTCTCCTGCCGACTGTTTGAAAGAAGACACCATTAGTTTTGAGAAGGTTATTTTCCAAGATTTATATTTTACTTTTCTCTCCATGATTTTGGGATGAGAAATTTATAGATTTTTATCACTTTTCGTTATTCTTTCGAAATCATTGAACAAAAATCGTTTTGCCCCTCCAGAATTGCGTAGGGTTTACATAAATCAAAGCACTTCAGAACTCCCTAGGATGCACTCCGTAGCGACAATTGATAATTGAATAACTTAAGGCTTTATTGATACATGGAGTAGTGGACAAGACGGAGATGTCCTATTGTTATAAGTGTTGTGAACCGAATAGTCCAGACGAACTTCGTAATCAGATTAGGACCCTAGTGGAATAACTGAATAGAAATGTGGTCATCCCAAGCAATCACTGACCCTTCTCCCTTGTTGTTCGATGATATCTACAACTGTACTCGGAGCTCGTTAAAAGTTCTATCCGATTTTTTTTTGCAAAACCCTATACATAGATGACATGATTGGGACGAAGAAAATTTTTCACCGATTCAAGTCAAAGCAATCTCTATTTTAAGATATTTTCCCGAAGACCGACATGAAGAATCCCCACAAAAAACAGAAAGTGCTATTACGATTGATTTCGGAATATCAGCAAAAAACGGTGGCTTGAGATGGTGCTTCAACAACATAAGTTGAAGCGAGATGATCGGCACACAATTTTGGAAGGAAATGTAGTAACGCTAATGAAAATTCGATTTGAGTAGATTCTATGCAGTCGATTTCATATAAACTTTGTGAAACAGTGGTTAGAAATCGTAAAAATCTACATAATACATAAAATCCTAAATATACCATTTTATGACAGATTCAAGATCATTCGGATACTTAAGAGTCTTTCGCCTTCAATGTAAAAAACGTATACCGCCAGATGGCTGTGCATTGCATTAATTTTTATTCATTGGATTATTCAGCTCAATAGAACAAATGTTGGGGCACAGGGAATATAACTAGAAATACTACCCTGAACTAGATATCATACTGCCTGTTTAATTTGGGTTAATACTCTCTTTTTCCTTTATCAGTCATCTGGGAGGAGATACCTGCGGGGCGTGTCATTTAAAAGAAATTCAATTCCATGTTAAAATCCATAATTGTTATTAACAATTGATTTTCACTAATCGACAAACCTCAATGACTTGTCTTTGAGAAAAATGAATATTTATCATTTCGAATAGAAAAATTCAAGGAAATAAATTTCGCGAAAACAACACATTCTTGTATCTAATATCATTTACAAAAAAACCGGTAAATTCTAAAAGAAAAAGGAGATAGACATTGCATTAACTAAATGAAAGACTTCAATACTGAAATGAAAAAACACAAAAATATTTGTTAGTTTTGATGGTGAATGTTGAAAAATAACCAAAAATGATGAGGAATATCCTTTTCATGCATTTAATACTTATAAAAATTTTTTTTATTATTTTTATCTTTATACACTCATACATCCCTTCATCAATCGGAAAAAATAAATCGTTTCTGACTCCCTTTTCTTCAGGAATGTAGACCCTTAAGTATCCGAATGTTGGAAAACTCAAAACGGATAGAAACCAACTTTTCAGGAGATTTATGGCAGATTTGTCAGAAATCACGAAATAAGGAGAAATTGTGGCTCTCTTGCGAACCGCAGAGATATCAGAACGATTAATGAAGCTCTTTGCATTAATTAATCTAGGTTTGTCTTGGGTCGTGAGCATTGAGGTTAACGTTGCGTGGAAAATGAAATGGAAAACGGATTTATGTTGTTTCTGCAAGAGTTATGTTGCTTTCTTCGATATTGATGTCTGGGTTGGGAGAAACAGGGAATTATTCTAATTAATTTGAGTTAGAGTGATTAGAAATCCATTTCCATTCGCCAATCCTCAATTACTCTAAGTTTTCACATGTGAAAAGTTCGACTTGTGATATCCCGGAATTCTTAGATACAACTATACTAACTGACAAAGAAACTGCAACACCCAGAAGGAGCAGTTTAAATTTTGAATGTTTTTTTGGTAAAACATAGATGACAGAGCAAGGAGTGAATGATTGAAATTAGGAGAAAAAAAAACGAAGGGAAACAATTTTTTTAACGAATTTGTTGATGTTTGCCCACCGCGATTATCTATACACTCCCCAAGAGGTCTTGGCGTGGATGCAATAAGATGGTCTTTTTCTTCTTGAGGGATTCTATTCCAAGCTACGTGTACTTCATGTCTCAGAGCCGCCAAAGTCGGGGGGGCTGGGGTAAATTTCCGAGCCTTCTACCCATGATGTCCCAAACATGCTCTATGGGCGAAAAATCGGGAGATCTGGACGGCCATAGCAAAAGATTCACATGGAACGCTTCAAAAAAGTTTGAACAAACTCTGGCAATATGAGGTCGACCATTATCTTGCTGAAATATCGGATTCTCGAGCCAGTTAAGGTAAGGGAGAACATATGGCTCCACTATATTTTGAAGGTAACGCAGCGCTGTCATGTTCCCTCGAATAAAGACTAAAGGTGACTTACTTGCATGCGCAATAGCATCCCACACCATAACGCCTACTGTCCGGTGTACATGACGCTCAACATCAAACTGTGGTTCACGTTTTTCTCCCCGACGTCGTCTAACCCTTCTTCGGCCATTATGTGCACCCTAGGAGAATCGAGATTCATCAGAAAAGACGACGTGATGTCATGCCTCATTTCCAATATTGACGTTATCTGCACCACCGTAATTGTTGCCGGCGATGCTCAACCGTCAGAGGTAACACAAGATGGGGTCGATAATGCTGCTGTCCAAATGACCTCATCCGGCCGTAAACCATTCGGACAGTTAAAGGATGTCCTTGTTCTCATAACCACTCATCAGCCAAAAATCGAGTTATCGCAAATCGGTATCTAAATGCCATAAATCTTAGACGTCGATCTTGAACTTTATCGTGCCCCTTTGACGTCCAGTGCCTACTCTTCTTCGATTTTGGACATTATCAAACCACGCTTGACAACATCTCATAATAGTAGTTGGATTTCTGTTCGTAAAGTTAGCGATTTCAAATTCACTTAGCTGGCGAAAAACACCGCGTACACGTGCTCTAGGCATTTTAACAACAACTAAACATCGACTTTAGATCTGCTCGAACAGCTGGTTTGTTGTTAAATTTAAAAAATTTGCAAAAAACGACTACAATATTTAATTGAAAGAAGTAAGACACAAATCATTTGTCACTATAAATAATAACAAATGAAATGTTAATACGAACTAGGTCTCCCATACCTTTCACCTAATCAGACCGAATGGTCTAACGTCAACTGAGAATCGCACCGACTGCAGTTTCGTCCCACTTAGGTCTCATCAGGGTGGAATATCCTTAAGTTGACTCTGGATGGAAAATCTGTTCGTCAAGATATGGATATCTGTCACGCATTATTTCAAAATGAATATTAATGAGCGACATCTATCCACCTTCAGAAAAGACTTCCCTCTCGGTGATTGAGTGAACAATAAAGGAAACTTTCTTCCAAATTGCAAGACCAGATTGTGAATTTCAACGTTGATAACGTGAAAAATCAATTCACCTGGGAAGCGCGGAGACGTTCGCAGTTTGTAGGTTTTTTTTCAAAACCCAAAAAAGTAGAAATATAATAAATAGATAATGATTATATCACACGAAGATACAAACAGAAAAGTGTTTTTCTCATGGATTTTCGACACCATGTATCTTCCAAACGAAAACGATTTTTGAAAAATGTTATGGGAAAAAAGTGTTTCGTTTGACGAGAGGAATCTACATTTAAAATATATGTACAAGTCAAAGACTCACCCTGTATAATAACTGACAAAGAAACTGCAATACCCAGAAAGAGCTGTTTGAATTTCAAACTTTTTTTGGTAAAACGTAGATAGTATAGGTTTTTTTCATGTAAACTTTTTTTGTTACTCAAATATTGTAGAAATATAATAAAAAATGATATAAAACCACTTGAGCGGTAAGGCGCTACCTATTCAATTGAAAGAAATAAAACACAAATCATTTGCCACAATAAATAATAACAAATGAAATGTGAATACGAACAAGGTCTCCCATACCGTTCACCCCATCAGACCGAATGGTCCAACGTCAACTGAGAATCGCACCGACTGCAGTTTCGACCTATTAGGACTCATCAAGGTGGAATATCCTAAAGTTGACGCTGGATGGAAAATCTTTTCGTCAAGATATGGAGTTCGTATTCACATTACATTTGTTATTATTTATAGTGGCAAATTGATTTGTGTCTTATTTCTTTCAATTTAATAGGTAGCGCCTTACCGCTCAAGGGATTTTATATCATTATTTATTATATTTCTACAATATTTGAGTAACAAAAAAAGTTTACATGAAAAAAACCTATACTATCTACGTTTTACCAAAAAAAGTTTGAAATTCAAACAGCTCTTTCTGGGTATTGCGGTTTCTTTGTCAGTTATTATACAGGGTGAGTCTTTGACTTGTACATATATTTTAAATGTAGATTCCTCTCGTCAAACGAAACACTTTTTTCTCTTAACATTTTTCAAAAATCGTTTTCGTTTGGAAGATACAGGGTGTCGAAAATCCATGAGAAAAACACTTTTCTGTTTGTATCTTCGGAACCGTTATTTCAAATGAACTGAATTTTGGTTGATTTTTTACTCTATTCATGGTGCATATTCCTCAATCGAAACTTATTCAATAAATTTCCTTGTTTGAAAGTTACAGGGTGGTCGACTCATAAATTCATGCCAAAACACTATCAAATCACTTGAAAAGGATGAACGGTTCATATTTTCGAAAAAATCAACCATTTTAGAGAATAAAAGTATTCCTATATTTTTTCAATAATACGCGTCGTTTTCGAGTTATTCCTAAATGAATACGAAGAAATTTGAGGAAAAAATCATGAATTTCATAAAAAATCTGAATGTTTCCCTGGATTAAATATCATCGAATATTGTTTCCTCTCTGGTCTCTCAACAAATTAACAATGTTGTCGATGTTTATCAACTGAATTCCGAGAAGCATGAAATTACAGTTTATAAGCAAGTTTCTATTAAAAATTTATTGATACCCGTCCTGCAGGCAAATCTTCTTAACAATATCCTCTTGGAATTTTTAATCGACCCTACACGGTCTTCACATCACAAATCACATTAATCACCTGTTTGCTTTATTCTCTGCAAGTAAATAAATAAATCAAATCCATGTAGAAAGGTTATCGCGTTTAAGCGTCGTTCATTGTAACACAGACTGGACTCTGGAGACACAGAACAACTTCTTGTCTTGTCTTGCGTGGCGGCTACATCGCACTCGCAGGCGGCAGCGCACCGCGACTGAATCGGCGAGAATCAGAACTACTCGTTTGGCATTTCCAAAGAGCAATGCGTAGAAGCCTTTAGCGAAAAGTAAACAAAACTAGTGCCTCTGTGATAGTTCTTCCGTTAACGATAGGGGACGTTCTGCTTTCTTGAGTTCGCCTATACCATTGTTGAAGAGAAAATCGGCAATCTGGCATCGTCTTCTCTAGAATTCCGTGATATATCACAGAGGAGATGGATTAGGTTAGGTCATTGACCTCGAATCAGATGACTTTGATTAATGGAGTTAGGATAGGTTAGTGAGAAACTAATTTTTATAAGATAGTTTCAGGGTATCGAGGCAAATATGAACAAATTATTAGTGTTTACAAACTAATCTTCAGGATAATCGAAGAAGGAACTTATTTTGGTGTGACAAATATGGCATTTCAATTGCAGAAATGATGGGACAAAACTTAGCGTTTTTGTTAGGAAATATCGTGTTTGTAACATTCTTATTCGAATAAGGTTAGTGCTTGAGTAATTTCTAAATGGATCACCCAGAATATCTAATAATCACATCAATTTCAATTGAAAAATATGAACTTTGAGGTGTTTGTAGAGAATAATATCAGGCACGCATTTAGCACAATTTTTTTTTTTCAAATGGCTTTAACCGAGCCGAATTCGGAAAAATGGATAATTAAAAAAAGGTTTCTTTAGGCCTCAAGAATCCACAGTTAAAATATATGTACAAGTCAAAGACTCACCCTGTATTTCATGAAAATATTCCTTATAAGCTGAAAGCAGAAAGCGGCCCTGTTTCAGAATCTATTTTCTCGGCAACCACTTGCGAGTTGCGACGTTGTGACGTATTTGATATCAACATTGAAATTATGGTGATCAGTTTGTCTAGTTTTCATATCACCAGATAATCATAAAGTTGGTACATTCGGTTATTTTCCACACAATCTTTTTAGAACACTTAGATATTCAATATGATGATGACTCATTAAACTCAATGAAACTGTGGATTCTATTTTCTATTACATTAAAAGGATCCTCATTCCTCATATGTCTCATTCAGTTACCGGGTAGGAGCTTGCAGTACAATGAGATTCTGACAAAGAGTAGGTACCTACTCTTTGATTCTGAAGTATCTCACAGGTCACATTTCCTAACATGCAGATGTAGGGGAGGCAGATAAAGTATGACCTCCAGCGCTGCTGTGGGAATCGTATTGCCGGCTTCGGTTACACCTACACAAATAAGCCGTTGCTGTGTAGTGTGTCTGCAGACGATTTTGTGTGGTGACCTCTTCTGTTTTCGTCCACTATTCAATTATTCACTATTTTAAGTGCATGTTGTATTTTAAGGAGAATGAGGAAACCTTCCCCAATCTATAGCTTTCACAGCGCTAACACCAGAAATGAGTTCGAATATTCACCACAGTATCAATATATCGAATTATTTAATCATTTACCGAAATGCATTAAAACTCTAAGGCTCGAAGAATTCAAGAAGAATATTATGGCCTTATTAATTAAGTATTGTTTTTATACGGTTGCTGATTATAATTGTCAGTGATCTGTTCCCATTTTCAATACTTTCACAGGGTGAGTCTTTGACTTGTACATATATTTTAACTGATGATTCTTGAAGTCAAAAGGAACCTTTTTTTCATTTTCCATTTTTCCGAATTCGGCTCTGTTGAAGAGATATAGCCATTTGAAAAAATTTGGCTCATTACGTCTCTGATATAATTCTCTGGAATTGATGCAAAAATCATATTTCTCGATTGAAATTGAGTTGATACATCTAGGAAATACTCAAGTACTAACCTTGTTCGAATCAGCATGTTAAAATCACCATATTCTTCAATAAAAGTACTCACTCAATATAGTCCGATTATTACTGCAATTGAAACGCCATGTTTATCCCACCAAAATAAGTTCTTCCTTCGATTTTCATTAAGATTAGTTTGTCAGCACTTATAACTTGTTCATATTTTCCTATCTCCCAAAAGTATCTCAAAAGAATTGTTTTTACACTGATCGAACATAACTCCATTAAATCAGGTCATAGAATTCGAGGTCAATGACCTAACCCAACCCATTTAATCATATTTTATGAAAGCTATCATAGAACTTTGGAAAGACGATGCCAGACTGTGTTGATTTTCTCTGTAAACAAGGAAACGGTACCAAAGATGCAGTACGTCCTCCATCATTAACGTTTGAACTAATGCAAAGGCGAACCATTGTTCTATAGACCGAACAGTTGGTCTGTGGTTTTTGATGAAAGCACGCGTGTGTATAGCGGCTTGATGGAAATTTGTCGATTTGTTAATTCATACATAATACCACTAGAGATGAAATTTTGCCGGCAAAATTTCTCGATTGTAAAATGAAAGTTTGTTGCTTTCGGCAATTTCTCGAATGACATTTGTATCAAGATCACGAGCCGTCAGGCGAGTGATTTTGGAAAAATGTCATGAGCGAAATTGCCGAGAAGCAACAAACTTGAATATTACAAGAGAGAAATTTTACCTGCTTAAATTTCATCTCGAGTGGTATTCGACATGACTATTTCACGAGAAAATGTGTCTGAAGATGGTCACATTGGGCTTCTATTGCGCTATTTGACAAATAAGTATTCATCATAGATCAACTAAACGTTGTTTGTTTTCTCTATGGTATTAATTCCCGAAGCTATCTATGAATTTGAGAAACGTCAATAGTATATTTCATTACCAGTCCAGAAAGTAAGCTTTTTCCGTGCGCGCGCGATGTGTTCCCGTGTGAGGCGGAGCCGAACACGGGAACTCGTGCAAGCACGGAAAAAGCCTTTCTGGACGTGTAATGAACGATATTTTTCATTACACCTCTCTGAAAACAATAACACGGGAAAAATTTTCAGCAGAAAGCATTTCGATATTGTGAAACAATAATTATTCAAAACACTGACATCTACTGTCACGCAATCGTTGCTCTGTGTCTCTGCATAGGAATCATAGGACGTATCTATGCCTCAGTGCACCGTAAAACTTTTTGCGGTGCGGCCGCACGGAAAAGAGTCATTTTCGATGTTCTAAATCTACATGTTGTGATAGGGTTTTCTGTGCGGTGTAATGAAAAAATTTTTTCGTAAGTAATATCACAGAATACCTAACTACACAGAAGCGTCAGTAAGCGTCGGCACTTTGATCTTCAAGGGGCAAATTTTCGTGACCTTCATTCTCTGTTAGGTAGTACATATGTCACTTTTGAGCGGCAAATTTGATTTGAATGGTCAATGGTTCACATAACAAAGGATTTTTAGTTTTTGATCTATCAACAATCAGAATCATACCGAAAAAAAACAAACTTCAGCGGTCCATCGGGAAGTTGAAATTTAATTTTGACATATGTACTACCTATCATGGCACAAGCGTCATCACACAGAGTGACGCTTCTGTGTAGTTAGGTATTCTGTGGTAATATCATAAGCACAGAATACCTAACTACACAGAAGCGTCACTCTATGTGATGACGCTTGTGCCATGCTAGGTAGTACATATATGTCAAAATTAAATTTAAACTTCCCGATGGACCGCTGAAGTTTGTTTTTTTTTTGGTATGATTCAGATTGTTGATAAATCAAAAACTAAAAATCCTTTGTTATGTAAACCATTGACTAGTCAAATCAAATTTGCCGCTCAAAAGTGACATATGTACTACCTAACAGAGAATGAAGGTCACGAAAATTTGCCCCTTGAAGATCAAAGTGCCGACGCTTACTGACGCTTCTGTGTAGTTAGGTATTCTGTGTCATAAGTGCATCCAATTTTTCCGAAAAAAATGGAAAAAACACGTTGCTAAGTAATATTTTAACAATAAGAAGCATGAGTGCTCTGGTGGCAACAAAAATCCGAGTCGAAGACGAGGATTTTTGTACCTGCACGAATGCTTTTTGTTAAAAAAATATTGCTTTGCATTGTGTTTTCGATTTTTTTCACAGGAAAAATTAGATGCACGAATGGTATTTGACAAGACTATTTCAAGAGTAACAGATTATTCTGGATGCATTATGTATGTATTATTAATTTTCGTTGACAACAACTGTCAAGTTTTGCCGCGGGTAAACCCGAAAAAACTGCTGACAGCTGCTGACAAACAGTTTTTCCATCTAGAAACCATTTGTGATTCAAAATTGCGCGTTTCTGATTGGTGGAAATTAAGACGAGGGAAATAGTCGCTGAAAAACCAACTTGTTGGTTTTGCCGATGTGAATGTTTTATCGATGAGAAACGAGTGTTGCTAAGGAAACTTCCTCACTGAAAATGGAATGAGTGGAATAGTCACAGTAAAGAGTGTGAACTGTTGATGTGAGAAGATTTTCAGTGATAGTGAATTCATGTGATAATTACCGTGTCGAGTTTATAAAATTCCAAGAGGATGTTGTTTAGATAGAAACATCGCCACAGATCGTGTAGTGTTATTATGTTAAGTAGGTATTCATTTTGCATTAATTTCAATTCAATAGGTGCTTACTGCTTTGTATGGGATATTCTGCACCATTATTATCCGAATTTTGTATTCCATTGACATTTTAGTCTTCACAAAGTTGATAAACATATTGCTAACATTATTACCTTGTATAGAGTTCATCAATTCAAACCATTCTGTGATATTGAAAAGCCAGGGTTGCATCTAGATTTTCCTTATGATTTTTAATGTTTTCGTCAAATTTTATCGGGTGAAATTGGGAATAACTCGAAAACGACGCGTTTCATTGAAAAAACTTATGAATACTTATGAATTTTAAAAAACGGTATGAAAAAAAAAGTGAGGAATCTATAGTTGAAATATATGTACAAGTCAAAGA
The DNA here is from genome assembly GCA_910592335.1 of Adalia bipunctata. Lineage (NCBI taxonomy): Eukaryota > Metazoa > Arthropoda > Insecta > Coleoptera > Coccinellidae > Adalia > Adalia bipunctata. Next base: position 22,852,653 of record OU342950.1, read on the forward strand.
CTCACCCTGTATCTTTTTTTCTGACTTATCTTATACATGAATGTTATTTGCCTTAGAGGATCAATGAAAGTATATAATATTATTATTATACGACGCATTGGTGATAATGGGGTGTACTATAGAAATGTAGGACCAGAGCAAAAGATCAAAGATAGATCATTAATTCGAATTTCCCTCTAAGGCTGAAATCTGTTGATTGTAATCCTTCCTCAGAAAAAGAAAACCCTAATATCCAACAATTTCCGCTGAACGTTGATTGAAAATAAATCCCTGATCTTCCAATACCCCGAAACGAAGAACTAAGAGACGGAATATTCCCGAATCGAGCCATATAAATCCGTATCTTCCTCCTATCTTTTCACAGTCCGCTAATCCACTTCCCATTATTGCAGGCATCAATGGCATTACATAGATGGGGGATGTCGGGAAAATTACGTGTAATAACAATGAAGACCAGATATTCCATTAATTGTGGAGCAGCTGGACTGAACGTAGGAGCGCCATATACTCTAACCATTAATTCCGATAGACAGCACGTAACTAGTGTTTCTTGCAGTTAATTAACAACTTAATCAATTTGCTTTCTGCGGTGAATGTTAGATGTTGGTCTCTTGTACACAGTGCTATTACTGAGAATGCAACTGAGGGGATCCAGTAGAAGATAATGGACTTAATTCAAACAGATTTTTCAGTTGAAAGATTTTTTTACTCTTCTATTTTGCCTTATTCGACACTGTTGAAAAAATTGAGGAATAGCTATTCTTGATAAGACATGAGGGCAACTACATCCCAGATACAATTTTGTGGTTTGAATGGATAAGTATATCTCAATTTTTAATTCTTATTCGGGAATAAGTGAAAGTTTTCAGTCCTTATTCGATTTGAATTGTGGAACATTAACAGTAAGTTTGATTCAACATTATAGACCACGATAATGTCCCATTTGTATCTTCCAATTGCATTTCATAATCGTATTGATTACAATGATTTGTAATTTGATTGACTGTTTTTGTTCACATCTTTTAAGGTCAGTTGGAAGTTCTGAAAAATTCAACCGATAGAATATTTTGATATCAAAGAAATTTTTTCGAAAATTTCGAACGCCATATTATTTATCATCTGGAATAATTCAAGTCCATGGAAGCGCAAAAGTTTGTCGATATAGACATAGCAATAACCTCGAGAACTGGAACGATCCGGAAAATTCCGCTCATTTCCCGTTTCACCACCATAATGAAAATTCTGAATGAATGAAAACTGGGTAATCCTTGCCAGGATTGAGGTCGACGTTAGTCCGTTCCCAAAAATTTCTCCCGCTGATTGCTCCACGAACACTCCGTTAAGTCATCGATTTTTCTCACAAAGCCAACCTAGTAATTTTGAATTTCCACTGAGGATGAAAATGGCGAAATGCATTTGTCGTGTCGAACGGAAATTAAACATTCTGATGCTATCGACATCCAAATTGCCCGTTCAAATGCTCTAAAATTGCTGTGCTGTGGAAGACAGTGATGGAGAGTTTTGGCAGGATGGTGCTACATCACTATATTCATGGATTCAAGTTTCTAATGCGTCAGCCGTAACAGTAGGAAGGGCTTATAGTACATAATGGTAGCTTATGCAAAACAGAGTAACATGAGGTTTTTTTCAACGTAAATTATGTTAGTAAATCAGGACCAAGATCAAGACGTACGAAATTCAAATTATGTTGTGTGCTGAATTCAAATTTCATATGATTTCTAACCTTACCTCGAAGTAAGCAGGGATATAAAGTTATCCTTCGACCACAAGTATCTAGAACGCTATACAATAGTTTTTTATACAAATAAGATTGACTTACCTCTTCAAAAGTGTTGTAGTTGATCCCAGAGGCCCCATACAGAATTATTCCATAAGAGATACTGGTGCCAATGCTGAACATGATACAGTATCGCAACCTCAGTGGCAGGGTGATGTAGATCAGGAAATTGAGCAGCAGAACCCATTCCAAGCTATGCCTCGAAAAGAAGAAGAACTGCGCGTTTGCCAGATGCCAGCAGATATGTGGTATAAGTCCCCAGAACAGGTTATTATTGTACCCTTTCCTGCAGAGTACCAGCAGGAAAATATGGAGCAGTAGAAATCCTACCAGTGCTGACAGTTCGACTATATCTTCGTCACCAATCACACAAAGCACATTTAGACCGCTCAGGATAGAGCCAACGATGAAACTTTCCATACCAGTTCGTTTTTGTCTGAGGCTGAAGTTTTCGTACAGACATTCTAAGGATGGGTCTTTGAAATAACTGAAAATTAGTAATCTCCTGCCGGTTTTAGCTGCAGTCTGGGCCACCTTTGCACTCAGTTCTTCCATATTGATTGTATTTTTGATTAAACGAGGTTTGAAATGTCAGGAGATTGCATTGGGAAGCAGGAGAGTCTTTCACTTATTGTACTCTGTGAAAAAATTGACTTTGGTATTTGGTAATCTTTCACTTTCGTTAACATAAACTGAGAGAGGTTGGGAATGATTTAGATTGAAAATGTGGAAATTATAAAGAGGTATTCACAGAAAACCTTCAGCTTCCTAGAGCTCTTTTCTACATTTGTTCATCGGTAAAATACAAGGAGATCTTATACAGGGTGAGTCTTTGACTTGTACATATATTTTAACTGAAGTTTCTTGAGGTCAAAAGAAACCTTTTTTTCATTTTCCATTTTTCCGAATTCGGCTATGTGTAAAAGATTTTGCTGACTACGCCTCTGAAATGATCTTCTGAAATTGATGCAAAGTTCATATTTCTCGATAGAAATTGAGTTTATACATTTAGGAAATACTCAAGTACTAACCTTATTGGAATAAAAATGTTGCGAAGATGATAATTACAACAAAAACAGTTAGTTTCATCGGATTATATCTGCAACTAAAAAGCCACATTTCTCACACCAAAATAAGTTCCTTCTTCGATTTTTCTGCAGATAAGTTTATAAACAATTATAACTTGTTCATATTTTCCTCGGAATTCCCAAACAATATCATGAAAAAAGACTTTTCACTCAGATCATCAGAATTTATTATTAAACAACCTAACTTCATCTATTTTGTATCGATTCTCTGAATGTTTGCACAGAAATTTCAAGAAGATGTTGTCAGCTTGCTGATATTTTCATTGAGGTTGAGAATTTGTTACGAAACATAGTATAAATCACGAAAAACTTGTGTACCGTGGTATAAATATCTATGAATTCTGCCGTTTCCATCATAAATCGACTTTATTGCCAAATTTCACCACGCATGCGTAGATCGAAAACCGAAAGATTGGTTATCTGGAGGCCAACTATAAACAATGACAAACCAGAGTCTCTGAACAAACTGTAAACATTATGTGAAGTTCTGAACACATTCAGTGAATTATTGTTCCAATGTGATTATTATGTGACGTGAATTAATATAATCTTAACCGTGTCGAGTTTATAAAATTCCAAGAGGATATTGTTTAGATAGAAACATCGACACAGATTATGAGGTATCATTTTATTTTTCATTAATTTTCATTTAATGAGTAGTTTGTATCGATATTCATCATTCATAACTATGAATTTTCAATAGAAACTGTGCGTGTCAATTCCTCCTTGGTGTTCAATTTTATCTCCCACATTTGTGGGATTTTATTATTAAAATACCTCGACAAACTTGATAAATATTGTGACAACATTGTAAACTCGTTTGAAGCCCTAAGAAGGAATAATATTCGATGATATTTAATTCAGAGACGCATTCAGATTATTCTGGAAATTAATGATTTTTTCGCCGAATTTCTCCGGGTAAAATTGGAAATAACTCGAAAACGACGCATTTTATTGAATAGAGTGAAAACTCAACCAAAATTCAGTTCATTCGAAATAACGGTCGCGACACCCTGTATCTTCGAAACCAAACCGAATCTCGAAAAATGGTATAGAAAAAAGTGTTTCGTTTGATGATAGGAATCTAGAGTTAGAATATATGTACAAGTCAAAGACTCACCCTGTATTGTATTCTGAGAGGTATAGATTCAATACCCTAGTGTGATTTATGGTCTAAGCTCAAGCCATGGAAGACGAGATAAAAACTGTAGGGTGCATTAGTTATATCGTGTGTGGAACGATCAGGTCTCGAGTTACCTAAGCGCAAATACCTAAACCTGGCACGTTACGATTACAGCTCACCGTTGAACGCACCCTATCTACTACCGGTGAAATTCCATTACAAAACACAATTTATAATTAAGTCGTAATATTCTAGCTTCCAGCTAAAATTCGATATTTTGTTCTCAGAATCTCCCATCGTATTGCATTAACTTTATTTTCGTGTCACCTGTACGTACATCGATCGCTGTCGTTAGGCATTATCTTCTTGCGAAGTGTTTCCATCGATTTTCTTTCAGCTGAGGGTTTTTTGGATAGTCCGGCAATGTCAACGGTTCAAGGGGAAATGTGATAGTGCAGTATTACGTGAACTCGTATTTGGGAGAAATACGCACAAAATGACATAGGCATCATAATTTGAGTTTGGAGGTATCACACGACCTGAGTGGCTTCTATTAACCTCTGAAAACTTGCAAGCGCTACTCTTGTTCTATAGATCCACGAGTTTTTTTCATTGCGCCAAATTTTTTTAATAAATGGCCAGTTTTTACTTTTTCTTCATTTATGTTGGATTCATTTCAAACTTTACTTATTTGTCATTGTATTCACGAAGCTTTTTTATGTTGAATAAACTCTTTGTATTCCTTCGATATACCTATTTCTATTTTTAAAACGCTACCTATCTGGACAAAATAACATATAGAGTGAACTGACATAATGACAATATTGCAGCTGAATTAACAGTATCTACCCGACAGAAGCAAGAAAATTTCATTTCAAGCTTCATCAGCAAACAAAGATCCAGGATTTGTCTTAGCGTATTAAGAACAAAAACATTCATCAATGCCTTATGAAGGCGATGCATGTTATCATACTCTTACTTCCTATGAGGAGATTTCTCCAGTCCCTAAAGAACGATTTATAAGTGAACAAGGCAAACGTGTGCCAAAGACTCGACAAAAGTAGGTACTCGATTTTAACTTCCACACCTAATATGATTTAAATAAAATAAAAAAAGAGCCCACATCTCCTCCAAAGAGAGGGACATAAAACCCTAGGGCATAATGAAGACAACAAAGAATAAAATGTTGTCAGCAACTATCGAGATGATGAAGACAAAAGACAAGACTGATTCCTATGCATAAATTGCTTGCATTGGGCTCACGAATTTGTACTTATGTTTCTAGAAGACCATGCGTTTCGTTTATGAACTTAATCAGTATTTTTGTTGTAACTATAGTTGCAACACTACTGTTGCCTGTATGTCATTTTGTCCATAGCATCATATGGACAAAATGAATTTTTGTTTATCCCGATTCATCAAAGAATATTTTATTTCTTGTTACTTCTATTTCGAAAATGTAGGTTTGTTTTCGGTCGTCGAGGAACATGACCTTCGATTTGGCTATCAAACCTATATTTCACGTCTATCGTCTTGCTGCAGTTCTCTCAAAAACCAATAAAATCCAAACTGTCTATAGTGTCTATATACAGTTTATTTAGAATCCTCACACAATAATCTACACTTGAACATTATACGTCTTATACAAATCATTTAACTAGACACTACATAACTACACGTTCATTTATCCGCATTTACTGAACTTCGCGAGATGAAAAAAACAACTTAACGCTGAACAAATGAATTGATCTCATAACGTCTCGAAGTCTTATTCCGTCTATCTCCGTCAAAATTCTCTACCGACTTCCCGACTAACAATCAAGTATCCCGCTAACTATCATCTAACTGACTCCTCACTAACTGACCTCACTACCCCAATTATGCCCTTTACATTAATTCCTGGTTCTTAAGCCAATGAAATGAACACATGCCGAGTGTATTATAAATTATCCCTAGACCACCTAGGGATGAAAAGCTACAAAGAAATACTTGAGCCTATAAATTGGTCTATTCATCCTGTTCCACGAAAGGGCAAAAATTGTTAAATCTCAAATTGCAGTTGGGGACTCTATTCAATTTAAAGAAAAAATTTTCAAATTCAGAGTTCGAACAGCTCACACATGTTAGTCATCAAATGCAAATCAGAAATGTCACGCTTATCTTGGAGACAGAACTCAATAAATTTTAGAGAAGATACCAACGACTTAAGCGGATTTTATGACTGCGTTATCTCTAGAATGGTATGCTAGAGATACATGGGCGCCCGCAGGAGAGGGTCAGGGGGGGCCTCCCCCCCAAAGATTTTGATGGCCTCATTGTTTTACAGCACAACACCCTCAATATTGCTCTCTAGTCTTTATTTGGCTCTTCCTGAGAATAATTCCTGCAGGTTTCTGCGGGCACCCATGTAGAGATACAGAAGATGAAGAGAACTGAGAAGAAAACAAGAGTGAAGATTGATTGTCCACTGGCTAATCTACAATTCGTGAGACCACCACATTGGGGTTTGATTCTATAGAGATAGACTGTGTCATGACGTGTCTGTGACATTATACCTGTGACGTTGACATGCGTCAGAATCTGAGGTTTGATTTCGGCCATTTTATTTCCCACGTGTAATAGGATTGAATATGTTGAAAATTGTAATTTATGAGGAATCCGATGGTCCGATCTAAGGCCCAAACTATTTTGATTTTATTTTTTAGTAATCAACGTGACCATAACGAGGTAATAATCGGGAACCATCCAATGTATTATATGTTTCTATCAATGTTTTAGTCTTGAAAAAAGAACTACCAAACTTCCGAAACTTTGACGAAGTTATAAAGAATATTGAAAGAAATAAGACACAAATCATTTCCCACTGTAAACAATGAAAAATGAAATGTGAATACGAACTAGGTCTCCGATACTGTTCACCCCATCAGACCGAATGATCCAACGTCAACTGAGAATCGCACCGACTGCAGTTTCGTCCTATTTAGGACTCATCAGGGTGGAATATCCCAAAGTCGACGCTGGATGGAAAGTCTTTTCGTCAAGATATGGATATCGGTCGTGCATTATGTCGGATGACTATTAATGAGCGACATCTATCCACCTTCAGAAAAGACCCCCCCTCGGTGACTGAATGAACAATAAAGGAAACTTTCTTCCAAATTGCAACACCAGATTGTGGATTTCAACGTTAAAAACGCCATCAATTCACCTGGGAAGCGCGGAGACGTTCGCAGTTTGTAGGTTTTTCAAAACCCAAAAAAGTATAAATATGATAAAATCATTTGGTGTTGCAATTTGGAAGAAAGTTTCCTTTATTGTTCATTCAGTCACCGAGGGGGGGTCTTTTCTGAAGGTGGATAGATGTCGCTCATTAATAGTCATCCGACATAATGCACGACCGATATCCATATCTTGACGAAAAGACTTTCCATCCAGCGTCGACTTTGGGATATTCCACCCTGATGAGTCCTAAATAGGACGAAACTGCAGTCGGTGCGATTCTCAGTTGACGTTGGATCATTCGGTCTGATGGGGTGAACAGTATCGGAGACCTAGTTCGTATTCACATTTCATTTTTCATTGTTTACAGTGGGAAATGATTTGTGTCTTATTTCTTTCAATCGAATAGGTAGCGCCTTACCGCTCAAATGATTTTATCATATTTATACTTTTTTGGGTTTTGAAAAACCTACAAACTGCGAACGTCTCCGCGCTTCCCAGGTGAATTGATGGCGTTTTTAACGTTGAAATTCACAATCTGGTGTTGCAATTTGGAAGAAAGTTTCCTTTATTGTTCATTCAGTCACCGAGGGGGGTCTTTTCTGAAGGTGGATAGATGTCGCTCATTAATAGTCATCCGACATAATGCACGACCGATATCCATATCTTGACGAAAAGACTTTCCATCCAGCGTCGACTTTGGGATATTCCACCCTGATGAGTCCTAAATAGGACGAAACTGCAGTCGGTGCGATTCTCAGTTGACGTTGGATCGTTCGGTCTGATGGGGTGAACAGTATCGGAGACCTAGTTCGTATTCACATTTCATTTTTCATTGTTTACAGTGGGAAATGATTTGTGTCTTATTTCTTTCAATCGAATAGGTAGCGCCTTACCGCTTAAATGATTTTATCATATTATAAAGAATACTTAATTTGTCCAATTCCCTAAGACACCGTATTCAATTCAACAATATAAAGCATCCCACACACGAAATTCAGAAATATGAGAGAAACTTAACAATTATTCACAATAGGGATGTTGACTATTTTTTGGAAATGATTTTAATTTGTAGATAAGCCCTATACAAACACGAGAAAAATATTTTCATAAAAAAATATAGCAAATACCGATAAAAATGCGTAAATAAAAATAGTTTTCAAATTTCCCGCTGAAACGAAGTGATTATGATGACGTCACTATACGGTAAACAGACTTCGCCGTCTGTCAAAGCGAACTGATCTTGTGTGATTTCTTTCGAACAAATCGTTTGCGTATCAACAAATAATCGTGAAATAGTTCGCTGGTAATACGTTTTACTCTCTTCTGTTCTTCGTTAGTTCGTACTCGTGATGACAGTAGGGTTATAGGTTAGGTTGTTTACAGAACAGTGACGTCACATATTCTCATTCGTGTTTGCAGTCACGTGATAAACGGTAATATCTTACACATTTTAAATCGATTTTATTTTATTTAACGAGAGTAATTAGATCACTAAAATATTTTATTAGTATTTCAAAAACTACCTTCAATGTGGAAAACCTCAATTTATATGAATTTGCAACATGTGTCAACATCCCTATTGATGGGAATTCTATAAAGAAATGACCAAAGATCAGGTGTGGATATGACATATTACTGTGATTCGCTAATAAAAAGTTATGCCTGAAATAAAACCGTCATTTTGTACGTACTTTCCCTACTCTTTGTGAAGGAAATAATCAATAAACAGGGTGGACTCAATTCGTTGTCTTTTTTCTGTTCTGGATGATTCAAAAAAGCACTTTCGGGTCGATTCAGTAGGCTGGCATCATCAAAGTTGTAAAATAAGGAGCATTCGATTGAAATCGTGGTCTAGTACGTATTACGAAGTGGATCGTTTTGGAAGCAATTAACTGAAGGTCTATGTGAGTTGTTGATGATGCACCATGGATGTCCCTATTTTGTATCTCATGAACCCAGGTGATTTTTCATTTGATATTCAAAAACTCAAATAATCTTCCCAAATTTAAAAAGAAATACATTCAGAGAAGCCTCAAGATCGTAATTTATGTATTATATCAAAACCGCCGCCTTCACCATTTTGCATCAAGTATATAGGCACTTATATAGGTACTGCTTGGGCACAAATCTCCTTTGAATAATTGAATATCGAGGATATGCCACGTAGTATTATCTCTGTGTCAACCACATCTAGACAGCTCGAAAGGTTATCAACATCTCAGTTTTCCAGACGAAGGCTCGAAACTATATCATCAAGAAAATTAGGCACACAAAAGACTGTTTATCCAAAGCAATTCAGTCGTAGCAGCTTATATAATCTGCCTTCTGCTTCTCTACTAATTTCACATAAATGCGTCTTCATTGTTCAGAGCGGCGGGGCGTTGAATTTCCTCTTCCATTTTCTAGTTTCAGCTGAGGATATAAAATGATTGATATCTTCATAAGATGCTTGCTTAACGATTCTGGTATGAATATTTCATAGGTTTTCCGATGACATATATGATGAATTGTGTCGTCGAGTGTAGTTGTTTCTTGAGTCCTCTGTGATTTTTGCAATGGATCCTAAGATTTTCTGTATATCAGGAGAAGATCCTTATTCCTCTGAGATTTGCGGCAGATAGGTTCAGATCACGGAGTTGAATTTTTCTCGTGAACTCTGTACTGAATCCATGAAATTTTTAAGAGTGAACTCTGACCAATGTGAATTATTAGATAACCAGAAAGCCACACTCTGGTTGACCTTATAAACTGCTCCACGAAAGTTAGGGAATTACAGGAATGTTGGGACTGTTTCGAAAGTTTTCATTTTTTTCAGCAATATATTGAATACAAGCAGCTTCGCCCGAGTAGAAATTTGTTTTCATGCGGCGGTTTCATCTTCAACACTTCAACCTGCAATATCTTTCGATGTACTCGTTGTAATTGTATGATGTGAGGGACAATTCCGTTCTAAATTAAATACTGGGGATAAATAACGTATTAGGTTGGATGAGGATCGATACCCAATTCATAAAAACACACTCCCAAATAGTGCATAATTTTGGAAAACATAAACAGGTAATAGAAGGTCAATCTTGAGAGATAGATATATGCTATCGCGGACTTCTTTGTAGAACTATTCGAGAGGTATATTTCCGTCGTACATTGTATCCACGTAAGTCTTACGGTTTTTGCAGCGCACGTGGAAATAGCTGATCATGAAAGGTATGAAAAGTATAGCCAATGTCACTCAGGGATAATGTAGCTTTCTAAGGGTGAGAGAATTTCTGAAATCGATCCAGTAGTTTTTGAGCCTAGTCGTATCATACACACAAAAAAACAAATCTCTCCTCATTATAATATTAGTATAAATAAGATATCTCACTTATCTAAACCATTTATCCATAAGCCTAACAGTTTCGAGTGAATATTCATCTTTAGTACCTATTTGAAGTACAAACTAAGTTCACTCAAAATGAAAGCTCAGTAAAGAGTTTGGCCTCCTTGAATTTCTGAAATCGATCCAGTAGTTTTTGAGCCTAGTCGTATCAAACACACAAAAAAACAAATCTTTCCTCATTATAATATTAGTATAAATAAGGAATCTCACTTATCTAAACCATTTATTCATAAGCCTAACAGTTTCATGTGAATATTCAGCTTCAGTACCTATTTGAAGTTCAAACTAAGTTCACTCAAAATGAAAGCTCAGTAAAGAGTTTGGCCTCCTTGAATTTCTGAAATCGATCCAGTAGTTTTTGAGCCTAGTCGTATCAAACACACAAAAAACAAATCTGTCCTCATTATAATATTAGTATAAATAAGGAATCCCACTTATCTAAACCATTTATTCATAAGCCTAACAGTTTCGAGTGAATATTCATCTTTAGTACCTATTTGAAGTACAAACTAAGTTCACTCAAAATCAAAGCTCAGTAAAGAGATTGGCCTCCTTGAATTTCTGAAATCGATCCAGTAGTTTTTGAGCCTAGTCGTATCAAACACACAGAAAAACAAATCTTTCCTCATTATAATATTAGTATAAATAAGGAATCTCACTTATCTAAACCATTTATCCATAAGCGTAACAGTTTCGAGTGAATAATCATCTTTAGTACCTATTTGAAGTACAAACTAAGTTCACTCAAAATGAAAGCTCAGTAAAGAGTTTGGCCTCCTTGAATTTCTGAAATCGATCCAGTAGTTTTTGAGCCTAGTCGTATCAAACATACAAAAAAACAAATCTTTCCTCATTATAATATTAGTATAAATAAGGAATCTCACTTATCTAAACCATTTAATCATAAGCCTAACAATTTCGAGTGAATATTCATCTTTAGTACCTATTTGAAGTACAAACTAAGTTCACTCAAAATGAAAGCTCAGTAAAGAGTTTGGCCTTCTTGAACATTTGGTTGTTTATGAATGAACATTTGGTGGACAAGAATCCACAACCAGTGGCGGATCCAGCTCTCGAGAAAGGGGGGGGGTCACGGTCAGGTGGATTACATAGCCGCCAATTGATTTTTTTTATCAAACACACAAGATTTGAGGGTTCGTCCAGTCCAGGGGGGGGGTCATGACCCCCATGACCCCCCTCTGGATCCGCGCTTGTCCACAACATTTGAAACGGTCACAAAATTTCACATCTCACACGTCGAAGCAAAATGGTGAATGCGTCGGTGTTAAAAACCAGACTTTTTACTGACTTATGTAAAAAATGTCGACTTACAAACAATTTTTTCGACAATGTAGAGACTCGAATCATAAGGAAATTCGAACTTGCCTTATGGAAAATACAAACAGATGGTGGACAAAAATCGGCAAATTTTGAAACAAAATTTTCTGAACTTCCTATACTTTTGTGGGGCAGTAAATTTTATTCTCTTAGCGATTAACTTTTTTATCATCTTCAGGACAGCTGAAAAAAGAAGTAGAAATTTCTCAAAAATCTTGTGTTCCCTGAAAAAATTGCAGACAAGGAAGGTTTTCAATTGATTGGCTATTTTCGAGGAATTACATGTTCAATGTTGAGTGATTCCAAAGACATTGTGGCCCAGTAAAAAGTGCCTTAATGGGGTCCATCGTCAAAATAAGCAGCAGTACGAGATTTCACATAGCATGAAATTCCTGGTTCTAAACACAGTGATTTTCGACACCTTGTCTTATATCATATTGTAAGAGATTTATTTCTTGTTTTAACAAACCATTTTATTCAACTATTTAGGTAGGGTCGAATTTCAAATAACGTGTTTTAAAATACATATGTCCGAATATACAGGGCGTCATATTTCAACTGAAGAGTTAAGTGTTTTTCTGGTGAAACCGGAAGTACAGTAGTCACAAAGAATATGTCATCCGATGGGTTATGCCTCATTGTGATAAATATAGTCTTTTTCGTTTTGAAGAAATTTGTTTGATCCCTTTCTTCATCACATCCCTTCGTATGAATAAATTGAAAGGAAATGCTAAACATAACATTCACTCAAAAACCCAGTATGCGATATTTTTTTAAGGACGAATATTCGAACCTTTTCGAAATTTATTTTTCCTTAATATTATTCTTTTATCGGACCATTCGTCCGACAGAAATTTCCGAAAGTGAAAGATTCCCTTCAAAATTTTCCAATGAAAAAAGAAAACTCAGCAACATCGACTAGCCTTGAAGTCAAACATCTCAGCTCGACCCTCCTACCGTCGCGACTTCATAACACCAAATCACACGTGAACACATAACCTAACGTTTCTTACGGTCATATCGATTGAACAGAGCCGGCCGTTTCGTGCGCGTTCGCTCTTTCCGGAACCCGGATTCGAAGCTCACTGCTACTGGGAATCACCGCCACCCGGAGCCCTACGGTGCAGTGCCGGGGGGCGTGCGCAAAGGGCACACTGACACAGAGGCGATCTGATGCATCCTGGAGTTCGTAAATCCTTTGGGGAGGTTAAGGGGCGAGGGGGTGCCTTTGGCGGGATCGGGTTCGAACGATTATGACGAAGATTGAAATTTGCCGAAATTTAATTAGACGGATTGATTGAGCGGGATTTTGGGAGAGTGTGAGGAAGGGTATGGAGGAGCTTGGGTCTTGCTGTTAGATGTTTGGATGGAATTCCTTCGGGCTTTTGTTACATATTCGGATCCAGTCTTTTACACAATCTCTCAGACCTATTTTTCTAATTTCACCGTGGGGAACTGTCTGAAAAGGCAATCACAATTATGCACTAGTTAAGTCTAGAAATATTCCTAGTCCTAGTTTATCCTCCTCAAGTATTTGAATTATTACTTCGGTAAATTGATGTAGTGCTGACTGGGATGACCTACCTCCAAAGTATCCATATTGTGAACTATTAAAAAAACTACATTAATTCAAAAACACATCTAATCTATCACAAAAATAATAGTCGAATATTTTGGAGGAACTTGATAGCAAACTTATTGGCGTTTAACTATCCATCAAAGTTATATCTCCTTTTTTATACGGGGTGAGTCTATTACTTGTACATATATTTTAACTGAAGATTCTTGAGGTGAAAAGAAACCTTTTTTTCATTTTCCATTTTTCCGAATTCGGCTGTGTTAAAAAGATATAGCCATTTGAAAAAAAAATTGGGCTCTTTACGTTCCTGAAATGATACTGTGGAATTGATTCAAAGTTCATATTTCTCGTTTGAAATTGAGTTTATACATTCAGGGAATACCCAAGTACTAACCTTATTCGAATAAGAATGTTAAAAACACGATATTTCTTAACAAAAACAGTAAGTTTTATTCGATTATATCTGCAACTAAAAAGCCATATTTATTTCACCAAAATGAGTTTCTCCTTCGATTCACATTAAGTTTAGTTTGTGGGCACTAATAACTTGTTTATATTCTCCTCTTTCTCCCAAAACTATCTCAAAAAGAGTTGTTTTCACGCTTATCGAACATAACTCCATTAAGTAAAGTCAAATGATTAGAGGTCAATGGCCTAACCTAAACCATCGAACCATATTCTATGAACTCTATCATAGAACGTTTGAGGAGACGATGCCAGATTGTGTTGATTTACTCCACAAGGAAGCAATAGTTCCTCTATCATTAACGGATGAACTAACGCAAAGGCACTAGTTTTGTTTACTTTTGGCTGATGGCGTCTTGTCGTGCCTCTTTGGATATGTTCTGATTCTCGCCGATCGAGCGCTACGATCTTAATGCGCAAGACCAACCGTTGTTCAGTAAACCGAACAGTGGAACAGTTGTTCTGTGGTTGTTGAAGTAAGCATGCGTAAAGCGACTTGATGGAGATTTGTCGATTTGTTTATTCACAGTGGAGAATTCGAAAAGTTGATGTGAAAAGATTATCAGTGGGAGTGAATTAATGTGATTATAACCGCGAAGTGAGTTTATAAAATTTCAAGAGGATATTGTTTAGATAGAAACATCGCCACAGATTATCAGGTACCTATGATAGTATTTTTCATTAATTTTAATTTAATACGTGATTTGTATGGAATATTCATCATTAATATCCGAATTTTGTATTCCATTGACATTTTATTCTTGACAATGTTGATAAACATTCTGACAACATTGTTACCTTGTATAGAGTTTATTAATTTGAGCCATTTTCTGATATTGAAAAGCCAGGGTTGCATCTAGATTTTTCGTATGATTTTTGATTTTTTCGTCAAATTTTATCGGGTAAAATTGGGAATAACTCGAAAACGACGCGTTTTATTGAAAAAACTTAGGAATACTCTTATTTTCTAAACCGATTGGTTCTTTAGAAAATATGAACCGTTTATCTTTTTCAAGTAGTTTTATAGTATTTTTTTGTGGATTCATGAGTTGGCTACTGTGTAACTTTCATACCGGAAGGAATATTGAATTAGTTTTGATTTGGAAATATGCATCATAAAGGGAGTGAATACTTCACCAAAATTCAGTTCATTTGAAATAACGGTTCCGAAGATATAAACGGAAATGTGTTTTTTTCATGGATTTTCGATAACCTGTATCTTCCAAACGAAACTGAATTATGAAAAATGGTATAGGAATAAAGTGTTTCGTTTGATGAGAGGAATCTACAGTTATAATATATGTACAAGTCAAAGACTCACCCTGTATAATGATTTGATTAAAGCAAACTTCAATCTACTATAGAAAATATTCCACATTTGAAGGAACTATTCATAATGTACGATGAAACATGTTTAATTTCATCAGTGCATAATTTTATCACATTGATTTGCACACCATCAACGCCACTGAAAAATTTAGTTTTCATTTTCGAACTTATTTTCACTTTTTCCTCTGAATCAGTTGGTTTCAGAAATAAAGATTGATTGTTGTATGGCTCCCTGCAGAGAAAAGGAACATCATCTAGAACTTTCAACAATTTAGGTATCTTCAAAAAAAAAATTCATTATATTCTTCAGCAACTTCGAGTGGCTGACCTTTTTTTAAACTATTTTTTCCCTTTATTTCCTCACATATGGACCACATGGCTCTATTTTTATCGTCTGAACATTGTTTCACATTATTATAGTAATTAACTCTAGCTTGAAATAATAAACTATCATATCTGCGTTTTCCTTCATCTTATAAAGATTTGAAACATTTGTTACGCGATTTTAATAACAATGAAACATCTAATTTCTTCTTACTGTCTATAACTTCAGACGTGTTGTAATGATTTGTTAATTGTTAATACGCACCAATTGCATGGGAAAATGTTTCTCAAAAATGGGATGGAAAATATTCATAAAACATTCCCATTGAGCATTCACATCATTTTCATTCTGGTCAAATACTGACACCCGCGATTTAGCGACCACTGTCGTCAAATTTTTTTGACATCTGTAAAATCTTTTGTTCATTGTGAGTCCCCTACAAAATAGATCAATTTACCAGATGGATGAACGAGCGGCCAAAAGCTCCTGGCTTCGCATCGTGCTCCATTCAATATTATATTCCATTTCGAAAGATCAACACGTACAAAAAAACCTTGAATAATTCCAAACAGCATTCCCTTT
Organism: Adalia bipunctata; assembly: GCA_910592335.1. NCBI lineage: Eukaryota > Metazoa > Arthropoda > Insecta > Coleoptera > Coccinellidae > Adalia > Adalia bipunctata. Next base: position 22,868,881 of record OU342950.1, read on the forward strand.
CATAATCGCGTGAGCTTTCCGTTCGCATCCTGAATATGTAATCGACAGCGACAGCAAAACCATTACAGCATTAGAAGTAACGGCGGTTTTATTGGCTTTGGCAGAATTAATACCCTTGCGGTATTGTGAATTCGATGTTCTCTAACCCGATAATGAAAGTGGGATTTTCTGCACCATTTGACATCGTTGATTGACAGGCAAACATCTATCTTCATTTCGGGTTTATGTAAAACAGGCATATTCTGCAATTCGGTTCAATTCATTATGGATATTCAGATTTTTATTCATCTTCGTATCTTAAATTATGAATTCTCTTTGAATCATCAACAGTTTTACAATGAACTGAAAAAGCATATATCCAATCGTGTTTTTTATTCATCGCTGGAAACCACGCACTATGAAGAATGGGAGTCTCCTCTTTTCTATTCACGTTGTTTTAGGGCTTATAGATTTCGACGATCCCCATAAAAATTATAATCGTACAAAAACAACATGAACAGGATACAGGATACCCCCATCGTTCGAAGTGCGTGGCTGCCTGTGATCTGCCATGCTAGAACTAAACCTAGATGCCTACTGCAGCTGCAACCGAAACTCCGGGTGAAATTTCTATTGGACCACAGCTAGAAAGCCCGGAATATTCTAATTTTTGAGTTGAATCTGGTCGTGAAACCTGTGATGTCCATTTTTAGGGTTGCCTACTCTTGAACATTAATTAGAAATAATGGGAAAATGGTCCTCAAACTTCTTGTTCCAGAACAACAAAGTGGTGGGGATGATATAGGTACAATCTTTTCTGATCGGTTCATGCTTTATCCTTCAGCAACGGTTTTTGCATAACTTTTTTGGATGTCATGATGCTTCCGAAGCAGCAGCTTATCCTAAACCTCCTCGAGTTAATGGAATCTCGTATTCAAATATACATTTCGCATCTTGGGATAAATCCCTGCTAGGTGCAAATAGAATTTGCATTTCTCGTTCCACAGAAACAGGATTCGATTTTCCCATGCCAACTGCGTTCGATTCGATTTATATATCAGGGATTTAATTCTAATATCGAATCATTTTGGGATATAAATTTCCTCCTCTTATGGATTTGATCCACCTCGAGAGCAAATAAAATGTGGGTAATGGGATAAAAATGGAGTTCTTCTATAAAAATAATTATCCTGCTGCTCAGCGATGCCATAATCCAAGTCACCGTTGCCGGCTCCACATCCCTCCTGACCAGCGCACGGTGAATGGACTATCATGGCGTATTCGAGAACGCGCCTTCAATATCAATAAAACCACATGAAGCAATCTCTTTGTGTCCCAAGGTCTTCTCCAGTTTGCTGGTGAGGCTATGGAGAGCAGAGATTGTTGATTTTCCTGCCTGGTATGCATATTGATCCTTATTCAGAGGGTACCTAAACAGTAGTCCAGCTCTGATACCCTCATCAATTATCCTCTCCATCGCTTTTAAGAGAAAGGAGGAGATGCTGATGGAGCGGAATGATTTAGCATCAGTCCCCGGCCGCTTGCCAGCCTTTGGAATGAAACTCACTCTCACGTCCCGCCAGCATTCTGGGACATATCCCCAGATGAAGCTTCGACGAAACAGGTTCACGAGGTCCAGTGGTAAGACCTGCAGTCTCCTCTGAAGCATCGCCGAGTATATGCCATCCCCACCTGGAGATTTATGAGGTTTGAAGGATTCGAAGGCCCATTGTATCCTTTCTGTTGTAGAGAGTTTGGCAGCTATCTTTCTGGCACCTCGTCTGGGTGTCGAGGCACCTTGACTCGGTTCGCTGCCATGAAAGATTCGAGAACCCGGAAAGTGAGTTTCTAGCATGAGTGACAATTCAACGTTTCAATATGCAACTTGGCGCGACGTCTCTAACTGCGACACCCGAAGACGGGTGACAGGGGGGTTGTTTATCGCCACTATCGTGGTCACTGGTCGTCGACGACCTCTTAAAAATACTTTCGGAAGCGGGTTTCGAGTTCTGTGTTTATGCCGATGACCTTATCGTGATAGTGGTTCCGGGCAAGCATAACAACACGGTCAGTGATCGGATGCAAGCCGCTCTAACCATAACTCAAGAGTGGTGAATCCGAAGTCTCAATAGAAATCCCAAAAAGACAATACTAGGGCCATTTACCAGGAGAAAGAAATTTCCTCTCAAGGCATTAATAATGAACGGGAATGCCCTAACCCTACCGAACCAGACCAAATATCTAGGTGTTATATTCGATCAAAGACTCTCTTGGAGTCCACACCTCGAGGCTGTGATCAGTAAGGGCCAGCGAGCTCTCTTAACAAGCCAGAGCTAGATCTACAAATCCATCGTTCGGCCAATCGTTAGCTATGCAGCTCTCATTTGGTGGCCGAGAGCAAAACTTGTGTTAGGGCAATCAGCCCTGGAAAAACTACAACAAACAGCGTGTTTATCTATCATAGGAGCAACACGCTCTTGTCCAACTGCTGCCATACAGGTCATCTTGGACCTGCCTCCCCTAGATATCTTCCTGGAGAGTGAGGCGGCCAGGTGGGCTCTCAGGGTGGCAAAAGAAAAAGAACTGAAGACTAGCGACTACTCAGGACACCTTCGCATTCCAAATGAGTGCAAGAGGCTCCAGGATGTGGTCACAGAGAACCTACCATACTGAGACTCGAGTTTCAGAAAAACTTCAACGCGACATTTCCAAGTCGTGAACAATGGGCTAATAATGAAGTGCTTTTCCCCAGATATTTTATACCCATGGCTCGAAAACCGAAGATGGACGAGTGGAAGCCGGCGTACACGGTCCCTTCATCCAATTAGCCATACCTATGGGTTCTTGCCCTTCGGTATTTCAAGCAGAAACATTTGCCATAAGGGAATGCGTTGCGCTGTGTACAAGACGCAACTACCGGAGAGCAAAAATATAGGTACATAATATCGGATACCAGAGCATTCTCGCTAGCGCTTGACTCCTCACTAATTAGGTCAACGTTAGTCTGGGAATGTGAAACGTCCCTCAACACACGAACAAAGAAACCAGGTCAACCTTATTTGGGTACCTGACCTCACTCAGTAAACAGGAACTGAGGAAACTGACAGGCGCACTCACGGGACCCTCTCCCGTGAGATATCACCTGATTACCTGAAGAACATGGGGAAGTCCCGGAAGACACATGTCGTTTCTGTCAGGAAGCCACTGAGACAGCCAAACATTTGTAATGGGAATGTGAAGCTGTTCATCGGAAAAGACTACAACACTTAGCTTCTGGTTTCTAAAGCCGGAACAAGTGATGGATGAAGCCCCCAGAAAGGTTATAAAGTTCATGGAAACACTATTGCCTGACTGGTAAACAGCGCGGTGATGCACAACAGATCTTTAGGTGAAGGTACATGCGAGTTCAGATGATCTTCCGCCCCTCCTCTAATCTAATCTAAACTAACAAGAATAAGCGGAATATTATGGCAGTATATTTTCATTTGAGGAATACAAAAAACCTGTTAAACCTTTAAGATTTGAAGTTTTTCCAATGAAACGATATTTTGTCCCCGTTTTGTGTGCTGCAATACTAAATTTGTATATTTTTCAAAACTGGATAAATAACAAAAAATATTATGCTTTTCTTATTTCTTGTGAAAGTAATTGACTGTCATTACAAAAAACAAGCTATACCTAATAAAAAAATCATTTTTTAAGACAAGCTTTTATAATAACAATAATACTCATCCGCCATTTTGAAGGCACCATTTTGAATTCTCCAATTTTGAAGAATCGTAATTTCCGACCCAGAAAACCCCCAGATACCAATTTTGACTAGAATCGGATCATAATTACAAAACTCGTCGGCCATAATGTAGGCGCCATCTCGAATTTTCCAATTTTGACAGGAGAATCATCATTGTCGAATCCAAAAACTCCCAGATATTAATTTCGAATGGAATCGGATGATAATAAAAAACTCATCCGCCATTTTGTTTTATTCTATAACAAATATTTCATGATGCATTGTCACCAGAATTATGTATACCTGCCAAATTTCAAATCAATCGGACGATTAGAACTGTGTCATATTTAACTTGCAAGATTTGATTACAGACAGACAGACAGACAGACACCGGGACAGGTGAAACTAAATAAAAGCTTGTAAAAAGATGGTCATTGAATAAAACGATGTTATTCTTAAATTCAATATACAGACAACACCATTTTAGGCAGAAGCAGAATTCGACTTCGGTCTCTTTCTGAAGCTATGTTTGTAATTCACAGATTCGATGGAGATGAAATGACCAAAACTATAACCCAAAATTTAGGTTTATATTCCTCAGGACATGGGCGCCCGCAGGGGAGGCCAGGGAGGGCCATGGCCCCCCTGAGATTTGTATGGCCTTATCGTTTTTCAGCTTAACACCCTCAATATTTCAATATTTTTTATTTTGCCCCATCCTGAGAAAAATTTTTGCGGGCACCCTTGCCTCAGGAAGAATATTTTCTTCCAATTGTGAAGCTAATATTTCAGTTACAGTTAAGGTTTGAATTATTGTTTTGGTTTTCTGAATTTTCTATTGGTTTACAAACATCCAATATTATACAGTGAGCTCCTCCCTAATTCTCTTGGAGCAGTTTAGTTTCATGCGCAATAATTTTGATAAAAGGAAAAAAAATAATAATATTGTCAGGCACTTTTTGGATATTAATTTGAAGTTTTCGATGCTATGTGCAGCCAGTGAATTTTTACCTATATTTACGAACAGAAGATAGTTATCCACTTAGGCAACCAGAAATACAGTCAACGAAATTATGTACTGCCTACGCACTTACAGCTATAAAAAAATTCATACTCAACAAATTCTTTATTCTTGAATATCTATCCATTCATCTAGACAGGTGATTCTACATGTAAAAATAAAATAAATTAGCTTTTGTGTTATTCTCTGATGAGCTCAAGCTACCTAAACCATTTCACATTTTCATCCTAAAATTTTATCACATTTTGGTATTGATCTTTTTCACAATATTTTTCATTAGATCACTATGAAGTCTAAATCATGGTTTACAACTAAATCTGTTTTGATTATTCACAGACGTCAAGCTGAAAAATAAACGCTCGAATCGTAACAGAAGCTGAAAAAGTTAATTCAGAAGTTTGAGCATTTAGTTTTATGAATCCTCTTGGTCTATCTCAGTTTTGAATCCATATTGCTGTTGATCTAGGAAGTATTTTTCTTCGGACATAAGATGCATGAACCAAGGCTTATTATCGAAGCTTAGTTCGGTGCCACCATATTCTTTAGGAAGAAGATTCGTTGGAAAAAATGCATGTAAGGAGGTGAGGTCGTTTCCATGAAGATATATCTGAAACACAGGAATTCTTCTGAAACCATTTAATTGATATCGAAGAAGCTGTTTGAAACCAACCAAAATCGATCAAATCACACACCCACCCCCACCATAATTTCCATCTTACCCTCTTCCTTATTTTCTCCTTCAAGAACGGCTTCAGAACCGTCATCACTGCGTCGAAGTAAAACGGTTCATTCACAATGTGAAATCCCTTGAACCTCAACGGAAAAGTCTCCTGAACTAGTTCAACCGTTTTCTTAGCGTAATAAGGGGTGAAAAACTTCGCGTGCTGCAAGCTCAACCCAGCCATGTCTAGGATGACGGCGACACCGGAAATTTGCGTTTCTGGCTCCCTCACTATATGTTCCAATGCCAATATGTTCGAACGAAATACTTCTTCGATTGTTACCCGTGTTGCATCGAAATAGTCTGAAAAAATCAATGGGGACGTTATACAGTATAGTATAGTATAGTATAGTATATAGTATGGTATATAGTATGGTATATGATAAGATTTTATCAGACATACCTACACGCATAATATATATTCTACTCCCTTCCTTATCCCTCCCAGGTAGCATGAGTTGAGCTTGTAATTCGAAGACTTTCTCATTTTCTGATGGTAAAGAATATCCGAAGAGCTCAGGACATTTCAATTTCATGAGATAGTATCTTTGAATCTGAAGACAAAAAAATTAATATTTACCGAAAAGTTGCTTGAGAAATACTTGCCATGGTGAAGGCTTTCTTGCTGTCGAATTTTCTGGCCCTGAGAAATCTCAGGAAAAATTCATCATTGTCGGGAACGTGCAAGTTTGTATCGTCTGTTAAATGAATTGAATGTTATTGAATGGTGGAATTAAACAATTATGAACATACTTAAGACCATGGCTCGAAGTGAAGCTAGTTCCTTCTTATAGTTTTCGGGGGTTTCATTCAGTTCTTCTTCGGCCTTTTTCTGACATTCAATGTCCAATACTCTTGAAACCTCTTCACTGAAACCGGAAGTCCATTCTGTATTAGAATTAGCCATCTTCACCTGAAAAATCTGAAAAAAGTGTGCTTTCGTCAGTATATGAGGTAACAGAAAACGGGTCTCTAGAAGCACAGAAGTGAAGTCATCCTAAGTAGACTCACAATCGAAAATGTTAGAAACCAATGGAAAAAATTGACAGCAGTTAGAAAGAATTTGACGGCAGTTGGCGAAGAACGCGTCTATAATCCCTGACCCTTTTTTCGGTGAGTCACCTTCGGTTTGAAGAAATTTAAAAAAAGACTTATTTGTTATAATAAACTTCATGACCTCTTATAGTTTTGTCTTATCTTTTAACGATTCCCAGAAACAATTTGGCACGATTGCTAAGATAAATGAAAATTATCTTGAAAATCTAGTAGTATCTACCTCGTCCAATCTACCTGTTTTTATAATTTTCGTTCGAATACTCCCGAGTACATCTAGTATACCCTGTATTTCGAAAACGAAACATTTGGGGTCCCATATTTATTGGACTTATTCATTGAAATTATGCAAGGAATCTCCCTTCTTCATTTTTACCTCCTAAGGAACACCCTGTATATTTATGGATGATACAATTGTTTTCCAGATGAACACTGATTTGCAATAAACGTATTCTCCTATTCTAATCATAAATATTCATTGACCTAGATTTCGTTCTCCAAAGAGTATATCGGAACTGGAGATTTTTTTTATTGTCCAAATATTTATTAAAAATAGATTGTTGCTTCCTAGAATTATTTCATTATGTGACTAGTTTCGCTCTTCATTGTCAGAGCATCCTCAGACTAGACTCACTGAAATAACAACCATGGGCGCCCGCAGAAATTTTTCTCAGGGGGGGGCAAAATTTTTCTCAGGGGGGGCAAAATAAAAATTATTGAAATATTGAGGGTGTTAAGCTGAAAAACGATAAGGCCATACAAATCTCAGGGGGGGGTCATGGCCCTCCCTGGCCCCCCCTGCCCATGATAACAACACAAACCTAGGAGTTTACACATATTACATTTCAAAATTATTCTTAATCCAGATATAATTCAAATAAAGCAATATCTGTCACTACATTTCCAATATTTTCTGAGGATTGAGTTGAGGAATATCAGGTGTTCTCAAGGACAACAAATATCGAGCAATGTTACAGTCACATCTCTTCAATCGAAAAAACATTATCTTTCGCAAACAAAATCAAAAATCCTTTAATTCACATTAATGGAAACTCAATAATGTAAACCTTTCAATAACTTATAATTTCTCACTCTGAACGAATATGATTTTGCATGATTAAACTAGTCTTACCCATGTCATTCGAAACCCAAAAGAAATAATATATCTAAATCTTACTTACTTCGTGAATCTTATCCTAACACATCACATGTCAATCAAAGAAATCAGGTGATGGCAATTTGAAAGACAAAAAGGCCGATATCGACTGACTGCAACTCCAACCTCAAGTTGGAATGCGCGTAGGTCTAATGCGCAACACCAAAATTCATCCCTTGGGAAGAAATTGATTTCCTCGCTAGGCACATCTGAGCTCCGTCATATACCACAGAAAATGTTTATAAAACATATTCGTGTTATAGCGTGTTATTATAGATCGTGTATCGGGATGGGGTTAATGTTTCGTCCCAGCTTCGCTCATAGGACTCATCAGTCGGCTATTTTAAGCGGAGCCTGCTCATGACGTACTTTGGAAATTTCTTTTCTAATAACTCTTGAAAAAAAAATCTGAAACGAGTTTTTCGAGTAAATTTATTGAAAATACAACATTCATAACTTGTATATGAGATACAGTTTCATAACTACCAATTAAATACCAAAAATTCTTACATACTATAACACATTCATTGCATAAATCACAATAAAAACAGTCTTAAGTTTATTCCATAATAAGATTGAAAAATTTAGTGGAAAGGTACACTTATGGCCTTCCTGGTCTCTTCATCTAACTTTGCCTCTTCCTTCTCGTCAGAATAACCAAGACTCTTCAACTCCCTCAAAACCTTGACCTCTTTCCGGACAGTTTCATACCACTCGAAAAAACTGTTGTAATCTTCAAGCTCTCCCCCGTACCTTTTTGGGAGATATTTTGGATCGATGTGTTTGTGTAATTCTTCGTAGTTTCTTCCGTGGATATGTAACCTTTCTCGCATCCTGTCACTGGTGATCATCGGCTTGAAGATGTTGTACCCCATGTCGAAAATCCAGTTCTGGTTCACAATGTGGAATGAGTGGACTTTCATTGGGAAAGAAGTCTGAAATGTAAACAACTCTGTCATATGAAGAAGCACAATGTAGAATTCTTCTAGAGCTATCCAAATTTTGACTCGAGTTACTAATGAGTAATGGGGATATACAGGGTGTCCCACTCGAGTGCCTATTAGACGTTTCTGGAGAACTGGTCATATTTGAAATCCGAAAATTGGTATAATGATATTGTTGGATATTCTCTACCGTCCGAAAATATTTTCGGAGCTTGGCTTGAGCACTTTCGGTTATAGCAGGAGTGAAAATAAATTTGCTCAAAAATTTTTTTTTTCAATATTTTCGTTTCTGATATGATTGAGTATTCGATTCTGAATACATTTCTGTTGAAACCATTGTATTCATTCGAATAGTTTTTACGATATCGAAAAAAAAAACTGAAAAAATGTCAAATATTCATAGTCAGTGTTATGTTCATTATTCATATTCTGAACATCCCGAGTGAAAACCGTTCTCACAACGTCAAAGCAGAAGAATGAAGAAAGGTCATGCATCTTTTGAATTTCATAAATATCATGACAGGGTGTTTGAAATTTTGTGTCGAAAACTGTGATCGAAAATTGGCCATAACTTCTGTTATTCAAATTAGGACCCTATTTTTTATGATTGCGTTGGATTCTGCGAAGAAAAATAGTGAAAGCACTCTCAGATGTTCTTGCTCCTGAATTGAGTAATTCCCGAGATATTTGAGCTTTTCTGGATTCATGTTGTACGTAGAGTCAAATTCATCATATCTTTCGTATGAGAATATTCTGTGACCATAGAAGATAAATTAACCCATTAATAATTCACAAGTGACAGGTCTAATTTAAGGCCTTAACCTTACCTTACCTCTCGATTTCACTTCAATGGTTACTATGGTTTCATAAGAATAGTCATCGAATCTGTTGGCATGAGAATATTCTGTGACCATAGAAGATAAATTATCCCATTAATAATTCACAGGTGACAGGTCTAATTATAAGTTGTTACTATGGTTTCATAAGAATATTCATCGAATCACTTCAGATTCGATGAATTTGACTCTACGTACAACATAAATCCAAAAAAGCTCAAATAACTCGGAAATTACTGAGCATCTGAGAGTGCTATCATTATTTTTCTTCGCAGAATCCAACGCAATCATAAAAAAATAGGGTTCTGATTTGAAAAACAGAAGTTATGGCCAATTTTCGATCACAGTTTTCGACACGAAATTTGGAACACCCTGTGATGATATTTATGAAATTTAAAAGATGTATGACCTCTCTACATTCTTCTACTTTGACGTTGTGAGAACGGTTCACACTCGGGATGTTCAGAATAAGAATAATGAACATAACACTGACTATGAATATTTGACATTTTTTCAGGTTTTTTTTCGATATTTTGAAAACTATTCGAATGAATACAATGGTTTCAACAGAAATGTATTCAGCATTGAAAACTCAATCATATCAAAGACGAAAAAATTGTAAAAAAAATTTTCTGAACAAATTTATTTTCACTCCTGGTATAACCGGAAGTGCTCAGGCTCCAAAAATATTTTAGGTCTGTAGAGAATTTCCAACAATATCATAATACTAATTTTCAGATTTCAAATATGTCCAGTTCTCCAGAAACGTCTAATAGGCACTCGAACGTGGTAAAGCCTGTATTTATTTTTAAGTCACTTTGGGAACTTTCTTAACTCCTTTGGACTTATTCATCCAAGCACTTGATAAATGTGGAAACCTAATGCCAGGTTAGGTTCACCATCGAAATGCTCACCGTCAACAATTCCATAATTTTGTATGCAATTCCTGGGGTCAAGTACCACGCTTGACCAAGAGAAGTCCCTTCAAGATCCCAAATACAGATTCCTCCCAAAATCTGATTAATTGGCTCTAAAGCTCCAACTTCCATTATGATTAGACTTGCCTGGAATAGTTCTGTGACTGTGACTTTTTCTGGATCCCAGTCTCCTGCAAAGATTGGTAAGTGAAAAAAAGATAATCACTCACTTACACCACAGTGAATATGATATCGAGAGGTGAATTATGAAACGATGAATGATGATGAGATGATTATTGTGATTCTTATTATAAGAACTTACGGGTCGATGGCCCAATTGGGTGATGGTTTTCGTCTTGAGCATGCAAACTCAAAATACAATTAGTAATGCACTAAACCTACCATACCGTTAATCCTTGATTAGTACTATAAAAATACCATTATAGTATTTCAAAGGACAATAGAAAATTTATTTCAAAACCAAACCAAAGACTCGAAAAATATCAACTATTAAAGATATCTACAGATTTCAACAACCTGAAGTATAATATTTCACACTATAAATGTACATTTATAAAATATCACAATATCCGTAACACTCTTCTTCTGACTGTCAAAATACAGTTTTTACGACTTCTCTTCGACCACGTATCCCTGGGACTTCATTTCCCACATGAGCTTCTTGTCCTTTCGAAATCCGTCAAACCATTCTTTTTGAGGGTAGTCAGGATGTACCCCGCCGTATCTTTTAGGTAGGAATTTGGGATCGATGTGTTTGTGAAGACTTTCCCTGTCTTCACCATGGAAGAAAATTCTGGATTTCATCCTTTCGTTGATGAATGGTTTGAAAATGTTGAAGACCATGTCGAAAACCCAGGATTGGTTGACAATGTGCATGGCGTGGACTTTCACTGGGAAGGAGGTCTGAAAATTGGGGTTAAAATGTAGAAATGGTCCATATTTCGATTTGAAAAAAAAATCAGTTTTGATTCTTTGCGTCTGTGAAAACATTGCTGATTCCATGTATAATACACAATAATGCAACTTTGAATTAGTTTTCAGTTTCTCATTCTATATTCGATAATCGATGTCCTCATATAAAAAGTTCAATTTGAAGTGATTTTTCCTTTGAATTTTCAATTTCGTCCCCATAACAACAGGGTGATTTTTTTAAGTGTTTCATTAAAAGTTTTCGAGGAAGGTATTGCGATACAACTTCAAAATTTTGTATTTTTGTTTTAGAGTATATGAACTCAATTTGTAAAATATTTTCAGGTGGAATTTACTTCCGGTTGTACCGGAAACGGATGTGAACTACGTTATTTCAAATATAACACCCAGTATATTTATACATATTTGAATTCTTTCGGTCAATTCTGCAATGATTTGATGTATGATATACGCAACCACATCAAGCGAATGTTGAGATATTGCCTGATTCTCAAATTTTTTGACAGAAAGATTGTCACAAATTAGTGTTAATATCTTCAAAATCCCTCATAGTAGGAAATTTTTTTCGCAACAGTGAAATGAAAGAGAGTACGCTGATACTGCTTCTTGTATAAATTATGAGGAAATATTATACAGGGTGTCAGAAACAGGGCTTCAAAGTGAGCCTCAATAAAACTATGAAATCTCACTTTTTTCAGATGGGAACCATGTAATTTTATAATTCCGATCGATTGCTCGTCAAAAACTAGTTAGAGTGTGCCAAACATTTCACGTCTTCAAAATGAGTAGGTTCGCCGTTATCGAATAAAATTCGAATTTCACGACTAAAGCCAGGTTTCTTTGTCTAAACATCAGGTTTAATTAAGTAGGCTATGTCAATAGTAAAAATATGTCAGTTCGAACTAAAATTTCTTTATCTAGTCATCATTCAATATCTGCTCTGGTTATTTGTCACATTTGCCGCAAATAAAGAACAGACTTTTGATAGGTATATGATTCTAGTGTACAGTGTACCTACCTTATTATTATTATTGCTTGATTTGTATATAGTGCTTGATCAATATAAAAATAAGTTACATAGCCTACTTTGAAATAGACGAGCATACCACTGAATTTGACTGATGGGACAAACCTGGCTTCATTCGTGAAATTCTGTCAAATTCAGTGGTATGCTCGTCTATTTCAAAGTAGGCTATGTTGGGAATTGTCATTCTTACTTATTTTTATGAATCAAGCACTATACAAAACAAGCAATAATGGATAGGCACACTAGGATGATATATCAAAAGTATGTTCTTTATTTGCTGCGAATGTGACAAAGTAGGACTAAATAAAAAAAATTAGTTCAAAACTGACATATTCCTACTATTGACATAGCCTACTTGAAAATTATCTTAATAAACCTGATGTTGAGACAGAGAAACCTGGCGTAATTTAGTCGTGAAATTAGAGTTTTATTCTATAACGGCAAAACTACTGATTTCAAATACGTGAAATGTTTGGAACACTCTAACTAGTTTTTGACCAGCAATCGATCGGAATTACAAAACTGTAATGTTCCCATTTGAAAAAAATGAGATTTCATAGTTTTATTGAGGCTCACTTTGAAGCCGTGTTTCAGTCACCCTGTATAATATTTCCTCATAATTTAACAAGAGGCAGTATCAGCGTACCTTTTTCTGTTTCACTGTTGCAAAAAAAATTTCTCACAATGAGGGATTTTGAAGATATTAACACTAATTTGTGACAAATCTTTTTGTAAAGAAATTTGAGAATCAGGCAATAACTCAACAATCGCTTGATGTGGTTGCGCATATCATACATCAAATCATTGCAGAATTGAACGAAGAATTAAAATATGTATAAATATACAGGGTGTTCAATTTGAAATAGCGAAGTTCACATCCGTTTCCGGTAGAACCGGAAGTAGATTCCGCTTGAAAATATTTTACAAATTGAGTTCATGTACTCTAAAACAAGAATACAAAATTTTGAATTTGCATCGCAATCCCTTCCTCGAAAACTTCTAATGAAACACTTAAAAAATTACCCTGTATAATGTTTTTTTTTGGCAGTGGTCCAATTCACCTGGAGCACAAGACCCTCTGACGGCTCCAATGGTTCAGTTATGGTACAGAATAGCAAAAATAACCATGAAAATGACTTAAAACTAGGTTGAGAAATATTCATAACCAGTGTTCGAATGCAAGAGTCATTACTGTTTGAAATTCACCTAATTGATATATGATTTTGCCAATACATTCTCAAGATTCCGTAAGAGGACAGTAATAGCATGCATTAGGATGATTTTTCTTCTTATTCATAGTGAAAGTTGCAGTTCGCGTTCCGACAAGTAATTATATGAATTAGTAATATCCAGTGGTAATATTCAAACCACGGTGTTTCTCATCAAGAAAGGTCCTTCTGAAAGCCCTCCCGATATTCTATCGAAATTCTTCTTGTCGGTACCTTAAATAATTGAGTATAGAGTATAGTTTGAGATTTTCACAATGCAAATGGAATTTCGAATGATCTGGCAAATCATATTTAGCTTAGGGTGAATCGGCTTCATTAAAACCACAAGTTATACAATGTTTTCGAAAGCGGTCGAGATGGGTTGAAAGATTTACTCGCTTTGTCCAGTTGTCAACATCGCTAAAGTTAAGTTTGTACATGGAAGCCCTACTCGAACAAATTGTAATTAATTTGAAGCTAACTCACCACCATGATCTGGATCATCTTGCTGGCCACACTGGGTGTCATGTACCAAGCCTGATTAACTGTCAATCCGCCAAGGTCAAAGATACATATACCTCCCTTTATTTGAGCACGAGGTTCCAATATTGACAATTCCAAAACCACAAGCGTAGCTTGGAAAATTTCATCAACTGTTATCTTTTCTGGGTCCCATTCACCTGTAGGATCACAAATCATATTAAAGATGAGTGTTAGTGTAGCCGCTTAAATTGAACGTGCCACGTGATGCCAGTTTGTTAAACAGAGTAGAAACGTGTTCACTGCTCAGAAACGCAACAATCTACACTACTTTTGTTATGTCAACTTTATAGAAACTACTTCGATTGCATCCTACAAAAGAGGACACAATACCCTTTTTGCAATCTACAATCCTACAGGAGCGTTTGAGCAAATGGACACATACTATCGAAGCTACAACAGGTACAAGTACAATGTGCTCAATCAAAACACTGTTAGGTCGGTTAATAATTCAAGCAAGACTACAAAACAACGAATTACAAAGTCAAAACATACGTAAAAGCATTCGATAAAACTATACTTACAAATTGTGTGTAAATGTTCGAGTGACAACTGCTGTGAGTTGTGTTTTAGTGTAACTGGAAATGTTTTACAGGCGCTGATCTGCTGAAAATTCTCAATAAAATTCGTGATAGCAAAATTGCTGATTCCTTCATGAAAAACTGAATGATCAGAGAAGCGATGATGTTGAAAAAGCGATGAAATGAATATTTATATCGATATCTTGAATACGTTTTCAAATACAGGGCGTTTTCAAGGCCAGTTTTTTAACAAAAAGTAGAACTTTTAAAAGAGCCATTTCACGGGAAATGTTCTGTGTAAAAGATTCAAAATGAATATAAAAGAAAATACCAATTGAATAGATCCTACTATGCACGAAGCCGGCCCTGAACTCGAATAGTACGAAGAATAAGTGACCTAGACCTCTTAGCGATGCGCTCTGTGGCTGGAAAAGCCGTCAGTCTTTCCTACTTTCCTAATTCACTGAATTGACGTTATGACGTCAACTTCATTTCTAATATCTGCGCATACTGAAAAGTTTTAAATAGGCGAATTTGTTGAAAATAAAGATTCCCCTCAGAAAACAGCTTGTACTCAATCACATTCTTCTATTTTTAAACAACCCTGAAGTGATATAGAAACAAAGTTGTAGATAATAAGAAAATATTTTGAACAAGGTTATTTTTGAAGAATTCGTTGATCTCTAACCAGTTTAATTTGTAAGTACCTATATTGGGTGTATTTTAAGGTGAGGCTCTTCTTTTGACAGATGGTAGAACTCATCAAAATAAGTCATTTCAGTATAAATTTAGTGTATGAATAATACCCCTGTTTCGAGAAAATGAAACTAGAATATTTTCTAGTTTCTAGGTGAATCTAAAATTCCTCAGTCCGAACCGGCTCCCTCGCCTGTTCCTCCGTAGATATCAACATCTCTTGTTTTTCTTCTTCTTATCTTACAAAGCCATATGTCACTTTTTTGTAAATTTTTCAAATTAAACATTTCATATGAATAATTTTCGGTAAGATGACTTATTTTGATGATTTCTATCACCCGTCAAAAGAAAAGCCTTACTTTAAAATACACCCTGTATAGTGAAACTTTGAAGGCAGTTCAGTTAATTGTTCGCATATTATCAGCAATGGTCTATGTTGTTTTCATTACTTAATGACAATTTTCTCCTCTTTTTTTGTTCCAATTCGATATTAGAATTCGTTTGTCTGCAACGAAATTCATTTTGTGTAGTTTCCAGTTCCAATCGTACCACAAATGATAAAAACTTCATATTGAGCAAATGAATTGAGTAAACACAAATTACACTCCATTTGATTACGTAAGTTTGTCACTCGGTTGATTGGCTGTGTAACGAATGGTTTTCCTCTGACAAATAATGATTCGACGTAATTCCTTCGTATCCAAGATGCTCATTCTTTAATAGTTCGAGTAATATGTTCAAAGAGTATCTTTGTGTGAATGTGATGTAGGAGTATGTTGTGTTTTATGGAGGTGTGTGATGATGTTTTATGTGGATATTTATGATTGGACTAACATCCAATTCGTGATTTCCGATTGAGACAATCGTCGTTATCCCATGTAATAAGCATGGGATAACGACGATTCACAGTTGCTATCCATAACAACTTTGCTTAGTGAATAGCCCCGAATGAGAAACAACTCAATCGACTTATGTTGCTTCCAACCTTATTTCTATCTTCAATCGATTTCTGTACAAGTATTTATAGGATCCACCGAATGCCCGACAACTAACTTATTACTCATAAGAAAATGAGATATTCAAGTATTTCTCAATGTATAATAATGAATTCGATAATATTTCTATTTATTTCATAAAATAGTGTCATAAGTTCAAAAGTTTATATGCCTGCAATGTGTCTAAAATGAGTTCTTTATCAACTGTCTTGTTATCAAAAAGAAGGCCTAGGGCAGTCGTTCTGAACATTGGGTGGACCTTTATATGATGAATCTCCTCAGGAAAATATAAGTTTCAGAAAGACTCAGTGTTGCAGACATTCAAAAAGATGAAAATGGTTGAAAAACCATTCATATTTTTCCTGAGATTATCCTTAAAATTGTGATTTCTGTATCTATCTTACCCATTCTATAAAGTAAGATTCTTCTTCCTGTCTGTTCTCTGTAAGGTGGCACTGTTATTATTTCATCATGACCCAAAATTTCTAGGTTTTCCAGGGAGATCCCTTCAAAATAATCTGGATTGTTTTCTTTGAATTCGTAATAGTTGCATATCTGTAAAAAAATTAAAATGAAAATTTATATTGATCAGAAAATTTGTTTTTTTTAGTGGACGAGACCTTACCAATTTGTGAGCTCCTGCTAAGCTGAAGTTACGGCATCTCAGGAAACGAAGAAGATAATCATCATCTGTTCTGTGAGGGGTGCATTCACCTCTTTCTGAAAAAAGTTGATACCTTCAAATAGTAGTTTCTTAATATGAACGAAAAGCTTTTTTACATCCTCGTGGCTTTCATTACACTCAGAAAATTATTCTAGTAAATACAACGAAAAATGGATGTTAAGATAACAAAATGAAGATCCCTATTTGGTCAATCTAAAATTCTATTATATTAACAGAAGCACTTTTGTTAGCTGCCTCATTGAATGCAAACTTGTTGTAGATAAAGAATCTTCTGTTACCATTATAATAAAATATTTCTTCCGCTAATATTGCAGTTGTCAGGTTTAACGAACATATAGATACTCATAACAGTATCTTCTATTACCATTAATAATATATTCCTTCACGTTAATAAAAATATTATGTTAGGGAAATCGAAATCGTATAATATAATGATTTCAATAACACTGCTTTCTATACAATGGAAAGTGAGATTGTTAAATATACAGATTCATACTTTTTCGCCAATAGTATTATTTTTTGTGCTGATAGAGGATTTTATTATTTTGTTAGAATGTAATATTCATACGATATTATTCAACTATATTATCTAAATATTCTGGATAGAATATATTTTGCTCCATTCAGAATATTCGATTTGATTCATAAAAACAATTAACTATGTATTATTAAATTCATCAGTGAAATTGTTAGAAATACAAAGAGGCAGACAACCGACTTGTGGAGCAACTGCCCTCAGTAAATGTTGCTGAATTTACGATATTGCTGTGATGTCAGCTTCCTGAAAATATTATTATTCAGTATCTAGTTACATATAAGTATATTCAATGTCTAGGTATAGGTCAATTGAAATAAACTAATTTTTAGTGATGAGTTTATTGGAACAGAAAAATCAAATATAAATCATAAATATAACAAAATTACAAGTAGGAAAAATTTGGGAACTGGAGCCGAATTTTTTAGGTTTTCTAGATGTTGGAGCTATGGCTGCATGCAGAAGCAGCAATATACTTACATTTCGTCCATCTGAAAGAAATATCACAATTTACTATCGAGAAGTTACAAATGCTTAATCTAACAGTTTCAAATAAACATGCGATGAAACTTAGAGAATCAGTTTGAAATGCCTTATCGAAATATAAAGGTCGTGAAAATTCTTTTTCAATGCAATGATTTGTTTCCGTTGCAAAAAGAATTAGCATTAGACCAATGTCTAATGTACCTACCTCAATTTAGCCAAGTTCTGCATAATTCGGACAAGCTCTTCGAAAATTATCCTATCCCTCCAAGAAATATGTGGCTCCTCAGAACAAAATTCCTTGATATGACGAGTAGTTATCAATATGAAAGTTTCAAAAGTCAATCTATCATCTGAAAAAAAATTAAAGATTCACAATATTTCAAAATAAATAGAAAGATTTATTTCGAAAAAGTGACCGACGGGTGAATTCACTATTCAACAAAATTTCTGCGACATGGACAGACAATATCTTTCAATGGTCGTTTTTCTCATCAATTTTGGCATGAAGTTCACTGAATCTCAATTCAGCATTCGCCATTTCGATATCTTTGTATTTGTATATTAGATTGAATACCTATTTCAACGAAGAAAAAGAAATTTCAGTACTTACCAATACACTTCTTGGCAAGTGTTCGGCTTCAAAAATTCCAGCTTTGATGAATATCACTTTTAGATCTCTCTTAAAACTATTTCTTCCACTCTTTTTCTTTTTTAATATCACCATATCTCAGGACCAAACTCGTACGAAATCAGTAGAGCTGTAAATATAAGCTTGCTGTTACGTTGTTCGCGTAAGTATATCCCTAGCAGTTCGTGGTATTCGCTTATAGAAGGACTGTTAAATCAACAGCGGATTGTGTAATATTATCAGTTTTGTTGTTTTCTGGTAACGTTTAACTATTAACATAACGAATATTTTATCCCTGTAGTAGTATATGATTTCCATTTCAACGAAAAATACTGTTGGGGTAGTATAACTATGAATAACAATAGGATTGTGAAAATAATAATAAAGGTTGTGAATATGATAGTGTATTAGATATTCTATACAAATAATTTGTGTTATTTGTACAAAATTAGTGACATTGGGGTAATAGAAATTCAGGCTTCTTTTTATAGAATTTTCAATTCTATTGAACAGCAATACATTCAATATTACTGTATGATGTAGCCTTAATGAAAATAATATTGTTATCACAGTAGTTCTTGTTTTGTAGTGTTAACAAACCTTATTCAGGATAACATGAATGCTCTATTGTAGGTACAGCAATTTTTTGTAATCGGAAAAGTTTTTTGTTGGATTAACAATTTCAATACATTATACTTCCAACAGTAGTGCTTCTGTTAATTTTACTTAGAAAATTTTCTGAGTGTATCTATGTTTTTAGGCATTTCATAATCATTCACTTACAAATATATACGTACTGAATATTTTTTCTTCATCTATAATGAACCAGTTAGATCTTATCCATGTGAAATCATTTCGCGAAGTTATTTATGGACGACATTAATAGTTTTCGTATTTTCTTAATGAGAGCACATTTAATCTCCCAAA
Source organism: Adalia bipunctata (assembly GCA_910592335.1). Classification (NCBI taxonomy): domain Eukaryota; kingdom Metazoa; phylum Arthropoda; class Insecta; order Coleoptera; family Coccinellidae; genus Adalia; species Adalia bipunctata. The sequence goes on from OU342950.1 coordinate 22,888,437, forward strand.
ACTTCATACATATAAAAAAGTACTTCGTCATTCCACTGCACCAGTGGGTGAATCATACAGTATGAATACATGCTGGTGATTCACCAGTGACAGTTATTAGTAATTAAAACAATTTTCCAATTTCTCATTAGGCTGATGATGCACCATCAAATTTATTTATCAGGCACAGACACAGACGAATCTTCATTTTCTTCTAATGAAAGTTAGCATTTTTATTTGTTTAAGCGCATCCACCATTCAAGGGAATTACTATCGGAAGTTAATGATCCAGGAGATTGACACATTGTTACCATAGGCCTGTCTAGGGGGTGCAGGGGGGGGGGCAACTACCCCCTCCGAGGGCTCAAAAACCCCATGAAAACTCATGAAATAATAGCATTATATACGAAAATCAGTTCGTTATCTCTATTCTGATATTGTTTTTTGTAATTTCTGAATATACTTTATAATTCAATATTTCTCTTTGCTCAATTGGCAATTTTCATTCCATCGTTCTCAATGAAGTGGAAGTCACATGGAAATAATTATGTGAATGTGTTATCAGTGAGTCACTACCACGAATTTCATGATAACATGATCGCTTTAACAATATGGTTTGCTTCAATAATATAATGGCTATAATATTTTCAGTTTTTCTCAATTCTTAAGCAGTTGCAATGACATTTTGTTTTTAGATATTCTGTGTACATTTCATAGGGTTTTCCAGAATATGGTTGTTATACTCCATTCACTTTTCTAAAGTATCCCGGTTGGCCAGGATTTATGTTTATCGAGTTCTCTTACTTGAAACTGACGCACGTTAGTACTCGTGAAAGTCAAATAATTATGAGAGATGTTGCCAATGCTATTTTCTCTTTTTTACAGGATTCGTAGTACGGCTACATACTGGAGTATTTCGAGTTGTGCAAAAAGAAATTTAAATGTCTTCTGTGGGCTTATATCTTGAGAATTTTGAAAAGTGGGGGATTCCATAGGTCCGTCTATTCTGTTCGTTTAAAAGTTTTTCTCTCGGGATATTCGAGTACTATCACAAAGTAACGGGAATATTCTGTCCATTATTTTGCAGTAAAATTCAAACACTCAATTCTTGATAACCGTTAAAGAAAATAGCATAACTGAAGCTTCCAACCAACCATGTTTATAATATACGTGAAATATTTCCAGTATCAACAAAGAAAAAAGTTTCTTCAACATCCGCCAGGTTTTTGTATAATTATTGAATTCACATAATATTTTCTCAAATTTATTATTATTATACTTCACAGTCCTGTCCTCATTATTACAACTTGTAGTACTGTCATTGTACGACTTTCATACAACAGTTCAGAGTCAAAATCAACTAATACGCCTCTGGCCTACTATCATCCAACCATCATCGTTCCACTGAGCACTGAAGTCACTTTCTGTTGTTGTATCGGCGTGATAACACGGTTCTACGCCGCAGTCAAAATAAGAAAAAATGGGAAAATTAAGCAGGAAAAGGAAGATTAAAACAAAATTACGATTACGAAGGAAAATGAAGAAATTGAAAAAGGAATTAGAAGAGTTTTCAAGTAAGTGCGATGAATTATTGTTTATCATTGGTTTTTTAGCCCCCAAATCGGTTGATAAGCCACAGCGAGAACAGTTTTTTGAGTTAGTCATAAGGTTCCTTTGTGTTGTCCTTATTGAAAGTGACCTTGAAGTTGTACAGAATACAAAAAGCAAAACGCTTATAAGTTTTTCAACATTATGAATCCGCATGGGTTCAATTGTCTAACTTGGCGTATCTGTTTACACAAATTTCTGAATTCACATGAATTCATATTGTGTTAGTCATTTGCTAACTCACTGGCTCAAAAGGCATAGATATCTCATTTTTGTTACTGACTGGTGATCACAGGATACTACCAAGTTGTCAGAACAAAAGAGGACGGTATATAACAGGACATTACCAAAAATGGAAGTCGTTGATACTGTATAAAAAACACAGTGGAAAATAAATAAGTAAAGAGATTACCCTTACCTAAATTTGTGTGACCTTCTACAGGTTCTGACACAGACTCCAGTTCTTCTGCCTATTCAGTGGACGAGGAATCATACAGCCATTCAGATGACGATGACCAAGATCAAAACATGGTTACAACTGATCCTCTGGATGTTACAGCGTTACTGGGAGCGAACCCCTTAGAACAAACATCCGAGGGAGAGAGCATTCACGATGAAATAGCTAATAGATGGAATCTTCTGGCTGCAAAAGGTTTAGAGAAGACGGAAAGGAAAGAACTTCTACAGAAGCATCATCGAATTCAAAACTGCCCAGCTCTGGGCGCCGCAAAATTAAACGATGAAATCAAGGAATCTATTCCAGAGAATTTTATAAAACAGGATTTATACCTGCAACGAATTCAGGAGCAACTAGCTGCAGGTGTAGGGGCACTGGGTACTACAACCAACGTTCTGTTTTGTAACCCCACGGATGAAACTAATAGGTTTTTACCCAACCTGGTAGATGCCGCCCGACTTTTGTGTGATGTACAACATTCGCTTACATTACACAGAAGATTTTTGATTCTACCCCAATTAAATCCTAGATTGAAGAGAACTATCGAAGAATGTATATCTGACGAATTTCTTTTCGGTGAGAAGCTACCAGAAAAGCTCAAGGAAAAACAGGAGTTACAAAAGACATCAATGGTATTGAAGTTGGCACGTATTCCAACTGAAAAAGGAACTACTACAGTAAAAAAGAATTTAAACTGGAAGCGCCAACCTCCAAAGGCACGGTTCAAAAGAGAGGGGGAGGAGAAACAAAGAAGGCAGTACCACTCGACATCATATCAGTCCAGGAGCAACAGACCGGGTACCAGGAGGCAGCAGCAGCGGAAATATTAGAGGTACGGAAGTATGCGGGAAATTTATCTAAAGCTTATTCCGAATGGAACAAGTTGACTAGTAATCTTATAATTTTGGATTGGGTACAAGGTTATAAAATTCCTTTTACCTCCAAACCCATGCAAAAGAACCCTCCCAAATTTCAGATTCCAAAATGTCAGATATCTGAATATGGAAATCAAATTAAAAAATTATTAAATATTGGAGCTATCCAAAAATGTCAACACAAGAAAGGTGAATTTCTCTCCCACTATTTTTTGACCCCTAAGCAAAATGGAGGATATAGGTTCATTTTGAACTTGAAACGCCTTAATTTGTTTGTAGAACCACCTCATTTTAAGTTAGAAGACTATCGAACAGTTCTGAAGCTTTTATATAATAATTGCTATTTAACTTCTATCGATCTGAAAGATGCTTATTACATGATAAACTTGAATAAAGCATTCAAGAAGTTTCTTCGTTTTGAATTCAAAAATGAATTATATGAGTTCAATTCACTCCCCATGGGGTTAAGTACAGCCCCCTATACATTTAGTAAGCTTCTTAAGCCTTTTTTGAGATTTTTACGTGAACAAGGTATCACATGTGTAGCATATCTTGATGATTTGCTCATCATAAGCAGATCAGAATGTGAAGCGTCAAATAACACTTATATAGTAACTAAAAAACTACAACAATTAGGATTCATTATTAATTATGAAAAAAGTCAAATAATTCCAACTAAATGTTGCAAATTTTTAGGGTTCCTTTACGATACTCAAAAAATGACTGTAATTTTGCCACATGGTAAAAAACAGGAAATTTTACAGATGTTGCAAACTTTCCTCAAAAGCTCAAAATGCAAAATTCGAGAATTAGCAAAAATTATAGGAAAATTAGTAGCAGCCTGTCCAGCAGTACAATATGGGTGGCTCTACATTAAGTCATTAGAGAGGTTAAAAATGTTAGCTGTGAGACATTCTGAGGACTATGATAAGGAAATTGTTATTCCAAAAATCATTAAACCAGACCTATTGTGGTGGCTGAAGTGTATTAATGTCACTGAATGCCCAATAAGACAAAATAATTTCATTTTAGAAATTTTTTCTGATGCATCCTTAACGGCTTGGGGAGCTCACTGTGCAGGTGAAAGTGCTCATGGTTTTTGGAGTCCTACAGAGAAGAAGTTTCATATAAATGTTTTAGAACTGAAAGCAGCAGAAAATGCTTTGAAATGTTTCACGAAAAATGTATCCAATTGTGAAATTTTGATAAGAGTTGATAATACAACTGCTATGTCCTATATAAATCGGATGGGGGGAACAAAATTTCCACATTTAAATTCAATCACAAGAGATATTTGGCAGTATTGTGAAAGTAAAAAATTATTCTTGTATGCATCATATATAAATACTAAAGATAATATCATTGCTGATAGGGAATCAAGGACATCAGTTACACAAACAGAGTTTGAATTATCTTCAGAATATTTCTCAGAAATATGTAGACATTTTGGGCAACCTGAAATAGATTTATTTGCTTCGCAATTAAATACAAAATGTGAAAAATATATATCTTGGAGGCCTGATCCTAACTCGGTTGGAGTAGATAGTTTTACCATATTCTGGAAGCCATATTTCTTCTATGCTTTTCCTCCTTTCTCAGTTATAGCGAAAGTGCTACAAAAAATGATTATTGAAAGGGCAGTTGGAATAGTCGTTGTACCAGATTGGCCAGCCCAGCCTTGGTATCCGGTTTTTCAAAAACTCATGGACGAAAAACCCATTGTGTTCAAACCGGATAGAGAAATGTTATTATCTCCTTTCAGAGAGCCACACCAGTTATGGGAACACCTTACCCTGGTTGCCGCCAGATTATCAGGGAATCTTTTTGTCGCAGAGGATTTCCCGAAGAAGGCATTGAGTCAGTGATCGCTTCAATTTCAGAAGGTACCAGGAAACAATATAATTCATGTTTCCATAGCTGGTGGGAGTTTTGTAATTCCAAAGGAGTAGATCCTCATGATTATAGTTTCAAAAATATTGTGGAGTTTTTGAATGTTCTTTTCAAAAAAGGGAAATCATTTTCTACTATTAATTCTTATAAATCAGCCCTAAAAATGATATTTAATATTGATATAAATGATAATGATATGATTAGGAGGTATATGAAAGGTATTTATAACGCGAATCCATCGAAGCCAAAATATAATAATACTTGGGATCCACAGCCAGTTCTGAAACTCTTGGAAAAGAGATACCCGTTAGAGGAACTATCGCTGGAACATTTGACAAGAAAAATGGTAACTTTATTAGCTCTAATATCAGCACACCGAGTGCAAACTTTTTCAAAAATAAGAATGGATAATATTAGGGAATTTGAAGATCGTCTGGAAATATATATACCTGACAAAATAAAGACTTCCAACAAGAAATCCGCTCAACCGATTCTGTTTATTCCATATTTCAGAGAAAATCCAGGTCTCTGTCTGGCAAAAACTATTCAATTTCATACAGAAAAGACTAAAAACTTTAGGTCTGACAATAATTCAAACCTCATTTTGACCTACAAAAAACCCTATCATGCTGCAACTTCACAGTCGATAAGTCGATGGATAAAAGCAACATTGTTAGAAGGGGGAGTAGATACAAAATTATTTGGTAGTCATAGCACAAGACATGCAGCCACATCGGCTGCATTTAGGGCTGGAGTTAATTTAGATGAAATTAGAAATAGAGCAGGTTGGTCAAAAAAGAGTAATACCTTCAATATATTTTACAATAGACCTCTTGCAGTGGAAAAAACAGAATTTGCGTTAGGAGTCCTGAAAGGATCTAACATTCATATAGGTAAATAGTTGTTAGTTGATTGTAAAAATAATTGTTATATGGGAAAATAAATTATATTATGAATATCTGTAGGTACATACTTATAGAATTACACGAAAATGGGAAGAAATTATTTTATTTTATTTTTCCCACATTTTGTTTTCTAGATCGCAGAATATCTTTCAACATCTACAAGTTGTAATAATGAGGACAGGACTGTGAAGTATAATTAACAAATCAAATGACTTACCTGAAGGAAATTTGATGTTTATTATACGAACAGTCCTGTCCGAAATTATTACATACCCTCCCATGTATTTTTTGTATGATTCCCATCCCTTAGCGATCTAGAACTTTAAACTAAGTGACTTCAGTGCTCAGTGGAACGATGATGGTTGGATGATAGTAGGCCAGAGGCGTATTAGTTGATTTTGACTCTGAACTGTTGTATGAAAGTCGTACAATGACAGTACTACAAGTTGTAATAATTTCGGACAGGACTGTTCGTATAATAAACATCAAATTTCCTTCAGGTAAGTCATTTGATTTGTTAATTTTCCTAAAGTAAATGAACATTTTGATAGATAGATATGTAATTACTACGATCTCTATGTAGAAACGATAACGCTGCGTAGGTATGTATCTGACATGAAAATGACTATAACCTAACATTTTCAAAATATACACGGTGGCATGTGTCAAAATTTCATGGCCAATAACCGGGATACTTTATAAAAGTGAAGGGAGTATCAGTAACGGAATTGATGAGAAAAATTGAAAACCTACATTATCGCACCGATTTTTCATCAAAAAGAAATGAAGAACTAATCGAAACAACTCAATACGATATAGAAGTAGGTATTTCTCCTTTCACTCGCCCGAAAATCAGTAGACAAATTGCGGGCATTTGAGTCTTATGTAATCCGAAAACATTTTCCTATCGGAGTGAAGATTAGTGTTGCAATGTTCCAATAAACTAATTCGACGCAATAATTTATCAGCTTGCAAACTGGTTATAATTATGAACACAAATCAAGGACGTACGAAATCATTAACCTATTGCAGTCGAAGTTCCTTTGTTGTTTTACACTGATTCAGGTTTCTCTACGATGATGAGCAGCATGCGATATTTTCTATCTAGCCAATTTGAAATTGAATTATTTGCAGGATATTTAAAAGAAAGATACATGAGCTATAATGAACTCGAAAAAGTGGTGTATGATGTCTCTATTGTTGAATATATTATTTGCCGAAATTTGCCAGCTTGTAGAACACCCTGTGAAATCTCAATACCTATAGGTACATGGTATTATATATAAACTTCCGAGAAATAAAAATGAGATGTTAATTCAATACGTATCAAAAGTTGAATAATCTTATAGCAATGAGACAAACACTTCATTTTGTCTCCATACATATTTTTTCCTAATTAATAATCATTATCACGCTGTTTAAAGAGAAATGGGGAAATGACTCACCAAATATCATGTCCCTGAATTCTTGTATCACTTGATCTCTGGTTTCTGGATTTTCCCTTATGTTCTCTTTGGCCCAGTCCAAGACGTGTTGTGGTGGTTCGCCAAGGTCAAGCTGCGACTTGACCTCGTTCTCGTCGTTGCTACCAGACGGCATGTCAGTACTCTGGAAAAAACTGAAAAATTAAGACTCTCACAAAAATTTCGATTTCTTCGAAACACTGATCGGCACTGAATTCACGAATCTGATATCTGCGCAACGAACAATACAAAATTATAATCCATACGTCTTGACTCGAATGGAAACTAATCGAATACAATGCTGGTACCATTGGGTTATATCATCTTCACTCAACATTACCAAGAAACATTTCCGTCTTGATATTCTTCGACACGAGTTAGGAAGTAGCAGATTAATTGATACAATTTAATTACTCTAAATGAAAAGGGAAAGTCTTTCACCTTTTTCCGTAGGAGTTCCATCACTTCCTTGAGCATAAATCAAAAGTGAAGTGACTGACTGAATCAATAGGTATAGAATGTGCAAAGACTGCGAAGTTAGATGAGTTAGCCTCGAGAAAATCGTACTATTTGATGCAAAATGCATTCTGTAATGAGTAATGAAGCAGCAAACTGAATAAATTTATATCTATTGAGTGTCTACGCTACATTTCATGACTCCTCCAAGTAACTGTAACAGTTTATATTTCTTAACTTAACACCTCTTGCATCACCTAATAGAAAGTGATCATAATGACTGAGTATTCCTCAATCTATTCGAAAAAAAACTGAACCGCATAAGCAACAATCAACTTATCAACTGGCTACAAAAAATTGATTAATTTCATGAGATAATAACGGTTAAACTTCGTTATTTTGTCATCATAACATGTCAACTCTCATATTATGAGAGGACATAATCTAAAACATTATAGGCTACCTTGGTTCTCTCATTAAAGCAAAGATGAGTTTCAGATTTGTCTGTATAATAACTTGATATTTCCGTAATATTAATTTCGAGATACTTGTGACAAAACAAATGTCCCATTAGTAATGCAACGATCACGATCCTACACAACCACTAGCCTATTGTCTTCGATCAACAAATTCTTCTACCTTCAAATTGCTATTTCAGCAGTGAATTAAGTTTTTTCTCAAAAATTGAAGGTTGTTTTTATCTCACCATTGTGTTCCCTTTCTGATGATCAATATAACCATGCACTGCGAAAACAGTTTATAAACTGATAAGTGACTCATTTCTAATGTACAATGGGAAATTATTGATATGGATTTGTTGTCAAAGTTCAAGAGTTTGTATATTCATCTCTAGAAAACATTCTACATTCATGAAAGGATCGATCAGCAACCTATAAGTGGCATTGATTGATACAGAATCAGAGAGAAATCAATTGAGCACGCAGGTCCCAAAATTGAATAATATACAGGGTGTTTCAAAACAAAAATTTGAGTGGTTGATTCCTTGTTCAAAATAAAGGGTAGTTTGTTATTTAAATGTCAAACATAAGGAGGATATCGCGGTTCAAATAAGGCGGAAAAATGAATTTTGACTCGGATAGAATTAAATTGGGATAGCCTTAAGGCGAGTTTATACAGCAACTAAAATAAAATAAGAACTTAAATAAAATAAAATAAGAAATAAGAGCAGACAACATATGTTTATATACAGATCACTAGAATAAAATAAGAATGAACCAATCAAATCGCAGATTTTTTGACAATGACTTTTGTGTTTTGTGCATGTTTAGAAAATCGCCTATTCCGCCTTTTATTCAAGCCAATAATCGCAGTACTTGTCATCGATAACAACATCGCTCTCATCATGATTTCCTGGTCATCCATATTAAATATATCATCAACAATGATTTAAAAAAATATTCATAAAATTTTAGGTTAGAAAACTAGAACTTGTCAAAAGTGTCAATACAGAATAGATTGGGGAGTGGATTTGGGTCATGCGCACTATCATTTCCCAAATAAAATAAGCGAAAAAGATAAAAGTTGACCATCTCTTATTCTTATTCCTTATTTTAGCTTATTTCCTGTATAAACGCTGTCATTGAAATGCATCAAGTGAACATTCTTATTTTATTTTATTTTAGTTCTCAATTTATTTTAGTTGCTGTATAAACTCGCCTTCATTCGGTTCGAAACTTTTTCATCTCCTGTATTCTTCTCGTGACATGTACCGTTTCGAAAAAATGAAATGTAAATCATTCCTCTTTTTACAGATAATTTTTACATGGAACTTGGTATGGACAGATCCGAAACAAAGTGCTCTTTCAGAATCTGCAGAAATATACAGGGTGTTCCATTTGAATAAAAATTTTTTTTGTCATTTCCGGTTAAACCGGAAGTATCCAACTATCTTGCAAGGATTATTCTCCCATATTTTCCAGGCTATTTATGACGAAATTGATATTTCTATTTTATTATTTGCGGTGTGGGTCTTCAAAGAATGAATGCCTTTGTTGGTTGTTCACTCCTGTCGCAAGAAGTAACGGGAAAATTAGTTTCTTATTGATATAATACGAATCCTTGATTGGAAACGTGGAATAACAAAAAACATAACCCTTTCATCGTGGAATATAATGTCGAAACAAAATCACATTACACAACAACTCTTTTTGTTACACGAAGGATTCGATTTCACATAAAATCTGGACAAAACAATAATTTAGCCGGCATAAGTATTTCCCAATTGTATATAAATACGTCAGGGATAGGTATCAAAAGTGCGATAAATCAATAAAATACTCAAAGTGAACTTAACAAACGTGACCTCTACGTTAAAAATTCATCGTATTGCAATAAACGAGACCGAAGCGATTACCAGTTGATGCTAACCCAGTTTTCTGTTGCATTTTGTTGAGTCAGTAGCTCGTGTCATTGTCAACAACAATTTTGTTGCCTTCATTATGGTCTTGGTGAAAATATGGCAAATGAAGATTGTTCGATTAGAAAATTCAAGAAACCACAAGAAAAAATCATTTGAAGTTTTAGAGAAAGTTAATGAATCACATACAGAAAGATAGGGTTGATGGCTAAATAATGTACAGGGTGGGCCAGGTTGGACACTTTTGAATTGAAAGTCATGTCAGATAGTCGAAAACTGGTGTCAGTGACTGAAGGTCAATTGCCATGGCATATATAGCCTGATAATTAGCTGAAATCATATTTGAAACTTAGATATTTCAATTTTTTAAGATAAAAGTCTGAGGAAGGAGGTATGCTTTGAATGATGAAGTGAAGAACAGAATACGTTTACCCTTGCCTAGATTAATGGTAAATCTCAGATTAGGAATATTTCGATCACTGATTCAGACTACCAAAATAGTTCTGCATTTGCACTTAAAGCATGTACAGTTATTCATACAACACCCTATATAAATAGGACTGTCCATTCGAAAGTGTCAAATATATCTGGCCCACTGTGTATGTGTATCTGTCGGTACCCAAACAACACACACACATCTTTTAAACATTTTATAGACTATATGAAATAGATTATTAGATGATCTATAAAACATCAAAATGTATTGAATTTCTAACCTAGGTTCGACGTAAAAATGTCCGCGAGATTTACGTTGAAAAATATTACTTTTTTAGACGTCTATTTTACGTAAAAAAAAGTCTTTCTATAACAAGTGAAATTTCTGTTTTTTTTTAGTTTATCCTAACTTAGTATCACGTTTGACATGTAATAGACGTTTTAGGATTTATGTTATTGTGATGACTCGCTAATGTCTATATATCATTAGATTTTTGTCGTTTTTTTTCGATCAACAATCTGATAATATTTAGATGATCCGAAAAACATCCACACTCATGACCTCTAAAATATATAACATCATAGATCTTTTTTGGAGCATTGCCGTCATGATCGAAATTGGACGTCTATTAGACGGAATATTATTTATGAAAATAGTTGGTAATATTGTACACGTATATTAGATGACATAAGATGAACGTTTGTTCAATGTCCCTAAAAAGTCTTTGTAGTGTATAGTTTTTGACATCTAAATATTGTCAATTCCAAAACAATATGGATGTAATGATTTGAAAAACGTCATATTAATGACCTGTTACTGATTTTTCGAAGAAGGGTTATATGGTCTGAAAATTAAAAAAGAAAATTGACATTTGATAGTTTCAGGATCATGGTTATCCTAAGGAGATTTGGTGAGAGACTTCAAAAGTATGCAGATATAGATTTAAATTTTATAACTTCTGAATATTTTCAATATTATTGCATTTCCATCAGATCAGATTGTGAGTATGAAGAATACATACATATATGATAACCTATAAGCACACCAAAGAAACATGAAACGCGAAACAAGAAACATAAAACATTTTCATTCATAAAAACACCTCGAGTCTTATTTTATCAATGAAAACTGTGTCATGCTTCTTGTTTCATGTTTCTGTGGTGGGCGGCCCTGCTAATTATCAGATATAATATATTTTATCTACACAGTTGAAATCTCTCATAGCAGTTAGGAAAGCAAAAACAAGTTCTGATATGAAAAAATAAATAGGTATATTCATAATAATAAAAAAATAAATAAACAATTCAAATGTATGAAAAATATAAATTGTGTCAATGACCAATGTAGTCGAGACAATTTGTTTAAATAAAAATATATATAACAATGTCCTAGGCACTGGCACTTTGTGAGGATTTTCTCTTCGTTGTCTCATATTCGTATCGTTGGTTTGCAAGGCGTAACCAGTCTTGAATTGCCTTTTTTATGGTCGTGTCGTTGAGATCTGCCGAGGTTTCACTCTCGAACAGATTATAAACAGCCTCTGGAATCAACACACAAACCAAAATAAGTGATTTTTTTTATTTTATTGCAATTAAGTACAACTTTTAAAAACAATCACAACAAATGTCTAAGATGATCTGAAAAACATCTAAACATTTCCTCGAAGATTTCAAACTCTAGAAACTAAATTATTCTTCAAATCCTGATTGAATCTATATTTTGTGCTCGACTTTTTGACTTAAGTGTAATGGTAATATTTTTCAGCAAGTTTTTCAAGTCGAGTGGTTCAGTATTATTTATTACTCAATCAATATCTCAAAGAGGTCTATCAATAGACTTCTTAGATAATATTCTTTCCAAGTTATTTATTCAGAAAAATATTACTACTATGATAGAGACTTATAATTTCAGGCCTACGAAATCTCCAACGCAAATTATGAAATTCTATAATTTGAAATTTCAGATGATCTTGAAATATTTATCCTAAAATATTTGAAAAGATTTCAAAACTGATCATCGTGTGTAAACTATAAACATATTTTCAAAAAGAGCGGATTTCAGGTATAATATACCTGGGATAATATCTAAATAAACAGAGTATTCAAAATTGTGATAACAGACATAACAGTTCAATAGAACGGTCATTCAATAGACTCCTTCAGATGATCATTCTATGAAAGGTTACAGATTTCTAATCACAATATACCTACCTAATTTACAATAGTTAATCATTAATTAATCAACATATTCTTCAGTAGAACACATGTTATAGGTATAATATTCAGGGAGTAGTACCTAATCAAAAGTTATTCACTAGTGAACGGTTGTCTGAAAGATATCATTCAATCGACTTTTCTAGATCATCGGATCATGAAAGATAACAAATATCCAATTTTATAATAATTAGCTTATCTCAGTGCCACCACATATTAGGAGGAACACATTTTAGGTACTACACCGGGAATAGTAGGTTCCTATATAATTCAACATTACATATTCACTTTTGAACGGTTATCTAAAAAACATCATTCTATAGATCTCAATAGATGATCCATCTATGGAAGATATTTTCATTTAAGATCTACCATAATACCTATTTTGCTTGAATCCAAAAATGCAGGTTAGTTTTTGAAAATTATAAATAAATCTCATTTTTATAACAGTGATCCCAGACCTGAACCATCAACATTTCAAGAGCTAAATGATGAAGAAATTATACTTACTAGAACTAGGTACCATAAGCAATATTTGCACTCATCTTCTTCAATTGTGACAGCACTGATCACTAAATACTATATTCTCTAAGCTAAGGCGAAAGCAAAAACAATCACTATTCGACTTGACCTTTTGACGAAGCACTGAAGCAGTGTTCTAACGAAATGATCAGGTTCAAATGTCTTCCTATCTATAACCCTATCCATCCGCTATCCCTATATTACCTATATGAACTTTAACATTTGTCGGTTCGGTGCGGCGGTTCGTTACCACGTGATCGAGCCCGATATAGGAGTTCGCATCTCGCTCTCTTTTCTCATCGTGATCGCATAGGATCACCTATTTTATTATATTTTATATTTTAACGGAATATGGAAACACGCTCACATTTGAATAGGTGCTATTCAAGTTATCGATTTCGTTTTTTTAATTTTTAACGTAGATAAATTGTCTGACCCACCTACTTACGGTCGTATCGAAATATTAGAATTTATATTTTATTTCCAGAGCACAATATGCGTCATCTGACAAGATTGCCAGATTCAGAGTATTATATCTTGATAATTTATTACTAATGCGATTTTGATCTATTATGTATCGAAATAAGCAGAAAATATGGCATTTTCAATAATACTTTGTTTCCAATGCATTTACATCTGAAGAAAAAGATTAACATTCCGAAAATATTGAAGGCTGAAGAAACTAGGAAATTTTAGACTTTTTTTTGGGGGGGGGTCAATTTTTCCCTGATGTTGGAATGAAAATTCAACGATGACATTTTCAATCATCTAGGACGAAACTGAAATACATAATAACACATATGAAAAAATATACCTAGTGAGCCATTTGAAAGAAATCATTTCCGGTATAACCTGAAGTGTACTTCAAATATTTTCTCTCATTTAAATTATGCCCAAGTGAACGTATTCCACATGAAGAAAAAACGAAGTCGATACATTATATAGCGTGTTTCCATATTCCGTTGACAGCCGGTAAAGCTCTCTGTCAGGCTGCACACCAAAGAAACTTGAAATATTTTCATTCACAAACACACCCCGTGTCATCCAATAGTTGAAGAGAAAAAAAAGGACCATAATTTATAATTTTTTCAATAAATTGGGTAGAAAATATTTAAAATGTAAAACCATTCATATTGAATGCTGAATGCTGGAAATGCCAAAATATGTTAACGTAGTTTACGTGTCATGGATTGCCGTGCACGTTCAAGGATTTTTCTTCAGTCACTAACTTTAAGGGGTGATATTTCGAAAGGGGATGCGCTGAGAAAATTTTGTTATAGGGAGGACCCATCTTAAATTTCATGTGCTTAATTTTGTCGCATGAATTTAAAACAACCGGTATCTGCTGGTCGAATTCATACCTAAATAAATTATTATTTTCAATATGATGTTATTAAAATTGTAGCATAGCATATCCGAAAAACGTGAAAAAATTGCTCATTTCTCTATTGCATCAAATGGATATTCTATACCTAAACATTTTAAAAACGTATGGTCGAAATGCAATATTTCCATCGACATCTTGAAAACATTCATAATCTTTGGTTGAGTGACTTTATTTATAATAATACTTCTTAAAGAAATTAATCAATTCACAATTCTTCGACCTTCGAAGTTAGATATTTTATATATGTATTCTAGATGACTAAATAATGTCGAATAATGATGTCTAAAATCGATGTGACATGGCATATTTATTACACGTCAAAAAGTTATTCTTTTTTCGATAGTATCAATTAGATATCATATAAACGTTTCAAAAACGTGTGATCGAATTGAAATACAATTATTGACATATTTGAGACATACAAAACCGTACGTTTAAAGACAATATATACAGTATATATCTAAAAAATGTCAATCAATCTACTGTTTTATGACCATATGAGTTAGATGTTTTATTCATGTATTTTAGATGACAAAAAACAGCCAAATGTTGATGTCTAATATACGTAAAACAAAAGATGTCCATTAAACGTTAAATAAAATACCCCCTCCACGATTTTAAAAATTTGATATTCAATATACGGCTTTTAAATGTGTAATCAAAAAGCTATACATTTTTGGATATCTGCAGGATATAAAAAATTCTTCTGGTCTTAGATAATGCATCTAAAGGATGTTTTCTAGACATCATGTATAGAAAACATCTTATTTAGATAATCTAATTTCAATCAGAATTTAGAGCAAGATGGCTTTAGATCACTTTTGATATCGATTAGATGTCATTTAGATGTGAGTGTGTTGTTTGGGTATAAGAGATTGAATATTCATATAACAATTTATATTTCACACATTATCAACAATTTTATAATGTGTGAAATGTGAATTGCTCTCACACAATTTTACGAGTAATTACCAATGACTTTGAAAGTCATGAAAATAATAAAATGACTTTGAGCTTCCAATGAGGTCATCAACTCTTCAGGTCTTATTGAATCAGTCCAGATTAAGACCTCAAATCATCAATGAAATTTAAATTTAATGTATCAAGCCTCCATTGTTGTACAAGTTTATGAGAATACAGGTAAAACTGGTATATTCGATGTAAAAAAATGATTATCAACCGAAAATAATAATTAAATCAAGGGCAGTAGAGTCCGCGATAGGATATAATTAGTTCAGTTCTACAATGAGGGCATTTCCTGTTGTAATTGAGAAATAAAGTTTTGAATTTTATCTTTCAACCAAAGCTGAATGCAAAAAAATGGCATAGGAATCATAGGATTATCAAAGACTGCAACTGGTATCTCCTATAAAAAATGTTCACGATGCACTGAAACATTGTTTATTATTGTTTTTTTATATGTGTATTGTTTTTTTTTGGAATTTGTGTTTATCTGATCATGTATAATGTACCTGTAGGCCTTGTCATCAGTTCACAGGAGCTTAATAAAATAAAACAATAATAATAAGGAAGTGAACGCGAAAGGCGACAGCAAGGATATTTTTTATTGGGTCCTACATTCTGCATGATCATTATTTGTAATACAACCATCCATATTCATCTCAACTTAATTGATGAACTAAAAGTTCAATCAGTATCTGCTTTATTTTGCCTTGATAACGCTTATTATTATGCTACTCTATAATCAATCATACAATGAGAGTTTGCATTCAACGCTCTTCTCGACATATTCCAATTGAAAAAAAAAACTGTTAATAATAACCAATTTGACACATTTCAATATACCATTTCAATTCGTACTTTCATAAGAACTTTTTATAACCTACATAATTTGATTCATTGTGGACGTTCTACTGATGAGCTTGGTCACCTAAATAGAAACATGGTTATCCTTCACTATTGATGAAAAGTATTGGCCGAGGCTGAGTTGGGATCAATGTACGAAGATAGTGAAATGATTCATGTGATGCAAATCAGAATTTCGCCAATGATTTTTGTTGGTAGCACAAAGAAGTTGAAGGTTTATCGGTCTGATAAGTTCGAGATTTAGATGAAAGTTGGTATATGGACGGAACTAAAACAATCTCTATTGATCTTGCCGATAACATTTTTGTGAAAGTAATTTGAAGCTTATTTTTTGTATAATACACATGCAATAAGATGGAATGGTGTTAATTTCTTGTGGTGCACTATTCGAAATGAAAAAAGAAAAAATACAAATTCGACTTTCGCTGTAGGCATCAAAAAAATTCACTAAAATTCTTAGGGGAACGTTCGAGAAATTAAATACAGTTGGGCAACCGAGGATCACAATCGCTAACTTTGCAGGTTTCCACCCTATTTTCCTCAGAATACTACAACACATTACAATTGTGCACTAAAAAAATTCTAGGATGTGTCTAGAAATCATTATTTAGGAGCTCACCACTTCTTACATGTTTGTGCAGTTAATGGCAAAAAGACCTGTCTAAACAAAGATTCAACATCTTTTATAGAGTTTCAATTTCTTTTCATTCGGTAACTAAATTGAAGAAATAACGATTGGAAATTAGACGTCAACAATTCAATCGAATATTACATACATTCTTCATCATATACCTTCGAAGGAAGATCCTGGAACACCAAATTCCATCCCAAAAACCCACAATCCAGAAAACTAACAAGCCACCAAAAAATCGAAGTCATGGAATTGCTTTCTTTCTAAAGTAGCAGAGGTAATTGCCAATAGATTATGAAAAAACCATGCTCCAAAAATGCGATCAATAATACCGTCTGAACTGATTTGATATAGAATATACATTTAGAGCACATCCGGAAATATAATCATTTTCAAATTTGTTTTTTGAAGTATGTTTTACCAAGTAGGTATTGCAAAAACTATAAGACAATATGGCAATGACTATTTATCCTTTTCTTTCCTATTTGATTTTTATATGAGGCCAAAGCTTAACTTGATCATATTTCCTTCAAGTACTTTATTGATTTGAAATAATAATTCAGTTTTGGGAGCTTCAGAAGGTCGAGTCCCTCGATGAGAACTCTCACAAAAAACGTGTTCTTATGACGTGTTTTTCGACAAATCGCCCTTTTCAACAATAGATTCTAAATCCAAAAGTCAAGTTGACCCTGAGTTTTGAATTTTATTGGAGTTTTATGAGGTGCCTAATCAATAGTTACATAAAAAATTAACGGTTTCAGTCTTTTCATACTCAATGGACGTCAAATATAAAAATCACTTTGTTCACTTTGAAACAACATTTAGCAACTAGAAGTTGATGTAGCTAGGAAAATAAAAAAGTTGAGGTCATTCTATAATTACCATCCAAAAAACTTTTGAAAATTTCAACTTTTTTCTCATATCACCATAGAGTGATATGAATAAGCTAAGTAGGGAGTGCATTACTGCAAATTACTCAGTATCTATATAATTTTTGTGATATTCCAGTAGCTAATGCATTCTTCAAACATGGTCGCCAGTTGAAGGTATATCGGGAGACTTGGTCCCAACTGGGAATTAAAAAAATTCCCATTTGATTTATTCGAGATTAACTTACTTACTGTAAAGTTTCCCAGTAACGAAGATCTTCAAAAGGAATTGTTTGAATTTGAATAAATCGGCAAAGATTGGAGAAAATTGAACCAATAGGTGCAACAGAAATCTAAGATGTGATAGACTCAGAAAAGAAGAAACAGAAGGGAACTAGAGATGAACATACTGAATTCAAATCCACAATGTTTTTCCTATGGAAACTTGTGTTTTCTGGAATGAACATTGCATTCTTGTTCAACTCGCGCGGAGTGTGCAGATATTGTGGTGGTATATGGGTATTCTAATAAAAGAAGATGACATGACAATTTCGATTGCAATTCTATAGGGTGATATATTTTCCGGAACACTGTTTTCCTCCAGAACTTGTTTTGGTGAGCCACAGTTAGTTTGAGCTAGTAGGGCTCCTAGATCTATATATCAAGTATGTAGTTATCCTTTTCGGTAGATCTCTGCAAATGGGGTAATTTTATGGGCGAAATGTCAAAGTTTGATCAATATTCCTGAAGAAATGGGATAATTATGGGAAATGTGAATACCAAGCTATTTTGCATTGACCTTTCCTCTTTCGATTCGTATATTTACATCACGGCCAGGATATCTGTGAAAAAAGTATTATCGAGTTCAAAATGGCCCTTTTTGTCGGTTTTTTTCACGATTTTTGCGAATTTTTTAGAAATACTTCTACTTCGTCTGGAGAATCGAAATTTCTTCCACGTATCAATCGATCATTCTTCTTTCCGACCGTATAAAAATTAATCCACCGTATCGCAGCTTAGCTGTGATTTTAAAATTCTTCTGGACTCACTTTCCAACAGATTCCCTCTGGCCGGTCCACCGAGTTACCATTTTAGTATAGTATAGAAAAATTGTAAAAAAAACTTAGTAGTAGTTTTGTCGTATCTGCTCCAATTTCGAGAGAAGAAGGTTCGTATACAGGGTGTTTCACCATAAACTGGACAAACATATATAGCCGTGTAGACGACATCGGGGAAGTCGTTTTTGCCTTATGACATATACCCCGTTTTCGACGCATAATCGAGATACAGGGTGCTTAATGTCAACTTTGGGCAATATTCTGTGAACTGTGGTAAGTTATGCGTGATATTTGAAATAACGGTTCCTGATCACATCTTAGTATTTTTGAGAGCTCAATTGAATTGTGGTGTAAAATTTTGCAAAAAAAAATTCAAAATGGCGGAAAACCTGCAAAGTTGGAATTTTTTTTTCTCGGTTGCTAATTTGGGAAGCATAATCTCAACGTTCTCGATTTTCTAAGATTTTCCGTAAAAAAAATTTTTCAGATTTCGAACTCAACTTTTTTTTTACATGTCTTCAGTGAAAAAAAAATTTCGGCCAAAATTTTTGGAATTTTTCATGGTTGAACTATCTCCAATTGTGAATACTTGGGTGAAAACAGAATGAAAAAATATCAATTGGTTTTCTTTTTGTAGCCTTCCGAAGATTACGCTAGGTGTACTTTCTTAATTTTTATTGGAGAAACTGGAGGCCGTACGGAGGTCAAAATTGTGCTGATGGGCTGCCAGAATGATCTGGATAAAAATATGAAATTATAAACCAAAAAAATTTTTTTTCAAAAAATTTTGGTAGGAAACGGAACTCACGAGTATGAATTGGATTGATTCTAATCCTATAAATCTCCGTTACCAAAGCAACACTAGTTAATCGAGAGTGTAGAGTTCAAACCTTACCAAAGTTTCTTGGAAAAAATAAAAAAAAAATTATTTATATTTATATTTCTATCTGGGTCATTCTGGCAGCCCAGCAGCACAATTTTGACCTTCGTACGGCCCCCAGTTTCTCAAATAAAAATTAAGAAAGTACACCTAGCGTAATCTTCGGAAGCCTACAAAAAGAAAACCAATTAATATTTTTTCATTCTGTTTCCACCCAAGTATTCAGAATTAAAGATTGTTCAACCATGGAAAATTCCAAAAATTTTGGGTGAAATTTTTTTTTCACTGTAGACATGTAAAAAAAAAGTTGAGTTCGAAATTTGAAAAAATTTTTTCACGGAAAATCTTAGAAAATCGAGTACGTTGAGATTATGCTTTCCAAATCGGCAACCGAGAAAAAAAAATTCCGACTTTGCAGGTTTTCCGCCATTTTGAATTTTTTTTGCAAAATTTTACACCACAATTCAATTGAGCTCTCAAAAATACTAAGATATGATCAGGAACCGTTATTTCAAATATCACGCATAACTTACCACAGTTCACAGAATATTGCTCAAAGTTGACATTAAGCACCCTGTATCTCGATTATGCGTCGAAAACGGGGTATATGACATAAGGCAAAAATTACTTTCTCGGTGTCAACTACACGGCTATATATGTTTGTCCAGTTTATGGTGAAACACCCTGTATATACTCAGAAAAATGAAAAAAGTCAGTAACAATATCACAAGAGATTGAATGTCCGTATTCCGTAATCAGTCTATCGATTTTTTTGCAAATGAAAATGAGTTGCTTGAAAACATCACAAGTCCGTAGGACGAGTGGTATTTATTCAAAGCAACTTATTTGAGTTTGGAAATAAAAGACTTATGAGGTAAATTTGAAATATCTTCGTTCGAAATCCCATGCACCGAAGCGACTCATGTCGACGTCTACAATTTTTTATTTATGAGTTGTCAAACCGTTCATATCAATAGTTCAATCCAGATTAGTCTGTGGTTCAATCGTTGAAAAAACAGAAGTTATAAGACAAATCATAATTCAGAGACAGCTGGTATAGTCGCGATAATACGAGCTGTCTTTGGACTGTGATTGGTCAGTTTTCAAAATGAGTGAAATAGTCAAAGAAATCCAGTTGGTAAAAAAGTGATTCTAAACTAAAATCCCAAGTCTGGGGAACTGGCGGGCCATGACTCATGTCCACCATGTCCAATCCACCTGCTTTCATTATTTCCAGTCAAATACACCCTAGTACAACTAGCATACCCTGTACCTACTTCGAAAACGATACGTTTGCGATTCCATGCTCATAGCACTTTTCCTGTTAAAATAATGCAAGTAATTTCCCTTCTTCGTTTGTACCTCTAATTTAGGAACATCCTGTATTCATGTTGTTGTTTTTCATTTCAGTCGTATTGTTTTGTGAGGATTCATGCCAAATTGATAAATCATGAAATGAATCCTTAGTTGACGATTTTCTACGGTGTATTTTTCAGCGCTCATGTTTCCTAATGTAACCACCATGGACTCTAGTATCACACTTATCAATTGAGTACTTTTAATGGCCCAGTAATCAATGGTAATTATTTTCGGAATAATGAGTCCTGAAATGACGGAGTTGTATTTCCCCAAACCATTGATCGTGCTTAAACACTACGATTATTCTCAATATCTGTTTAGATCTCTCCGAGAATAGGTGAACGGATAACAAATCATTTGTTGCAAATTCTCTTTCTGTATTCAATCAATGAGGTATGTATATTGGCAGGTCACCTTGTTCTTATTTTGTACAGATCCTCTGGAGTTCATTAAGCTTGATTATGACACTTCGTTCTTTCATAAACCCCGCTTTAGCATATCATTTCGATCTTGCTCAACACCGCACTCAAATCTCAAATCAACATTCCACTGTTTTGTCATGAAAGAAAAGCCGCTTCAAACATCGAAAATAGGAACCTAATGCAATTACCACGCACAAACTTACCTTTAATACTCGAGACACAGCGATGAAAAACAAGAAAAACAATGGATTATGTTGCTCGCGACCACTAAGCTCGTGGATATAAAACAGACTGAGCGCTTTTCGTTGTACTTCCAACTTCCAACCATCAACAGTCTATATTCAGCTGGTTATGCAAGGTTTAGCTTAGCTGTGTTGCGTATTTTTACACCGACGATGGTCGAGTGATGGTAGTGTGAATGGTGGAGGAATGTAAGAATTAATACTAATCGATTTATGCACGCATCAACGTCCACAACATAATAATTTGTGGATATAGGATTGAGATCCTCAAGATGGGAGTCAGCTAGAGCCTAGATTCAGACAGAGGAAAGAGAAGATTCCTAACGAAATTGAAGAACAGTCTAAGTCGTTTTGAAAATTGCATCTCAGCATCTCCTTTCGACTAATAACTGTTGCTCCCAGTTCACATAAAGGTCGATTTATTGGACAGGAAGTCAAAACATATCTTCGTCTGTTCTGACTATCTGATGACCACTATTCTCAGCGATACCTTCTTTAAGTTCATGTAATTTTTTTTATTTTGTCGTCAGATATAAATCGGTCTTTACTGTGCATTGTTAACTTCTTTATGCGATTGCATTGTATGGACTGGATCAATGTGTATTTGGCAGCTGATGGTAGTCATATTTGATTTTCTGATGATGCCGTGAATTTGATGGATATACAGGGTGGCCCACCCCAGACGCGGTTCTCATTTTGAGGCAGTGAATGAAGACATTTTGAAATTTATTTTTCGCGAAATGTAAAGGACAATCAGATGCACAATTTGAAATTGTTTTCACATATACAGTGAACTTGAATGGCGGGCTCAAATAATGATAAGTTTATGAAAACCATTTTATGCCTTAGAAGAACCATTGTAGATAAAATGGCGAAAAATCGAAAAAAAGGAGTATTTTTAATTTGCAATGAATGAATAAACCCTTCAAGCCAACGAGACAGACAATGTTGTTTCGTGTAGACATATTGGCTACCCTTATGCAGAAGAAAAAAAAGTAACTCTGGAATATACTAAGTGATCAAAATTAATGTTCAAACATTAACTACAAATAATGGTCAAAAACTTTCTTATTTCAAATGGCACACCCAGTATTTCTGTACCTTGTTGAACGTAAAAATTAATATCGAAACTATCTTAATTGGGTTTCCCTTTGCCCAAACCTAATAATTTTCAAGTGATTTTCAATTTTTGATTGAACTAGTTAACCTACTATTATGATTAGCGATATTCATAGAAAAACTTGGAAATAGTTGTGGGGAAATGCTCACAATATTATTTGAAATCTGAAAAACTCATATGAAGATCTCAATAATGGTGTAGCAGTCACGCAAGATTTATTATTCCTTTATATATGATTTTCTACTGTTTTTCTGAATATCAATTCTTTTTCCAATTATTTTCAAATTAATTTCGCCTAGAAGGTTCTGGTTATAAGTGTCATTATTTTTTCCGGTACATGCCCTTAAATTTTTCTTTATTCTTATCGTTTTGAAGTTGAGCCATACGTTCAAAGAATCATGAAACAAACGATTCATTCAAAAAAATATTTGCTCAGGCGATGAACCTTTGATGCTTCATACTTGTTATCTCCAATTGTTGGATTGAGTATAAGTAGACTCGAAGATTCAAAGATGTTCACAAAATACCTTCAAATACTACCTCACTACTGAATGTCCTTATGCTGATGAAACTCGTTCCACTCGGTACTCAACTCATTCTCTGGCCAGAGGTTCACTATCACAGATCTCTTTTGAAAATCTCGAAAAGTTTTCAAAATATAGAAAATGTGAAGAATAGGAATATTGAATATTGAATATTTCCGAAGATATTATACAGATTAAAAATACAGGAACATAGCGGTGCGGCGCCGGCACTACCGTTGTTTATAACGGGTCGTTTATACTGGCCCGTAACTTATGCCCTTAAAATTAGTTCTCTGTAAGGGAATAAGTTAAAGTTCGAGTATAAACCATAGCATGAAATTTCTATGTTTCAACTCTTAGGTTAAGGGAAAAGTTAAAGTTACGGGCCAGTATAAACGACCCTTAAGGATTGCATTGCATCTGTGCGAAGCCGGGGCGGGTCGCTAGTATTATATTAATTAGCATAATATATCAAAGTATCTGCCTAATATGAGCGTAATCAGAGCAATATAAAATTGTAGCGAATTTCAAAAAAAGATACTAATGTTACTGTAACATCAGATTAGGGATCATGGACGATTCATTTGACAGCTACTGTCAAATTTATCGACAAATGTCAAAAATTTTTGTCGTGGGATTATTGAATGCCAATCTACCTACAAAGTTGATGTAGTACAAAGGTGACCACTGAATTCAGATATGCATGTGATTTTCACATGAAAATCCTTTTTGATCTTCCAATTATCGATCGACGGTATTTACGATGGGCCTTCCTGTACTGAGCCTTCCAACAGGGTCTAAAAATAAGAAAAGTATTGCAATGTTCTTGTATACATTTTCCAGTAGAAGCCGTAAAAATTCCCAAATTGGTATTCATGCGGAAGTTGGTATGAACTGGTTTGGAGTGATGAATAATTACGTATATTTATTATTTGTATTTCAAATGAATTGTTTTTCCGGAAAACAATAATTCTGAACCAAAAGTGTGGGTTCGTTATATGTATTCAAAATAATTTATCAAAATATAAGAGGCGAATCAAATTAGCATAATTTTGCTTCCTCGTATGTATACAAGTGATAGGCTATATTGTTAGTGTTTTCCTCTCAACTGTGATGGAATTATAGCAGAAAGAATTAATCGAATAGCTTGATTAAAAGTGTCGAGTTCTATTCCTGATGACATATAACCTGCTGATAAAAAGTTAAGGATATTGATGTTTTTATCGAGGATGCATATTTTCCGCATCATAATTTTTCTATTTTTTTCAATTACATGAACATGTATGTAATGATTACAGACACTTCTACTGGTTCATCGAAAAGCAAATTTTTATCAATATTGTCTTTGTGTGTAAGAAATACGCCTTTAAATGATTTTCTTTTCAGTATCTACCCAATTAAATATTTCTCAATTTCTCCATATATACTGCTCCACGAAAGAAGTTTTATGACGGTTTCAAAGGTAGCCGGGTAGCCTATTCTTGTCTTTAAACAAGAATATAGTTTTCAAGGTTTGTTATATAATATAATTGTGGAGCAGTATATTCGATAATCACTACTGTTCCAAACCCTCCTGAGATATTGAAAGCCTGATGTAGATTTCGAGTAAATTGATTCGAATTAATCCTTTTAATTAATTTCAGAATGTTGGAAACACTTGATGTCAATCCAAATTATGCATCTATAGTCCATAAACTTTGAAACTTTGATCGATAAAACATACAATGTCCATTGCCATAACATTGCATATCCATAATTCGATCCATTAACTCCAATCAATTAATCGAGTAATCGATTTTATTGGGGATCAATTCGAAAATTGTTGGGACAGGAAAAATTATACAACATAGAAACACAGTGAAGCGTAGATTAATCAGCCTATTCTCCAGAAAAACAATTATTACGAATCATTAGGTGTTGCGGGTACTTGGAGTTAAGTAATGACAGAAGTATTACACCACGTTCAAATCGCTATAACAACCGAGAACACCATGATAGATTTAGAAAATGAGACTATCTATGTTTTTTCATAGCACTAATGTGTTCGTGATTGTGGCCTTGACCCCTCTGCTTTATGATCTGTTACGGCAAAGGTGCCCATAAAATATGAGAATGCACAACTAGGAAGGTACTCGAAATCTATAATTAGTTCTGGTTGCGTTCGAACGAGTTCCAGAATTCGAAATCTAATCCATATCTTCTCGTTTTGAGCGCTTGAGCCTTGTGCCTTTGGACAAGAGCGTTATCATTTTGCCCAATGCCAAAATTGTCTTCAACGATTAGCTCGGGTCTGCTGATGGAGAGAAGACCCGGGAGACATGGAATTTTCAGTGTAAGGAACCTGAATGGTACTGCCATATCAGTAAATGGGCGGATTCACTCCAATTGTTTCGGAGTTAATAATTCTTGAAATTTTATCTCCCTTATTTTCCACAATTTACATGTGTTCATGTTGAAATTTCGTACATGAGCCTGTTGAAAAAGCTTAAGGGTCTACATTCCTGAAAAAAGGAGTCAGAAACGATTTATTTTTTCCGATTGATGAAGGGATGTATGAGTGTATAAAGATAGAAATAATAAATTTTTTTTATAAGTATCAAATGCATGAAAAGGATATTCCTCATCATTTTCCTTCATCATTTATTCATTTTTCAACATTTCCACCATCAAAACTAACAAATATTTTTGTGTTTTTTCATTTCAGTATTAAAGTCTTTCATTTATTTAATGCAATGTCTATCTCCTTTTTCTTTTAAAATTTACCGTTTTTTTGTAAATGATATTGCAAGAATGTGTTGTTTTCACGAAATTTATTTCCTTGAATTTTTCTGTTCGAAATGATAAATATTCATTTTTCTCAAAGACAATCATTAAGGTTTGTTTTAGCCGTCGATTAGTGAAAATCAATTGTTAATAACAATTATAGATTTTAACATGGAATTGAATTTCTTTTAAATGACACGCCCCGCAGGTATCTCCTCCTAGATGAAAAAGAGAGTATTATACCAAATTATACAGGCAGTATGATATCTAGTTCAGGGTAGTATTTCTTGTTATATTCCCTGTGCCCCAACATTTGTTCTATTAAGCTGAATAATCCAATAAATAAAATTTAATGCAATGCACTGCCATCTGGCGGTATACGTTTCTTACATTGAAGGCGAAAGACTCTTAACATGGTGGATCAACTTGTGATTATAAAAGAGCTCTCAAAAGCTCTTGACTTCTCGTCTATGCTTTTTTTGACAATTGTTTTTCTTACTTTGAAAAAACTTATCAAACCATACGTTGACTTGCTGGTACTTGATTTGGAAACACCATCAGCAGAAAAGTATATCAGTATATCGACTAATGATACTACTCGTATCAAGGAGAAAAGATATCACGGAAATTGTATTTTCCGCCCTATTTCAGAGGTGGAAATTCAGTTCAGAAAGAAACAATAAAAAATAAAAATAGATAATAGTGAATTAAATTTTGATAATCAAGAATATCACTTAGACCCAAATCCTAAAAGTTATTTCGAGATCGTTTAATTCATTATGATGCATAAAACCGAATTATTTCAGATAGTTCGATAAATATGAAATATTTTGAAACGTCCAATGATCCGAAGATTTCAAAGTTCAATTCAATCATAGAAAAATAAATGGCAAAAAATCAACTTCAACATCATCCGAGGGCTTCCTTCATCAGTCAGATATCTGAAACGCCTCACAGTTCATTTTATATGAGCCACGAAATATATGGTGTGTATTGTGAGTTGCAGCTCTGTTTCTTCTAATTATGATATTCAACTCCGTAGATAATCTATTTGATGAAATTTTCATATTGAGTAATATCCAAATCTTCTCATATGCCATGAAAATCTGTCATGGAAATCAAACATGCTTTGATTTTGATAGAGTTATTGTAGAATCATCTCCTTAATTGTTCTTCCCCCTCTAAATATTGGGAATCAGGAACTGGTAAAGATGCAGTTAGCTGTTAGTACCATAGATTTCAAGTAGTTTAGGAGATGTATCCGAATATTTCAAAGATTTTCTTGGTACCTAGTAGGTATTGGCTCTATATCGATTTTGTTCTTTTTCTTTTATTATATGGTTAAAAGGTTATGCTTGCTTGTGAAGACTTATTTTAATGAATAAGTATTGTCATTTATC
Source organism: Adalia bipunctata (assembly GCA_910592335.1). Lineage (NCBI taxonomy): Eukaryota > Metazoa > Arthropoda > Insecta > Coleoptera > Coccinellidae > Adalia > Adalia bipunctata. Next base: position 22,916,100 of record OU342950.1, read on the forward strand.
AGAATGTCAAATGTTATCCAAAAAATTATTGTTCAAGTTTACTAAGGTCTTATGGAACACAATTGAAGATGGGCCAGAAGTTCATTATTATAATTATTATTTGCATGATTGCAGAGAATCCAGAACTTCAAAAGCTAAGTGCTAAGTGAAGGAAAGCACAGTTGTTCATTCATGCAAAGTCCTATTCAATTGATTTCAAACTTCCTCAAGTCATGGTCGTGAGCATCAATTTTTTTTCCATACGGAAAAATTTCTTGATATGCTTTTGTTGAATGAAACTGTCTCAAAAGGAAAAGGTGACCCATTTGATTAACATTCGAATCAAATTTGTCTTATCGATACATCAGATTCAGAAAAGAAATTGATTATTGTTGAATACTGAGTTCCGACGGAAATATAAAGAATTTATGTGTGCTTCCGATTTCTCTAGGTATAAAAAATGGTGCAATGTAACTACTGAAATATTCAATATGTCCAATATGTTTGAAATAATCGAAATGAGTTGTTATTATAATTTTCAAGGTCAAATTTTTGAATCTTTTTCCTGGGTATAATTTATAAAATGGGATTATCATAAGTAATATCATAAGTGCATCCAATTTTTTCGAAAAAAATCGAAAAAACACGTTGCTAAGTAATATTTCAACAAGAAGCATGAGTGCAGGTGGCAACAAAAATCCGAGTCGAAGACGAGGATTTTTGCACCTGCACGAATGATTTTTGTTAAAAAAATATTACTTTGCACTGTGTTTTTTCGATTTTTTTTCTCAGGAGAAATTAGATGCGCGAATGGTATTTGACAAGACTATTTCATGAGTAACAGATTATTCTGAATGCATTGTGTATGTATTATTAATTTTCGTTGACAACAACTGTCGAGTTTTGCCGCGAGTAAACCCGAAAAAACTGCTGACAGCTGCTGCCATACAGACAGTTTTTCCATCTAGAAACCATTTGTGATTCAAAATTGCGCGTTTCTGATTGGTGGAAATTAAGACGAGGGAAATAGTCATGCTTATCGATAAAATTTTACTTATATATTATAGATCTAAGTAATCAAAAATGTGAAATCCAATGGTGTCCTCATTTGCTCATCCTCTCGAGCCAAAAAATCGAATCTACCCCATAAACCTCCAAATATAGGCGCACACTCCCAAATCCCAGGAAACACATAAAGACAGTCAAATGACAAAGAGCCCTCATGGCTTTGAACAGAATCGATGTGATCTTTTCATCCTACACACAATACACGAATACTCGAATCCCCATAATCAAACATCTAAATAATTTATTTAAATGTCACAGTGAATCATCACTTTGTGTGTTTTAAGTTTACAACGTGAGTATGAAAAATAATCTCCTGAAATTTAACCCTGCTCATTTTCTCGTGATAAGCAATCATTTAATCCTTAACGCTTTTCAATAAGATAGGTCAGATGCTTGTTTCATTAAAAGATCTTAATTTTTCCTGCTCTAAGGCATAAAGGGCATTTCAAGACGATATGAGTCGATATGTAGGGGGCAAACTATTGAAAATTGGAAATTTTCGATTTCGAGTAAGATCTTTTCAGTTTTGATATTAAGATTTTTGATATGTATATCCAAGCGGGACAAATCGATAAAATTCCGGGTTTTCTCTATCTACATTATTGTAAATATGTATTTGAAACAAATGATGAGAGATGTTCAGTAAAATGCACTGAACTTGGCTATCTCGTAAATTTTGTTGATTTTCTACAAATATGGGGAAATCGAATATTGGTGGTTACATGTGAAGCAGTGTTTGTGAATTACGCTTTACATTTCGAGGATTGGAAAGCCACCACTGAACCCTATCTATGTCCTTCTCGTTCGCCCGATATGACTCCTTTAGATTTTGTTTTTGGAGGGTGTATCAGAGATATGTTGCATCTGCATCGCTCACAACAACAAAAAATTGCAATATGAATAAAGGAGCAGGCTTCCCCCAGTTCTCCCTAAAATCGCCCAACTTATTTGAATTTTTCGAAGAACAATAGGTATCAGCTCGACCGAATCTTGACTAGAGTTCGATTGTTCGTTGCGTTGTCAGCACACGGTAACTTATACGAAGGGGGCATATTTATTATGACACAAATCGCAATCTGAAAACATATGAGACGTTTGTAATCGGTAGCTATGGCCAGGCATGTTTTTGCAGTATAAACACATAGCGAATGACGATGTTAACAGAGTAAAAGGTGCCTTATACTGCGGTGTTAGCTGGGATTAACCTTGCGTCGAGAGATACCATTTTCTGAAGTGGACAACTGACTTCTTGTTCCGCTGCCGGTCCAGCTCCAGTGGTTGACCAACTGTTGTAGGGGATAATTGTACTGCATTCAGAGTGACATAACCTGCATCTTGGATTCCTGCATATTCCTACCACAATGACCCAGGAAAAAATCGAAAGTTACATCGAATATGTCAAGATTCCGCTGGAGTGTAAGTTTCATATTTTTTTTATTTTAAGCGGGTGGAAAATTTGGAACAAATATTTCTGCAGCTATTTCAAGTGATGAGTTTTTTCGAGGAACTTGCCAATCTGTTCACTTTTCCTTTCCTTGAACTACAATTGTGACGGGTAACCCTTATTATAAAGTATAATTAAATAATTTCTACGCAATCAATTCATTTTACCTACTTGGTTTGATCTTTTCTCGGTCTGCTTTCATTTTTTATGAATCTATTGTATTGCATGAATCAGAAAGTCCTTGAGAAATTCGAATATGCCAAATACTTAAATTTTTATAATATTTTTCTTTTATTTATGCGGGGTTGCCTAAAAACATAGTTCCTTAATCCCTCAGTTCATAGGCTAAGTTTTCACTCTCTATTTTTTCATTTGATATTTATCAAGAATTTTTATTTTACCATCGTTGAAAAGAAGCCGTTCCGTATTCTCATTGACAAGACTTTTTCAAAACATAACCTCAGCAGTTATTACAAGTCATTATTGCGAAAGAGAAATTTCATTTTCTTGACCATGCATTTCTTATAATGAATATACCCAATGAAGGGCATCCCTACAGGGTGATATTCTTTCTGGAACATTGGCCCTTGTTTTCCTCCAGAACTTTTTTATTGGTGAGCCACTGTGAGTTTGAAAATTATGGCGAGAAGCTTTGTTGTACCGGGTTTTTCACTATAAATTGACCCCCCCCCCCTCTAACTCTGTTACAAAAGCAGATACTTAAAAATATTTCATACAAAAACTGTACGAAATCAAAGACATTTTTGAGGATGATTTTGTCAATTGGAATATATACAGGGTGAACAGCATATTGAATGCAACTACATTTTTTCAAATGGATATTCTCCCCTATTTTAATTGGTTGTTTTCTCCTGATATCGAAAATATATGCGTATGTGGGTCTGTCTCTTTTATTTCTAGAGTTTCAAAGTTTTGAAAGAAACGACGGAATAAAAAAATACCTACATATGGGAAATCATTCCGAATTTGCTCATGTTCAAACAATTTACTTAAAAGCAATTTTTTCAAATGAATACCTAACAGTATTCAATAAAAAATGGAAAAAATAATAAACTAACGTAGTATAGAATGAATAATATCAACTGAAGAAATTGGTTCTTAAAATTTGAAACTCTGTGGTACTCAGAATAAGGGAGAAAGACCAAACATATGTTATATATTCGAAATTAGGGGAAAAAAGCTTGCCATATACAGGGTGTTCCTAAATTGAAGGTACAAACGAAAAGGGGAGATTCCTTAGGTAAGTTTAAGAAAAAAGTCCCATAAACATGGGGTCGCAAATGTTTCGTTTTCGAGATACAGAGTGTTGAAGTTTGAATTTTTTTCAAGTTTTTTTCTCATAGTATCTACACTTTACAAGATATTAAACTGAAATTTGGCATGGATATTACATTTGAGAGTTCTCACCACGTGACATGGCAATTTCGATAGCAAATCTACAGGGTGATATTTTTTCTGGAACACTGTCACCTGTTTTCCTCCAGAACTTATTTCTGGTGAGCCTCTGTTAGTTTGAAAATTTGTAAGAAGAAGCTTTGTTGTTATACTAAACTTTTCGGTATTCTGAAGTTTTGTCGTATCTGCCACCGATTTCGAGAAAAAAATTTTAAACGATTCTCTCGAAATAATTTGGATTTTTCCGAGGATTTCGAGAGAATCGTTCAAAATTTTCTTCTCAAAATCGGTAGCAGATACAACAAAACTACAAGAGGCCGCAAAGTTTAGTATAACAACAAAGCTTCTTTTCACATTTTTTCAAATTAACAGTTGCTCACCAAAAAAAACTTTGAAAAAATTCAAACTTCAACACTCTGTATCTCGAAAACGAAACGTTTGCGACCCCATGTTTATGGGACTTTTTTCTTAAACTTACTTAAAGAATCTCCTCTTTTCGTTTGTACCTTCAATTTAGGAACACCCTATATAGAACAGTATACAGGGTGTTCCATTTGAAACAATGGAGTTGCAATCAATATGTTGCCCACTCTCTGTATATACATATTTCATTTTGTGAAATAATTTCAAAAAACATTAGTGGATTTCGTGAAACTTTTGTAAAAAAACATTTTTTGTACCTCTTTCAGTAACAAAGTTAAAGGGAGGGTCAAATTATGGTGAAAAACCCGGTACTACTGAATTTTATGATTTCTTGGGGTTTTGTCTTATCTGCTACCGATTTCGAGAAATCCACAGAAAAATCAAAATTGTCATGAAAAACCAGTTGAAATGAAAATAAATCAAAACTATTTGAGTCTGATGTCCACACCATCCAATCCACCTGTTTTCATCATTTTCGTTCAAATACTACCTAGTAGGCAATCCTAGTACATCACGAAATGGAAAGGTTTGCGTTCTCATATTTTTTGTGATTTGTTTCCTCTTCGTTTGTTCCTTCAATTTAAAACACCCTGTATAGTTCTTTTGCCGAATCACGTACTTCTATCATTATTCTCAGCTTACAGTGCAGGATATCATTGAAATATTGCGTTTCTTAATGATAGCACTCAATAAGGAATAATAATCCTCAAAATCAGAGTAAAAAAATGGAATATTCCAAATTATTTCAGTATCCCATGCCAGTTTATCAACAAGGTTTGTGGGAGTAAGGTTCCTTCGATCCATTGAATAGAAAGTCAACGAGCAAGACATAAACTTATTGTTATCGAATTCTCAAATTGATATTCATGCCAAATCAAGGATGTCGAAATATTAATCCTTGATTCTCACCGTGCATGAATTTAATGCCTTTTATTTTACGATTGAAAATGAATTTCGATTCAATACTTGAACTACTTTTAACTGCGCAAGAGATGGATGTCGAAAACAAATTGTGATTAGAATATCGAAATAATTATGGTTTCATTTCATAATTCATCAAAATGAAGCGTTCAGATCTTGTGGTGTTGATTTATGTTAATTATAATCTGATGATTCACTGCCATAAACGGAAATGCAGTTGTTGTGATCAATAATGACTGGAGCTAACATCTCATAACTTTTTCAATCACCGACAATTATTATCTTATGTTTTTCTTCTTATCATATTAATTTATTCATCATAACATAATTCCGCTGATATAATGTTCACCAAAAATCCGATTTGAAGGAAAATGTGCGGCCCTTGAACAATTCAAAGAAGCATATTTTTTCAGCAACTCCAGACAGATATAACGTGCCATTTTGTGAAGAAATTCTTTCTCAAACTTCAGTTTTTGAATTATGAGAATACCGCGAAATCGCTAGAAGAATTGAACGGACGTCTTGAGTAATAGTATAATTAACACATAGCTCATCATTACATAGTATGAAACAAAGTTGCTTTCGCTGTCTGTCCCTATGTATGCTTAAATCTTTAAAACCACGCAAGGAATTTTGAAACGCTTTTTTGTAATAGATAGAGTGATTCAAGAGGAAGGTTTATTTATATAAAATATGCCTAATATTGTAGAGAAACACTGATGCATTAACAGGTTTCTAATGTAATGTCGTCAATAAATACATTTTTTGGGCTTACATTGCGAACGCTGAATGAACCCCACGAGATAAATCAAAATAATGTACTCGGTATTGTACTCCTATAAAAGGGCAACAAAAAAGTCCGCGATGGTATATGTCTATCTCTTAAGGATAACCCACAATAACCATTTTTTTATCCTCTACATTGTACGGAAAAAAATGGCTCATCTGGGAAGTTATTTTAAGCAATACAGCATTAATCCTTATCCGATTGAGAACCTCAGATACATTGTTCATTTAATATAGATCAATATGGCATGTTACAGCATGTAATTTAAATGAATATTTCCGAAGATATCACAGATTTAAAATGCAGGGACATGGCGGTGCGGCGCCTGCACTACCGTTTTTTATAAGGATTGCATTGCATCCGTGCGAAGCCAGGGCGGGTCGCTAATAATGTAATAAAAAAATCAGTATTATGGAACAGCCCACCCTTCCCCCTGATATAAATGCTATAGAAAACTCATGAGGATGGATGCCGATGAAAGTCAATGGGGAAGACAGTTTAAGACCCGAAAAAAGTATCAATTGGTCATAAGAACCACTTGGGAATGGGAAGCAATTCCAATTGTTTAATAACTTAGTTGTCACTGTAAATTGATCCATATCCTGATAAAATTGATTCCTTGTGGTTTTACTAAGGTGAACTTGGCCGTAGAAATTCTCAAATATTACTTCTTGAAATTACTTACGTTTTGTCTATATTTTTGAAAAATGCATAATTCAAATACATTCTTCGTTGTTTTAATCAACTGGACAGTTTTATTTGTAATAGGTATCAAGTGACGAACAGTGTTCATCTATTCAAATCCTGAAGGAGAGTTCTCTGTTAGAGTTCTTCAGGAGTTTTCTTCAAATGCTTAAATTAATTCAGATGATTTCCATTTCCCATGGTTACTTGAAATTTTTTTCGGTATCGATAAAATTTGGTGGATTCGCCACTTGCCCGTGCATTTCAATATCTGTACTTTTCACTTCATCAATCTTTACTAAGTTTTTTCCAGATGAATCAAAGTCTGAAGTGATATATTTTCCTTCTGTATAATCAAAGTAATGATAGTTATCAGAATATGATGACTGATGAATTATAACATATTATCTTTGAGCCTGATCAGATATAATTGAATTATAATAGATAAACCGTGACTTTTGATCATTTGAATTTAATGCAACTGAATTTGTCATTTAAATCGATTTCTGACCTACAATTTTGAGAACTTGTTTTATCTACTTCAAGTTGCGAATTCGCATGAGATTTACTTGATCTGTCGATGGCTTTCCTGTAGGATTCAATTCGAATCTGCCAGACACAAAAAGATCATCAGAAATTATAGAAACTAAATTGTGATATTAGTGTTAAGTCTCTTCTTGGAATACACAGTAGCTATGGGTAAAAATAAGAAAGAAGTTGAGGTAGCTGAGACGCCGACTGTTGTTATCACAACTAAGAAAATTCCTCCAGAATGTGAGTACATAGATTGAATAAGAAATTTTTGTAGAACATTAATTTTTGTAAATTTTATTCCGAGTTCAAATTCACCATGGGCGATTTCACCAATTTTGATAATGATATATGTTAGGTTTGACCATCGATCAGATTGGTTTCATTTATTGTCATCTGTGATATTATGGGGTAGGTAAGAGTTAAGATGCCTAGAATACTGGTGTAAGCATTCGTCAAATTTTGAATGGAATGACGTTCGACCAAATTGAGAATATCGGCAAGATTTCGTTTTTTCCACTTCAGGTGGCGCTCTTCACTGATTATGTCATACAACGTCATTACGGTCCTTTTTCCCTTGATTAATCAACAGCTGATCTGCCAAAGTCAAATATGACTTGACCATAGAATGACATTTTTATATGGTGAAAGTCTTATACTTTTCCTGATATGAATTAAAATGTCAAGAATATATTCCCAAATTATTGCTTGACAAAATTATCGGCTATTGACACAACATGTTCACCAGAATAAATTCGAATATTTGGAATAACTAATAAAAATCAGTAATAATTAGTGAAAAGCGCCACCTGAAGTGGAAAAAACGAAATCTTGCCGATATTCTCAATTTGGTCGAAACAAAATCTAATCAGTGCAATCACCATGTGTTCAGTCATCGAAGTAAGAGTCAAGAGCTGTTCGATGTCACACATAATAGTATATTCTATAGAACTAGTTGCAGAATGGGCTCCTATTCCAAAATGAATGCGAAATTCGAAAACGAGCGACAGAGGAGCGAGATTTCGAACGCAATGAACGCATGAGTGTTTGAATTGCATTCTGCAACGAGTATAAGACGATATTTTCTCTATTTTAGTCAAATTTCTTTGAAATTTAATGAAAAATTCAGATTATACATCCTAGTGACTTTCGTATTGTATCTTGGCAGTTGGTGACTGTTACGAAATTGTCATTTCCAAATTGACGTGTGTTGAAAATCGTTAGGATCGGAAGCCAGTGCTGACAACCAAAAAACGAAAAATATAACTGAAAACAATGCTGTAATGGGTTAATTACAGCACTGTTTTTAGTACTGTAATGAACTCATTACGATACTGAAATAGAGAAACCATTATATTCACCAGTTGAATGATTGCTGAATGCTATGGCTAAGTATGTCTGTCTGTATGTTCGTTAATGGGCAAAATTCGATTAGGGGTTCTGTGAATATGGCCGTTTGAAAGTTTGAGAGCTAACCAACGCGAGTCTAAATAACCTGTACGTCGTGTCAACTCAATAACCGATAAAGAGGATGTTTCATGTACATATTCAGCAATTATTTCAATTTCCCATAACATTTTATTTTCCAATCACCCAATATAATCGATCAATGCTTGAAAAGTATGATTCATTCTCATAGATCAATCGATTCATCTTCAAACTGATTATCATCTACAGGGTGTTTCACCATAAACTGGACAAACATATACAGGTTCTTTCACGAGGAACCTCACCCATATTTATACGGGAAACTACTGAACGTATTTTCATGAAATTCAGCACTTATAAGTATTCCACGATGCTGATGAAATCTAAAATATTTTCAGGGCATGAGCACCTCCGGTTTTTCCGGAAATGACGTCAACTTCCGTTTTTCAAATTAGAACACCATTTTTTCATTGCAGAAATAGATTCCTTAGAAAATTTCAAGTTATTTTGATGTAACATTTTTCAGTTTTGGTTGAAATATTTTCTCTGAGCGGGAAAATTCGAAAAAAAAATCGAAAATAGAGCTCCGCTGAAACAAGAATAACTTCGAGGTTTTTGGATGGAAAATTTTCATTTTTGGGATTTTTCAAGATGTAAGATTGATGTATCCACTTAAAAAATCGAAATCGCGATTCATGATACAGGGGGTGAAAAAATCGCTTTCAAAGTTAGGGATGACAAAATCGTGAAGAATCTATTTTTTCAAATTAGAACCCCATTTTTTCATGGCAGATATTGAATCTACGTTAAAAAATAATGTGAGTGTATGCATGCATCACACCCTTGCCCTAAAATGGATATTTTCTGAGTTAAAATCCACTTTAGGGCAAGGGTGTGATGCATACACTCACATTATTTCTTAACTTAGATTCAATATCTGCCATAAAAAAATGGGGTTCTAATTTGAAAAAATTGATTTTTCACGATTTTGTAATCCCTAACTTTGAAATCGATTTTTTCACCTCCTGTATCATGAATCGCGATTTCGATTTTTAAAGTGGATACATCAATCTTACATCTTGAAAAATCCCAAGAATGAAAATTTTCCATCCAAAAACCTCGAAGTTATTCTTGTTTCAGCGGAGCTCTATTTTCGATTTTTTTTTCGAATTTTCCCGCTCAGAGAGAATTTTCTAACCAAAACTGAAAAATGTTACATCAAAATAACTTGAAATTTTCTAAGAAATCTATTTCTGCAATAAAATAATGGTGTTCTAATTTGAAAAACGGAAGTTGACGTCATTTCCGGAAAAACCGGAGGTGCTCATGCCTTGAAAATATTTTAGATTTCATCAGCATCGTGAAATACTTATAAGTGCTGAATTTCATGAAAATACGTTCAGTAGTTTCCCGTATAAATATGGGTGAGGTTCCTCGTGAAAGACCCTGTATAGCCGTGTAGTTGACACCGAGAAGGTCATTTTTGCCTTATGACATATACCCCGTTTTCGACGCATAATCGAGATACAGGGTGCTTAATGTCAACTTTGAGCAATATTCTGTGAACTGTGGTGAGTTATGCGTGATATTTGAAATAACGGTTCCTGGTCACATCTGAGTATTTTTGAGGGCTCAATTAAATTGTGGTGTAGAATTTTGAAAAAAAAATTCAAAATGGCGGAAAACCTGCAAAGTTGGAAATTTTTTTTCTCGGTTGCCAATTTGGAAAGCATAATGTCAACGTACACAATTTTCTAAGATTTTCCGTGAAAAAATTTTTTCAAATTTCGAACTCAACTTTTTTTTTACATGTCCTCAGTGAAAAAAAAATTTCGTCCAGAATTTTTGGAATTTTCCACGGTTGAACCATCTTCAATTCTGAATACTTGGGTATCAACAGAATAAAAAAATATCAATTGGTTTTCTTTGTGTAGCCTTCCGAAGATTACGCGAGGTGTACTTTCTTAATTTTTATGTGAGAAACTGGAGGCCGTACGAAGGTCAAAATTGTGCTGCTGGGCTGCCAGAATGACCCAGATACAAATATTAATTTATAACCAAAAAAAAATTTTTTTCGAAAAAATTTAAAAAATTGAAAAAAAATTAAATTTTTTTTTCATTTTTTCCAAAAAGCTTTGGCAATATTCGAACTCTACACTCTCGATTAACTAGTATTGCTTTGGTAACGGAGATTTATAGGATTAGAATTAATCCAATTCATACTCGTAGAGTTCGATTCCTACCAAAATTTTTTGAAAGAAATTTTCTTGGTTTATAATTTCATATTTTTATCCGGATCATTCTGGCAGCCCATCAGCACAATTTTGACCTCCGTACGGCCTCCATTTTCTCAAATAAAAATTAAGAAAGTACACCGAGCGTAATCTTCGGAAGGCTACAAAAAGAAAACCAATTGATATTTTTTCATTCTGTTTTCACCCAAATATTCAGAATTAAAGATAGTTCAACCATGAAAAATTCCAAAAATTTTGGCGGAATTTTTTTTTCACTGGAGACATGTAAAAAAAAAGTTAAGTCCGAATTTTGAAAAATTTTTTTTACGGAAGATCTTAGAAAATCGAGTACGTTGAGATTATGCTTTCCAAATTAGCAACCGAGAAAAAAAAATTCCAACTTTGCAGGTTTTCCGCCATATCGAATTTTTTTTCGCAAAATTCTACACCACAATTCAATTGAGCACTCAAAAATACTAAGATGTGACTAGAAACTGTTATTTCAAATATCACGCGTAACTCACAACAGTTATCAGAATATTGCTCGAAGTTGACATTGAACACCCTGTATCTCGCTTATGCGTCGAAAACGGGGTATATGTCATAAGGCAAAAATGACTTTCTCGGTGTCATCTACACGGCTATATATGTTTGTCCAGTTTATGGTGAAACACCCTGTAGGTCTGTAATGGGAAAATGTGGGACTTAAACAAGCTGTGTATTGTAATTTTCCGAATATATTTGAAAACGCGTAAAAAAGCTTCTTCGGAAACTGAGTACAATTAGGTAACTAAAATCGAGATTTAAAATCGAAATAGATGTCCCAAATATTTAATTCGACCAGAATTGGGGCTATCGCTAATTTTCGGTCAACGAGTGACTAAAAAAAATCATAATTGATTTAATATCTGATCTCCGTCCGAAAGATACGCTCTAATCTGCCCATCTTGAAAACCTGTTCAAGGAAACTGTTTTCAACCGATGAACATATAGCATCAGGTTCAAAAGCCATATTTGACGTCATTATTCCTCGAACATGTCCGAATATTGTTTTTTATCACAAGAATCTTATTGACGTCATTCTCAATAATTCTAGTTATGTGCCTTTGTGGTTTCTTCAACTTTCGCTTGAAGCTAAATCTGCTAAATGACATTAGAAGAATAAATTCGAAAGAATATAAGAAGAAAATATGATTTTATCGAATATAATTATAATAATATCTCAGAAAATATCTGTTTGAAGGCAATTCAATATTCGTAAGTAATATCATAAGAGCATCCAATTTTTCCGAAAAAAATCTGAAAAACACGTTCGTGAGTAATATTTTAACAAGAAGCATGAGTGCTGGTGGCCACAAAAATCCGAGTCGAAGACGAGGATTTCTGCACCAGCTCGAATGCTTTTTGTTAAAAAATATTACTTTGCATTGTGTTTTTTCGATTTTTTTCACAGGAATGGTTTTTGACAAGACTATTTCACGAGTAACAGATTATTCTGGATGTATTATGTATAGGTATTAATCTGAAAACTGAAGAACAGGTAATTTATTTAATCCCAAAATACTACAAACTTAATAATTGTGATTTTCGTTGACAACAACTGTCAAGTTTTGCCGCAGGTAAACCCAAGAAACTACTGCCAGCTGATGTAGAAAAAAAATTTAAAACAGTTGACATATAAACGACCTCCTTTGCCATTTAAGATACTTAAGGGGGATGCCAACCGACAAAAATGCAAATCAAAACATGCCCCCCCTACAAAATTGACCGATCTCTGCATTTTTAGGAACACTCACACTGAATGGACTGTTTTATGTGGATCATCCGGTATATTTTTCCTCACATACAATCGGAATTGTCGAAGTTATATACAGCTTTTTGATTAATTATTTCTTGGTTGGATAAAATACTCATTCCAGGTTGAAGGTTTCAGTGTCATGAAATCCACAGCAAAAAAAATAAGCTCTATAATTTTCCATCAATGAATCGATGTTATGTCACTTCAATAGTAACATCAATGTAAACGAATACATAGATTATATAATGCCAACTTTATCCATCATTATCTCCATCAACATCACCATTAATATACGAGACAAAAACAGAATCCACTTCTGCCAAGACCTGCATTGGCGCACGTCAGATGTGGACGGCCTTGTGTTGATCCCTCCAATGAGTCCAATGATTAACTTTTATGTATTTGATGAACTACCAGTTTGGAAGGTCGACGGGAATAATTTTGGGCATATCTATCATTAAAATCGTGAAAATTGAAATTCAAATTATTGCTACGATTGGATATATCAAGTCGTATATTAATATCGTTGGAAGAAGTGGAATGCGAAAAAAATTTAAACTGTACTTCATATTCAGGTTTTTTCATGAGACAAAACAATGTTTTGCTTTCCATAGGTAAATGTGCCAATATTTCAATTAAGAATAGGTAATCTGTTATATTTAGATACCAATTTATTATTGAAACTCCTTAAGATAGTTCATACGGTCGAAAATTGAAGCTTATTGTGAAAAAACACCCATTCGTTCAATGTTCTAACTATTGTCCGTCGATAGCCACTACTTTTTCCCATTTTTCTCGCAATTGACGGATCATATCGTAAAAAAAGGTCGGCTCGTTGGCCCCCATCCATTTTTAGGCTGCAGTGAAGGAGATCTGGACAGACGTCCATGTTGCATCGGTCGAAAGAGAAGGTAATCCGGAGGAGCAATGCCTGGACGGTATGGCGGGTGGGGTAGGACGTCTTTTGGCTTCAGTTCATACGGCACCCAATTTCCTATATTTCGGATTATTACCATTGCTTTTTAACCACAGAAAATGGCTAGTTGGGTACCTCTAATTGTTTTTGCGTTTATGATGGATCTTCATCAAGTCTCACCTCTAATTATTCATGATGGCCCTTCGGGTTGTTCTTCTTCTTTTAACCACCAATTGATGTACGAAGAAACTGTAGAGATTGTGTATGGAATATTCGGAAAACCCAGTTAATTAGAGGAAGTATGCAAAACCAGTGAAAAATACTTGTTACGATAATTATAATGTAGAAGAATGAAACATAAATAATGGTCAATCAACACTTGTTTACTTGAGTAATGTGTTATATGAATTGAAATACAGATATATTACCATTTTCTATCGCAGACAATACAGTTCAATTAAATGTCACCCAATAAAATGGTATTAAATAGAATGCGATCATCAAACTTTGTTTTTTTCAAATTTCCAATCGAAAATGGTTTCAGTCGACAAGGCTAGACTCAATGCTCCAGAACTCGTCGTCAAATTCAATTCTGTCCGTCCTGCGTCGACACGATAATTCACGAACGAAAAAATCTACAAATTTAAAATTTTCAGGGTGATTTCCGATCTCTAGTGCATCATTTGTTACAGAAATATTGAAATTAGAAATTTGAATGTAGGTGGAATCATCATCCATCTTAAATGAAAGATTTCGTCAATTTACGTAGTTTCCAAATTATCAGGAAATCGAGTGTTTTCGAGTGAATTTTTCTAATGACTATTTCACTCATTCCATTTTTAGTGAGGAAGTTTCCTTAGCAACACTCGTTTCTCATCGATAAAACATTCACATCGGCAAAACCAACAAGTTGGTTTTTCAGCGACAAAATTTTTGACGTTTCTCAAATTCATGGATAGCTTCGGGAATGAATACCATAGAGAAAAAAAACAACGTTTAGTTGATCTATGATGAATACTTATTTGTCAAATAGCGCAATACAAGCCCAATGTGACCATCTTCAGACACATTTTTTCGTGAAATAGTCATGTCGAATACCACTCGAGATGAAATCTAAGCAGGTAAAATTCTCTCTTGTGATATTCAAGTTAATCACTCGCCTGACGGCTCGTGATTTTGATACAAACGTCATTCGCGAAATTGCCGAAAGCAACAAACTTTCATTTTACAATCGAGAAATTTTGCCGGCAAAATTTCATCTCTAGTGGTATTATATATGAAAAATTTTTTTGGGACTAAGACATACCTACTAACAAATAACAGAAAACACTTCTTTTAGACGACGAATTGCTTATTCACGTTTGTATCGTTAATATACCAGCAAACAATGCGATGCTGTATACCAAATTTGGCTCGAATGGCACAACAGATTGAGGTATTATCAAATAGACAATATTTTTTCGCGAACAACGGTGTCTACGAATTTTTTTCCTCTCAAAATGAGAATTGTCAATGGAATGTAAAAGTTCTGCTTTCATACAAATTGGTCTACTCATTACTAAAAATATTGCACCAATTTTAATTAAATAAATTTAAAGCGAATAATTCATATCGAATCGAGTTATAACCGGATAATATGATAATGAACGAATTATGGGAAAAAGAAGTTAAACTATTCAAAAATTGGGAAAGAAGAATCGTTTTGATGTTATACAGGGTTGATCAGGAATATATTCTTTTTGTACGACGATGATTTATATCTTAGTGGAATTGACCTCATTATTATTGATGATTTGAATAAAGGTGAAGTGCTTCAGATGCATCGAAAACATCAAAATATTCTTACCACGTTAGGTCATCTCACTCTTTAGAATTGGAGTCGAAGGCCCTAAAGGCAACGTTATTCATTCAATGCATGGACATTTTCCAAATTTCATCAATATGCAGATAACATTGGTGAAAATGATAATGAATTAGAGAATTCTATCGACAGCTAATGTGGTGGTTATGACTAAGGTATCTTCCAGTTAACTACCTGAGTAGAACCATTAGATACTACATGACGTAATTTTTGCTATCCCATTTCCGATAACAATGCTTAAAGGTATTTTTTGCGGTGCCTACGTAATAGCAATCGATCTTTTTTAATGAGTAGGGAAGGAATATCCCAATGTTCAGTTCTATTTGGACACTTCTACCGGTTTAAACTATAATATAAGACCTACGGTTAGTTAGTATTTTTTCTTTTCAACGTTGTTAATTTCAGGTAAGAACAAAAATTTGAGATGAGCTTATTTTGCTGTACTTTACTCTGCTGTTTGAGTTATCAATATCTTGGACCAGTCCCCTAATTTGAATTTTCAAACCTCAATTATTTGCAACTTATGACGTAAATTTCGAATTATTCCTTGTAGAAAATTGGTAGTAGCTTCGAGTCTACTGAATTTTGGCTTGATATTAATTCAATTTTTGCGGAAGAACGATGCATTTAGTAATGAGTAGCAAGTTGATAACTAAGTGATCATTTCATGGTTCACTCGAAAAAATTTATTCGATTTTGAACTGAAATTATTGTTGGCTGAATAATGAATAACCTTGTTTTTTCAAATGTTGATTATGGTATGAGGAAAGAAGTGCAAAAACGAAAATCCACAAAACTCACACAATTGTTTTTGTTAGTTGTTCGTTTCGTTGTAAATAACGTTGGGTGCTCGTGCTATGGATGAAGTGCTTTCAGTGGAAGGCTTGAAATAAATTCTTATTTGAATCTTTATTCACATTCTGCAGCACTTCTGGGTTTATCCAAAGATCAGCAATAACAACAAACCCACCAACTGCAAGAAGTGCAGAATTCTTGTTAAGATCCAATACGTTCATGATATATTACAAGTTTTCTTCATTTTTATTCATTTCTCGTTAGATATTCTAAATTCTAGAAAATGAAGATCAGATAGAAACCTCATTTTTCGGACTAGATGGAGCTGCTCCAAATTTTGCAGCCCCAGAAACTGAATTTTCGAAAAATTTTTTCGAGAATAGATTTGAAGGAGAGGTCATATTGATTGGCATCTAAGATGTTCTCTAGGCTTTTTGGGGGATCATTTGGAAAGTGCCGTGTTTAAAAACATCTAAGGAATATCTTCTACATAGAATAGTATCAGCATGCAATGAAAAAATACCTGAAATGAATATGAGAGAAAACGTTGAACGAATGCACTATTACTGTTCAGGAATGAACGGTAGACAATTTGAACATCTTGTTAATTGAAACTCAACCATTTATTGTACTTCATTCATCGCTTCCAATGAATTTCTTGCATCGAAACAAACATCGAACAGAAAAAAAATAGATGGCAAGGGTAAGTTTTATCCATATTTTCGTTTGGTCATTTAATTTCTTTCAAGGAAATCCATGGTGCACACAATAATTATACATACCTACCTAATTATTTCTGTGTTTTTAATCTGTCGACTATGTAAATAAAGCGACTTCTCTATATTCACTTATAGATAGTTGTTTTGTCGAATGAACTTTTTATACTATGAGTTAATGATGAAAAGAGTGAATAAACAATCAGAATCGATTTAGCATAATTGCAATCCAAATAAACATTTCCTGGACCTAGAGAGTTTTTGAATTGTGATTTGAACATACGTGACGTGTGAAGCGATTGGACGTCATTAGATCTGTTTGTCATTTTCTAGAAAGTGGATTGACCTGTGCCTATAAGGGCCACTTGCACCGTATTGGTTCTAAGCGTTAGTTAGTTAAGCGTCGATTAATTTATTTAATCCAGGATTAAATATTTGGCTTGCACCGAGGCTGAATGTAACTAGATTAAAGTTAATCCACAAATCTGGTTATTTTTACGTAAATTGGTACTTGTGCCTATTTTCACGTTGTTTATTTTATCCCTTTCTATGCTTTGACAGTTTCGATGTTTACATTGTTTAGACATTTTTTGATATCGAGCGTTTCGCAAATTGAAAGAGTTTGTAATAACGAATTTCTTTGGTAAAAACCGATACAACATTCATTGCAAAAGTTGACATCTTTCTTTGGAATATTCTACGTCCTTCACAAATGAAAATATACCTGGTTCGAAACTCTAATAATTGTCGAAGCACTTACCACTTCAGATTTGGATGTGAAATATGATAAACTCATGGATTCTCTGTCGTATAACAGAGGAAAATAAAAAAGAAATGATCGAAAAGCATGAACAAACCTGATTTTCGATAATAGGCAAACATCTATAAGAAAATATGTGATTTTTTCAATAAACATGCATCTTGGAAAAATTGTTAATATTGATTCACTTTCATTTCAACATATTGGTAATAATATTGGTTCCGATTGAATGATACCATGTGTCACAGTGAATTAAAGAATAATTCTACATATCAGAAGAACTGTACCTCCAACTTTATTAGGCATGTATGGATTTGTTCAGTTCAAAATATACCTCGACCGTTAATGTTTAGTTCAGTTATTCATTCTTGTGTGTGCTTTTCATTTCACACCAATTTGATCTTTCATATCTACGCCTAGGAGAACCAAAATCTATAATTTCTACTTCAGTCATTATTCTTTTCAATTTGATTTATAATCAAACATCATTTTTGAAACAAGCCTGACTTGTGTCATCCATGAATGTAGGGTTAGAATTCAAAGTTTATCGTTAAACTTCCATTTAATCCTCCCAATTCGGAGGATTATCTTTAAGCGTTAGTTAGGGTTGTTAAACTAGGATTACGACACGGTGCAAGAGAATCATAGACACTAATCGAGGTTTTGCATTTAATCTGAAGTTTTGTCATACGGTGCAAGCGGCCCTAATACAATTATGGTTATTTTTTTTTTGCTCAAAGGGCCAATGTATAGAAACTCTAGAAAATAATGAGGATTATTATTGAATATTATGAATAATAGTGAATTTATTGAAGCAATCTCCTGAAGTTGTGAGCTTTCGTGTAGTTGATCAAAGAATTAGCTAGTGCGGTCGCACATTCAGATACTCAGAAATTGTCATTTCTCGAAAGACAATATTAGAACAACACGGTCTCTTTAGTTTGGGTTCCTGGCCACTCAGGTAACAAAGGAATTGAAGAGGCCAACACCCTAACCAGAAAGGGAGCCCAACTGGCCCAGAACCTTTTTGTGGTATAGGCAAATACCTCTATGAGAGAGAGGAGTCTTCCTGGAATGGATCATTCCAAAAATTTCCTTCGGAATTTTCCAATTGTATGAACCAATAGTTCTTTGGATCTCAGTAAGAATAAGATACGCTTCCTGCCTGCCTTCCTTACTGGATATTGTCGCCTTTGGAAGCATATGATGACAATGGGCTTGTCAGAAACTGGCGAGTGCAGATTCTTTGAGAAAGAGGAGGAAACTCCTGTTCACCAGATTTGGAGCTGGAGGGCGAGCTGTAGATAGCGCAGTTGCGGAAGCAGCTCTGATGGGGGGCACATATACCTTGAGGTCTCAGTGGAATGTAACCCCCTTACCAAACTATAACAAACTATGAATATAAGGTCAATATTCTCTTGGATTATTGGTTCAATTGGTGTTTTAGTATAAGGACTGAACGAGAATAAATTCGCTATCATAAAAACGCTTATATCTTTTGAACCACTGGACCGATTTCGGAAATCAAACTCATTTTCGAACCATCTTCTAATTCTAATAAAAACTGTTTTTACAATAAAAAATCAAAACTATTTTGTTCAAAATTCATGGATTTTTTCTGGAATTCTTCCTTGCTGTAGTGGCATGAAGCTAAATCTGGCCAAAAGATTGTTGACACATCGTGCTCACGTAAAAATGGCAAAAGTCGCTTCTTCAAGCATTCCTCGATGGATATCTTCGAGTCAACAGAGCCTTGGTCAACGAGAAATTTGCTCCTTTTCCCACAAGTGCAGTTTTCTTGCCAAACCAGGAATTTTTTGGGAAACTTTGCTTGTTTCTTCACGCGAAATTTTTCGTCAACATTTCCACGAGAATCTGCAGTATAAAATTCCTGACCAGGAAGTTGCGAGAAATCAGCCAAGACATAGGTTTCGTCGTCCATCACGCAACAGGAAAAAATTTTCAAGAAATCATTTTTTAATTTCTTTGCTCTATATTTCGCTTCTTGATTCTTCACAAGCGTTCCTGTCTGGCACTTTCTGCCTTTGT
The DNA here is from genome assembly GCA_910592335.1 of Adalia bipunctata. Lineage (NCBI taxonomy): Eukaryota > Metazoa > Arthropoda > Insecta > Coleoptera > Coccinellidae > Adalia > Adalia bipunctata. Next base: position 22,935,910 of record OU342950.1, read on the forward strand.
ATGTTCTAAGCCCACAACTCGACTTGGTTTTCTGAACGGTTGACTGCGAACAACCCAATATTTGGGCTACTTTCCGTCCTGAAAGGTTAGGATTCTTCTGAAAAATGCTGATGGCTTTCTTCACTTTTTTTGTGCTATGAAACCCCTTTTTCCTCCCATTTCTTCCTTGCGGTTAATTGTAAGATCTTCGTTGAAGCGCTTAACAACTCTTGATACCATTTCCGGACGAAAGCGAGCCTCTTTTGCGATTCTTTTGAAGCTCCATTTTTGATTATTTTGAAAAAGTTTCTATAAATTCTCGTGTTTTCACTTCGCTTGACATTTTGCGACAGAGAATTGGAATATCTATGGAGTAAATGTTCCACATGTTTCTGACGTTCATAACAAAGCTAACTATGATCAAATTTTGATTTTTTCTCAATTGGTTCAAGAGGTTTAGGCGTTTTTGTGATAGCGAATTAATTCTCGTTCAGTCCTTACTGTTAAGTAAAATAAAGTGGATCACAACCTGGACGAAGATCACTGAGAGTGTGACCAAGAGAACTATTTTCGAAAAGCTCATTTTGCGGAGACAAATGATGAATGATAATCGGCTCTATTGGGTAACCCTTTCTTTTTGAATTCCGATTAATGATAACCCATATCGTTGTCCATGGGAAACCTCAAACATATTCTTCCTCTTCCTCATATTAAATTATAGATAATTGACTACTGACAATTTCCCAGCAAAAATTAATTTTTATCATTTCGTTACCAAAATCAACAAGCCGATATCGTGCAGCAAATAACTGCTCTAGTTACTACACCCACCTCCTGACAGCCGATTTACTCCTAGTGATCTACCTTGAATTTTCAAGGTCGACAAAAATCCGAATGCAATGATTTGACCGCCAGTTACGTGAAATTTCATATAGAGTAGCATCCACTGAAGTTAAGTTGTATCAATTAAGTAATGAACGCATGCGCTACAGGTGCTACTGTTGATGACTTCTTGTGAACTTCTTGCGGAGTTTTACCTATTTAGCGGTCAGTAGTACAGACATCTCTGGTCTGAACGTGTTAAAATTTGAGTGTAGTTGAGAATATAAGAACAGACAAGATGCCGCGTAAGTGAATCTGTCTATTTGAATTTTCTGTTCATTTTGAAACAATTGGTATAATAAGTTTTCTGTGAAACATCCCACATTTCAAGGAAAGAGCTTTGATTTTAGGTTGATGTTGGAATGACAATTTGTTGTATAATTATCCATTTCCCATCGTGAAATTTTTCAAAATGAGTTTTTAAACTGTTAACCATTATACATTGAATTCCATTGCATCCAGTACCTACACGGTGATTTTTGTTCCAAGTAATTCAGCAAACCCATTTGCTGGTTATTTATTTATTCCATCGTTTCACGGAATAGTTAGATTCATTTTGTATTGAGTCGCTGTTTCAATGTTTGATTTACTTATTTTTAGATCCGTTCAAGATTTGTGCTGCCAACAATTCGAGTTATTGATAATTTCATTTTGTCTTGAATGTCCTAATGACATGATAAATAATAATGTCGTTACTTTTAATGTCGGAACATATTGAATGAATGAAAAGTGTAGCAAAAATTTCATTTTATTGATTTTCTATACACGAGAAGAATCAAACATTTGTAACCATCCATTTATCAATTATACATGATGATTGTAATTTATGTTGGTGTATACTGATAAAAGATTATGAAAATGATTAAGATCAGATGACCATGAATTTTGAAACTGTGTTTATTGAATCTGCAATAAAATGAACATGGCAATGGCATGATATATACAGGCTGAGCCACTAGGAACTCCATCAATCGATATATGGAGAACCAAGAATCGAAAAATTTGGCACGTTATATCGGAAACATATATCTACTTTCGTATTTCAACTTGACCACTGCGTTTTTTTTTCTTTTTGGATTGCCAATGAATTTCGAGTTTATTTCATATCGAAGACCCTAAACCTCAATACAATAGCTTTTCAGTTATAGAATTCAATAGATCTGTGTTTTGGAATCAATCGGGAAACTTTTAAGAGTCTTTCGCCTTCAAAATAAAAAACTTTCACCGCCAGATTGCAGTGCAGTGCATAATTTTATTCATTGGATTATTCAAACAAAATGTTGGGGCGCAGGGAATATAACAAGAAATCCTACCCTGGACTGGATATCACACTGCCTGTATCCTGTATAATTTGGTATAATACTCTCTCTTTCCTTCATCAGTCATCTGGGAGGAGATACCTGCGAGGCGTGTCATTTAAAAGAAATTCAATTCCATAATAGAATCCACAATTGTCAAAAACAATTAATTTTCACTAATCGACGGCTAAAACAAACCTTAATAAATTGTCGTGGATAAAAATGGATATTTATTCATTTCGAATGGAAAAATTCAAGGAAATAAATTTCGCGAAAACAACACATTGTTGTTATATTATTCACAACAAAACGGTTAATGCTGAAAAAAATGAGACAGACATTTGATTGACTAAATGATAGACTTCAATACTGAAATGAAAAAACACAAAAATATTTATTCGTTTTGATAGTGGAAATGTTACAAATTGACCAAAAATGAGGGGGAATATCCTTTTCATTCATATAATACTTAAAGAATATTTTTTAAATTATTTTTATCTTCATACACTTATACATCCCTTCATCAATCAGAAAAAATAAATCGTTTCTGACTCCCTTGTTTTTCAGGGATGTAGACCCTTAATCTAGAGAGAGAAATGTAATTCAACAAATGAATACCGCCATGAAAACCTGATCAAAAATCAAAATTTTTTTTCTATTTTTCCAATCTTCGCTCTTCTCTATCAATCACCCACAAATTCAAGTGTCGGACTTTGAAACACAAAAAAGCAATTCTAATATCTCCTGAGGCCCCAAATAAAACGATTTGTTTGAATGTTCATCATAAAGGGTGGGTGTTTAAAAAGGTTTACAATGTTTTATTTTTTCGGTGCTTTTCATGTGACATGATAATATATTTTGTTCATTAAGAGAATGAAAATGACGTTGTTTATGGAAGAAAAACTTAATGAACGGCAGCATAATGAGCGAGAATTGTTGTTGAATATAGCTGCTTTCTCGTCGACCAATTTGAAAGAACGCTATAAAATTAACCATTTATAAAATGAATTGTTCATAAAAATTATTAAAATGATGAACGGTGACAACTCATCTCTGCCAACAATGAATTATACTCATATAAAAATTGTTAAACCTCACTGAAAAATATTCTCGGATATATGAATATGGGATGCCTTGCCACTTTAAAATGAAAGCTTCAAGATTCGTTCAAATACATCTCGTTCTAACATCAACATTTTTCTTTAGAATTTCTCACGAATTTCGGTGTGAACAATGCCAAATTGCATTTGATTTGGCTCGTTTGGGTTCAGTAACCCGGAAATAAAAATCGAACAAATTCCTACTATCAAATTTTATCATTTTTCAGCGTAGGTGTCAATCTCTTCTTTAAATATAATTTCAACGCTTGTTTCTCGTTATTATCAAGTAGTCTGAATTTGTGTCTGTTCGAATCTCGATTTTATACAAGGTGAGTAACAATTCACCCATGTAAATTTACCACTGAGAACCCATCGTTCTTGAGTCCGAGGTAACTCTTCTGAGGTTGAATGGAAAGATTAAATTTGGGTTTTACCATCGGAAATGACAGTGAGGCAATCTTCTACTGTATTGCGTTGTTGACCTTTACTATTCCCTGGATTTATGGAATTTATTGCATTCGGTGAAAAAGCCGGAATTTGAGAATTCGCATTTTTGTGGTGTCAAAAATCAACATTTACCTGCTAATGAGATTGTCCAGCTAGGTATGTCGTATTCTGATGAATATTTCATTCTGTTCGAAATCCACATAAATTTTTGGGAAAAAGATGTTGTTGATATCCAGTTGTATGGCTCAATCATCGTAACCCACTTTATAATGAAAGTTCAATTAGTCATTAACTTGGAATCTGAAATTATTTTAGATTGAATTCTCAACAAATGATGATGACACTTATTTTCCAATCAGCAGTGGTTTCACTTGCGTGGAAATTAACATACCTACACATTTAATTTCACATGAAATTATCATTGAAATGAGTCATGTTTTGTTTCTATATACATGATGGCTCACATAAAACAATTAGATGAATTTCCATTATTGTCTTTTTTCGGAAAACGTCGGAACAATTTTTTCAGGTCAATTTTGTGAAAAAAAAAGCTTGAAACGTAAAGCGTTAACTACTGAGCTTGATATTCAAAAAATCAAGCTTGATCCATTTCGAACTATCCAACAATGAAAATACAAACATTGTGAAATGTCGATAATAACAAAACATATTTTTGTGTCTTTCTGTAGTCCAAAGTCACAAAACAAAGAGAAGTGGTAGAAAATACAACAATTAAACACATAATAATGTCTCATCTTTCACATATAATCAATTGTATTCATTTTATGTTACTCATCAATAATTATAGATCTCTCAAGTGTCCAACATGCACTTTTAATTTTATATTTACTTTACTGAAAATATAAGACTGCGTCTTGACCTTGCGCTGGCGAATGGATTTTGTACTATTTTTTCTCATTGGAAACGATATGAGGATGTCTCGAAGAACAGTTATTCAAATGGGTAGGTGAAAAAAACACACGTGTAGGTGTATTGTTTTTCATGAAACGGATTTCGATACTGAACAAGATTCTTGTACCTACTTGAAATTTTTGCACAGTGATTATCCGAAAAATCTTACCAAATAAACGTGAAATTTGCAATATACAGGGTGAGTCTTTGACTTGTACATATATGTCAACTGTAGAATCGTATCAGGCACATATTTGGCCAAATTGCCATTTTTGTTTCTAATATCTTCATAACAAAGCCGAATTCGGAAAAATGGTTTCTTTTGGCCTCAAGAATTTTCATTTAAAATATATGTCCAAGTCAGAGACTCACCCGGTATATCCCTAGAGCTTCAGTAAGGTCAAAGCCTCAATTAAATTCTATATGAAACGATTTTATTTTTTTAGTCGCTCCCACGATGTTGTCTGACATGGATGAAGTCCCCGTTATGCGGTATGGAAAAATCACACTGGAAGTAGAACTACAAGATTTGAAACCGGAATCCAAAGAAGTTGCCAGGAAAGAGCTTAGGGAAACGCCTGACGTATCCAGAGACGCTGTCAAGGAACTGCGCGATTTGCTCAAAGGTTTGAATTTCCAACCACATTTGCAACCTTTCCCGGAGTCCAGAACATTGTAAAAATTATGATTGCATCAAAAATGTTCTTTCAACAATGGTTCTGATATTTCAACAATATTCCGTACTTGGAAAAGAGCTGCAAATTTTTATTTTAAGTTTTCCTCCTTTTTGTCATTTTTTGCTGGTGCCTTTATGATGCTAGCTTTCAAATATCTGTTGCCATATCTTCCGTTTTTCTCATGAATATGTCTTCAATTTCCAGAGGAAAAAGACTTACTGGTACCACTCGACAACGATCCATGGCTAGTCAGATTTTTGCGGCCTTGCAAATTCTACCCCGAAAGTGCCCGAGATTTGGTAAGCTATCTTCGACTTAGGGCCGGTATTATAAAAGTCGAATCGAGGATTCAACCGTGCGCCAACTACCAGATAGTGAGGTATTTGGTTGTTGGCGCACGGTTGAATCCTCGGTTCAACTTTTATAATACCTGCCCTTAGTCATCCAAGTATAATGAGGACCAGTTTTGAATAACCCAAATTTTAATCCAAATTAAGCATATTCTTTTTTTCCAGTTTCTATAAGACCTACCTATAATCAAAATAAGATATATGTATTATATATCGAGTTGTTTGTACTCTTTAATTAGGATCCTTGAAAATAACACACTCGAAAAACTTGCTCTGCTGATATTTAATATCAGTGCTGCAAGATTCCGTGTTGATCTTTTCATAATCTTATTTCCTGGGAATTTTGAGGCTTAATTACTGGAAGAAGGTCGAAATTCCACTAGTTGTCTTCAAGTTTGAAGTTGAATTCATGCAGTTAATTAAACTGATCTCGAAAAAACATGCATAAATAGAAAATAGAAATTGAAATGAGTCATCAATGGAAATGTTTATCTAAAGTATTTAAATCATATTCCGCACTGTTTTTCATCAGATTTGACAGCAAGCACCAACAGATAACCATTTAGATTAATCTTCTAAATAAAAATGAGCAATCATCGTATATTTCATAATGTTATTCTTTTTCTAGATCAAACGGTACTATAGCTTCAAAGTTAAGCATGCTGATATGTATGATGGACTCTTGCCAAGCAAAGAACAGAACATTTTCAATGCCAATATCCTAACAGTCTTGCCTAACAGAGATCAGAGTGGAAGAAGAATTTTAGTCATCGAATTAGGAAGTAAGTTGAGGAGTATCTCAACATATGATCGAGTAAAACATAATGCTTCAGTAGACAAAATTTCACATTTTCTATTTATTTTTTAGAAAAATGGGACACCAGTAAAGTAACTCTTGATGAAGTTTTCAAAGGCTGTGTGCTATTCTTGGAACTTGCCATGTTGGAACCTGAATCCCAAGTCAATGGTGCTGTGGTTATCTTCGACATGGATGGCCTCAGTTTATCGCAAACAACCAAATTCACTCCCTCATTTGCGAAACGTATCGTAGATTGGTTACAGGTGAATTCATTCAATCTATATCATTATCCCTTTGTGATCATCACCTTAAATTTCCGATCCCTTTTGTATCCAAACTGTGGGTTGATTCATGAAGTCAGATCGTTCAAAATAACTCACTCATTTTTTTTTGGCAAAATATCAAATTTCTTTATGTTCAGGAATTTTACTTTTCCCACTCAATTCAAATTTAATGTTTGTAGTAAAGTAATCAATATTTCTTCTTACGAACTTGAGATTTCTCATCATGGAGGGACATATTGTGTATATCAACGTGGTACTCAAGCAAAAAGGAATGGCCAGGCTTTGCAAGAAGAAAATTCCTAATTTTTTTGTAATTCCATTCTAATCCTCACTCTTATTGCCAACAGGACAGTGTACCTCTGAGAGTCAAGAATATCCACATCATCAACCAGCCCTACATCTTCAAGATGGTGTTCGCCCTATTCAAACCCTTCCTGAGGGAAAAATTGAGGAGCAGAATCATTTTCCACGGAACCGACAGAAAATCTCTCCATAAACATATGGACCCAGCTGTCTTACCTGAATGCTACGGAGGTACCATAGATATACCAAGAGTTACCGGAGCACAATGGTTGGAACTCCTTCTCAAATGTGATAAAGAATATGCTGGTGAGTGATTCAAGGTTCAGTTTATGGTCTGGCAAATAAGAGGTACTTTTCCATTGACGAAATTCGAGGTTCATCTCATCGTAAGGAATGGAGACAAATCTTCGACTTTATTTATTTTGTTTAAATCAACTATACGGTTTAATAACGCAAGGTTTTTTTTTCAGCAATTAACTCCTACGGTTACAACAAGAAGCAAGAGAAATGAAGAGATTTTTATAGTTAATAAATGATATATTATAGTTTGAATATAGCGTGGTGATGTAATTGTTATTTATTCTTTTCCTTTTCATAATTTTATGTCTTTTGTAAAAATCATATATTTCGAACAATTTCATTGTTTATAATAATATGTAAGTAATAAAGAGAAAATTTTTTAAACAATAAATTCTTTATTTCAACCTCTCCTGTTTAATGTGGATCCTCATGTTCATTGAGATAAAATGTCATAGTGCTGATTTCATTAGGTCAGTTATGAAACATTTTAGACGAGGCCAGTAGATGAGATAAGTGGATAGTGGTAGTCCAGTAATCCAGTGCTATTTGCTATTTCAATGTATAATGGATTAACAGTTGATAAGAAAGTGGATTATTTCTATTCACCCGACACCAAGAACAAAATTTGAAAATTCAAAATGGAAAAAATCAAAACTAAAAAATTCTTGGAGGAAGTACGTAGTACGTACAAAATGGCATAGGGTTTTATTTCAGAGGCATAACTTATTTACTAATAAGTTCTAATCCTGGAGGAGACAGGTTTTTCCCAGATCTGAATCGGGTAAGAAAGATCATAACATTAGACACCTGGACATTCGTCTTCATAATCTCGAAAGTTGCTAGAAACATTTTCTTCTTCAAATAATGCCCTAGAGACGTGTCTCCTTTTCTTTGGATGAGGTATGGGCTCATTTTTTGATTTTGATTGCAATCATATTAGGTGTAGAATTTGAAACTAAGTATAAGTTTATCGTGTCTTAGGCTCACGTTTGCCTTGTCCACTTATGAATCGTCCTTTAGGGATATTGGAGGAACCTACTCATAGGATCAGCAAGAGTAGGTTAAGATGCATTGCCTTTATTAGCCGCAGATGAATATTTTGTTATGAATATGTTAAGACAAGTTCTGGCTCTTTGTTTGCTGATGGAGCCTGGGATGAATGGTCTCGGTGTTGTCCGGTAGATACGGTTAATTCACCTGAAAATACCTATGTCATTTTGTCCGTTCACTGTATGTGTCATTTTTTCCATAAAGCGTTATAAAACTGAAAATATATCGAATTGATACGAAAAGTATATTTAACATGAAAAAAGCTTCGTTAATACAATGACAAAAAAGTAATGTTCGAAATGAATGCAACATAAATGAAAAACATGGTGAAAAATTGCCTGCGCGTGCCAGTTTTCAGAGGTTATTTGAACAGACTCGGGTCGTGTGATTAGGTAGGAAGTTTCGCATATTTGATACCTCCAAACTGATGCCTATGTCATCGAAATGTAGGTTTTCGAGATCGATTAATTTGATAAAAAAATTTCCGGATCTCTAACTGGCATGGTTAAGATTTTCACCTGTTAAATTGAAATTTTGTCAAAATTGGAAATTTCCAACTGTCAGAGCTTCCGTCTCTCTCATCGAATCCACCATTCGTTTATATTAATTGATCAGCATATCTCGAAGTATCTGCTAGAAGCATAGAATGAATGGAGGGAAGGCTCCGCTACAAAAATGAACTGCCAAAAACGTCCGCACTTGTCAGTTCGCCGCAAGGTTATGAGATGGCGCCAACGTCGTTCGTAGCTCCAGCATGGCTATAACGATACATATTCAAAATGAAATTCGTTTTGACAAATTTATTTCCGATCATAGAATTTCCATATAATTGCGCATAAATAATTGATTCGAATGCGGTGATATGTCAACAATATTGTTATGATTAATATTTGGTGTTATTTTGAAGGGAGAGACTTAAAAAATTCTTTTATTTAAGTAACGTACAGGTCTTCTTCTAGAAGCTGAACAAAACGGAGATGGAATTGTCGAATTTTAATGTAGTAAGAATTTGTTTCGATTTCTTCATATGGAACAACCGGACGTCATTTCAAGTCAATCAGAAGGCGTGATTATTCTTTCTTCAGAAATTTTGAATGCGTCATGATCCCACCGAGGCCTTTTTGGCTAAAATAGGTAATAATAAAATTGTTCAATATGTTTTGATACTTGTCAATAAAAATTCAAACTGTTTACCTTGTTTTTTCATTCAATAATTATATAGTAGGTACATAGCATAATAAATCACACTATATCAATTAAAAATATTATACTTAGCAACAAACGTTGAAAATAACAAAACCAACAGGTAAATTAGATAGTTGAAGCCGCAGAAATGTTTTTTTTTATCGAAGCCGATTCAATTCGCATATTATAGTAACTTCAAACAATATTCGAATTCAATACAATTTGTTTCGACCTCCTTTAGTCCTTTCAGTCAACAACAAAAAGTTTTATTATTCAATCACTTTGGTGTTGGTCGTAAAAATGTATCAATAAAAATGACAACCACATAATATTCTTTGCAACTGTAGCGCCACAGAACAAGACATATTATGTGACATATAGCCCTATTTGCGATCACAGCGTTATCTATCGGGCGCCACACGAAACTCTAACCTCCGCCGAAATTGGAAGTTCAAAATGATCTGTCGAGCGTATGAAGCCTTCCCTCCATTTATTCTATGCTCCTAGGTATCTGTGTGCAGAATATGAGTGGTTTGAAAAATATCAATTTTTGGGTGGAAAATGATCAAGGGAAAAAACACCATATTTGTCAATAAAAACATTAATCCGGAAGTTTCTAACGGCGTAAATGATTGAAAAAGTTATAAAAGCCATTCGAATCTTACATGACAGCCAGTTTGCGGATTGATAACACCCATATCGCGAACGATCTGAGCATATGAACAAAACTTGAAAATGAAATATCGAACAAATTTGAACAAAAAAATCACAAGGAGTATATGGCTGACTTTGGCATCAAAATGTGGGTTTTCGAGGTCGCTGAATTCAATCAAGAATATTCCGTTGTCCTATCTCTCAAAATTCAGATTTTCACCTGTGAAATTGAATTTTTGTCAAATTGGAAATTTAAAACTGTCAGAGCTTCCGGCCCTCTTGCCGTACCACCATTTCTATACAGGGTGTCCCACTAGTGCCGCAGCGGACGATATACGCGTAACGATCTGAGTTTGGCAAATTTTTTTGATGCAGACTTCATATTATACTACGAGAAGAGCACAACCTAAAATATTTTCGAATATATCGGGTGGCCCACAAAAGAGAAATAGCGGGTGACTTCGTTTTTTCGAATGGGACACCCTATATTCAATAGTGTTTTTCAATTCTCTGAAACTTCCTGCATGCTTTCGTATACTTTTTACATATTTTTATTCGACAGTTTTCGAAATATTGACCATTTTGACAAAAAAATGATACTTGTAGAGGCTATGTTATCCAATTAATTGGATAATAATTAATGGGATTGTTAACCCTTGCACATACCAATAACAGTTTTATATGGATTGAAAGACAAGACTTCAAAGTATCCTACCCAGCTATAATAAAGCATCTTCAGCATACAGAGTGTCCACAAAAAGACTATCAACATGACGAATTTCAAATCGATTTTTCTTCAATTTTTCAAATGCAATGCATAAAATTTTTTTTCATCATTGGAATCACCATTCATTTTACTCCATTTTTTGTCGAATACATGCACATCTCTATAAAGGCGGACTCCCACTACTCGTATATTTGGCAAGTACACAATTATTTGCGTATAAAGACGGACTCCCACTACTCGTATATTTGGCAAGTACGCAATTATTTGCGTACTTGGCAAGTTGACGAAGTTTCGAATTTGAATGACAAGATTGACAAGTATTGTTCGAGTGAACCACTCCCGCTGGCCGCTACATGCCAAATATAGGCAAGTGACAAATATTTGCCAAATACACGTGTAGTGGGAGTCCGGCTTTAGGCAAGTAGACGAAGTTTCGAACTTGAATGACAAGTACGGCGAACCCACTACAAATAATTGTACAAGTATTGGCCGAGTGAACCACTCTCACTACATACCAAATATAGGCAAGTGACAAATATTTGCCAAATACACGAGTAGTGGGAGTCCGGCTTAACGGAATAGGATTTTTAAGCGCTTTTTCGAAATGTTTCCCTAAAATTCACATATACCTGGTTATTGAGAACTGTCAAATTATTCCACTCAGAATTAGCATCATTGAAGCTTCAATTCATATTATAGCGAAATGAGGAACTAGAAAGTTTTGATGTATCTACTCAAAAATGTGATGAAAATCAGTTACTGAAGAGAGAAACTTGCTTTCTGTACCCATTTTTCAAAATACATTTTTGATAATTTTCTATGTTTCTACTTGGAACGTCGGATCTTCCAAAAGTTTCAAACAAGCTTTGAGCTTTCGAGCTTGAAGATCTGCGTGCGTGCCTGTGAAACTTATGAATATCATTTTCTCGAAGAAAGTTGTGTATAAGGATAAGAGCGGGCACTTTTTTGTATCCTGAAGTTTTGAAACTCGTTTTTTTGAAGCATTCATAACTTGTACATTCAAACTCATTGGTATTTTTTGAATTTTTACATCATCGTGTGAGTATTCATCCAATCCGTAAAAACTATGATGATTTGAAATGAAGCTGCAATGATGTTAATTTTGAATAGAATAATTTGACAGTTCCCAATAACCACAGAAAAGCCAAATCTGCTCTTTGAAATCGAAAGTAAATGTGAATTTGAAGGAAAAACTTTTAAAAATCCTATTCCTTTAGAGATATGCATATCATGTATTTGACAAAAAATGAAGTAAAATGAATGGTGATTACAATGATGAAAAAAAATTATATGCATTGCATTTGAAAAAATGAAGAAAACTCGATTTGAAATTCGTCATGTTGATAGTCTTTTTGTGGACACTCTGTATGCTGGAGATGCTTTATTATAGCTGGGTAGGATACTTTGAAGTGTTGTCTTCCAATCCATATAAAACTGTTATTGGTATGTGCAAGGGTTCGTGAAATATAATTGGATAACATAGCCTCTACAAGTATCATTTTTTTGTCAAAATGGCCAATATTTCGAAAACTGTCGAATAAAAATATGTGAAAAGTATACGAAAGCATGCAGGAAGTTTCAGAGAATTGAAAAACACTATTGCATATAGGGTTTCCCATTTGAAAAAACAAAGTCACCCGCTATTCCTCCTTTGTGGGCCACCCGATATATTTGAAAATATTTTTGGGTTGTGCTCTTCTTGGAGTATATCAAGTCTGCATCAAAAAAATTTGCAAAACTCAAACCGTTACGCGTATATCGTCCGCTGCGGCACTAGTGGGACACCCTGTTTATTATGTTGATCAGCATATCCCAAAGTGTCTGTCTGTAAAATTTTTGGGTGAAAATTGATCAAGTTTAAATCGGGTCACCTCTTTCAACCTGGTTCCTTCGTTTGCTTCTGGAACGGCAACGAAAACACCTAGGGAAGCTGACCCTTGATTCCCACGATGTGATTGCGAAAGTTAAGGAGATTATCAGCTCACTTAAAATTCTGTACTCAACTTCTTCGTCAACTTAGGGAGCTGAGTGTTATTTCGGAGGAAATGAAATAAATTTGGAAGAAGACTTACACAATTTTGTTTATTAACAAAAACTCGGTAATCACTTTCTGATCATACGGTATTTACAAAACTCCAATATCGAATTGAATGCAACCCAGACAAACCAAACATTAAACAATCAATAGCTCCCTATTTGAATCGAGAATTCGTCAATTGAATCGTTACAAAATTCTTTATTTCCTAACTTCCTAACATAAAAAATCTTATGCGATAACATTCGACAAAATTTTCTACAACAATATTCCATAAATTAACACTTAATTACATAAACGGAAAATCAGTCTCCTCCATCTGTATCCTGCACTTTCTCTTTTACGTAGCCGTAAATGTTGCAGGCTGAAAAATGAAAATACAGATGTTAAATTCTCCTCTTTTCCTCTTACTTCACTCTACAAAGCGTGAAACGAGTTTTGTTGGAAATGGGCATGTGTTCTACCTTTATTTGTTAACTGGTACAATTGGTAAACCTCTGGCTGACCACTTCAATGACTATCGGGATTCGTAAATATTAATTTGCCTTTATAGAGAATGCTGCTGATATGTAATCTGTACTTTGTTATTGTTTTCAGATCATGATTATGAGTGATCAAAATCGTGAGTCAAATTGAAAGTATATTGATAAAGACTTTTGTTTGATGAAGAATATTTATCTTCTTTCATAGTCAAATTGGATACTTTTCTAGGTGTTGAAAAGCATGAATATTAATGATTGACCTCATACTTACGTTCAAATTTCTTCTCTGCATGGACAAGCATGTCCGAGAAAAGACTACCGGGAAATTCTGGAATGTTTGCTATTCCACCGTAATAGGGGGGTAGACACTTGGCAGATATTTGTTCAACTAGAGGTTTGAGGTTCGTTCCATGAAAGAATAACTGCAAAATGAAAAATTCTACGAATAATTTCTTTTTGTCATTCTCAGCTTCCAACGAGTATATTCGCATCATTCGATTATCAACTAATTGCAAAGGGAATTAGTTAAAGGTTGCGAAAATAAGAAAAAGAAGGTACTTATATACAGGGTGTCCCGTAAAGACCACGTCAAACGAAAACGGAATGAAGATCAGAATGTGCTCTATCTGATGTGGAAAAATCGTTCATATGACAGTCCCTCAGTTTTCGAGATATTTGATGTTTTATGAAAATGTTGAATTTGAAATTTAATACTTTTCAAATCTGTTTTTTTTTTCCATAAATATTGTTGAACGATTACTTCGATGCATGCAATGAAAAATAGCACAAAATATTATACAGGGATGCTGAAAGAAGAAATCAAAATGCATGTTCTGAAAGAAGTGTTCGTATGTACTGAATTCTATCTGACATGGTATGTAAAAAGACCTTTTCTGCATATTACGTTGAAAAGTTTCCCATTTTGTGAGGATTCCGAAAAGGTAAAATACAGGTGAAAACCTTCTTCAGAAAAAAAGATATTCGAATGTTCATCGAAAATGGAGCATTTCTGTGAAAAACTGATTTTTTCACCTTTTCCATAAATAATTTCATTTTGCACTTCCTGCTGAAAATATTCGATCAACAAATTTCTTCAATGATATCCTTCGGACTGATGAGTCTTCCTGTACTCAAAGCGGGAATATCAATTTGCATAATCTAATCTTCATAGTTGGAACATCGAGAATCCGCACAATATACCAATATAAGGCAAGATAGATATCCCAATATCGATTTACGGTGAATTTATGGACTGGAATATACGATGGAAAAATATTCGGTCCGACAGAATTGCCGAAATCATCAAACGGCACCAACTATTTGAATTTTCTAAGTAACAGTGTACCCTTACTTTTAGAGGATATACCACTGGAAATGCGACGTAATCTATGGTTTCAACACGTCGGGTGCCCAGCACACTACAGTCGTCATGTCAGGGAATATTCAAACCAAACATTTCCTCACCGGTGGATCAGAAGCAGCCGTGAAATTTTGTAGCCTCCCAGTTCACCAGACTTAAATCCTCTGGATTTTTTTAACTGGGCTGAGGTTTTATATAAAATGAAATTTATTCGAATTCCATAAGAGATGAAGCACAACTAAGGGACCGCATTCGTATTTCAGCAGCTAAAATAGCGGGAAGAAGTTTGTATGGTTTGAATAGGTCATTTCTCAATAGATGCAGGGCATGTATTAGCGAAGGGGGTGGTCATTTTGAGCATTTGATCTAATAAGAATCCTGAATTTTTATTATTGATATTTTTAAAAAGTTTCTTCACAATAGATTTGTTGATGTTGAACGTCCTGTGCGTTTTTACATTACATCATTGCAATTAATGAATAATTTTACTTCAAAAGTAATTTATGGACTAACTGACATTTTTCAAGAGAATTATTCAAAATGTTACAGCAGAATCTGCAAAATGAAAGGATTTGTGGAAAAGGTGACAAAACCAGTTTTTCACAGAAATGTTCCATTTTCGATAAACATTCAAATATCTTTTTTCGTGAGGAAGGTTATCACTTGTATTTAACCTTTTCGGAATCCTCACAAAATGTGCAACTTTTCAACGTAATATGCAGAAAAGGTCTAGTGTCTTTTTTTATACCACGTCAGTAGAATTCAGTACAAAAAAACACTTCCTTCAGAACATGTATTTTAATTTTTTTTTCAGAATCCCTGTATAATATTTTGTGGTATTTTTCATTGCATGAATTGAAGTAATCATTCAACAATATTCACGGAAAAAACAGATTCGAAAAGTATTTAATTGTAGCTTCCGCTAGAGAAAGCATTTTAAGTGAAGAAATTCAACATTTTCATAAAACATCAAATATCTCTAAAACTGTGAGACTTTGATATGAATGATTTTTTTAACATCAGGTAGAGCACATTCTGATCGACTTTCCCTTTTCGTTTAACGTGGTCTTTACGGGACACCCTGTATATCACAATTCCAGGGTATCATTGGTATCGTACCGAATATGAACATGAAGAGAAGTGCAATTAAAATACAATGAAACACACAATCGATGATCCAGAAACTGAATAGGTCAATGTACAAGTCAACCCATTACCTCTTTTGAATATTGAAATCGAGGTTCTATTATTGTCTATTATACATTTCATCGAGAAGTTTTTCTGGCTTCCAGAAGTAAACACAAACTTGAACTTACCCTCTGTCTGAGTTTTTCTCCAACGAATGGTTTAAATAACGCCCAGAGCACGTTGAATATAAAAGGTTGATTGATGATATGGATAGCTTTCAATCTAACTGGTGCGCATTCCTAAAACAAAATCGACTTGAATCTTGAATGCCTTCACCTATTGAGAAGTCTTGAGTAATGGATGATTCAATGGAATTGCAGAAATCAGGTACCATTACGATTTTCATATTGTACATTCAGAATGTATCAAAGAGAATTAAATCTTTTGAAAAGGAGTTCGTGAATCCAAACATTATGGCAAGAATTATAAAATTATGACTATGACTTGATGGCATAGTGGGTGAGAAGGATCAGAAGCGATCCTTGTAAATTACGGGGTGTAGGTAGAAAATAGTGTTACTCACTTGAACCCAGTCAACCATCATCTTGGCAAGAGATGGTGAAAACATGTACACATGAGATAAACTGAGACCTTTCATATTCAAGATCACGTGTACGCCCCCAACTTGTGTTTTTGGTTCGATCATAGCCAATTCAATGGATAACATCACGGCTCTGAATAAGTCATCCAAGCTGACTTCTTTCGGATTCCATTTGGCTAGAATATGAAATTCGTGCTTTTATTCAGATTCGAAGATGACAACATTACTTTGTCAGCAGGAATTGAATATGATGACTTTATGGAAGATTTCGTGGAATGATCTTGGTTTGCGTGTTTACAAAATCTAACTCGTGCAAGAACTGAAACCACAGGATCACCTAGCAAGGCGTGTATGAGCCCAAAACAAGGATGTTGTTGGTCCCAATTTTCATGAGCGAATTTTGTTTAGCGATGAAGCTCACTTCTGGTTTAATGGATACGTCAATAAGCAAAACATCCGCAAAAACTGACAGTTTGGTGTGCTTTATGGGTTGGTGAAATACACTGCGCAAAAAAATTAACGCACATTATGGAAATCTCAAATTTATTCTACAACTGAAGGTGTTCTCAATGATAATTATTTTTATCAGAATTATGCATGCATATGTTATCCACTTTCAACGTTTTTCTTCAATACAGATGTTTTCTCCCAGCAGGAATAAAAAAAGATGATATTATCAGATTTTGAATGTATTGGCTCCATTCTAAAATCAATTGTTCTTTGTTCTCGATCAATTCTAGTGATCAATAGTTTTTCTTTCGTTTGATTTTCTACACTCGATCGATATGCAACGCGAAACACGCAATTTGACCCAAGAGGAATGTGCCGAAGCGGTAGTTTTGCGAGAAGAAGGGTGGAGATACACAAGAATTGCAGAAAGGTTTGGAGTTTCCCATACAAGTGTGTCCAGAATGTTGCAGCGATTCAGGGAGACAGGTATGAATGTCCGAAGACCAGGACATGGTAGACCACGGGTAACAAGTGCCATTCAAGAACGTTACTTGAGAGTTTCTTCATTGAGACAACGGTTTGCAACTGCTCGCCTCCTTCAAAATCAGCTTGGGCAAATTCATGAGGTGAAAATTAGCACTCAGACAATAAGAAATCGCCTCAGAGAATATGATTTAAGGCCTCGTGTCGCAGCAAGAGGCCCAGCTCTTACCCCAGCCCATCGAAGGGCGCGTTTGGATTTTGCGAGAGAGCATATCCATTGGGAAGAGGCCGATTGAGAAAGAGTTCTCTTCACAGATGAGTCTAGATTCTGCCTCTACCATTGTGATCGACGTTCCCTTGTATACAGACGTCCACATGAAAGATATGGTCAGTGCAATTTCCTGAATACTACGGGTTCCGGGGGAGGATCGATTATGGTATGGGGTGGAATATCTTTGACTGCTCGCACAGACCTAGTGGTCGTTGATAATGGAGCTATGAATGCTGATAAGTATATAAGGAACATTCTTGAAGAGCATTTAGTGCCATTTGCCCCATACATTGGTAAAAATTTCATTTTTATGGACGATAATGCCAGACCCCATCGTGCGCGCATCGTTCAGGAGTACCTTGAAGAGGTTGAAGTCTCTAGAATGGAATGGCCAGCAAGAAGTCCAGATCTCAATCCGATTGAGCAGGTTTGGGACAACCTCAATAGAAGGCTGAGAAGTTCAGAGAATCATTCATCTACTCTTAATGACTTAGGAATTCAACTCGGAGAAATCTGCGAAGGACTAGATCAGAACATTTTAAGATCACTCATTTTGAGTTCAAACCGTCGTTGCCGAGCTGTAATTAACGCAAGGGGTGGAAATACCAAGTATTAAATCACTTATCAGCATTTCAGTATTTTGAAAATTGTTTATTTCTCTTCTCTCATATAAGATTCGGTGAAATCCTGAATTTTTATTCCATTTAATGTGTCTTGTTTCGTTCAAAACCTTTCCGGGAGAACATAAAAAATAAGTTATAAAGTCAATGTAGAGTTAACTTTCATTAAAATTGAGATTTTCAGAATGTGCGTTGATTTTTTTGCGCAGTGTAATTGGTCCATACTATTTTGAAAACGATACTGGTCAGAACGTAACAGTCAATGGTGATCGCTTTATAGCCTTGATTTCTGACTTTTTCATTCATCAGTTGACCAACCGTGAAGTGCAGGAGCTATGGTTTCAACAAGACGGCGTGGCATGTCACACAGGTCGAGCCACAATTGATTTACTGAAGGAAACGTTTGGTAACCGCAACCGCATAGTTTCACGTTACGGACTCCAAGATCGTGCCATTTAACACCGCTCGAATATTTCCTGTGGAAATATAGGAAGACTCTTGTCTACGCGGATAAGCACGAAACGATTGACCACTTGGAGGACAACATTTGCCGCGTTATTGCCGATATACGGCCACGAATGTTGGAAAAAGTCATCGAACATAGGACTTCTAGATTAGAACACGACCGAACTAGCCGTGGTGGTCATATGCCAGAAATCATATTCACATCATAATGTATCTTTCGAACAAAGTGAATTTCATGGCAATTTAAGGAATCATCTTGTTTTTTTTCGAAGTTCTATATTTCTGAAAAAATACTCTTTACTTTGTTTTGGCAAAAATTATCTGAGGTAACACATGAATGTTATTTTCATGACTTTCAAATATTCATGATGTGGTAAGTTGTAATATCTTCTTGGTGTAACATTTTCAATGTCACTGAGTATAGGTGTAAAACTTGAGTTCAAGTACGACGTGAAAATATACTTCAAATTTCTTCCGTAAAAGAAGTCAATAGAATGGGTATTTAAGGACATAAATTCGCATCAATCTTTTCGCTATCCAAACAATAAATTTCCATCAATACAACCCATAAAATTCGAATTCACATGTGAAATATTCATATACCCAATACATCAAGGATTTTGCTTCTTCCTTCCTTTTATAAACGAATTATATTCTTTCGGAATTCTCATGATTTAGCACTATCATAAAACACCAGATATGGTAGTATATTCTGGCCTTCACTTCTTATTTGAACTTTGCATACCTAAATCCAATTACTCATACTGAATCATCCCTGAGAATTTAACCACTACGCCACTGGTGAAAACTGACCTACTACGAATATAAAATCATTTCCTACATAAACAAAAACAGTTACGCGATAATGTTCAATAGAGAAGAATACAGATTGTTCTTGTCCCATTTTCTGTTATCAATCAGGTTGCCCCCTACGGAAATGACCTAATATCAAGTGATATAGAAATAATGACTAATTAAATCGGACGAACTTTTAGTTGCAATGAATTTGCGAATGAGATCAATAGGAAAGAATTGTTGGAATTCGAAAAAAAAGATTTTCAGCAGAGAGAAATTGAGATGAAAAGGGAGCTAAATCGTAAATTTTCATGAAGGCTAATTTTAGAGAATATAAATTATCATTCGAAAATGTTGAACTGACGGCGCTTGAGACAATGATAAATTATCAATATAGTTAAAAGTACCACGATTAGATCACGAATATCTCAAATAATTCAAGCTGATATAGAGCTGTAAGGGAGATATACAGTGAAAACAAATATTATACTCACTTCCAACATTAACTATCATTATCCTCGATCCTGTAGATGATCTTGTTGGAAGGAACTGAAAAACTTCCTTATCGAAAACATGTCTCAGAGGTGTAGGATACAAATTCGCTGACCATTTCGGATGTTTAGCCTTGAATAAGTAGAATTTCTTCATCTGAAAAAACGAAATGAGGCGTGAATAAAGAAATTATTTCTGGATCAAAATGAACCTACCAGTTTGAAGGCGCTATTGGCGTAGTATTTGCAAGGCCTCAAAAACTTAATGAGAAACTGTTCGTCTTCCACCGGCAAATTCAAACCAGGTTCATCTGAAAGTCATGTGGAATTAAATTTGTCCTCAGAAAGTAACCGATAGGCACCTTTGATCAATTGTCGTATCGTTTTCAGTGCTTCCTGAACGTTTTCAGGTGTTTCTCGAAGATCCCTTGTGGCCCTTTGCTTGTATTCATCGTCTAGGTCTTCCAAGTCCAACCGTAGGGTGTATTCTTCGTTAAGACGAAGAAAGGGGATGTCATCTTCCCCAATCTCCATTTTAAATTCACTCATATTGACTTTCCACCTGTAACAACGCAATCATATGTGGATAAATTAATTACGTTGTTCATTTATATTTCAAACGCTGAATCAACAACTGCATTCCTGTGGATGATTCAATTCATTGAAACTTTTATTCGCAAGATGAGTTTACTAACTCATACTGATCATTTTTGGTCCATGTGTGTCAGAAAAGCACATTTTAATGAATTTCTCTCCACAGATACTTTATTCAGTAGTATTAGATAATATTGTTCAAAGGCTTATAATTATTTGATGATTTCCAAGAACATAAATATCTCTTCAACATGGATTGAAAGGAAACTTTGTAGTACTGAAAGAGTTTAATTCACCGGAACGTGTATAGTTTGCTAACAAAACCATAAAATTTGTAGAACTGAAATAATTGTTATAATCAAAGGTTGGTTTGAATATGGAGCAATTGAACGTATATACAGGGTGGGCTTTTTAAAACGAAACGGACGAGATAACGGGCGGAATAAATTTATTTCGAAGAAATGCTCGGACACGTCGATTTTTGTTTCGAGGGGGACAACTTTTAAGGTCAAATTCACAACTATATCGCTTCAACCCTTAGTGTTAGGACACCAACCCCTAAATTTTGAATAGGAAAGATATGGTGAGTGATACCTCATTTGAAAATTGAAAGGTCCTTTTATCCTGAATTCAGGATATTTTTTCTTCATTTGATTCATTGATTCTTGAGATATTGACATTTGAAGTTGAAACAAAGATGGTATTGTCGTCAAGCAATCTGTCTGAATCAATCGAATTTATTATTCATTCATTCTATAGATTTGATGAAACTCCATAACTGCCATACACCAGACATCAAAATACGAAGTTGAAATTTAAACAATGAATAATTAGTCAAATAATTGATGAATTCACATAGCATGGTTAGCGGAATGAATGGTACTGTACGAAATTCAAAATTGAATATCTCGAAAACGAATGCGTTGAATGAGAAAAAAAATATTACGCTGAATTCATGATAAAAAGGCCTTTCAAATGAGGTATCACTCATTCTATCTTTCCTTTTCAAAATTTAGGGGTTGGTGTTCTAACACTAAGGGTTGAAGCGATATAGTTGTGAATTTGACCTTAAAAATTGTCCCCTTCGAAACAAAGATCGACGTGTCCGAGCATTTTCCCGAAATTTATTCCGCCTGTTATATCGTCTGTTTCGTTTTGAAAAGCCCACTCTGTATAGTAGTTGAATCATTGATAATATTTGAGCTAGAACAAGCTTACTGAGACATGGCTAACTTCCGTCTATTTTGCAATTAATGGGATATCCGAATAAATACCAAGAAAAAAACCTGCTTGGTAATTGATTGTCCGAATTCTATATTTGTCGCTAAGTTGGCACAACTGTCTTTTAAACTCATGAAGAGTTCGAGCGTCATAGGGCAGCATTTGTCAGTTGACCTCAAGTGTTTTCTTCTCATTTTCAAATTAAAGAAAGAAAGATCTTGAATTCTGCATTGAATTTTGAATTAAATGTCCTGAAATGGTCACATGAGGCCTATGGCATGAAGAACAGTTTCAAGAATTTCATTTCAATTTTTTTTGGTACATATATTAATTTTAGATGGAGTTCGTTATCAGGACAATTTTGATCGCAGTGTTTTTTGATTGATTGATTAATTAAAGCATAATTGACATAATTAAGTAACACTTCGACATAAAATATACCCCGAAACTTTTTTGGTTTTCTCTTCCAATACCGGAAACACAATTAATAGAATGTTTTTTTGAAAAACTCACTTTGCACAAAAGAATTGTTTTATTGTATTCCTGGTATTCGAAGCAAAATTTTGTAGAAATCTCTTTTCTCACTAAAAACAACTTTGTACTAATCTTGTTCCTAATATTGGAGGAGAAATTATCCTTCAATTAATAGATATAGGGTGGCTTACATAAAACAAATAGATAGATGGCAATATCGAGTGACAATATAACAACAATGTCTGGATAAATTGAAGTTATGTTTTGCGGATAAATAAAAAAGGTTCATATTTTGATATATTCTACCCCGCATAAAAATTCGATATAGAGTACTTTCAAATTACCTGCTATGCCACCAAGGATTGGAAACACCAAAAAAAAATCACAAACACCTACTATCCTAGCCTACCGCCAAGTGCAACCAAAAGAAACTGAGATGAATCTATAGAACACGGCAAAGCCGACTCATGGTCACTCTCCACAATCACTTCTTTGAAACCACAAGCACGTAGATTTGGTCAATGAATCGTCTTCTGGTTTTCCGAGTCACGATCTGGCCGCTAGCGACATTGGAAACCATGAGCATTCTTGAGAAACCGAAAAATTGCAAAAACATCACGAACTATTTCTATTGCCAGTTCGTCCTTTTAATTTTCGGAGTTGGATGCTGCATCCGTAAGTGGAGGTGGAGATTCTTGTGGTGTGGCAACTGCAGGCGACCCAGATCTAGTATGGTTTCTTGTTTGGTTATGGGTGGGTGACCTTGAGTTTCGCTTTTAGTATTCATGGGGAAATTTCAGATTTTACGGGATATACCGTTGTTTTGGAGTTGGACTGAGAGTAGGAATCGTTTATGAGTCAAAAGTGAAATTATTGGTCGTGATCTTGATTGTCAACACCGTCAATAATTTGGGAATTCTCTGATTTGTGAATGGAATTTCCTGTAGGCATCTTTTTGGAAACACCGCATATCGAGTAAAAGATAGGAACCTTTATTGGAAGGACCAGCGATTCTTCTTAAACCAAACAATATTTTCCATATAATTATTCGAGATAGAGGGTCACTCTTTTTTGATAACCCCCAAAATTTTGCGTAGAACTTCTCATGAAATTTATTTTCATCATGTTATCCAGGGTGTTCAATATACAGGGTGTTTCACCATAAACTGGACTAACATATATAGCCGTGTAGACGACACCGAGGAAGTCATTTTTGACTCGTGACATATACCCCGTTTTCGACATAAACGCGATACAGGGTGTAATGTCAACTTTGAGCAATATTCTGATAACTGTGATGAGTTATGCGTGACATTTGAAATAACGGTTACTGGTCACGTCATAGTATTTTTTAGGACTCAATTCAATTGTGGTGTAGAAAGCCTGCAAAGTTGGAATTAATTTTTCTCGGTTGCCAATTTGGAAAGCACTATTTCAATGTTTTAGATCTCCTGAGATTTTCGGTGGAAAAATTTTTCAAAATTCGAACTTTTTTTTTACATGTCGTCAGTGAAAAAAAAAATTTCGGCCGAAATTGTTGAAATTTCTCATGGTTGAACTATCTTTCATTCTGAATTCTGTGCTGAAAACAGAATGAAATAATATCCATTGGTTTTCTTTTTATAGCCCTCAAAAGATTACGCTCGGAGAACTTTCATAATTTTTATTCAGAAAACTAGAGGCCGTACGAAGGTCAAATTTAGGCTAATTAGCTGCCACAGTGACCCGGACGGATATATGAATTTATAAACCAAAAAAATTTTCTTCAAAAAACTTTGGTGGGAATCGAACTCTCCACTTTCGATTAACGGGCGCCGCCTTCGTAACGGAAATTTATGAGATTAAAATAAACCCAATTCATACTCGTAGGAGTTCGAATCCTACCAAAGCTTTTTGAAGAAAAATTTTTGGTTTATTAATTCATATTTCCGTCAGGGTCATTCTGGCAGCCCACTAGCACAATTTTGGCCTTCGTACGGCTTCCAGTGTTTTGTATAAAAATTATGAAAGTTCTCCGAGCGTAATATTTGGAAGGCTACAAAAAGAAAACCAATGAAAATTTTTTCATTCTGTTTTCATCACAGTATTCAGAATGTGAGATAGTTCAACCATAAAAAATTTCAACAATTTCTGCCGAATTTTTCTTCACTGAAGACATGTAAAAAAAAGTTGAGTTCGAATATTGAAAAAATTTTTTCACGGAAAATCTTAGAAAATCTAGTACGTTGAAATAGTGCATTTCAAATTGGCAACCGAGAAAAAAATTCCAACTTTGCAGGTTTTCTGCCATTTTGAATTTTATTTTTCCAAATTCTACCACTCAATTGAATTGAGCCCTGAAAAATACTAAGATGTGACCAGTAACCGTTATTTCAAATGTCACGCATAACACACCACAGTTATCAGAAATGATTTTGATGACTAAAATAACGACATTACAGTTTTTCTGTACCTACCTATCTAATGTGAACCCCTCAAAATTCTCTGAATGATGCTGAGAGAAATCGAAATGTATATTTAGAGTAGGTATATTGTTCTAGAATCAGAGGAATTTAGAAAATCCTTAAGATCCCAACAAATTTAGAGAGCATTCAAAGAAAACTGATTTTCTTAAAACGATACAGTTTTGTGAAACAATGATGATTAAAGTTCAAAAAGATGAAATCACAAAGAATTACACATTTAACGCAGAAAGAAATAACCACTTTAGACATTGGAACTTTAGCTGGTAACATAAGCAAGGATGTGTTTTATTATAATTGGAATACAAAATTTTAGGAAATAGATATTCAGGGATATCCAAAAGAGAATTGAGGTGCGAACAATATTCCGAACTACACATAAGTGCAGTTAATGTGACTTATACTTTGTACAGAATTTTTTCTCTGGCCGCCAGGTTCACCCGATCTGACGCCTTCAGATTACTTTATTTGAGGAAGAATAAAGATATGGTATATTCAGCTCCCCTTACTAGTGGAGAAGACTGCATGCAATGCGTCAGAAATGCTTTGTTATAAATTCATCCACTTATTAAAACACCTTTGCAGATGTCCTCCTCCTGATAAGATTTGGAGAGTGACGCATTTCTGAGATGCGTGACAAAATGCGGTCAGAACTTTGAGCATCTCCTTCAGATTAATTTCCATATTATTTACAACTGGGATCTCAATCATCTTATGGTCATCGTCATTGGGATATTTTTCTGATTTCGCAATAAGAAATTCAACAACAATTTTTTCACATATGTGATTATGTGAATACCCTAGGTGACAAACACTAAGAATATCTATATTAATAAAAGGCGATCTATGGTTAGTTCAAAACTTCGAAATGCCATATTGTTCAAACGATCGCACCAAATTGGAAAATTCTTTTTTTGTTGTGTTCATTATTGTTAGGGCAAGGTTTATATAACAAAATATTCCCAAAAAAATCCTACAGAAAAGAAAAAAAAGCCTTCCTTTTTCTTACCACCCATAGAATTATGTGTCACCACCAATCGAGCAATCATAGAGTACTTATATAGGTTTTGACATTTGGACAAAGGAGGTTAGTTTTTCTTCCACAGAATCGCATGTCAAGTGAATAGTTAAAAGTGCAGTAGGTCTTACCAACGGTATAAGAATATTTCATGGGGATTAATAGTTGTAGAACCACAGTATTGTAGTTAGGTATTCTGTGGTAGAACGAAGTTCCATGGTATTCAATAGAAATGCAATAATAAAATAGAACGTTGTGAAGATATAAGCCATGAAGTAGTCTGGCAACGGTGCATTTCATTTTCTTGAAGGGTAGGAAATTCAGATATGGTATAGACTAGAGTATGAATAGCGATGTATACAATTATTGTGTAATTTGCATAGAACTTATAATAACATGAAAGGCTATAATCAGATCAAAAGCGGGTAAAGATCTCAAGTTGGTGGAACAGTGAATTTTCACCGGAATGTAAAGTAAATGTGACGATCAGCATCAATCGTGAGTTGTCCATTTTCATCTTTTCTCTATATTTCTGAAATGTTCTTGATTTATGTTTGGGTACCTAATAAATATATTTGCGGAAATAACTGAATTCAAAATTGCCCATAATTGGTAATTGACATATTATTTTTGTATTTCTGTTTTGTGTAACAGCTCATGTCCGTGGAAAAGATGACAGATGACGGTTGACAGATGACATTTGACAGATGACATTCGACAGATGACATTTGACATATGACATTTGACATATGACATTTGACAGATGACGTTTGACAGATGACGTTTGACATATGACGTTTGACCTATGACGTTTGACATATGACGTTTGACAGATGACGTTTGATAGATTACGTTTGACAGATGACATTTGACAGATGACATCTGACAGATGACATCTGACAGATGACATTTGACAGTAGACAGATGACTTTTGACAGATGACATTTGACAGCACTTTTATTATGTCTAATTTATCTCCTGCTTGAAAAAATAGCAATGGTAAGTTTATACAACTTAAACGGGGGTTTCACAAAGCATATCACCGGTGATCGGAGCTTGATCTAGAATCAACTCGATTTGACAGTTCAGAAATCTAACCAAGCCGTTGATCTCCGATCACGATTTGTGAAATCCACAGTAAGTATAGGCACGGCCTTCTTAAGATAAAGATGGCTATGGTATAGGTATCATTTAGTCTGAAATTGGACAGGTATATTGGGGGAGCAGTCAAAGCAAAAACAAGTGTACTCATTTAGGCGAAACAAAGTTCGCCGGGCCAGCTAGTCATAAATAAATCGAGAAGTATATTGTTTTGAAATCATGGGAATTTCGAAAATCCATAAGATCCTAACAAATTCAATTTTGGAGAGCAGTTCTGTTGAAGTAAACTGATTTTTTTAAAACGATACAACCTTGTGAAACAATGCTGATTGGAGTTCAAAAATTTGGAATTCACAAAGAATTACACATTGAACGAAGACAGCAATAACCACTTTAGACATTGGAACTTCAGCTGGTAACATAAGACAAGGATGCGTTTTATTATAATTGGAATACATACCTACCTACTTACTTTCAGGAGATGAATATTTAGAGATATCCAAAAGAGAATTGAGTTGGGAACAATATTCCGAACTGCACATAACTCAGTTAGTGTGACTTTAACCTTGTACAGAATTTTTTCTCTGGCCACCACGTTCACCTGATCTGACGCCTTTAGATTACTATATTTGAGGAAGAATAAAAATGGTATATTCAGTTCCCTTACTAGTGGAGAAGACTGCATAGAATGCGTCAGAAATGCCTTTTTTATAAATTCATCCACTTATTTAGACACCTTTTCAGATGTCCTCCTGATTAGATTTGGAGAGTGACGCATTTTTGAGATACGTGAACAAATGCCTTGACAACGGTGAGAATTTTGAGCATCTCATTCAGATTATTTTTCCTATTATTTGTTACTGGGATCTCCATCATCGTCATTGGGATATGTTTTTGTTTCGCAATAAGAAATGCTACAACAATTTTTTTACATATATGATGATGTGACACAAACACTGAAAATATTATGATTGAAAATAAAATTATTCATTCCTACTTTTAGCTTTGACGCCAATTGATGACCCAGCCTATATAACTTTTTTACAACTTTCATCTGTATCGAAAAAAACTATTGTCGTTATTTTTTTTATAATATCCGTTATGTAGTTCGGAACAGAATATCAGTGCTAATAATGTCAAGGGAATTTTCGTTTTGTTATGCAACGAAAGGTATTTTCATGTTTGAATTAATACGATTCGATGGTTATGAAAGAAATAATAAAAGCAAATTAGATTTCTGTCGACATTTTTGGGGTCATTGGAAGAAACGGATCGAGATTTTGACCAGCGTTCGGCAGTTTAATGACTATAAAGTTGTAAGGTCATTACTCGGAGACAAGAATCAAAATTAGTATAAATAACATTTATTTACCACCTTGAGAATTCTTCAATTTGCCCAAGGAAGAATAATTCACGGCAGATGGCACTTTGCCCGGGAACCAGTGATAGTTTTTGGTGATCAATTTTAACCCTGCCGAGAATTTGTATTATAGCTTAATTTGTATTATTTGTCTTATAGCATAGTGACCGTCAGCTGGCGCATCAGTGATGGGTTTGCCAACGGGAGCAACGAAAACACGTAGAAAAAATATTGAGTTTCACTCATTTTAACTCTTCTGAAATTTACAGAGATGATTGTTTATATAATTATTCGAATAAAAAAAATCGTCCGCTGGCTGTACGTTGGTGGAAAACCCGTATGCTGGACATGAAAACTTTTTTTGGTTTTTCACCAACGTACAGCCAGCGGACGATTTTTTTTATTCGAATAATTATATAAACTATATCTTTGTGAATTTCAGCAGGGTTGAAATGACTGAAACTCGAATTTTTTTTCACAAGTTTTCATGTCCAGCGGACGGGTTTTCCACCAACGTACAGCCAGCGGACGATTTTTTTTATTCGAATAAATATATAAACTACCATCTCTGTTAATTTCAGCAGGGTTAAAATGACTGAAACTCAATATTTTTTTTACATGTTTTCGTTGCTCCCGTTGGCCAGCTGACGGTCACTTTGGCTAAGAAAACAACCAAATCAAGCTATATACAAATTATGGCCAGGGTTAAAATGACTGACTAAAAACTATCACTGGCTCTCGGGCTATTAGGTCTAACTGGCCATCGGGACCAAAATACAGGATGGCTAGATTTCGATGGTTCAGTACTATAGTCCCTTAACTATAATAGATATATATAGAAAAAGTAATATACATATCATGTCCCGTTTTTTTAGAAACATAAATTGCTGAAAACCACAAGTTGCTATGGCGTCTAGTATCCGAGGAACCTACAGGGCGATTTTGGTATTTGGTCCATTATTGTAAATGACTATATAACTTCCGTATTATAGGATCTTTGCTCTCGAAATGAACACATCTTTCGGGCAATTTTTTATTGCTTTTCAGCGGTGCTATTGGATTTTTTTATATCCTCTCAAATTTTGGAGCAATAACAAAAATGTTTTTCTTCAAATAGAAACCACAATGAAAAATGATATTCTGAAATTGATCTTGCTTCGACGATTTCAAAAATATAATATATTATGATATACTTCTGAGTTCGCTATACCTACTTATATCGAAAATTCCGAAACAACATTTTTCGTTCAACAATATCCAAGCAGGCTTTGATTCACTCCCTTCAAATCTTAGGCGGTCTTATTTATTTATTTTCACTTGTAAAATTCCATTCAGTTTCATCATTGTTGTATCATCTCGCGATTCTCAAGTTCTTATTTATATCACATCATGAAAAGATGCAATTTATGTAGTTCCTCGAATGGACAACGATTTGAACATTTGTTGTAGATAGTATTTTATCGATTGTCTGGATCTCAGATAGAGCATACAGGGAGACTCTGAAATATCATCCTTTGGAGTCTCATAAAAATGAGGGTGAAACCCCCTGTGTATTGAAAAAAACTTCGAAAATCAGTGGAATCCGTTATGAAACATCCAAATTTTGTCACTCGTAATGGAAGAGTTATTGAATGTCATAATTCCTTTCAGAATATTTCGAATTTGTAATGAGAAATCATAAAAGAAATGTGGCTAGGAGAATAAATGACTCATTACGAAATCTAAGCTACAGAAACACCTAAATTGTATTAATCTTGTGGTATTTCTGAATTCCAACATTGAATCATCATGAAAATAGTTCTTTAGCCATTCTGGCATTCCATCGAAATTAATGTGAACACTGATAAGGAGAAACGCCTATTTGAATACTTATCAAAAATCTACATACCAAACGAATTATAGCTTCTTAAATAAAATCACTGTACCGATCTTGATAAAAGACGCAACTGTTCCGCACGCGGAACAAAACAATATCCTATCAACGTACGACTGGATTGTATTTCACCAATACCCACTGCAGACGAGTGGTATAACCTATTGACATCCAGTGAACTTCGATTATATGAATTAATTATTCATCGGTCTGAATCCGGTGCTGAATGGAAGACAAATGGGTCAGTTGCAACTGTTTATACATAGGTGTTCAATGTTTCGAACTGGCATTATCGGACTGATTTACGTTGTGCATTATGGGAAGGGACGACATTGAAACATTTTCCTCATGTTATTTATCACAACACTCACACTCATAATGATTCACCATTCAGTTCTAATTCACCACTCAGCCACAAAAACAAACCTTGACTCCACTACTGGCGGATTTAGTGGTAGGTTCAAAAAATCCAAGATCTTACCCTTTATCCGTCATTGGAATCCCTCTCAATGAAAATGGAATCATATATTTTTCAAACAAGAAATATTCTGAAGATTCACATCTTTTTAGGTTTTTCGAAAATCTCGTGGAAAGCATTGGAGTTGGAGAATCATTTCATAGCATATAGAACTTTTGTGGAAAATTAGGGAACCTATAAATCGGTTGGATCTATATACAGGGTGTCCCACTAGTGCCGCAGCGGACGATATACGCGTAACGGTCTGAGTTTGGCAAAATTTTTTGATGCAGACTTGATATACTACAAGAAGAGCACAACCTAAAAATATTTTCGAATATATCGGGTGGCCCACAAAAGAGGAATAGCGGGTGACTCTGTTTTTTCAAATGGGACACCCTATATTCAATAGTGTTTTTCAATTCTCTGAAACTTCCTGCATGCTTTCGTATACTTTTCACATATTTTTATTCGACAGTTTTCGAAATATTGGCCATTTTGACAAAAAAATGATACTTGTAGAGGCTATGTTATCCAATTATATTTCACGAACCCTTGCACATAGCAATAAGAGCTTTATATGGATTGAAAGACAAGACTTCAAAGTATCCTAGCCAGCTATAATAAAGCATCTCCAGCATACAGAGTGTCCACAAAAAGACTATCAACATGGCGAATTTCAAATCGATTTTTCTTGAATTTTTCAAATGCAATGCATATAATTTTTTTTCATCATTGGAATCACCATTCATTTTACTCCATTTTTTGTCAAATACATGATATGCATATCTCTAACGGAATAGGATTTTTAAGCGCTTTTTCGAAATGTTTCCCCAAAATTCACATATACCTTCGAATTCAAATAGCAGATTTGGCTTTTCTGTGATTTTTAGAACTGTCAAATTATTCCACTCAGAATTATCATCATTGAAGCTTCAATTCATATTAAAGCGAAATGAGGAACTAGAAAGTTTTGATGTATCTACTCAAAAATGTGATGAAATCAGTTACTGAAGACAGAAACTTGCTTTCTGTACCCATTTTTCAAAATACATTTTTGATAATTTTCTATGTTTCTACTTGGAACGTCGAATCTTCCAAAAATTTCAAACAAGCTTTGAGCTTGCGAGCTTGAAGATCTGCGTGCGGGCCTGTGAAACTTATGAATATAATTTTTTCGAAGAAAGTTGTATAAGGATAAGAGCGGGCACTTTTTTGTATCCTGAAGTTTTGAAACTCGTTTTTTTGAAGCATTCATAACTTGTACATTCAAACTCATTGTTATTTTTTGAATTTTTACATCATTGTGTGAGTATTCATCCATCCGTAAAAACTATGATGATTAGAATTGAAGCTGCAATGATGGTAATTTTGAATAGAATAATTTGACAGTTCCCAATAACCACAGAAAAGCCAAATCTGCTTTTTGAATTCGAAAGTAAATGTGAATTTTGAGGAAAAACTCTAAAAAAACCTATTCCTTTAGGGATATGCATATCATGTATTTGACAAAAAATTAAGTAAAATGAATGGTGATTACAATGATGAAAAAAAATTATATGCATTGCATTTGAAAAACTGAAGAAAAATCGATTTGAAATTCGTCATGTTGATAGTCTTTTTGTGGACACTCTGTATGTATGCTGCAGATGCTTTATTATAGCTGGGTATGATACTTTGAAGTCTTGTCTTTCAATCCATATGAAACTGTTATTTGTATGTGCAAGGGTTCGTGAAATATAATTGGATAACATAGCCTCTACCAGTATCATTTTTTTGTCAAAATGGCCAATATTTCGAAAACTGTCGAATAAAAATATGTGAAAAGTATACGAAAGCATGCAGGAAGTTTCAGAGAATTGAGAAACACTATTGAATATAGGGTGTCCCATTTGAAAAAACAAAGTCACCCGCTGTTCCTCTTTTGTGGGCCACCCGATATATTCGAAAATATTTTTAGGTTATGCTCTTCTTGGAGTATATCAAGTCTGCATCAAAAAATTTTGCAAAACTCAGACCGTTACGCGTATATCGTCCGCTGCGGCACTAGTGGGACACCCTGTAGATTTACATTTTACAATGAGAAAATACAGGACTTTCAAAAAAAAATTGCACAATCTTTTAAAAACATTCAGGTCAACCAGGCACAAAATAGATTCCGTTCGATCGGTGCTTTTTGCACAATTGCGATATAAACAAAGGGCTTATATTGCAAAATGCGCCTATTTGAGGAAAATTTTCTTATTCAACTCCTGAAAGCATCAATAAGTAGAGATCAATATATGTGTATATGTTCGATTTCCTCGTAAGAAAGTGGAAAATGCGTCTAAAATGTCACTTGTCACTGGAAGTTACTAACCAAAGCTTCATACCTCTTTTTGTTCATACAGCAATACGCATTTTGGGTTGCATTCAAATACTTTTTCTGCTTCATATTTTATTCATCATCACTGCATTGACTCAAACGACAGCTAGATCTATTTCGTCAAGAATTTTGAGCAGAATAATGTCAAACATGATCATGATTTGCCTCACTGCTGATTAATTTCTGAATTTCGAATGTCGAAATTGTATTGATTTCAATGGTTTTATTGAAAATTTGGTTTGAAGACTTATTGGACTCAATAAAAGTCTTCCCTGTCTTCATCATCGAATTGCACCCCCAGAACGGTCCAGAATAATATGATATTGCTTTTACACTCATACACACAAACATAAAACGGAAACAACGCCTCAACTTGATTAATCTTTAATTATTCATACAATAAATAAATATTCCCAAATGATGAAATTATCTCAACAGAAAAATAATATTGATGCCTCCCAAATTTTTATGCTTGGCATTTGATAACAGTCTTTACACTTGTCTAATTGGGACAACATTCAATTCTTCTTTTTGAGCCCCCACGTGTTCCATTTCTTGTAGTACTCCCTGTGACTTTCGATGCATGGGAACCAATCTCTACCACCATAGTCGATTTTTGGCAGGTTGCCTTTGTAGTCTTCGGGCAGATGAGATGCAGGAATGTGCTTCTGGAGGCTCTTCATGTCACTGCCGTGGAAGAAAATCTGCAAAGATATCCCAATAAAGATCATTTTTATAAAAAATTGAGGTGTAAATACATCAAATATGTAATTCATATGTAGGTTCACGGTAGAATTTAGGACTCCCACGAACTAAACCGTGAGGATCACCCAAATGTTTTGGCTGCTCACCCTGTTCTTTAGTTTTTCCCTGATGAAGGGACTGAAGATCTTCCAGACCATCTTGAAGATAAAAGGTTGCTTCACCATGTGGACTTCCTTCAGCCTCATTGGCATGGCGTCTTGGATGAATCCAAGAAGTTTCATGCTGAAGACGGGGTTCAGGGAAGCGACTTGCTTCATGCCCAAACCGTCGAAGTCCATGATTACAACACAACCCCTAACTTGTGCTTCCTGTTCAAGGGTGGCAGCTATGTGGATGAGGTAGAAGATGCGGAAAAGCTGATCGGAGGTTACTTTCGATGTGTTCCAGGAACCTGTAAGGGTGATTGAAATGAGTAAAATTGATCCATCGTCATTCGCGAACTTTTTGAAAATTGCAGCTTGAAAGCTTCAAAACTAAGATATCCCAAGGCTGTGCTGTGATTATAAGTTTTTGTACAAAATGTTGTTGAGGTTCTGACAGAAATTAGTAACCCTTGTAAAAAATTGAGAATTCTGTTGAACATTCGTATTTGAATCGATCAACCTCTTCATGCATCATCATGCAAGTACCAGTACATTTTATCTTGCAACAAATGTGAATATTGAAAATATTAATTTACGATAGTGTGACAACTAACCATATTTCATTACTAGTCCGAAGTTCAAAGTACGAAAAGATAATTAGAATTAGATAGAGAAATGAAATTATGGTGACCGAATTATAAAATTATACAGAGTATTTTTTGCGTACGGTGTGCTTATTCTTATAGGAACGAGTGCCCAAATTTCCTAATTGACGAAAGAAAGTGAAAACTGATATAAAAAATGTCACCTAAAGCACTGACGTGGAAGTCAGGTACTTTTGAGCTCTCGTCCATCCATCTTGTAGGTAGATTCGCATTTAAGAATCTAACGAAAATTATGTTCGACAGCTGTCAAAAAAATTTGACAGCAGCGGTCAATCGTCAATATTTGGCTATCATTTTATTTATTTTTATATCTGATTGAGCAATCTGGACAATCTTTTGTTCGCATCTTGAATACATCATCTCCATCTGAATGCAATATTTCATGATACCAAAAATACTTCGAGGATGTAATTGTAAAAACTTATATAACTTGCCTCCACAGTTGACTATCATGACACGTCTACCCTTGTGGTCCAAATCTTTGAGTACATTGACAACGTTGTGGTTCATGAAAGCATCCTTTTCATCGTCAGGCATGAGGTTTTCCAGAGACGCCTTGTATTTTTCTCTGAAGTCGGCAACACGTTTCATCTATAAATAAGATCGATTTAAAATTTGAAGCATTTTCTTCGAGAAGGGACATGTGGAATTCACCCTGTGTGGTAAATTTTTATATCAATAAAAATAATTTGTATGCTCCATTTGGAAAACGATTCAAGAAAGAATAATAGAAAATTAGTTTGCAACACAGTCTTGATTGAAAAGAATATGCTTCATTTAATTTCAAAGCAATCAGATTTATACTGATTTTTGTATAGAATTTGATTGATGATTTTTGTTATTATATTCGTAAGTAATATCATAAGGGCATTCAATTTTCCCGAAAAAAATCGAAAAACATGTTGCTAGGTAATATTTCAACAAGAAGCATGAGTGCTGATGGCAACAAAAATCCAAGTCGAAGACGAGGATTTTTGCACCTGCACGAATGCTATATTTTAAAAAAATAAAACTTTTCATTGTGTTTTTTCGATTTTTTCACAGGAAAAATTTGATGCCCGAATGGTATTTGACCATACTATTTCATGAGTAACAGATTATTCTGTATGCATAAGGCGCATTCGGTATTACCAATCCGGGAGAGGAGCGAGAGAAAACGGACACAGAAATATAATAATTCGGATCTCTCTCTCTCTCTCTCTCTCTGGCTGAAAGAGGAAAAGAAAGAGAGATCCGCATTTATTATATTTCTGTGTCCGTTTTCTCTCGCTCGACTCCCGGATTGGTAATAACGAACGCAGTTATCATGTATTATTAATTTTCGTTGACAACAACTGTCAAGTTTTGCCGCGGAGAAACCCGAAAAACTGCTGACAGCTGCTGCCATACAGTTTTTCCATCTAGAAACCATTTGTCATTCAAAATTAAGCCTTTCTGATTGGTGGAAATTGAGTCATTGAAATTAGGTACTTCATGAATTTTTTATATTCAATACAATCTTGATAAAGGAATATCTTCAACTTGAGTGTGTGTTTACGATTTCAAAGGTATTATTTAATCTGATTTCTCAATCGGTCTATTGATAGATCCTTATCGCAAATTTATATTATTTCGTTAATGGATTGGAGACCTATTTTAATTAATGCTCTAAGCTTATTGAAATAGTTGTTATTGATGAGTTCTACTTTTTCCACGCGAAATAATTGAATGTTGTGCATTGTCAACGCTTTGGTTTTTCTCGCTTTCAGTTATCTCATATTGTTATGGATTCCTGAAAACTACCTCAGTAAATGTAATGCTCCAGAAGAAACCATTAATCTTGAAGCCTTCTTCAAATTTTGTCGCCTTCACAAAAGTTTCGACAATTCAGTAGTTTCACAATGAATATTCAGATTGTGCTATCAAGCTGTCACTAATTATTGATGGACTTTCTCACAGATATCTAACAATGAGTACCATTGTTAGTTATCATCTATAAATGGTTTACATGCTCCATTGGTTAAGATTGCTATGTCTACAAATATAGTACACTCCCTCACCAGTTCATAGGCACTCTTGGCATAGTATTTGCAGGGTCTCAGGAAGATTATCAGGGAAGCATCGTCAGTGTCGAAGAAGATAGAATCATCGTTAGCCAACAATTCTCTCAACTCCTGGAGGGCAGCAGCAACTACTTCAGGGGTTTCTCTCAATTCTTCGGCAGCGATTTTCTTCCCTTCTTCACTAAGGGGTGATAAATCGAGGTTGAATGGTTTGGGGGCCATTTCTGGAATAAAAAATTATGTTTCAAATAGAATAAAGAATTAATAGCTCAGATCATTATAGAAATTACGAATTCTGTGAAATAGACTATTTCCGCCAACATTGCATATTATGGAAGTATGGAAACAAAGTCCTTTTATCTGGTTAAATTATTTGGAACTGAGTTTGATGACCTAAGAATAAAGAAGTCATCTTTTCTGTTCGTCAGAAATTTTTCCTCTTTATTTTCACCACACTGATGACAGCTGTCATCTTCAAAAATAGAGTTTATAAAGCTATTGTCCTGCATTCTCTTATTTTCTCTGAACTGAATTAAGTAAGAATCAACTCCTTCCAAAGCATAACTTTTTTGCGAAATCGAAAGTGAATCGACGGGAAAAAGTTAACTCTGGTCTAACCAAATTCATGAAATCATTGAAAATACATTTCAATTATGGTAATCTAACCAACATTATAAGATCCTAGAAAATAATTTCCGATTCACTATTCCCAATTGGGTTTCAGAGAATCAAAGATTATTGCAAAATTAGAGGTGAATTGAATGATTCTCGACATTCTGGAAGAAATATTTGGATAACAAAATTTTCAGTGATTCAGATTTTTATTAAGTTAGAGGTGAATTCTACAAGAAATATTTTAATGAAAAAAAAAAGGACTAGCTTATATTTGACCCTGATAAAAGGGCATCGAAAGCTCTTGTAAAAAAGTCATCCATTTCAGAATCAAATTGGGTTTTCGAGGGGTTTGCGTGATTCGAAATAAGGGGCGAAATATATCTTCAACTTACTCGAAATTCAATTTCCAAACTCTACAGGCACTCACTATGTCACCAGATTAGTCCCATTCGACAAAGTGGAAGATTTTGGTTTTCGGGATCTTTTATATCTATATTTATTATCATTTATCCGTTGAGTTGGAACAAAGGTCAGAAAAGGAACCCACTGATTTCAAACTGCACTATCTCGAAGAGAAGTACAGACAGTCATTGAAGGAGTAGATACCTCACGTCGAACAGTTCATTGAATGATATTATTTTCAAAGTACAAAGTGGCATCCATTTCTCGAAATTATGATTCATTATGGTTGATTATATTGTTTTAAATGTTGAAATAATTTCGCGCTATCGTTTAGACTATTTTCTAAACTGGAAGATAAACACGAAATGCTGGGACACGATTTTTTTTTCGAGGTAGTGAATGCGAATGATAATTATTCGTTCGAGACTTGGTAGACGGGTGCTTGGTGCTGGGTGCATTGAATGTACAACTATTCAGATTTTAATGACCGCATCTTTGATTTATATTATCATAAAAATGCAGAATCGAATAATAGTCAGTGCAGAAGGTGTTAGCGTAATTCATAATCTACGTTCTTTTATATTTAGTTTGAGAAGCGGTGCATCTTGTAGAAAACAAAAAAAAAATAATTTGGATTGCAACACCAACAAAATGCACCAGGTGCTTCACATCTATTCAAAATCACTTTTCAAAACGCAGGTGCTATAGCTTTTGAAGTCAGCAAAGTCTGCTGGCATTCACCGACGTCATTGGAAAATCAACAATTTTACGAACACCTCATGTATTCCTACCATATCAGAGTCAAAATATTACCTGAGATTCCATGTAACTATTATATCGCAGTTCAGAATATTTGGATACATTCTTACTTGTGTGCTGTGTGGGCATTGAGAATGCCGTATGTCAATACATTATATTCAATTGTAGGCATCATTGATGTAGATGAATTCACAGAAATTTGTCGTTAGCCAAAATTATAATTTTTTGTTTTGATGATATAGTTATTGGGGCACCTACGAATTTAATTAACTGAATATAGGAAATATTGCTCCATTTCCTTACTTATTACCATTGAAATATCATTACGCAGGGTGTTCCAACTAAAATACTGAACTTTTTACGTTGCATGAATGAAGGTGTTTAAATTCCTCGATGATATTGACAAAAATTCCTTGAACAAATGTGAACCGTCACAAAAAATGCATAATTTTTCAAGTAGGTATGTCACAAGTGAATCTAATACAAAAGCAATCAATAATCATGGAAAACTTTATCAAGATGCCAATGTCAATTTATTTATATTCCTAATCGTACTTATGATAAACTCACAATTGCTACTTAAAATACATTCGAGTTACCGAACATTTTATCTCACTATTGTACTAACTGAAGCTTTATCACAAATTTTTCTTGAAAAGGGTCAAAAACTGAATTTAATCCAATCAGTTTTTCAACGATATCGATTTTGGTACTCGAACATGGACTTATCGAAAGTAATGAGCTGATGCATAAAATTCTATTGTCATAAGCTGAATGCAATAGGAATTTATCAACATGAATCGAATTTGAAAACAAAAACTACAGACGTATTGAAGTACAAAATATAATATGACCATCTTGCTTGGAAACATTTCTAATTAAAATTGTAATGAATTTCAAGTCATGTTCTTTAAAAATCGTGGATACTTAATGCATAGACAATTCGGCGATGCATACATATTTGAATGCAAAATATCCATCGACTATTCTTCTCCAGAATTTTTTCATAGGTACCTACAAGGCCTCGATCTTAAATGAATGTTATCTACTTGTGTGAGGTGATCGGTGGGAGTCTTCTTATCATCAGTATCAAATTCCACTAGGCATTCAGTCATCGACCCAATTCTGTTTAGCTATTGAAGAACAAATAGTTCCCTGATATTCCAGAAACACTTAAACTACCAGACAAAAACTCTAGAGTTCAGTTTCAAATCAATATCTCAACGTTGAGCCTATTCTTATGTGGGCTCTGGGCTCTAGTATGTATTGATGACAAAAGATAAAACGAGGTTATCTAGTTTCTGCTCTAGAGTACATACTGTTAAGTTAGAAAATTATTGAAAAAAATTGTTCAATAACTTTATGATAAATTCAATCATCAAATTCGATAATTTGAAAGCATTAACCTGAAATTAGGAGCTATTGCACGATTCATCAAAAATCAGAATCGAAGCTAGAGGGACCTTCCACTGAAATGCTGGGAATCTCATGCGAATAGGGCTATTAGATTCGGAAATATAATTTTCTTCATTTATTTATTCGTATTCTTGTAATCGCATCATCTACAAATTTCTTTTCCTATTCTTATTCGAGAGGGACGCTCTAAATCTGAATTTTCGGGTGAATTGCTGGGAATAATCGGATTTTTTTGGATGTTTTTACTTATAATTATTCAAACTATGACTAAAATTCACCATGTAAGTATGTGTTGGACTGAATAGAAATTCAGAGAATTTCAAGTTTTAAGTTGAACCTCTCTACCTCTACTGTTATTGACATTACGAAAGCATTTACAGAAATTGTTTATTTACTATGCGTGATCATTTCAATTTTCTGGAAAATGAGTTAATTCAAAAATAGGTAAATTATTATAACTTTCCGCACATAATGGGTTCACTTTGCCATTTTATTAACGTTTCATGGATATTGTTGTGTATATTCGTCATCATATCTCAGAATTGTCGAGTGAAATCTTCACGGTCATCGTTCATTTTATTCCAAACAAAAGCTGCATTCGGTTGATAAATTTCAATGTTCAATCATGAATAATAACCCAAACTGATGGAATTCGTTATACAAATTGAATAAATTATGGGAAAAAAATAACTATAGGTATTGAAATTAGATATAATAATGTATGAAAATTTCGACTGCATATTTTGAGCGTTGTTGTTCAATGGAGAACTAGAAGAACTAGAACTCGCATCGATAATTTTCGAAAGAGAGTAATAGGTACCTATAGCAATAGGCGCACCAATCATCATGTAGGAAATACACTGTTCCCTATACAATCCGGAGACTGGAATATAAAATCTAAATTCATTTCCGGTTCTCAATGTTCAATTAGTGGCGTCGCCTCTGCTGCCATCTGTTCTTGAAAAATTTAACGATACTAGGATAAATTACAGTGACCTTTTTCATGTACAGAAATCTTCAAACTTGCAGGAAATGTACAGCGTTCTGTATCAAAATGAAGGTAGCTGTAATCGCTTGTTAGAGCTTTCCGTCAAGAGATGTCACTGCCAGCGGACTACTTTCTCTGTTTGCTTCTAGATGTCGCTGATCAAGATCTGCCATATTTGTTTGGTTACAAAAGCATAAACAAATTATCACTTGTTCGTTAAGACGTTGTCAAATGTGGTGTAGATAAAGGAATCAAGTTCTAGACTCTAGTAGTAAATATCAGCATTTTATGGTGAAGGTTGGTGTCGAAGTTAACACACAATGAAAGACGTTGATTTTGCTGAATTCTTACAGTCAAATCAGATCGATGGATTGTTCAGTTTCTTGTACAGTGTAAGTGGAAAGAAATTTGAATTTTGTAAGGAGATGTCTGGCCTGAAAAAGTGTTTTTTCGATGTATCTTTGCACACTTCACCTGTTGAACAAGTTGCTCCCATATATTGTTTTCATTAGTTTCCTATTGCTGTTAATGAAAGCTGTGTAAACATATCTTAAAGTGGAATGATCAACTGGTATAATATCTTTTCTGCATTTCACTCCGGGAAATTGGAATTTATGAGTAGTAGGGAATCCTGGGTTCAAAATCTTGTCTGGTGTGGAATATTCGAACACATGTAATTCATTAAATCATCACTATAATTAGAAGTGTATCAAAACTTGTTTTAAGACAGTTTTTGGATCTGAGAATAATAATGAATTTATATGTACCTACTTTTCTGTTAGCTATATTGATTTTCAGTCTATTTCTAGCGATTCATTCCGAATTATAGTAGTGAATATTTGATATCTGTTCGATAAATTGGAACAAGGTCGTATAATGAAAATCGAAACATATTTTTTCTGACCGTACCATTCTCCCTAGTAGGTAGATACACGATAAGTGTTATAATATGAAATATAAACCTGTTATACTTGAAATTTAACACTCAGGGTGAACAGAAAAAACAAGGGGCTCAGAGCTCGAATTCTCAACGATAACATTTGAATTTTTTTCGATTCTACTCATACTGAACCTCTCGACAAAAGCGGGTGCTACGCTACTTTGGTTTACTCATTTACCCTTTTCCCGAAAATCAGTCGACCCTTTCATATCAATTATTTATGAGGAGAACTGAAACAAAAGCAAAAATACTTTTTATGTCTTCATTTATTACGAGCATTATCGAATATTCAACATGGGTGGAAAACATTATAATGAATACCTATTTTAGTTTGGGACTGGTAATAATTTGAATGATTTTGGGCTTTCAACAGATTCATTGATATACCATTATCGTCAGAATTTCATTCCCGCTGATATAAAAAAGGAAGCATTCAGAATCACGCTTGGTAACAAAAATCTTCTGCTCATCATTCAAATATCACTTTATCATAATATTATGTCGTTACGTTATAGCTTTTTAATGAACGGTTGAGTACCCAGTTATCATTGAAAAAATAATAATCATGGGTTGGAAACTGTGTTTGATTCTTTCATTAGTGCGTAAGTACATATATGTAGTTGGAAAAGGCTATGATCATTATAGAATGCATTGGACTAGAGAATTCGGCATGAAAAAACTTTTTTGGTGAATTGAAAAATAGAAAAGGGTTCCATTTGAGTTTTGAGATAGGCATGTTCGAGTGGGTCGCTAAGGAAATTATTTCTTCATATTAATTCGTTGTTTCAGATTGAATGGAGGGACCCATGGATCATAGGCTTAGTATTTTTCCATCTCCTGATATTTCTCACAGCCATTCGCACTCGGCGTTATGGGACGTTTCAAGCTCTACTGTTTTTTGTTTTACGTGAGTATCAAAAAAATCCGCCTCCGATGAATTATCGTCAAATTGAATTATCACGGAGAATTAAATACAGATTTCAATATAATAGTCAACGATGGCGATAACTCTTTTCATCGCATACTACGGAAATTGTGTGGAAAGAATAATAATACATTTCCTGGTTTTGGTCTGCTATTAATAATTTTTATTTTCGAACGAATTTTTTCAGAGCAAGTGGATGCTTTATACCTACTTGATTCATACCGTGTGAAAATTCCATTGTTTTTCCAGAACAGCAGAACAAGTTTTTACATCTCGATTCAATAATAAGCTTTTAATGAATATCAGTTGATTTAATTTAATAGATGCAGTCAGAGTTTAGTTCTACATGGAATAAATAAAATGGGTTCACCAAAAAATCGACATCATTGTGTTATTAGGAATCTGAAAATTGCCAAGAGAGCAAAAGCTTCTAGCCTTACGTTATAATTTTTTTTTATCTAATAATCATTATGAGTCCTTGATGAATATTCAAGAAATCGTTTTTTCAGTGTAAAAGACCTGCAACGAAATGTAGTTTTCTCACTTTATTTTTATAGCATCGCGTC
Source organism: Adalia bipunctata (assembly GCA_910592335.1). Taxonomy (NCBI): domain Eukaryota; kingdom Metazoa; phylum Arthropoda; class Insecta; order Coleoptera; family Coccinellidae; genus Adalia; species Adalia bipunctata. Next base: position 22,979,150 of record OU342950.1, read on the forward strand.
TATTGACAAAATTATTCCAAAACCGGTTTTACATCGGGAAATTTTCCGGAATAAAAAAATGTGCGACCTTTGCATTTATTACTAAACAATCAACACATCGTTTTCCATTCAAAGAAAATTTTTTACTATAACCACCAAAGTTAATTAATGTACTCAACATGTTTGTTTGATTAGTTTCCTAGATTTATTCGATCAAGTACCTCATATTGAGAGTTACGACAGACATATTCCGCTTGGATAGCGCTTATTTTTAATTTGGGTTTTCCATCCCCAAAAAGAGGTAACCGATTTATATACGAACATATTGGGGAAAAAAGTTATCAAGCTTGAAAAAAGTTCGCGAAATGTTACGCTGAACAAATTTGCCACATTATTCTGTATTTAGTTTCTTCATGAATTAATATATCCTAATTTTGTTTGCAGTGTTACTAGTTTATTTCTCCGAAAGTATCAACAAATTGGCCTCTACAAATTGGAGAATCTTTTCCCGACAACAGTATTTTGATAGCAATGGCCTATTCATATCTATAGTTTTTTCGATGCCCATTCTTCTTAATTGTATGATGATGGTGGTAAGTAAATTTCCTTCCATTTTATATGAACAATTCATGGACGGAACGAATGTCGTCAGTTGATTTTTGGTTAATTTTCATAAAAGTGTATTGGGAAATTCAGAAAATTATTCAATTCGAATTCGTGTAGAAAAAATTATCCTATCCAAAATCGTCGTTCCAACGTCTAGGTCAATGAACTATCAGTGAATAAATGACCACAAAATTTGAATAAGAAATAAAAAAGTCACAGTTACTTCAATTTCTCCAAGCAGAGTCAGAAAACGTCTCAATCCAACATCGAGATGCTTGTTAAGAAGCTCCATAGAAAAGAGGAGGAATAATATTGATTCTCGCATGAAAATGCCAAAGTCAACAACAGGATTTCGTCCGATTAAAAATTCGATAAAACACATTGCGACATGACCAGGTCGCATCCATCTAGCTTGTTAACGATTGCTGATTCTCAAATTTAATGAGAATGAACTTTGACCTCGTGAAACCCTCAGTTTAATTATTTATAGTATAGTATATTGGGTGTGAACGCAGGCAATTGTCTTGATAAACCCGTCGAACGCGAAAAAATCGGCGAGTTTACGATAAAAGCGATTTCTAATCGCTCCAGACTTGACCTCGACACGAATTTATAAACCGCCTAGCTGCTCGATTTTTGGAAATCCAGTTAAAAGGCGGATTCTAAATACCGATAATGCTATTTTTTCGAACAGATGGGGTCAATGAATCTAGTCTGCAGATTCAGTTTTGCGAATCACGATAACGACTAATTGATACAGATATATCTAATTATGTTCGAATCTGTGTTCATTATCGTTCTACTGAGGAGCTATTTACAGTCAATATTTTCTCAGCTAATCAACTACATCTCAATTTGTTCAGACACTGGATTAAATATTGTGATTCTGTCATTTCCAATTTTGTTCGAACTTTTTTTGTGTCTAGGGATCATTTGCAGGTTTGCAGCAATATCAATAGAGATGTAACTATGTGAAATCTGAATTCCATTGAGATTGGCCTCTCACTCGAGGTCACCTAGGAGTAATAAAGCAAATGCGCGGAAATTCGCCAAATTCCTTACTTTTTACGGTGAACCAAAAGTATGAATACTTTCCAAATGACACCCTGTAGAATGTCACAAAATTATTGCTTATCAATGTATCAGCTGTTTCTATTGTCAACGATCCATTTCTCAGGAAAATGTTCGTCTAGCCCATTTCTAGAATGTCTTAAAGTAGTTAAAGTCCACCTAAGTCGTTCTTTAAGAATGTCAAGTATCCTCACTCAATCGAGTTTTGCGCGAAGCTTTTAAGGCCCAACAAGAAAATCAACTTCATTCCAGTCCATAAATTGACAGAGAATATATTCAACTGATTCACCAAAGAAATTGGTACATTGCTGACAATATTGGGAATAATGTAATGCTGCTTACAGGGTACATGGCTCTATCACTCTACAGAACTTATGACCTCGCTTAAAGTCGCCCAGATGAAGGATAGGCTGAAGAAACAAAGGCTAGAAGAGAAACACAAAGATAGACTGAAAAGCGAATGATCTGTACTAGGATCGAAATGTTCAATATTTTCTTTTATTACCATTTCATGACGTTGTGTATTTTGTTATTAATCCGCTTTTAAAGTTTTCTTATACCAGCATTTGTTATTCACAGTTTTGATATGTACGAAGCTGAATTCAGCTTTCTAGTCAATATATGCAATTTCAAATTTTATACGAATATTAGATGATAAATGAATATTAACTTTGATGAGACTGAGAAATTGTTGGTGATTGCGCGAAGATGATATCGTTTGTATATATTTTTGAGATGGATGTGTCCACTGAAATAAAAGATTTTTTTCATGCTTGTGTATTTATGAAACCCTATTCATCATCTCATTTTTTGAAAAATTATCGTGGTCAGTGTGAGACTCAGAAATCAAAAGCGGACTTATCAGAAAACTTTATTAGCACATCGGAGTATACGTCTCCGTTATATACAATGGAGAACAGTAAACCATATCGAAAAATCTGTGCAAAATACTTTCTGAATGAGGGTAAAATAAGAAGAACTGGAATACCAGGGTCTGAACAAAACTGTCCAAAGGAAACTGCGCAATTATCTTCGATAATAAGCTCCCTTAGCACAAATGAGCTGAGATTTTTTCTCCTGATATTCCAGTTATCTTTGGTAATAGCTTAATTATAATACCAGGTTTACATGTATACGTGAATAACGTCTACAGGTAAAGGACGGGAAGCAAAGGGACGGTGCATGATAACTGAAAAAAGTGAGCAATCATACAATAAGAAAAAGAATATAAAGTTTCAATATCAAAAATAGTTTTGCGTGCAATAGGAGCATAATAATATTATAGAATTACATTACAAAAACTTGAATTACTTCAATGTTTAAGGTTGAAGAGGTTTGTAAATTTTCATTCCGACGAAGAAATAAGAACAGTGTTTATTGTTAATCATCTTGTTTTATTCATGAATATCTGCAATAATAGTAACTCCGATGTCATGAACTGGGATACCTACTACTGTAACATAAAAACTACAACAAATCCCATGGCACATTTAATATAATTCAAATTCTAATCTAAAATCTGTATGTGGGTATTTTTTTGACCCATATTAAGCTAGCACAAACCATTACACAATTTATTCAAATCATCTATAGAGCCCCATTTTTTCACCATTTTTTGTTGTACAAGCTTCCTAGCAATATCTCATTCAAGTTGAATACTGCTAGGTGGATTTATGTGCAAATCAGATGCGTTTTATGTGCAGATTGTTCACTCAACAATATTTTTTTTCAAATTGTGCTAGCTTACTAGACAGGCCGCGTATATAACAATTTTCATCAAATACCTAATTCATTCATCAAAAGGGCTGAAATTATGTGCAAATGATGCGATTTATGTGCAAACACAGTATTTCTTCCACGAATCGCCAATTAGGTATTTTAGGCTAGTAATAATTTTCAATACCTCATAGTCAACTGAACAAATGCTAGAATAATAATAAGTGCAAATCGGATGCAATTTATTTGCAGAGTAGGTTGTTTGTGCAGTTTCCTACAGAATCATATTGGAAACTATCAGGCAAGCTGGCGCAATTCTCGTTTTTTGCACATAATTCAAATAATTCATTATTGAAAATTGCACCAGCATTATTCTACTCATGAATAACACATAATTTGCAAATAATTCCAACATTAGTTTCCATTTAATCAACACATAAATGAATAAGTTACATAACAAATTTTTGAAAAGCGCGAGAAAAGAAGTGACTGTACATAAATGACACATAATTTGCACATAATTCCTGCAACTTTTTTCATTGATATGGATCGATCTTGCTTGAAAGCTGGCACAATTTTCAATAATAAATTATTGGATGAAATATTGGGTTTTGCACACATAATTAGCATATAATTCGTACATAATAACAGATATGTTATGGACTGATTGTGTCCTGATTTAGGTGTTAGCTTATTGTGGGTATTTTTGATGTGCTTGTTTATGTAGACTGCAAGATTTTGTGCTTTCAATATCATAAGACATAGATAACGTACATTGAAGAGGAGGGAGATTATTGATTATATCTTGTTGCATCTTGCTTATCCGAGGGTCTGAAAATGCTGGCAGTGAATCAAGAATATAATCAATTGTAATGAAAAAGAATCATTCAATTTAAATTGATGCTCATCTCCAAATTGGAAAATCTTCTATTTTATTGATTTACTTCATTTATTTCCACTTTTGTTAGATGTTTTGGATTCAATTGCCAGAAAACTGCGTTGTCCGATATTGAATTATGTGGTAGTCTTCAGTCTCCTTCGAAATCAACATAGTTGTTTATATAAAATTTTCAAAAATTCCGCATTCATTCTCAACAATAAGATTAGATTTTCCATAACCTCAACAGCATCATAAGAATAACATCACTCTATCTCAAAATTTAATCAGGGTTCCTACAAAAAACGCTTAGTGCTATATCTTAAAGTTACATTTAATTCTAATTTGACAGACGATTTGATCTTAAAAACTCTACCGATCCAAACTCCAAGACCCCACCAAGAACACTCTTTAAACGTAACAATTAGAACAGGAGTCTAAGATAAACAGTGCTGCTTTCGAGAAACATAGACTTATCTATAAAGACCTAACTCGAACCGAACCTATCACAATCTCTTCAACCCAACACCCTGCTGAAGAAGTAGGGGTAGAATGAGCGCCTCTGGGTGTTCGTCAGTTTCCTCCTCCTGTTGGGGTGATGGGGGGGAAGGGGCTCGGAATTTAATGGCTCAGAAGTGGGGCTCCTCATTTCGGAGGTTTTGCTTTCAATCACGTCATCAGTTATCGTGTCTATTTCGCCCAGAAGAGATTTTGACATTATCTCTTCCTTGTCCCAGGCCGATTCCGCTTTTTCTGGGTCGGGAACAGTTTGTACAACCTCGCTGTCATTGTTTCTCGAGCCGTTTTTGTTCAGAAGGTCCATTTTGGGGTCGATAAGGACTTCAGTCGGTGTACTTGATGCTGATTCTGGAGTATTTGGGACAGTAGATTTATCATTCCTTCCAGACAATGCGACTTTATCGTGCTGGGAAGTTTCATTATGCCGTTCTGAAAAAGTTGTCGTTGATTCATTGTGACGGGAGTTTTTTCGGCCGAGCTTTTCGTCCAGAAACTTTGTCGTAACAATGAAAACGTCGCTGGAGTTCGTGTCTTCCTTTTTTTGCATCTGTATCTCCACGTGTTTGCTTTGCTCGTCGAAGCCGAGCCCGTTATTTCTTTCCAAGTCTTGATTGAGCTCGACAACCGGGCTTTCATCAAAGAATTCTCTCTCGCTCTCATCAATTACAGGTAATTCCTTTCGATGAGTCCTATTGAGCTTGACTAATGGTCCCCCTGATGCGATTACCGGAAACATTTCGACTTCTTTGTTCAAGTCTTGATCGAATTCCTGGTTTGGGAGTTCCAACTCCAATTTTTCCTCCTTCTTCCTGCGCTGCTCCTTTGCGGACTGAAAGTTGATTTTTTTAGGGTCGGATTTTTTGAAGTGTTGTATTTTGGATTTTCTGTCGAACTTCTTCGGGGATTTGTTGGTCACTTGAGTGGATTCTGGAGGTGCTTCTTTGTAGTAGCCGACAGTGGTGAAGGAGGTGTTGTTTTCGTTTGCAGAACTGGTGGAGGAAGATGGCATGGGGATCTTGGAGACTGGGGATGAGTCTTTTTTGGTCGATGGGGATATTGGTAACTTTGTGGATTTAGCATCTTCAATGCCTGTATCATTAAGCTCTATTATGTCGAACATGGTACCTGTGAACAAAATGGCAACAGCTTGAACACAGATTGAAGAAGGAAAAAATTATTCTGTGAGATACACTATCTTTCTTTTTTCTTCTGGACAAGGAGGATCATATTATCTTACCATTCTCGATGATGCTGAAGAGTTGTCCCTGGTTTATTGCACTTGGATATTCACCAATGTCCTCACTTTGTGACTCCACATTCTTGGTTTCAGCGTTAGTGGTGGAATTCTCTAGAGTGATGGCTGAAGATTGGTTCTCGTAAGACATCTTGCTCTCCTCTCCAATTGGGACGGCTTCTAGGTTTGATAGCATCGATGGTTTTTCAGCTTGAGAGTCTGCTTTCGGTCGATTTGTATCCTTGGAGGTGGTAGTGGACGATTCGTCTTCAGCATTTGTCGTTGTGACCTAGGCAACAATATGCGTGGTGAGTTTAATGGAAGGAATGGAGCTTTTGGAATGAAATATCTTCGTTTAGGGATCATGATGTCAAACTTCTGGAGGCTTATACCCACAAAGTAATGCGGGGATTCTTGTGGAAATGGGAGGAATTACGAAATTTGAATGTTCTCTCGAGTTCAAGCCAGAATTCGGCAGAATACATTATATTCAATAATTCCTGAAAAGAACATGGATTATTAATATAACCAGAGTATTCATAATGTTGATCTTTCTTATATTCTTCAATTTAAAAATTTATTACATGAATAACGTGAGGTTAGGAATTTTTGCTCATTAGCTCCAATTCCCAAATTAGTTCAGTCCGATTTGATTCCAAATCTCTTCACAATCTGTGCGGAAAATTCCATTTCCCCGGAGATTTTCTCGAATACCATGGTCAAAGTTTCTTACCCTCAGTGAAGTAAACTAGAAACTTCAAAGCTAAATTTGCTTTGCGGAATTGATACCCAGATGTCCCGGTTCCAGTCCCATACCTCGTACATTTGGCCGGGGACTAATTGTGACCCCCCCCTCGACAAGTTCAAATATTATACGGTAATCCTTTCATCCCGGACCCAAACTTCGAACCGCAGAGATTCAAAACTTTCATAATCAGCTTATCTTCCTGCCAGGTTATAAGAGCAAATATAGAAGGAATATCTCGTTGCTGAGTAGCGCGTTCGTGTCTTTCAATTTTATCGACGGGGGCGAAGCAGCAAGGTAGGATTTAGAATAATGATCCTCGCCTCCTAAATGCTATGGGCTGGTGTTTTCGCCTTTTATTTTCGCTCGTTTAGGGTAGATTATCGAGTTGCGATACAATTAAGAGTGAAGAAAATTTTAAGACCAGCTTAATTATTATGAATACATACAGGGTGTGGCGTAATGAATTAATGAAATGGTAACTGTGGGTGAGGGAATTTGTGTTGGTTCAGAAATAGTATATTCTGAAATTAGTTGCAGAATGGGCTCCTATTCCAATACGAATGCGAAATTCGATAACGAGCGACGAAAGAGTGAGCTTTCGAACGCATGAGTGTTGGAATTGCATTCTGCAACGAGTATTTACACGATATTTTCTCTATTTCAGTCGAATTTCATGAAATTGAATGAAAAATTCAGATTATACATCCTAGTGACTTTTGTATTGTATCTTGGCAGTTGGTGACTGTTATGATAATTGACATTTCCAAATTGACGTGTGTTGAAAATTGATAGGATCGTAAGTTGTTGTTGACAACAACGAAACGAAAAATATAACTGAAAACAGTGCTGTAATGAGTTCATTTCATTACAGCACTATTATTTGTACTGTAATGAACTCATTACGATACTGAAATAGAGAAAATATGTATGTTCATTAAAAGTCCCTGGGTTTTCGAGATGATCGACATTTTCGAATTTTCAAAAAATTTTTTGGTGGCAAGACACCAATTAAGAAAAATTTTTAAATCTATTTTTTGGTCAGTATTCCTGAATAGTAGCTATCGAATGTGAGCTTCGATTTTTTGGGCGCATGCATAGTTTTTTTTAACTAAGATCGAACTCAAATTTCATCTTTCACTTTTTCTTTTTCTAAAAAACTATGTTCGCATATGTGCTAAAATAAGAAAAAACATGCCTGTTTCATTGAGATTCCAGATTGGTATATTTCCAGCATTTAAAACGGAATAAATTCTCCTTATACTTAATAAAGCTTTTTTGTCACAAACGAAAATGCTGAAATTCACTTGATTACTAATTGAAATCAACTCAAAAATATTGATTTCATAACTATGCGGCTCAGTAATGAAAGAAAATGAGATAAAAAAGATTTCATAATATCGTGTTTTACTAAAGGTATTCAAAGCGAAACCAAATTGTGTTACTGTAATCAGCAGTCTTTCAATCTAGTGTTAGCCGAAAGTTTAGACCCTTCTCAATGAAGAGATTAACAAGATCTGATTTTGACTGTTATACCGACTTAGTTTAATCTATCGAGTTTTTTTTTAGTTATAGAACTTTGGATTGAAATAAAACAAGATGGTGCTGCACCTCATGCTGCTACCGTAACAGTTGCTTCATTGAAAGAAAGATTAGGCGATAATTGGCCTCCAAGATCATGCGACATAACTCCAATGGATTATTTTCTTCAGGGTTATGTGAAGTCATTGGTTTATAATGCTGACAAAAGACACTTTGGAAGCAAACATAACTCGAAATATTGCTGAAATAAGGCCTGAACTACTCGAAAAAGTGGTCCAAAATTAGTCTGGTCAAATGCGGTTCCTCGGAGCTAGCCGGAAATTATTTTCAAAACATAAATGTCAGAAAATTATCTTTCAAATAAAAAAAAATTGGCTCAAATCCTAATTTAAATATGTTTTAGTTCAATTCAAAGTTCTATCACTAAAAAAAAATACCCGATAGTGGAGGTCGACAACACAGAAGCCTTTCCTTCTTCCTCAAACTCGAGTGTAAAGCCGATAAACTGTAAAATCCGTTCAAAACCATAATTCACGCATTTCCCCATATAAAATGGATGCAAAATTCCTTCCCTGAATTCAAAAGTCCAGATAGAAAGTAATCGCATGAAGCAAGCAGGAAAAAAGAGGATCCCTCACCTCGACATCGTAACTCGAACCGGTGGAGTCGTGGATTGAGGCTATCGGTTCTGTAACATCCAATTTCCTGTAATAAATTGTGGTTTCGGAAGGACTCAGGGTATCTTCGGTCTCTCGCCTGTGCCTCGTGGACATCTCGTAACCGTCCATTGTATTTGACGTCCACATCCAAGACCTGCAGAAAAACTTCCTTGGTAAGATGGAGCTTCAGAAACACGAAGTTGGGAGGATGAAAGGGTCGAAATTATACCGAAAATTACTGGGAAGACACCCTAAATATCAACTATACTCCATTCACTTTTATTTAATCACATAGGAGGTCATGGTTTCGTTTTCAGGAGTTGGCGCACCTGATGAAAAGTCTGTGCGCGTAAAGAAAATATTATTAATGACAAAACGACGTTGCCAGTTTATTTGTTTACATCAAAGAAAAAGTATCAAAGATATTCCACATTTTGTTAGTTCGAATCGATCGGCGATTTTGAGGCGAAATATCGATAGGAAATCGCCTATTTTTCCGTCTTCCGACGTCCAGAAGAAGTTTTCCGTCGATATGAGAAATTTAGTGCACGTGTCATTTTTCCTTTCACGACTGGCGTGAGTACGAACGACAAATTTGAATTGGACCAAAAATCGGTTAAGAAGCATAAATAAAGCGAAAGTAAGTACTAATCGACCTTTTTACACTTGATATTGAAGTTTTTTTTAGGTATCTGGCCGTTTAGAAAGACTTCAAACGAAATTCCGGTCCCCCAGAAGTTTGGTTAGTTTCAGTATCGTTTTTGGTGCTCAAAATTTATTTGGAATGTGTGAATGGACAAAAAAGGCTTCCTTATACGATCTTCTAACGAAAGCGACCGGAAAATATGGTTCAGGTAGGATTTTCGAGGAATTATGAGGAAAGAACTTGCAGAATGAAATTGCACGATTTCCGTAAGTACACGGGTTCTGGATGGCCATCATCGGTCTCTTAATGATTATTGTTGATCGTTTTCTCGTTTCAGAAAAAGCTAAAAAAAAAGAATCAGAATGACTATATTGCATTCAACGGTAGGTGAATTTAGATTTCGATGAATTGAAATGTGTCACTGGAGCTTTCATTCCTTTGCCGAAAGTAGAAATAGGCTATATTGAACCAGAATACTTCGGTTTTTTTCATATTCCAGGAGTTTGTGTCTTATTTTAGAACAGGTGAATAATAAATGTGAAGCATATGTTTGACCTCTTCCATTTTATTTGTACAAACCTACTGTGGTAGTAATGTATGAATATTTTTTAAACTAATAAATTACTATACAGTCAGAATATTTTACTCCTTGTTCATAAGATCAAATAAATGAAATGTATATCTATAAAGCTTTCAGGAATTGACATTCAAGGTTATTAATTTATAACCAAAACTCAGTTCCAAGAAAAAGTTCCTCTTGCATCAGAACTCCCTTCAACTATTTGGATTCCAATAGAGGGATATAATGTTATTATTCTTGATTCTTGTAATTACCCATCAATTCATCTTATATCTTTGGGTTGATTTTTTTTTATGAATTCTTGATTAGAATCAACAATTGATGTCGTTCAAGAGGATAATAAACATTAAATCTTCACAAGCATGCATTTGTGAAAGCAATGCAATTTTCTTCCATGGCGAAAACTAATATATTTCAACAGTGATCTCTTGTACTTTTCATGCAAATAACTAGAAAAGGAATCCTTTCTATCAATTTATATGAACGTTAATTATTTTCGTCCATCACATCTTTTCCAATTCATTCACATTCTGAAAAATACGCTTAGAATGTAGAAAGGGCAACATAGTGTTGACTTGGAACATAAAAATATTTTGAAAAACGTCATAACATCGATACAGAGTGGAATGTGTCAAATTTCCAAGGCTAGAGTTGTGATTTTATAATTGTGAATGGAGTATAGGGAGTGATTAACCATCGTGCAGGACTCGACGAAAAAATGAATACCCGACAAAGGACTGAATATAGAATCTTTAACCTTGTAGGCCTTGAGTCAGGTGAAGATTGATCAACAGAGGGGTCGGTCACCTCAGTTGTCGCTGTCACTGGAGCTCCGGAAAGTTTTGGAGAGACCTTATCGTAGAAGTCGTCGTCGTTCGAAATGGCGCAGGTAAGCTGCTTCAGGATTTCTTCCCGGTCCTGGAAAAAGTTTGAAACAAGCATTTGAGTTTCGTAATGAGTTTTACGCAAGCAGAAGTTCGGATTGGACTGCGATTGTCGGGGATGATTAACTTTGTTTTTTCTGCTCAAATTTTTAATTGAGTAAGAAATGGACATTGAAACTTAGTGTCCGAGTTTTTAACTAATTATCCCCGGGAAAAATCAAGAGAAGTGAAAGGAAAAAAATGAAAAATCCTTGCTGTCCACGTTATTCAATCTATAGCAAAAAGTATTGAAACTTCTTATAATAATCTGAGACATTGTGATGATGAACAAGCGTCATATGATCCCAGATTTCAATTCTTGAAATAAATACTGATTTCGAGCATCAACAACGCCAGATGAAACACGTCGTGCTCACAGCCAATGAAAAAGAGGAAAAATGAAGATTTATAATACAGCAATTGGCACAATCGAACCGTACTCACCGCGTTTCCTTTACACGTGATCCTTTTGGTGCCGTCGAGTCCGCAATCAGATGTCAATTCCAGAGCCATTTGTTCCGGGATATACAGGACGGTCAGGGAGGGTAGCTCCGTCAGGAGACAACCTTTCTGGCCCAGAGCCCACGAGGGAACTGAAACAGATTCAGATCAGGGTAGGTGAGGAAGATTGACGGCTGGGGTAGATGGAAAATATGATCGTCAAATTTGTCTCTTCACTGTCATTATCTCTACTTCCAAATCGCGGCGTGGTACAGTAGGACAACGTTGCATGGATGTTGCTTGTTAAAACTTTGTTATTTCACGATATTTAACCAATCCACACAATAGGATTTGAGAAAGAGAAAAAGTATACTCCCTTAACGTAGGCATAGTTTGTGATGTATCGAAGAAGTATTGGGAATAAAGTGTCCGAGAAAAAAAAATTATTTATCTATTGAAGATAGAGGCAATAAAAATTTTCATGAACAAGATGAAAGAGACTTCCATTGTGTATAAATAGTGTTTAATTGCCTGCAATCTACAATGCTAGAAATGAACCTGTTCGCAACGGAGGGAATGGACCGACCGGCCACGCCGGCGGTGAGACCGATATATGCAGAAACATCGCTAATTCGGAGCAGTCAATTGTCTGGTTACAAGCTCCAACCGAAATACCACTGAAGATGCTCATCGCAGTTGTAGGAGAAACGTTTGGTAAAACTCCTATTGGTCCACAGCTAGAAAACTCGTAATATATTATTCTAATTTTGTAGTTGAAGTTTCATGAATATACATATTTTGTTGAACAATTTATACTCCTTTCACTTCAATAAAGTATCCCGGTTGGCCAAGATTTAGGTTCATCAAGTGTTTTTACTTAAAACTGAAGCAGGTTGGTACTCGTCAAATGTAAAATAAATCTCAAGGACGTTGCGAATGCTAATTTCTATTTACTCTTTTGAACTTTGTAAAAGGAGTTACGTCTTTCAAGGTTCAACTGTGACACAGGTTTCGTAGTACCTACTACTACATTTTCATACTGGAATATTTCAAGTTGTGCGAAATGCGAAAAGGTATTTGAATGTCTTCTGTAGGCTCATTCCTTGAGATATTTCGAAGAGTGGGGAAGTCCATAGGTCTGAGTGCTCATTTAGAAGTTTTCTGTTGAGTTATTCGAGTACTTCTTTTCTTTTTTCGAATGACCTAACAAAAAATAACAGACTATTCTGTCCATTTCTAATTTCAACACTCGATTCTTGATTTTCATACAAGAAAATAAAATAATTTTTCCAACCATGTTTATATACGGAAATATTTCCACAGAGACAAAAGTTTCCTCAACATTCGCCAGGTCTTTGGAATTATTGAATTCACATAATATTTTCCCTAATGAATAATGAACATTTATATACAGGGTGATTTTTTCAAGTGTTTCATTAGAAGTTTTTGAGGAAGGAATTGCGATACAGATTCAAAATTTCTTATTTTTTTTTAGAGTATATGAACTCGAATTGTAAAATATTTTCAAGCGGAATCTACTTCCGGTTCTACCGGAAACGGATGAGAACTTCGTTATTCCAAATGTAACACCCTGTATATTATGCATATTTGAATTCTTCGTTTAATTCTGCAATGATTTGATATAGGTATGATGTGCGGAACCACATCAAGCGATTGTTGAGTTATTGCCTGCTTCTCAAATTTTTTGACAGAAAGATTGTCACAAATTTGTGTTTATATCTTCAAAATCCCTCATTGTAAGACATTCTTCTTGCAACAGTGAAACGAAAGAAAATACGCTGATACTGCTTATTGTATAAATTATAAGGAAATATCATACAGGGTGCTTGAAACAGGGCTTCAAAGTGAGCCTCAATAAAACTATAAAATCGCATTTTTTTCAAATGGGAACCATATAATTTTATAATTCCGATCGATTGCTCGTCAAAAACTAGTTAGAGTGTGCCAAACATTTCATGTCTTTAAAATGAGTAGTTTCGCCGTTATCGAATAAAATTCGAATTTCACGACTAAAGCCAGGTTTCTTTATCTAAAAATCAGGATTATCAAGATAATTTTCAAGAAGGCTATGTCAATGATGTCAGTTTCAAACTAAAATTTCTTCATTCAGTCATCATTCATTATCTGCTCTGTTTATTTGTCACATTCGCTGCAAATAAAGAACAGACTTTTGTATATAATTCTAGTGCACCTTTTTATTATCGCTTGTTTTGCACAGTGCTTGATCAATAAAAATAAGTAAGAATGACAATTCCTAACAAAGCCTACTTTGAAATAGACGAGCATACCACTGTATTTGACAGAATTTCACGAATAAAGCTAGGTTTGTCCCATCAGTGAAATTCAGGGGTATGCTCGTCTATTTCAAAGTATGCTATATTAGGAAATGTCATTCTTACTTATTTTTATTGATCATGTACTATGCAAAACGGGCAATAATAATAAGGTACACTAGAATGATTTTATATCAAAAGTCTGTTCTTTTTTTGCGGCGAATGTGACAAATAAACAGAGCAGATAATTGATGATGACTAAATACGGAAATTTTAGTTTGAAACTGACATATTCTTACTATTGACTTAGCCTACTTAAAAATTATCTTGTTAAACCTGATGTTTAGACAAAGAAACCTGGCTTTAGTCGTGAAATTCGAATTTTATTCGATAACGGCGAAACTACCCGTTTTGAAGACATGAAATGTTTGGCACACTCTAACTAGTTTTCGACAAGCAATCGATCGGAATTATAAAATTATATGGTTCCCATTTGAAAAAAATGAGATTTCATAGTTTTATTGAGGCTCACTTTGAAGCCCTGTTTCAGGCACCCTGTGAAATATTTCGTCATGATTTATGAGAGAAGCTGTATCAGCGTACTTTCTTTCGTTTCTCTGTTGCAAAAGAAAATTCTTACAATCCGGGATTTTGAAGATATAAACACTAATTTGTGACAATCTTTCTGTCAAAAAATTCGAGAATCAGGCAATAACTCAACAATCGCTCGATGTGTTTGCGCATGTCATACATCAAATCATTGCAGAATTAAACAAAGAATTTGAATATGTTTGAATATACAGGGTGTTACATCTGAAATAACGAAGTTCACATCCGTTTCCGATAGAAGCGGAAGTAGATTTCCGCTTGAAAATATTTTACATATTGAGTTCATGTACTCTCAAACAAAAATACAATATTTTGAATTTGTATCGGAAGGAACTGCGGTTCCTTCCTCGAAAACTTCTAATGAAACACTTAAAAAAATCACCCTATATATCTGAATTATTATTCGAATGCTTCATCCAGCACTCGAAGATAATAATGTCAAGTCGGAATTGAATTATTCACGCACGTGTCAACGCCAAAAGCAAGTTTCCTGTCGACCCTTGTACGGGGAGAGTTGACAAATCCATAGAAATACTCCTCGGAAGTTTTATCTGCCAATTAGCAGAATGTTATGCATGGAAGTTGGTAACTGCGGAGCCTGGAGTTAACTTATCGTAAAAATACGAATGCAATTATGTAGTTTCGAGATGTTCCTACCTACCCACTCGCTATGCTAAGTGCATCGGAAATTTCCGACGTTTATTCTACTTTCCACTTCATTTATTTTCCACTCTTAGTTTTCTGCTGCACTGCCTCTGCATGAGGATGAGAGGATTTATCTCTGACGTTTTCTATCTGCTTCGCTTATAATTCAGTCCGTTTCGTCAGATTGAATTCAGACTATTCAGAGATGTTTCGAAATTGAAATTCAGAATAAAATAGGATTACTGGCACATTTTTTTTTGGTATGTATCACTCTACCTGAGTTTGATCAATCGGCGCCACCCCCACATTACAGCACTGTTTTTAGTAATATTTTTCGTTTCGTGGTTGGCAGCACTGGCT
The DNA here is from genome assembly GCA_910592335.1 of Adalia bipunctata. Taxonomy (NCBI): domain Eukaryota; kingdom Metazoa; phylum Arthropoda; class Insecta; order Coleoptera; family Coccinellidae; genus Adalia; species Adalia bipunctata. Next base: position 22,994,596 of record OU342950.1, read on the forward strand.
TCCGATCCTATCCATTTTCAACACACGTCAATTTGGAAATGTCAATTTCGCAACAGTCACCAACTGCGAAGATACAATACAAAAGTCACTAGGATTTATAATCTGAATGTTTCATAGACCAATCCAACGATCTGTCACGATCAGCTTTTTCAAAATGGCTGCTGGAACAAACAAATAACAAACCGAGGATATTCAGTTACGAGGTACGTGTTTCAGGGTAGTTTCTGTTGGTTTCTCAATTTTCAACTTCAATGTCTTCAATTATGCCATATAGAATGATAGTTATAATAGGGAAACACTATAACAGAAATGTTTGTTATTGTTTGTTCCAGCAGCCATCTTGAAAAAAGGTGATCAGCTGTTTTGTTGGATTGGTCTATTGCATTTCAACAGTATTTCACGAAATTTGACTGAAATAGACAAAATATCGTCTAATACTCGTTGCAGAATGCAATTCTTACACTCATGCGTTCGAAAACTCGCTCCTTCGTCGCTCGTTTCCGAATTTCGCATTCGCATTGGAACAGGAGCCCATTCTGCAACTAGTTTTAGAATATACTATTATTCTTTGCAGTATACCATGCGTATACAAGACCATGCCGAACAGAGTGTAAATTACTGATGACTATGAAACTTCATTTTTCCGAACGATTATTGTGTATTCCGTCATTTCTATCTCATGAATACGAGAACAATGAATAAAGTCCACGTTTTTTCAAACTTATTGTTTCACCGAACAAATAATATCTATTATTTGAATCGATTCGGTTCCCTCCAAAAATTAGATTGTTGTTTCGAAGCCTGTAGCATGAAAATGTTATCAGAGGCTCAGCCAGCATAAAACATACCAACATCCATTTCCGATTTCCCAATAGGATGAAGGACGAGCTTTTTGAACGTCACGGCATCAATAAACAGAGAGTTCCGGACTTGGAGGTACAAACCAACAGGTGAGATTCCTTGCATAATTAAAAAAAGGTTTCAAACTTCTCGTTTTCGAGACACAAGGAATACAAGGTAGTCATTAGTCATACAAGAGACTATGAGGTTAAAGTTTAACAACAAAGCTCCTGTTCACAATTTTCAAACTAACAGTTGCTCACAAAAAAGTACTGGAGGAAAACAGGAGGACAATGTTCCAGATAAGTATCACCCTGTATATTTGTAATCATGTAATCGAAATTGGCATGCAACATGCAACATGATGTGAACTCTAAACTGTTATACAGGGTGATTTTTTTGAGTGTTTCATTAGACGTATTCGAGGAATCAATTTTGATACGAATTCAAGATTCTGTATTAGAATACATGAAATTGAATTGTGAAATATTTTCAAGCGGAATCTACTTCCGGTTCTAACGGAAACGAATGTGAACTTCGTTATTTCACAAATTAGTGGTAATATCTCCAAAATCACTCATTGTAAGAAATTTTTTTCGCCACAGTGGAACAATAAAAAAATAAAAGTGGGGATTGACAATTCCTAACATAGCCTACTATTTCACGACTGAAGGCTGTTTTGGATCAGTCAAACTCAGTGGTATGCTCGTCTTTTTCAAAGTAAGCTATGTTGGGAATTGTTATTCTCACTTATTTTTATTCATCGAGCACTATGCAAAAAGAGCAATAATAAAAAGGTACGCTAGAATGATCACAAGTCTGTTCTTTATTCGCGGCGAATGTGACAAATGAACAAAGCAGATAATGATTGATGACTAAATAAAAAAATCTTAGTAAAACTGACATATTCTTACTATTGACATAGCCTACTTGAAAATTATCCTGATGAACCTGATCATTAGACAAAGAAACCTGGCTTCAGTTGTGAAATTCGAATTATATTCAATAACGGCAAAACTACTGATATCAAATACATGAAATGTTTGGAACATTTTAACTAGTTTTCGACGAGTAAGCGATCGGAATAACCAAACTATATGGTTCTCATTTGAAAAAAAAGAGTATCATAGTTTTATTGAGGCTCACTTTGAAGCCCTGTTTCAGACATCCTGTATAATATTTCCTCATAAATTATACAAGAAACAGTATCAGCATACTTTCTTTTGTTTCACTGTGGCGAGAAAAATTTCTTACAATGAGGGATTTTGGAGATATATAAACACTAATTTGTGACACTCATATTCGTTTCCGGTAGAACCGAAAGTAGATTCCGCTTGAAAATATCTCACAATTCAATTTCATGTAGGTACGCTAAAACAAAAATAGAGAATCTTGAATTCGTATCAAAATTCCTTCCTCGAATACTTTCAATGAAATACTTGAAAATCAACCTGTATATTTGCCATATTTTAGTTGAAAATCTTGTGAAATGATACAATTTCGAGAAAAATTCAAACTTTCAAACCCTGTTTTTCGAAAAGTTCAGGGTCCCATGTTTATGGACTGTCCTTTCTTGAAATTGTGCAAGAAATCGTTCGCTTCAACAACGTTTTTTTCATCTAAAACAGTGGTTATTTCGTAAAAACTCGAAGTCATTTCCGTTTGCGATACAAATCCTTGAAAAAATCCAAATAAATTTCGATGAACATCTAAGAAATCGAGAATGTAGTAGTGGAGTGTGCACCAATATCAACAAATGCCATGTTCCAAAAGAGCAAGCCATCTCATCATTCAAGGAAACTAATAAATGTTTCGTTGTTGTCGGAGAGGAATAGATACTGGCCATGGTTTCGGCCTTGTTTTGGCCTTCATCAAGCTATATGACTCATCCCGAGCATGATTAGTGATTTCCAGAAGTCAATCCTGAGACATCACCTTCAGAAATGAAAATATCGAGACCAGAAATTTATCCATTTAAGACAAAAAAAGTTAAGGTTGTCATTAAAAAAATCATCTGCCCTCTACCCATCGAAGAGGGTGCATGACAAGCTCCTCAATGATACATGAAAAGTTCTGTAATTCAAAATGAAATTTGAACTGTTCGAGCATTTTTCTACAAAATAGTGAATATCGAAAATAGGAATCTCAACTTTCCGAGCTTCTCTCACTTTCCAGATTCAAATTCGACTATCTCCAACCCAGACTCATCAATATCTATCATTATTTCACACCCAACCACTCGCATCATTGGAATTCTCCGAAGGCCCTGTACAAAATTAACGTTTAATGATGCGGATAAACTTTTCGTATAACCCGAGTCACTAGTCCGAAAGTTAGACCGAACTTTAAAGTTGGAGAGATCCCCAGATATCCAAGAACGCCAGGGGCTCGACTCTATTTGGAGTTTCTGGAAAATTTGTAGATATACGGGCCTAAAAACTATGAAGGCTTCAACTTGGAAACTTGCACGTCGCCTGTGGGCTTTAATATCTCGCCAGGCGACTAGGACCGTTTCTCTTTTAGTTTATTTTATATCGTTCTATTGTGTAAAGGTTATTCTTTCGTTGTAGTTGAATTATCTCTCAAATTCTCCATTCTGGCTAGTGAATAAAGAGTCGAAAACTGCGAGGTAAGGATTGATGTTATCTGTATTTTTTTCTGTGAGAATAATATCCATTCAGAATCTTCATATTTTATTCCAAGGTTCAGCTCACTCAATGGTTCATTCAACCTTTATTTATTGTATGGAGTTTTATCTAATACAATTTCCTGGTTGAAATGTTCCAGAGTTCTACATAATTAGACCAATAACTACGAATTTCTGTTCTCGTCAGCTTTCATGAACGTTCCGTCACAAAACATATCTTCGGAAATAAATGAAATCGATTGCACTAATTTCTTGATGATTTGTAGGGGAAATACGTACAAAATGACATAGGCATCATAACTTGAGTTCGGAGGTATGAAATGCGGAACTGCCTACCACATTACACGACCCGAGTCACGAGTGGCTTCAATTAACCTCTGAAAATTAGCAAGAGCTACTTTGGTTCATTCGGTCGTTATGAGTGATAACAGAAAGCAATAGGTCACGAGTTTTTTTTCATTGCGCCAAATTTTAAGAAGAAATGGCCAGTTTTCACCATTTTTTTCATTCAAATTGCATTCAATTCAAACTTTACCTATTTGTCATTGTATTTACAGAGCTTTTTGTATGTTGAATATACTTTTTGTATTAATTCGATACATTTCTAGTTTTATAGCGCTATATGGACAAAATGACATATACAGTGAACGGACAAAATGACATAGGTATTTCAGCTGAATTAACCGTATCTACCGGACAAAACCAAGACAATCCATCTCAGGCTCCATCAGCAAACAAAGAATCAGGACTTGTCTTAACATATTCATAACAAAATCTTCATCTGCGGCTAATAAAGGCAATGCATCTTAACCTACTCTTGTTGATCCTATGAGGAGGTTCCTCCAATCCCTAAAGGACGATTTATAAGTGAACAAGGCAAACGTGAGCCGAGGACTCGACAAACTTACTTAGTTTCAACTTCTACACCTAAAAGATTGCAATAAAAACAAAAAAGAGCCGATACCTCCTCCAAAAACAAGGAGACAAGTCCCTAGGGTATTATTAAAAGAAGACAATGGAGAAGAAAATGTTCCTAGCAACTTTCGAGATCATGAAGACGACTGTCCAGTGTCCATCTATCTATTGTTATGAGACCTTCTTTCCCGATTTAGATCTTCTCCAGGATTAGCCCTGAAGAAGACTGGTTACAGTGCATGCATTGCTTGCATTGGGCTCACGCATATTGTGCTGATGTTCCTAGAAGAACCAAGCGTTTCATTTGTGAACTTTGTCAGTAGTTTTGTAACTATAAGTAGAAAAATACAGTTGCCTATTGCTGGTATGTCATTTTGTCCATAGCATGCGAACGAAATGAATTTGGTTTATCCCAATTTATCTAAGAATATTTTATTTCTTGATACTTTTATTTCATAAAGGTTGATTAGATTTTATAAAGAAAGGACCAAAGATCAGAGGTGTCGAATATGACATTACTGTGATTCACTACTAACAAGTTATGCCTCTGAAATAAAACCCTATGTCATTTTGTACGTACTTCCCCTACGTCACAGAAAAGTATATAACATTACTAGCAAGGTTAGAGGGTTTTTACTGGCGAATGGAGGATATAACTGACGAGCCACAGGCGAGTCAGTTACCTCTTTGAGCCAGTAAAACCCGTTACCTTGCGTGTATTGTTTTATATTCTATTTATTTCTCATTCGTAAAAAGGTTAGATAAATTCCAAAAAAATCTCAATAATTTGTCGCAAATGTCGTAAGCTATGGAAGCGTTGCCATGAACATGTCTGTTTATTTTTCTTTACATTTGTTTTGGCGGAAGCGAAAATGAATGTACCAAAAGAAATTATTGAGGCAGCCAGCAGTGTAGCTTCAAGTTTGTTACCTGCAAAATCAGCTTCAAGGTAAGAGCGAGAATCGACGAATTCAAAAAGTGCAAAACAAAAATAGTGTGATTGGGGTAACTGAAGATGTTTTGTTGGTCTACTTGAATCAACTATCATCTAGATTCAGCCCTAATAAAAGCTGGCCAGCACACTATTGGTGGTGTCCCAAAGCAAATAGCGAAATATTTAGGTTTAAAAGACCCAGAGTTATACACCGGCCACTCTTTTCGCAGAACTGGAGCCACTATGTTTGCGGATTCGGGTGGAGATATTTTAGCACTAAAGCGTGCAGGAAGGTTGAAGAGCACGGAAATTGCGATGAGTTATGTCGGTGATCCGGTTAACAAAAAAATCGAAATGTCTAGCAAATTATTTGGTAGTAAGGAGGGTACAAATGTTCTGCAGTCCTCGAGTTCAGCAGTTTCTGAGTCAACAGATGGTTCATTATCATCAGTATCAACTCTTTCATCATAAAAAATCTGTGTTACTGGAAATAACAATTGTACCATGATTTTATACATATATGACGATAAAAAAAAATTTTCTTATGTAAATAATACTACTAACTTGTGAAAATTTTGCAAGTTAACTGTCAGTTTTACAAGTTAGTGACTTGGTAAAATAAACTTTCTTGATTAATATTGTGTTTTTGGAAACTGACGTTTAAAAATGAGAAGCAAATAAACACCTTATTCAAAGCAGAAAAAACAACGCCGAAAAATCCTATCTCGAAATCTCAATTTCATTCGACGTCGCCACAGTTCGAGATATCATAGACGTACAAAAGAAAAATAATCAGTTTCCTCATTACTTCCGTTTCCACACCCACCTGGCAGTTCGCAGATGAAGGAGGCAGCTTCAGGGCCTCCGCAAGAGTAAGGTTTCCACAAAAAATCAGCTGTCGGATCCATGGTGACACAGAGGGGTTCCCCGCCTACCGGGATCGACTCGAACCAGTGACCTTCATTGCTCAGCATCCTGGAATCCCTGCCGAGAAAGTTGGCTGTTAATCTATGTGTTGCTGGTGATGTATGGAGTCTTGAAAGTATTTGGGTTTGGAAGTTTTTTTCTCGTGGAAGGAAATATTGGGTTGGGACAAGTCTCAATTTTTTTGGCAAGAAGAAAACCATATTATCGGGATTTTACAAATTTTCGAACATAAGATCGAAAATTATTCCTCTTTAGATATTAATCTATCAGAAATCAGCTCAGCAAGCATATAGCTCTCATAGATAATAGTACCTATATTCTAAAACTAGTTGCAGAATGGGCTCCTATTCCAATACGAACGCATGAGTGTTGAAATGGCATTCTGCAACGAGTATTAGACGACATTTTCTCTATTTCAGTCAAATTTCGTTGAAATTCAATGAAAAATTCAGATTATACATCCTAGTGATTTTTGTATTGTATCTTGGCAGTTGGTGACTGTTACGAAATTGACATTTCCAAATTGACGTGTGTTGAAAATTGATAGGATCGGAAGTCAGTGCTGACAACCACGAAACGAAAAATTTAACTGAAAACAATGCTGTAAAGAATTCATTACAGCACTGTTCTTAGCACTGTAATGAACTCATTACGATACTGGAATAGAGAAATAAGTTTTTTTCGGTACTTCTCTCGCACGAAGACAGTTGATAAGATATAGTTGTTCTACATCCGAATGGAATACTTGAGTTCCTTCCTACAGTTTTCGTCTTCAATATCTCAATGAGAAAAGTTATAAAAAAAAGGATTTCATAAAATTAATGTTTTTACTTACGACCACATGAATTCGGAGTTTTCAGTTTTCTTAGAGAGTCCAATCCATACGTTGTCTGTGATGTCCAGTTCTTTCAAGTAGGCTCTTATTGCATCATATTGAGAAGATGTATCAGCTGAAACAAAAAAGGAAATTAGTTTCTTACATATCAGAAATAATGAAAACAAAACTCATTGCAGTGTCCAAAATGTATCGGAAGTTAGTCAATGTCAAAAGTGTATTTTGTATTTATATACCTATATACAGGGTGTCCCAGAAGTCGCGCACCCCGTTGAGGGGATCGAAAGTGATTAATATTCTAAGCCCAAAAATCCATGTTTGAAATTTTTGATAACGTAGTTAATAAGTTATTAATTAATGAAATTGACCAATCAGGAGCGCCCTACAGAAGAATAAGTAGGCAGTGGGGACTACGAACATATCATATGCCTTGTCCTAGGTCCTAGGTACATTCTTTGTATTCTTGTAATGTCGAATGGATTGATGAAAAGTATTATTATACAGGGTGTTTCACCATACACTGGACAAACATATATAGCCGTGTAAACGACACCGAGGAAGTCAATTTTGACCAATGATCTATACCCCGTTTTCGACGCATAAGCGAGACACAGGATAAAGACAGGGTGTTTAATGTCAACTTTGAGCTATATTCTTATAACTGTGGTGAGTTATGCATAACAATGGAAATAACGGTTACTGGTCATGTCTTACTATTTTTTAGGGCTCAATTCAAATGCGGTGTAGAATTGTGAAAAAAAATTTAAAAGGGTGGAAAACCTGCAAAGTTGGAATTTTTTTTCTCGAATGTCAATTTGAAATAGTTATTTAATCAACTAGTTCATTAATGACAGCGATTAATGTTTGAGACCATTAATCGCTGAATTAATAAACGAGTTGATTACAAGATTTTTCCGTCGACCTCATCACAAATTGAATAAGAATTCTCGATAGAAATGAATTTTTATTTTGCATAATAGACAAATTTGACATAATGTAAATTTCTATGTTCATTTCGATATATTAATATTAATGCTCCCTATGGAACAATTCGAAAAATTCATAGAGGGAATATTGGACATGTTGTGACATTCTGAATATTTACATTTAGTTCACATTTATATTTATATACATAATTACCTATGATATATGATAAGGAACGTGTGAAGAAAGTGGAGGTTGAAGTATTATCTACTTTGCAACTTGTATCACCATTTCTTCTGCAGTCTATTTTATTTTGAATGCAATTGTCAATATACCCTTCTGTGACAGAAGTTGATTTCCAACCAAGCTCGATAGTGCTCTGACTGAATATTTTATGTTCGGTTGCCGTGACAATCATGCATTAATAAGAAATCATGCATTAAAATATAGGTCATTAATGGATGATTTCGAGTGCGTTAAAATGAGCTTTTATTCTATGGTCGACGGAAAAGCACTATTTCAAGGTACTTGATTTTCTAAGATTTTCCGTGAAAATTTTTTCTCAAAATTCGAACTCAGTGAGAAGAAAATTTCGGCCGAAATTGTTGAAATTTTTCGTGGTTGAACTATCTCTCATTTTGAATACTGAGGTGAAAACAGAATGAAATAATATCGATTGGTTTTCTTTTTGTAGCCTTCCAAAGACTTTCATAATTTTTATTCAAAAAACTAGAGGCCGTACGAAAGTCAAATTCAATCTAATCAGCTGCCAGAGTAACTCGGACGGAAATATGAATCAATAAACCAAAAAAATTTTCTTCAGAAAACTTTGATGGGAATCGAACTCTCCACTTTCAATTAACTGGCGTCGCTTTGGTAACGGAAATTTATAAGATTAAAATGAACCCAATTCATAACCGTAGAGAGTTCGAATCCTACCAAAGTTTTTTTGAAAAAAATTTTTTCGGTTTATTAATTCATATTTCCGTCCGAGTCACTCTGGCAGCTAATTAGCCAAAATTTGACCATCTTACGGGCTTTAGTTTTTTAAAATTTTGAAAGTTCTCCGAGCGTGATCTTTGGAAGGCTACAAAAAGAAAACCAATGGATATTTTTTCATTCTGTTTCGACCCAAGTATTCAGAATTGAAGATAAAAAATTCCAAAAATTTTGGGCGAGATTTTTTTTCACTGAGGACGTGAAAAAAAAGTTGAGTTCGAATTTTGATAAAAATATTTTCACGGAAAATTTTTTTTTCCGAATCCCACAACACAATTGAATTGAGCCCTTAAAAATTTTGAGATGTGACCAGTAACCGTTCTTTCAAATGTTATGCGTAACACACCACAGTCACAGTTATCAGAATATTGCTCAAAGTCGACATTAAACACCCCGTATCTCGCTTATGCGTCGAAAACGGGGTATATGTCATAAGGCAAAAATTACTTCCTCGGTGTCATCTGCACGGCTTTATATGTTCGTCCAGTTTATGGTGAAACACTCTGTATATATTATTATCAAATTGGTTACTTGAACTAAAAAAACGATTATACCAACGAGGCATAAGTGCCTCATGGGAACCATTTCTTAATGGTCAGTTTCCTGAAAGCGGTGAATGTTGCGAAATGGTGAAGGCGAAGGTACAAAAATATATTAATGATACATGGAAAATTAAAATGAGATTATTACATTGATATGTGTGATGATTCCTATTAGGGATAATGATGTTCACATTATTTGACTCTATGTAGGTGATTCATCAGTAAAGCTTTAGTTTTATTCTTTGACTTAAAGTACGGTAAAGTAATGCATCATATTTTTAAACTTTTAGGAATCTGGTGCATATGACTTATATTAGAGATAACAGGAATATTTGTTGTTCTGTTGAATTCCAGAATTGCAGAATGTTGATGCGAAGTTGTGGAATGTAATAATGAAACCCAAATTTCAGTTTGATGAAACCGAATAGTTCAATTATTGATAGAGCAGTGTTAATGAAACTAGAGCTCAGTGCGAACTATTCGGTTTTATTGAACCAGTTGAATATCAAAGGATGTGTGTGATAAGTGAGTCCCGACTTGAAGTTGGTATGAGTTCAAATTCCGTATGAGTGTGAGAATAAGTAATCAATTTATTTAATGATAAAACTTTTGTGTAATTATGTAATATCTGATACAGAAACTATTCTGAATATTTTCGTAATTTTCAGAGGAAGATACGACGGGAAAAACGCCTTAGGGTTTATCAAGTCTTTTGTCGATTGTGAAGATCCCTTAATTGGGGGGAGTACTTCAAGGGCGCAGTCACCTTTACGGAAAATAAATGCTCGAGCGCCAGCCACAATAGGTTTATCAAGGTCGTGGCGCCTTGAACTCTCCACTTCTGCCAAGGTAGCTTTTATACAGTGGAGAAGGGTTCGGTTTAATCTAAGAAGTTAGCGATTAAAAGTTCTGTTTCTATCGTAAATGTTGCCAAAGTTAAAGGTTCACTTAAAACACCAAATTGAATTTTACAAGGTTTACTGACTTCAAGCAGAAATGACAATGAGGAAAAATTTATTAACACTAAGAATCAAAAACTAAAACTGATTTCATTTGAGAGTGAAACATGAACATGAAACATGAAATTAAAAGAAATGACTTAAATATCGGTATTTTACAATGATTAATAAATTCAAGAAATAAACGGTGATCGGGTGAGCAAGACGGTCGGGCGAGGTGAGCGAATGCGAGAATTGGACGGTAAATAGGGGAGTACGGGGGCAACAAAGCAAAACTTCAAAATTCGGCAGGCCACGGAAAATATCATATAATCTAACCACTTGCAACGATGTATTCCACACTCAGATGTAAAAAAAAAGGATAGGGAACAGGACAGCTGTGTCAGCACAACGTCTGGACAAGTGACTCCAGAGAATGGAACCCCTCGACCCGACGAAGTGATTCTAGTAATCCGCAAACGTCTAGTGAGTTAACAAGGGGTGAAGCGCGGTCGTAACCCCGTTGTGATCTCGCCGATGTCAACCCACAAGGACGTCGCCGAGAAATACGAATCGTCGAGCACAGCTGAGTGAAATAGGAATCGGGTACGGTTGGGTACCAACAACGTCCAGACAAGTAGCTCCAGGAAAATGGAGCTTCTCGACCTGACGAAGTCTCTCGTGTTTTCGTCAACCCTAAGCGAACTGAGAAGGGGTGAAGCGCGGTCGTAACCCCGTTGTGATCTCGCCGATCTCAGTCCTCAAAAGGTCGCGGATAAACACAGAGATTAAGGCCCCACAAAGTAATCGGAACACAAGATGAAATCTTGAAAGTAAAATGGGGTCGAAAACAAGTCAGGTACGGCAGTGAACCAACAACGTCTGGACGAGTGGTCTCAGAAAATGGAACCTCTCGGCCTGACGAAGTCTCCTGGATTCCCGTCAACTTTCCGTGGATTAAGCAAGGGTGAAGCGCGGTCGTAACCCCGTTGTGATCTCGCCGAGCTCAATCCCCAAAAGTCGCTGATAAATCCAGAGGTTAAGGAATCACAAAGAAGTAATGATACAAGATATAATCTCGGAATGAAAGGGATATAAGATACTAATCGGGTACGGTTGTGAACCAACAACGCCTCGACAAGTAGTTCCAGAGAAATGGAACCCCTTGACTTGACGAAGTCTCTCGTGTTTTTGTCAACCCTAAGCGAATTGAGAAGGGGTGAAGCGCGGTCGTAACCCCGTTGTGATCTCGCCGATCTCAATTCTCAAAAAGGTCGCTGATAAACACAGAGATTAAGGAAACACAAAGGACTTGTAACGCAAGATATAATCTTGAAATGAAAAAGGATGCAAAATATCAATCGGGGACGGTTGTGAACCAACAACGCCTCGACAAGTAGTTCCAGAAGAATGGAACCCCTTGACTTGACGAAGTCTCTCGTGTTTTCGTCAACCTTGAGCGAATTGAGAAGGGGTGAAGCGCGGTCGTAACCCCGTTGTGATCTCGCCGATCTCAATTCACAAAAAGGTCGCTGATAAACACAGAGATTAAGGAAACACAAAGAAATGTGAGACAGTATGGAATCGAAGAAATAATGTGGATAAAATACAGGTAGGTTACGGCGGTGGACCAACAACGTTCAGGCGAGTAACCCCAGCGAAAGGGAATCACTCGACTTAACGAGGTCTCTTGTATATCCGTCAACCCTTAGCGAATTAAGAAGGGGTGAAGCGCGGTCGTAACCCCGTTGTGATCTCGCCGATCTCAATTCTCAAAAGGGTTGCTGATAATTACAGAGATTAAGGTGCCACCAAGGAAATAAAATCGTAAATCAGGGAAGAAATAATAAAAAAAATGGTTTAAAAGTAGTGGAACACACGATGATTCAATTGTTAGGATGATATTTAACGGATAATGCCATGTAAGAAATATGAACGGGGCCTTACCGGTTCGCTGAAGTATGCACTGCACAAACTAAATAGGAGTCCTGTCTCAAATTTCACTAGCACTGATTTTATTTTCTACGGAAAATTAAATCGGAGAAATCAATGCTGAATTTACTAACCGTTCAAATCAAACTGGAAATTATATTACTATTCAAAATGAATAAAAGCGAAAAATAATTCAAACTGGTTAAAACGAGCGTAGAACAGCAAAAGAGCGCAAAAGAGAGTAAAAGAGGCCTTCCGCAGGTCGTTTCGCCCTTTTAAAACCTTCGGAAATGGTGGGGTTATGACGCGCTGAAAATTCGAAAATCTTGAAAGAAGGGAACAATCTCGTCCCCTGATTGGTTTAGATTGACGTCATATTGTTCCAGAAATAAATCGAAAGAATTCCCACTACGTTAAAATTCGACAATTCCATCTCCGTTTTTTTCAAATCCCCGGCCGTTGAAAAACGTGAAATCAACCAAGATACGAGCCCCTTATCGCAGCGCTCAGCATGTGCCCGAGCGTTTTTATACTTGCGGCGATGTTTATATTGTTGAATTTGTCGAATTAAATTTTCCTTCTGTTGGAATCACGGATATTTTATTGGGAAAATGATAAATGAGAACAGGACTTTTATGAATGAAAATTAATTACGGACTTCATTATAACTTGCGCTTTTGTTTACAATATTGAACTTATTGAATCAAACCTTCCTTCCATTGAAATCGTGCATAATTATGGAAGGAATAATATATGGAAATAGGCATTGAGTGAATAAAAATGACGAAGTTCATTACACCCCCCTTTCCTCCTCAAAAAAAAATTCGAAGAATTTATTTTTTTCTTAAGATCTCACCTCACCTACACCGTACTTACTCATCCCTCACTCTAACTGTACACGTCTCAGAGAATGCCTGAAACCCATCAAGAGGAATCCGGTGTTGTCCGGCTTCTTGGAGTCGGCGTCTTGATGTCGGCGTCTTGGTATCTGCATCTTGGTGTCGGCGTCTTGGTGTCGGCATCTTGATGTCGGCGTCTTGGTGTCGGCAGCTGGTCACTTTGAACTCCTGCTGATCTGCGATCGATTGATTCCTGAGCCTTTGAATGGATCCGGGTCAGTTATTCGTTGATGAAATTACTTTTCCCCACTGGATAGATACTTGGGTCGGTGAAAAGGTTCGTTATGGTAGCTCGTCGGTTCAATCGTGTCGATTACCATGTCCTTACCGGAGTCGAAGATCGTGACTATGACTACCTCAAAGATCTGTTACCGAAGGAGAAAAACAGACGGACGGACAGAAACTGGTTAACGGCGATGACGGGCGGTCTTCTCAACCCCTTCTCTTCTGGATTCGGGGTTCAAGACAGACGGACTTTCCTCTTCATCTCCGTGCCACGGTTTCAAGTCCTTGATGTGAATGTGACGGATACGTTTACCAAACTGATCTTTCAGATCGTAAACTACGGGAGAGATGATTTTCGTCACGGTATACGGACCGGAATACTTCGGGGCCAGCTTGGACGCAAAATTATCTACCGCCGATGACAGCGGGCGTTCTCTACGCCAAACCTTGTCTCCCAATCTACAGGACCATTCTCTACGGCGTAAGTTATAGTAATGGCGCTGCTGTGAAAAGGCTCGGGACAGCTGCAACCGGACGAATTCATAGGTTTCCTGGAGGCGGCGTAAACGGTTTGCATACTGGGCTGTATCTTCCGGGCGTTCCACGGCGGCTTCCTCTTGATCTTCATCATCGGGATTTCCTCGAAACTCGGCTGTTGGAGGGTGAATCTCTCTGCCGAAGTTGAGAAATGCTGGCGAGAACCCTGTAGAATCATGCTTCGCCGAATTGAGGGCGAAAGCCAATTCTCCGATCTTTTCATCCCAGTTACGGTGGTCAGCCTCGCAGCACTGAGCTATCATCGTTTTGATCGTCCTGTTAGCTCTTTCCACCGGGTTGCACTGCGGAGAATAAACGGGTGCAAACTTATGTTTGATTCCTAACTCCTGGAGGTTGCCTTTGAATAGCCGACAGTCAAACTGGGAACCGTTGTCGCTGATCACGACCGATGGGCTACCAAATTTCAGGACTACTTGCTCATAAAAGGCTTGGAAGACTCCTCTGCCTGTGGCTGTCCTAAGAGGCTTACATTCTATCCATTTAGAAAACCTATCCTGGAACATCACAAGGAAAACGTTCCCCTTCTTAGATCGGGGCAACGGACCGATAAGATCGGTGCTGACGGTATTCCACGGCTCGGTAATTGTGTACGGCTGCATTTTGCCTGCAGGTTTCTGTTGGCTAACCTTGTAGCGTTGACACCTCGTACACCCCCGGACGTACTGCGCAACTTCTCTGAACATCCCTGGCCAATAATATTTCCGAGCTACCCGGGATATCGTTTTAGCAATACCTAGGTGACCGGCGGTTGGTTCATCATGATTTTCTACCAATATGGCCGGACGGTTCTCCTTAGGGACACATAGTTTCCAAGGACTTCCCATTTCCGACTCGGTAAAATCACCAGGATCCCAGAAATGACGATATAGTTTGCCCTCTTGAATTTGGTAGTCAGGGTGTCCGGTTGGGTCCTTATCGACTTCCTGAAATTTCCTCTTGTACCAGGAGCACGATGAAGTGCTTCCTACCAAACAAGACTGCGGTTCCTCGGGCAGCGGGTCTCGTGACAGGGCGTCAGCTACCCGGTTCAAAGCACCTTTCCGGTACTTTATCTCAAAATCGAATTGTTGCAGGAAGACACTCCAACGGGCGATCCTGCCGGCTGGTGACTTGATGGATTGTAGCCAACGGAGGCTCATGTGGTCCGTAATCACAGTAAAGTGGTAGCCTTCCAAATAAGGTCGCATCTTCTCGATCGCCCAAACTATGGCCAGACACTCTTTTTCGGTGACAGAGTAATTCCTTTCGGCATCATTGAGCGATCGGCTAGCGTATGCGATAACCCTCTCGTGCCCATCCAACACTTGTGTCAAGGCTGCACCCAATCCGGTTTCGGATGCGTCGGTTTGTAACACAAACGGCTGGTTGAAGTCAGGGCAGGCTAGGACTGGTGACTTGGTCAATTTCTCCTTTAATGTATCGAAGGCTTGCTGCTGCTCGTTATCCCATTTCCACTTCTGTTTCTTTCGCAGAAGTGCGGTGAGTGGGGAAACGATGCGGGTGAATTCTTCCACAAATCGGCGATACCATCCAGCTATTCCCAAAAATCTTCGGAGTTCTCGGACGGTTTTGGGTGGTGACATCGAATTTATGGCGGTGATTTTGTCGGGGTCTGTTGCAATACCATTTTCGGTCACTATGTGACCCAGATATTTGAGTGATTTCCTCACGAAAGCACATTTGTCCGGGTTAATTTTCAGGTTGGCTGCTCTGAGACGGCGGAATACGGCTCTCAGGTTCGTCAAATGCTCCTCGAATGTTTCTCCCAGGACGACAATGTCGTCCAAATAAGCGAAGGCGACAGGATCCATTTCCGGACCGATGACACGGTCTAGAAGTCGTTGGAAAGTCGCTCCGGCGGAATGCAGACCGAAAGGCATCACTTTGAACTGGAACAGTCCTCTTCCAGGAACGGTGAATGCTGTGACAGGCTTGCTTCTTTCGGTCAGAGGAACCTGCCAGTATCCATGTTTCAAATCCAACGTGGATATAAATTTGGCCCTCCGAAGCTTATCCAATATCCCAGCAATATGCGGCAACGGGTATGCGTCCTTGATTGAAACCTCGTTGACCGGTCTGAAGTCAATGCAGAACCTTGGTTCGCCATTGGATTTCTTCACAATGACGACGCTTGAGCTCCATGGTGAACTTGACGGTTCCACGATACCCTCTTCCAACATTTTATCCACCTCCTGGTTTATAACTTCTTGCATCTTCGGGTTGTAGGGACGGTATCGCTGCTTCAGAGGTTGAGTTTCGGGTTTGATTTTGATGTCATGATCGATGAGTGTGGTTGTGCCCCGAACTTCGGAAAATTTCTGAAGTTCCGGTCTCAAGAACTCTTCCAAAATTTGTTCTTGTCCTGAAGCCACGGAGTTCACCATGGGTCTCTCGGGAGGTTTCAACACGAAATCCGGTGGGTCCAATAGTCGGCCGTCCAAGAAGCATTGTGCAGCCCTTAGATTAATATGGAAGTCATGCCTCGCCAATACATCCATGCCAAGTATGATGTCTATCGGTAATTGGGGAACCAGGAGCAGGTGAACATCGATCTTCATATCGCCCAAGGAAAGTGACGTACGACAAATCCCCTGCACTGCCACGCAGCTTCCATTTGCAACGGTTGCTAACACGTTGTTTACCGGTGTTGTGAGGATTCCCAAACCTTGGCACCTTTCGGCCGCTGATGAGCTCAGAAATGACCTTGAAGCTCCGGTGTCCAATAGGGCTCTGAATTTGAGATGTTCAATATGGACGGCGGTCATGGGGCGATTCTCCTTGGATGGGTACTTCGATGTATTTGGGGAAGTAGGCGTTGGAAACTGTCGAGTCTTCCCATCCCGACAGTTTCGCTCTAGTTTTCCGAACATCTGCAATCCCGGGACAGTATACCCTGTCTCCCACACCGGGAGCAGAATATAACAGGCTTGGCTCTGCATTCTCGCCTCATATGTCCCATCGTACCACATCGCCAGCATTGTGGTTGCCTTTCGGCAAATCTCACTTGCTTTTCCCTTGCTGGTTCTCGGATGGTTCCTGAATTATCGTTCGAAGGTCTTTCCGGTGCGGTGGTAGAAGTCATCTGTACGGAGGACGGCGGAGGTTCCTTGGTAGATGGTACACGTGATGGTTCGACGGGAGTTCTATGGCTTGAGTCTATCATCAAGTTCCCAGTAGACTTCTGATTCACATTTTTGTAAACCAGGTGTCGTTCATCCATAAATCCTGGCCGGTCAGGAGGTGGTACATAATGGTCTGCCTGCCACTGAACTAACTCGAACACTTTTCCTTTGTTCAACAGCTCCGAATATGTTCTCGTTTCCTGGAAGGCGAGGGCTTTTTGAAGTGACGGGATTAATCGCCTTTTAATAATGTTGACTTGTTCCTCTTCCGAAGGTCGCTTCGTGTTCAACTTCAAGAACAAGTTCTGCATTCGCGTTGTAAACAGGACTAATTTTTCTCCATCACCTTGAGTACGCTTTCTTATTTCTTCGAGTAGGTTCTCTTCATATTCTGGAGGCAGGAATGCCTCACGGAGTTGTTCCTTAAAATCCGGCCAATCCTGAAAGCAGCCTCGGCGGGGGATGTACCAGTCCTTTGCATCCTTACGCAATAACTCGAAGATAGACTCGAATAATTGTTGGTGGGTAACTTTTCGAGTCTCAGCTAACTGTTCCACTTCTTCCAGGAAAGAATTCACACCACTCGAACCGTCGAAATATACGTTCCATTTGTAAACTGGGACCGAGTGATAATTCCAGTGAGAATTAATGGATGTTCCTCCAGCAGTTCCGTTCTCAGCTTCCTTATGGTTCGGTAAAAATGGCCCATATTTATTTCGCTCGATCCAGTTCTGCTCCTCTACTTTATGTCCAGGTCTGTTTCGACAGTTCTCATCCAATTCCGGTAAATTGTTGTAATGACTGCCACGGAAAATAGGGTCGCCTTTCGTTGTTGTTCCGATGTTACCACAGTTCTGGCATGGTATGAACTGATCGGTTTGATTTGGCCTCGTTGCCGGATTCGACCTGTTCAGTCCTCCACCATCTTGTTCCTGTACACTGAGTCCAGTTCTGGAACTGCTCCTGTTCAGCTGATCTGGTTGTGAACGGATTTGTTGCGTACCAGTTCTGACCCTGTTCGAATTCACTTGATGTGGTACCAAGTCGACATGTTCTGTAGTCGTTCCAGGTCTGCACACGTTCACCTGATCCGGTTCCGAATTAACATGTTCTCCGGTAGTTCTGGAACTGCTTATGGTGGCTCGCCTTGATTCCTGTCGAGTATGTTCTCCATTGGTTCCAAAACTTGATGTCCGATTCGGTAATGGCAATCCCAGTCCAGAACTCATCGGCTGTTGTCGGATTTGTTCCACCACCCTTGGTATCTCAGGTGCCTCCACGCCTAGTTCTGAACTACTTCTTGATGTTGTAGTTGTTCGTTCACTTTCCAAAAAGGGGAATGAAATTCGTCGCGTCGACTCCGCTACAACCGGTCTTGTTTGTATGGGCAACGGCTCTGCAGAACTAATTCCGTTTCCATAAGTTCTTGAGTTCAATAGGGGGCTGGTAAAATTTAGTCGGCGACGAACTGCGTCACAGGCTCTTTCACGCATTCGCTGCAGGAAGTCAGTTGGTAAACTTGTTCTCCGGTAGGTCCCATCCAGTTGTGGACCTGAACAGTTCATTCCTTCAGTTCCATTCTGAATTGCACTCGGGGGCTCCTGATGCCCTCCTCGGACGGCAGCCGGTGTATCGTGAAATGAAATGAGTTCAATTTCCTGTTCCAGCAAGGTAGTTCCGGGAAACCTATTTGTTTCTGTGATCCTGGGCGGTGGGACGCCCTCTACCAGCGGCGCCTGCGCCACCTGTCGGACTCCGGCCATCAACTGGATGCCCTCTAACACTTCATGTGCATTGGCCAGACCTTCCAGCAAATTCTCCAACCTCTCTCGCTCTTCCACTGTCTCTGGCTCAATCAGCCCCAACCTGTTGCGGACATGTTCCAGACGGCTTCCTATCCGGGCTCCCTCATTATTGGCGTTCTCCTCATCGAATTCTCGAAGATTTTCAATCAAATCACACAAGATTCGACTCGCTGCGTCCATCTCCTCAATTGTACTCCTTAGGGTTCGCCCGAGCGGCACTCTCTGGTTGAGCACCCTCCGTAGCAGGATCCTGTTTTCATGGACAGTTCTACTGGCCTGTGTCCCACGGGCTTCCAACTCCCAAACCAGTTCCTCAGCTCGCAACCTATTCACGTTCATCACTGAAAATCCTCTACACGAAATCGTCCAAAAAAAAATGTCAATAATTAAAAGTTCACAAGAGTCACACTGTAAAAGTTGTAATCGAAAAATGTCAAAAATAGATATTCAAAAAAAAAACAGTTCAGAAATCAGCAACACTTCACTTACGAAAATGTTCGGACACAAAAAAAATGCAGTATCAATTATTTTCTCACGAAAGAAACGGTCCCTGCTCGGGCGCCACTGTGAAGATCCCTTAATTGGGGGGAGTACTTCAAGGGCGCAGTCACCTTTACGGAAAATAAATGCTCGAGCGCCAGCCACAATAGGTTTATCAAGGTCGTGGCGCCTTGAACTCTCCACTTCTGCCAAGGTAGCTTTTATACAGTGGAGAAGGGTTCGGTTTAATCTAAGAAGTTAGCGATTAAAAGTTCTGTTTCTATCGTGAATGTTGCCAAAGTTAAAGGTTCACTTAAAACACCAAATTGAATTTTACAAGGTTTACTGACTTCAAGCAGAAATGACAATGAGGAAAAATTTATTAACACTAAGAATCAAAAACTAAAACTGATTTCATTTGAGAGTGAAACATGAACATGAAACATGAAATTAAAAGAAATGACTTAAATATCGGTATTTTACAATGATTAATAAATTCAAGAATAAACGGTGATCGGGTGAGCAAGACGGTCGGGCGAGGTGAGCGAATGCGAGAATTGGACGGTAAATAGGGGAGTACGGGGGCAACAAAGCAAAACTTCAAAATTCGGCAGGCCACGGAAAATATCATATAATCTAACCACTTGCAACGATGTATTCCACACTCAGATGTAAAAAAAAAGGATAGGGAACAGGACAGCTGTGTCAGCACAACGTCTGGACAAGTGACTCCAGAGAATGGAACCCCTCGACCCGACGAAGTGATTCTAGTAATCCGCAAACGTCTAGTGAGTTAACAAGGGGTGAAGCGCGGTCGTAACCCCGTTGTGATCTCGCCGATGTCAACCCACAAGGACGTCGCCGAGAAATACGAATCGTCGAGCACAGCTGAGTGAAATAGGAATCGGGTACGGTTGGGTACCAACAACGTCCAGACAAGTAGCTCCAGGAAAATGGAGCTTCTCGACCTGACGAAGTCTCTCGTGTTTTCGTCAACCCTAAGCGAACTGAGAAGGGGTGAAGCGCGGTCGTAACCCCGTTGTGATCTCGCCGATCTCAGTCCTCAAAAGGTCGCGGATAAACACAGAGATTAAGGCCCCACAAAGTAATCGGAACACAAGATGAAATCTTGAAAGTAAAATGGGGTCGAAAACAAGTCAGGTACGGCAGTGAACCAACAACGTCTGGACGAGTGGTCTCAGAAAATGGAACCTCTCGGCCTGACGAAGTCTCCTGGATTCCCGTCAACTTTCCGTGGATTAAGCAAGGGTGAAGCGCGGTCGTAACCCCGTTGTGATCTCGCCGAGCTCAATCCCCAAAAGTCGCTGATAAATCCAGAGGTTAAGGAATCACAAAGAAGTAATGATACAAGATATAATCTCGGAATGAAAGGGATATAAGATACTAATCGGGTACGGTTGTGAACCAACAACGCCTCGACAAGTAGTTCCAGAGAAATGGAACCCCTTGACTTGACGAAGTCTCTCGTGTTTTTGTCAACCCTAAGCGAATTGAGAAGGGGTGAAGCGCGGTCGTAACCCCGTTGTGATCTCGCCGATCTCAATTCTCAAAAAGGTCGCTGATAAACACAGAGATTAAGGAAACACAAAGGACTTGTAACGCAAGATATAATCTTGAAATGAAAAAGGATGCAAAATATCAATCGGGGACGGTTGTGAACCAACAACGCCTCGACAAGTAGTTCCAGAAGAATGGAACCCCTTGACTTGACGAAGTCTCTCGTGTTTTCGTCAACCTTGAGCGAATTGAGAAGGGGTGAAGCGCGGTCGTAACCCCGTTGTGATCTCGCCGATCTCAATTCACAAAAAGGTCGCTGATAAACACAGAGATTAAGGAAACACAAAGAAATGTGAGACAGTATGGAATCGAAGAAATAATGTGGATAAAATACAGGTAGGTTACGGCGGTGGACCAACAACGTTCAGGCGAGTAACCCCAGCGAAAGGGAATCACTCGACTTAACGAGGTCTCTTGTATATCCGTCAACCCTTAGCGAATTAAGAAGGGGTGAAGCGCGGTCGTAACCCCGTTGTGATCTCGCCGATCTCAATTCTCAAAAGGGTTGCTGATAATTACAGAGATTAAGGTGCCACCAAGGAAATAAAATCGTAAATCAGGGAAGAAATAATAAAAAAAATGGTTTAAAAGTAGTGGAACACACGATGATTCAATTGTTAGGATGATATTTAACGGATAATGCCATGTAAGAAATATGAACGGGGCCTTACCGGTTCGCTGAAGTATGCACTGCACAAACTAAATAGGAGTCCTGTCTCAAATTTCACTAGCACTGATTTTATTTTCTACGGAAAATTAAATCGGAGAAATCAATGCTGAATTTACTAACCGTTCAAATCAAACTGGAAATTATATTACTATTCAAAATGAATAAAAGCGAAAAATAATTCAAACTGGTTAAAACGAGCGTAGAACAGCAAAAGAGCGCAAAAGAGAGTAAAAGAGGCCTTCCGCAGGTCGTTTCGCCCTTTTAAAACCTTCGGAAATGGTGGGGTTATGACGCGCTGAAAATTCGAAAATCTTGAAAGAAGGGAACAATCTCGTCCCCTGATTGGTTTAGATTGACGTCATATTGTTCCAGAAATAAATCGAAAGAATTCCCACTACGTTAAAATTCGACAATTCCATCTCCGTTTTTTTCAAATCCCCGGCCGTTGAAAAACGTGAAATCAACCAAGATACGAGCCCCTTATCGCAGCGCTCAGCATGTGCCCGAGCGTTTTTATACTTGCGGCGATGTTTATATTGTTGAATTTGTCGAATTAAATTTTCCTTCTGTTGGAATCACGGATATTTTATTGGGAAAATGATAAATGAGAACAGGACTTTTATGAATGAAAATTAATTACGGACTTCATTATAACTTGCGCTTTTGTTTACAATATTGAACTTATTGAATCAAACCTTCCTTCCATTGAAATCGTGCATAATTATGGAAGGAATAATATATGGAAATAGGCATTGAGTGAATAAAAATGACGAAGTTCATTACACGATAAAAACCGTAACGAGAAAATATCAATTTCCGCCAGCTCAATTTTCGTAGCGAAAGCCACATCCATCAGAACTAATTGTTTTCGCGGTATCATATTCCACTTTCGGTTTCCGCAAAAACTTATCTTTTATATCATCCATATACCAAGCGTCGGGTAAAATATGGGAAACGAAATGCGGTTCCCAATAAAACATCATTACCCTGAAACAAGAAAGCTGAAGGACGGGCGGAAGAATATACGAAAAAGTGCTCTGCTCTAAAAGAACCATCAATTCGGAGATCAAGGCACTACATACGTAGATGAAAAGAATTAAGGACAAAGAGAATGGGCTGCTCACCATGAATCATTTACAGGTTCCGGTAGTGGTTTCATCCTATCCGTAAAGTTCTTTCGTATATTGCGGGATGAACTTCAATTTGAGAGAGCTTAAAGAAACAAAGGAGTTACGCTTCGATGGAGCAGGCTCCGTGTGTAAGGGACCGTAAATGTTCTTCGCTGCATCAACATATATATGAAGACTGTTACATTTCTGAGCATATGAGATGCAGAAAAACACAAGACATAATTCATGAAAATATACGAATTCCTAGAGCCGATCCTGTCCAATAGTATACACCCTAGTTATCATTGAACATAAAGTCACTTTTTAGGGGTATTGTGAGTCACTTCTCACAATCTGATCCTGCACCTTTTTTTGCTTGTGGATTTAATATGTCATTCTTCATCTAAAAATGTATGAATGGGCATTTTCAGTCATTTTCAGAAAGAATATATTTTGACATATTGGATTCTCACGTAATTCGTGATTTTTTTAAATTTTTTCTTCAACAATTTATACCCTTGAAAAAATATTGAAAACTCAAAAATAATCTACCGAATTCAAACGATCAGAAGACGCGGGAAATAGTGTGACGTGGGTGGCTAGAGAGATTTTTGATCGGTTGTACTCGTCATGACCTGCTGCTGGTATAAAAATGACAGCATTGCCAAATCACAGAAAAAGAATTAGCCTGAAAAAGCCCTTGCTTCCACTTTCTGATAATATCATAATATAATGTTGATTTTGGATGTTCTTCTTTTATCATCATGACATTTTCATCTGTACTCCATAAAGCTTCATAAAATCATTCAATTAACGACCTCCTAATTGAAGATAAAGAGGGTTCGAGTAAGCAGATAGGTGAGAAATTCAATTAGAAAATAATTATCCCTATACTACACAGGCTAGAATTGGTATATTGTATAGGCCGATCTTCTAATTTACGAAGCATTAATAATTATTTGAGAAGTGCTAATTAGTGGTAAGAATAATTATTGATTTGGCAACTTTGTATATAGACCATCTGGTTATCAGTGGTTGACTTAACCTAAGAGTATAGAATATAATGTAGAGAGTACCTATAGAATACTCCTAGACTTAACTGTAAGAAACGCCATTCTATAATACGCAGCGAAGACGTCGAAATGTCGAATGATGACAAATAAGAAGGTTATGTTTTTATTTATAATTTGTAGGCGTGGTTGCTACATCATTATTTGTATTTTCAGAGAATGAGCATTATATCAACTTTAACGAAAATTAAGTTGTTATATGACTATATGATGTTTCAAAAACATCATAGTGATCACATCAAATATAATACGATTACTGAACATATTTATGAATGAATTCAGAGATTTTACGAAGACTTGACAACAGCGGCGTGTCTCTCAGTTACTCTGGGCTTTGTCTCCTCCATCACAAACTTCAACCAATCGAATGTGTATCGAACGTGAAGGTAGTGTTCCGTTCGCTCCATAGTTAATCTAAATTAAGTGTGTTAATATAGTGTCAGTAAATCTGCTAACTGCACACTGAAATCAGTGCTTGTCGATCTTACCACGAGTATATTTCGAAAAATCTTAACGAGAAGCATTTTTTTTCTTAAAACTATAAAATGTCTCATTGTTTTCGTTGCAACGTAGTTAGCTCAAAGAGATCGCCGAGTATTGTTTGCGGTTTTTGTCGAAATCATTATCACGCTAATGGCACCTGCTCCGATGTGACTAAGAATCAGTTATCGGCAATCAAGAACATGCCTGGTACTGATTGGAAATGTAACACATGCCGCCAAGAAAGTGCACAAGTATCCAGTGGCGGAGATCGGAAAAGGCAATCGACTTCTGCTGGCCGTCCATCCCTTGGTAATCAGTCTCAACGAGTGGAGAAACCCATCATCTCGGATGATGAATCGGACGCTGAAGGACGCAGTGATGGTGTTTCTGAACCCATTCAATCACTCACTCTGGAGATAAGGAATCTGCGAGAGTCGGTAAATTTTTGTTCAGGGAAAGTAAGCGATTTCGAGATCAAGCTGGGTAGATTCAACGAGCTGATCGCTAAGATGGGTAAACTGGAGAGGGAAAATGAGATGTTAAAAAAGCAGGTCACGGAACTCAGCTCTAAGATGAATAACCTGGAGCAGTTCTCCAGATCGAACAACATCGAAATCCAAAATATACCTGAAAAACCAAATGAGAATATCATAGAGATTGTCTCGTCTATTGGGAGGGCTATCGATCTGCCGGTTGACTCCTCCTGTTTGGATTTTTGCAGCCGGGTTCCTACAGGCATCCAGGGGAGACCTAAGAATATTGTCGTAAGATTCATATCTAAAATCAGGAGAGACGATTTTCTTGCTGCCTATAAGGTTAAACGAATGTCGAACTCGGGATCCGATAGATCGGGAATTAGGGTTGAGAATGTATCTGAGAAGCTATACATAAATGAGCACTTGTCAATTCACAACAAAATTCTATTCAAGGAAGCACGAGAGATCGCAAGGGATAGGGAATATAAGTATGTATGGACCCAATCTGGTAATATTAATCTACGCAAAAACGACGCTTCTAAGATTCTTCACATTCGGTCAAGCGATGAGCTAAAAAAACTATAAACCCATATAGATTACGTTCTGTATACATGAAGCATATTTTCTGATTCCCATGGCTCTTTCAATATTTTACCAGAATGTCACTGGACTTAGAACAAAACTGGAGGAATTTAAGGTGAACGCCACTGTCAATGACCACGATATAATTTGTATTACCGAATCTTGGTTGAACGATGGAAAAATGGACTCGGAATTGATTGATTTGAACTACTACACTATCTTCAGGCGAGATCGGGCGAGTTCATGTATTGTAAAAAACGATGGAGGTGGTGTCTTCATTGCGGTTAAAAACAATTTTAAACCAACTACAGCTGCTGAACTTCAAAGTGATGCAGAGGACATTTGGATAGTACTCAACCTAGGTAGTATTAAGCTCTTTATTTGTTGTGTGTATCTTCCACCTGGCGAGCAGATTGCTAGCGCCAGCTTCATTTCTAAACTTTACTCTAACAAGGCAAAATTTGAGGAATGTCCCGTCATTATCCTTGGCGATTTTAATTGTCCATCGATTTCATGGATTTTTGATGATGATGAGAACTATTTGAATGCCTTCAATGTTGAAAATAAATTTGAACATATTGTTGACGCTTGTACATATTTGGAACTTATGCAATATAATCATGTAAAAAACTGTAATAATAGAAGTTTGGATCTTGTATTAAGCAATTCTCACAGAGTTAGAAATTTGGAACATTGTTCATCTCCATTGGTTTGTGAAAGTCGTCATCATCCTGCTTTGGAGTTCTTGTTTGGAATTGAAGCATGCAGACATCTTCCATCCAGTATCTCTTCTTTTTTTAGCTTCAAGAGAGCTGATTACAATATTATAAATCAGTCCATATCAGATATTGATTGGGAAAATTTATTAACTAATGATAACGTCGACTGCGACTTGAATATTCTTTATGATAGGCTTTTCGCGATTATTAAATCTTATGTACCAGAACAGAGAATTCGTAAACGTTTTCCTGTTTATTTCAGCAAAACTACAGTAAAACTAGTAAAGCGTAAAAACACATTGCATACCAAATGGAAAATCTATAAAAATATGAAAGATTTGGTTGAATTTAGAAACTTGCGTACTGCATCTAAAAAAGCTATTGAATCTGATTATAAAAAATATATATCAAAGATTGAACAACAGGTAACAGATGATCCAAAGAGTTTTTTCAAGTTTGCATCGAGAAAGGGTCGCGATCAGGGTCTTCCGGAGTTAATGTCTTATGGGGGCAGATCAGCGTCGTCCGGTATGGAGGTGTCTGATTTGTTTGCTGAATATTTCAAGAGCGTGTATATTAAGAGAAACCAGCCTCTCACATCAGCCCGCCAAAATTCTAATTTCCCTCTAGTTAATCTTCCAAATCAACTTAATTATATTCAGTTTTCATCTCATGAAATACGGAAGGCACTGGAGGGCCTCGATGAAAAGAAGGGTGCCGGACCTGATGGAATTCCGTCAATTTTCATTAAAAATTGTAGTTCTTCTCTTGTGAAACCATTAATGATTATTTATAACAAGTCTCTGAGGTCGGCACACTTTCCGACAAGATGGAAGACTGCATCCATTACCCCAATTTTCAAGGCGGGAGATAGGAGTTTAATTACTAATTATAGACCAATAAGTAAATTATCCATTTTCGAGAGGGTGTTTGAGTCGTTGGTTTATCCATGTCTTTCAAGTCTGGTGGCATCGAAAATTGTAGCGGAACAGCATGGTTTCATCAGGGGGCGTTCGGTCGAGACTAATCTGATAACATTTGTGGAGTTCCTGCAGTCCGCACTTGACCGACGTGTTCAGGTTGATGTCGTTTGCACTGATTTTAGCAAGGCTTTTGATAAAACAGACATCAATATTCATATTTCGAGCCTTGCTGGGGTTGGTGTGGGTGGCAGTATGCTTGGATGGTTCGAGTCGTACTTGTCGGATAGGCTCCAATTCGTCTCGGTGGAGGGCTACCATTCGAATCTTTTTGAGGCGCATTCCGGTGTGCCCCAGGGTTCCCACTTGGGACCTTTATTGTTTCTGATCTATATAAACAAGATTGCTGAATGCTTTACACAGTGCAAATTCCTTCTCTTCGCGGATGATTTAAAAATGATGAAAAGTATCAGCTCTGAACAAGATTGCCTGGATTTGCAGTCTGGATTGGATGCCCTTTGTACTTATTGTGACGACAACCAATTATATTTGAATTTGGATAAATGCCGGGTAATCACATTCACGCGTAATATTAATAAGATTATCTATCCTTATAATCTTGAAGATACTGTTTTGTCTAGGGTAGATAACATAAAGGATTTGGGGGTGATTTTTGACTCTAAGCTCCTTTTTGACCGTCATATAGATCAACTAGCTAATTCCTGTAATAAAATCTTGGGTTTCGTTGCAAGAAAAAGTAGACATTTCATCAATTTGAAAACCTTCACCATTTTGTATAATTCCTATGTTTATAGTAAACTCAATTTCGCATCTGTAGTTTGGAATCCTAAATATTCAGTGTATGTCGCCAGGCTCGAGAGAATTCAGAATAGATTCTTAAGCGGCCTACAGACGAACAACCTAGTTGTCAACTATGTTGTCAACACGCGGGTGTTGACAACCAAGTTGATCGTCTGTGGGCCGTTTGTTGGTGATACCGAAGACCAACCGGCCCACAGACGATCAACTTAGTTGTCAACACCCGCGTGTTGACAACATAGTTGTCAACTAGGTTGTTCGTCTGTAGGCCGCTTTAAAGTTTATTTCTTTCAAGTTCAATTTTCGTCTTCCACCTAGAAATCCCGAAAACTATATTCTTCGTTTGACTCAATTTGGTTTTATTTCTCTTGAAAATAGAAGAAGGATCAGTGATGTCCTTTTCATATATAAGCTCTTAAACAATACCTATAATTCTCCTGACCTTCTTTCCTCCATAACCTTCCATGTTCCTTGTCGTTCCCTCAGAAGTACCGATTTGTTTCATATTCCTTTTCGTAATACTAATAGCGCTATGAATTCTCCTCTCTGCAGGATGATGAGATGTTGTAACTCTTTGGGTAATATTGACCTCTTTCATCTTAGTCAAAATTCAATAAAACAAAAACTCAAAAAAATATACTTAGGTCAATAGGGTGTTCTTCTCTTTTTTGTTGTTCATTTTCTACCAAAACTTATGCTTGCTTTGATGACTTTATTTCGAAATGTTCTTGTTATAGTATAAAATTGTTCTATTAGATTAGTTAACTGTGTACCTATTTCTACACGTAAGAAAATTTACTGTTCACTTTGACATACTTTGTATTTCAGAATAGTGGATACTGTGTTGGGTGGTTGTCACCTGTTTGTATTCCTAATTATCTAAATAAATAAATAAATAAATAAATATTACAAATTGAGCCACTGACGTCACAGCAGAGGGACGTTTGAACTCACACGTGTTGAAATCATATTTTCAATATCGAATAATTAATCAGCTCTTCAAAATTCAGAGTGAATGAATGGTTACAAATGTGTTATAAACTGCCCTCCATTACGTCATGTGAAGAAAAGTGCATATTTTGAGGTACTGGAAATCCCCATTGTGAAAGTGACATAGGCTGTTTTTTTCATTCAAACCAAGGGTTTGTTTCTTCAGAAATGCAGTCATCTGTGTTTCGTTCGTTTCACCTACATTGGAAGAGGCTTCCAGATGGACCAATGAAGTCCTTCAGTCTCAGAGATAGTTTCAGCTCTTTCAAATTCCCTCTTCAATAGTAATTGTTCGAATAATACACAACTAGAATTATTTGAACTAAATGAAAGTGAACAGAATAAGGAAGGAATTAAAAGGAAATCCTCTCATTAATCTTGAAGGATTAAGACAAAACATTTGCAATGTAAATAATTCCATATGTGCGAAATACATTTTTTTCATGTTATTGCTGCCCCAAGCGGAATGAATGGAATGAATCGCTATAATTTCTGTTTTTCTGTTCCACGACTTTATGATAGCTGGCTGTCACCCAATAGGAGATTTATATCGACTTCTGGAAATTGGAAAATCGCAGATAACCCAAAGCTTTAAATAATCCATCGGTTCGTAATCGACACCATCTGTCGCTCCGCCATTATGACAATCTACCCCTTTTCTCATTTCGGTGTTCCCGTCGCGAATCTGTGATCCATTCATTAGAGTCGAGTCGACTAGGACAATTAACGAAAACTGAAAAGGAGCCCGCTCACCGATTCAAGGGAATTCTCGGCCAATTTATCATTCCGCGATTCGGCGAAATCCTGAAAGGGAATAAAACTTTTTATTCGCTTTGACGTCCGGCTATGTTACTTTGAGGCGACCTGGGTGGGCTCAGCAGAACGGGATACGTTCCGTAAATCCTCGAATATTGGAAGGAGGCTTTCATCGGTCCGAAAAAAGTTTCGCTGATGAAGACACGTATTCCTTTTGTGCAGGTTTCCTTTTCGGAACCAATGGCATATGGATGCTTTCAATGCTGACGCCCGATTACCTGAGATAATGATTTGAACGAAAGCTAGGTTTGTTATGTTAGATTTGGGAAGGCAGATGTTTTTTCCTATAATCATTAAAGGAAGAATACCAATATCATAAGTGCAAGGTCTTGTTAAGGCCGAAAAACATTTTTTCATAAATATGAGGAATTTTTTGCATTTTCTGAATAAAACAGATAGTATTTAGGTCTACATATACAGGATGAGTCTTTGACTTGTACATATATTTTAACTGAAGATTCTTGAGGTCAGAAGAAACCTTATTCTTCATTCTCCATTTTTCCGAATTCGGCTCTGTTAAAAAGATATGGCCATTTAAAAAAAAATTGGGCTAATTACGTCTCTGATGTAATTCTCTGGAATTGATGCAAAGTTCATATTTCTCGATTGAAATTGAGTTGATACATTCAGGAAATACTCAAGTACTAACCTCATTCGAATAATGTTGAAAACACGATATTTCTCAACAAAAACAGTGAGTTTCATCCGATTATATCTGCAACTAAAAAGCCATATTTCTCCCACCAAAATAAGTTCCTTCTTCGATTTTCATGAAAATTAGTTTGTGGGCACTGTTTAAATTCTCCTCTTTCCCCCAGAACTATTTCAAAAAGAATTGTTTTTACACCAATCGAACATAACTCCATTAAATTAGGTCGAAGGATTCGAGGCCAATGACCTAACTTAACCCATCTAACCATATTCTATGGAAGCTATCATAGAACGTTTGAGAAGACGATGCCAAAATGTGTTGATTTTTTCTTTAAACAAGGAAGCAGTAGGTCCTCATCATTAACGGATGAACTAACGCAAGGGCACTAGTTTTGTTTACTTTTAACTGTTGGCGTCTTGTCATGCCTCTTTGGAAATGTTCTGATTCTCGCCAATAAGGCGCTAAGACCTTAATTTCAGTCAGTGCGCAAGACAAACCGTTGTTCCTTAGACCGAACAGTTGGTCTGTGGTTGTTGAACGAAGCATGCGTATATCGGCCTGATGGAGATGGTGATTTGTCGATTGGTTTATTCACATTGAAGAATGCGAACGTTTGATGCGGAAAGATTTTTAGTGAAAGTGAATTATTGTGATAGTAACCGTGTAGTGTCGAGTTTATGAAATACCAAGGGGATATTGTTGAGATAGAAACATCGCCACAGATTGTGTTGTGTTGAGTATTCGTGTTGCATTAATTTCAATTCAATACGTGGTTTGTATGAGATATTCATCATTAATATCCGAATTCCGTATTCCATTGACATTCTGTTCTTGACTAACGTGATAAATATTCTGACAACATTTTTACCTTGTATAAAGATTATTAATTTGGGCCATTCTCTGATATTGAAAAGCCAGGGTTGCATCTAGATTTTTCCTATGATTTTTGATTTTTTCGTCGAATTTTATCGGGTGAACTTGGGAATAACTCGAAAACGACGCGTTTTATTGAAAAAAAATTAAGAATACATACTTTTATCTTCTAAACCGATTGGTTATTTCGAAAATATGAACCGTTTTTTTTTGTGTGGTTTATACAGGGTGAGTCTTTGACTTGTACATATATTTCAACTGAAGATTCTTGAGGTCAAAAGAAACCTTTTTTTCATTTTCCATTTTTCCGAATTCGGCTCTGTTAAAAAGATATAACAATTTGAAAAAAAATTCAGCTCAATACGTTCCTGAAATGATCTTCTGGAATTGTTGCAAAGTTCATATTTCTCGATAGAAATTGAGTTTATTCGCGATTCAAGTTCATCTTCCAAGCCACCTTGCGGCAGGAACAGCATTAACGGGAGTGGGTAGGTTTGTTGGTTAGCACGTGGAATGCTGCGATGTCCACATTAATTACCGGTTAATTTATCTATTTTAGTGAAGTGAGTAGAAGAGTTGTGTTCCTGATTTTGTTTATATAGTTTTAAACATTGTGATAAGTGATAACTGACCTGAAATGTCGAAATTACACGTGTTTTGTTGCGTTTACGGATGCAATAGTAAAGCCAACAGAGATCCAGTCTCATTTCATTATTTTCCCAAGGCAAATAGTTGTAAATTAGAAATAACTGTTATTTTATAGGTAGGTATCTTATTTTGCTCATTACAAGAACGTGTTTTAAAGTTGTGTCATGGTTACTATCATCACAAAAAATGGGAAATCACAACGTCAATTTTTAATCTGTCAATTGCATTTCTTATAGTATTTGAATGATTTAAAATTCTACCTATAAAAAAACTTTGTAAAGTATACGTGGATAACTGGTCTTTAAAACACTTTCTCTATTTCCGTCTCTAAAGACCATCCACTTATACATTAATATACTATTATGTTAAGTAGCACAATAGGACTGTAACCCTTTTTTTTTACCATAACTATATATCATAAATTTATATTGCCAAGTGTAATGATTAGTTTTCAATATCCATGTATAAATTCATTGTATTATTAACTATGTCCTATTGTTTTCTTCAATCCAATGTTATCGAGTTATCAGGATATGTTAATAAAAGTTTTTATAGAATAGAACATAAATTTTATTCATAAATATTTGGTGAAATATTAATATTACATACCTATACTTCCTTGGTAAATAGTAAAACCTTATGCAATACAAAATACCTAAGTACACCTTCGTTCAGCTTTCTGAATTCTTTTATAATCTCAACGCTTCTCATTCCTTCAGACCCAAATAGCCTTTCTACTATTTGGAGTTGCTTCCAAATATCGGAAATATTCGCTTATGCTAAGAAACACACACTTTTCACTTTCCAATTCATTTTTCCCATCAAATAACCTTATGTCAGAACTAATGTTTACAAATCCTATTGTTTTCTTCAATCCAATGTTATCGAGTTATCAGGATATGTTAATAAAAGTTTTTATAGAATAGAACATAAATTTTATTCATAAATATTTGGTGAAATATTAATATTACATACCTATACTTCCTTGGTAAATAGTAAAACCTTATGCAATACAAAATACCTAAGTACACCTTCGTTCAGCTTTCTGAATTCTTTTATAATCTCAACGCTTCTCATTCCT
The DNA here is from genome assembly GCA_910592335.1 of Adalia bipunctata. Taxonomy (NCBI): domain Eukaryota; kingdom Metazoa; phylum Arthropoda; class Insecta; order Coleoptera; family Coccinellidae; genus Adalia; species Adalia bipunctata. Next base: position 23,027,604 of record OU342950.1, read on the forward strand.
TCAGACCCAAATAGCCTTTCTACTATTTGGAGTTGCTTCCAAATATCGGAAATATTCGCTTATGCTAAGAAACACACACTTTTCACTTTCCAATTCATTTTTCCCATCAAATAACCTTATGTCAGAACTAATGTTTACAAATCTTACCCACTCCCGTATACACGTGGTGTAGAGGGCGCCACCTACCCTTGAATCGCGAATACATTTAGGGAATACTCAAGTACTAACCTTACTGGAATAAAAATGTTGCAAACACGATAATTTCAACAAAAACAGTTAGTTTCATCGAATTATATCTGCAACTGAAAACCCACATTTCTCACACCAAAATAAGTTCCTTCTTCGATTTTTCTGCAGATTAGTTTGTGAACACTATCAACTTGTTCATATTTTCCACGAAATTCCCAAACAATATCATGAAAAAAGACTTTTAATTCAGATCATCAGAATTCATTATTAAACAACCTAACCTAATCTATTTTGTATCCATTCTGTGAATGTTCGCACAGAAATTTCAAGGAAATGTTGTCAGATTTCTGATATTTTTATTGAGGTTAAGGATTTATTACGAACCATAGAATAAATCACGATACACTTGTGTACCGTGGTATAAATATCTATGAATTTGCCGTTTCCATCATAAATCGAGTTTGCCGCCAATTTAACCACGCATGCGTCGAGCGAAAACCGAAAGATTGGTTAGGTATCTGCAGGTCAACTATAAACAATAACAAACCAGAGTCTCTGAACAAACTGTAAACATTATGTGAAGTTCTGAATACATTCAGTGAATTATTGTTCTAATGTGATTATTATGTGGAGTGGTTGTCTCTGGTGGAGTGAATTAATAGAATCTTAACCGTGTCGAGTTTATAAAATTCCAGGAGGATACCTATTGTTTAGATGAAATCATCGACTCAGATTATAAGGTATCACTTCAGTTTTTATTAATTTCAATTTTATCTCCCCCATTTGTGGGATTTCATTATTAAAATATCTCGACAAAGTTGATAAATATTGTGACAACATTGTAAACTCGTTTAAAGACCAGAGAAGGAATAATATTCGATGACATTAATTCAGAGACGCATTCAGATTATTCTTGAAATGAATGATTTTTTCGTCAAATTTCTCCGGGTAAAATTGGAAATAACTCGGAAACGACGCGTTTTATTGAAAAAAAATAAGAATACTTTTAGTTTCTGAAATGATTGATTCTTTCGAAAATATGAACCGTTTATCTTTTCAAAGTGATTTTATGGTGTTTTAGCGTGTATTGATGAGTCGACTACCCTGTAACTTTTATACTAGGAGAGATATTAAATAGGTTTTGATTGAGGAATATGCACCATGAATGGAGTAAAAATTCAACCAAAATTCAGTTCATTCGAAATAACGGTTCCGAAGATATAAACAGAAAAGTGTTTTTTTCATGGATTTTCGACACCCTGTATCTTCGAAACCAAACCGAATTTTGAAAAATAGTATAGGAAAAAAGTGTTTCGTTTGATGAGAGGGATCTACAGTTAAAATATATGTACAAGTCAAAGACTCACCCTGTATATGTAGTATTGTTTCGTGGATTCATGGGTTGGCTACGCTGTAACTTTTATACCGGGAGGAATAGTGAAAAGTTTTGTTTTGGGAATATGCATCATGAAGGAAGTGAGTACTTAATCGAAATTGAGTTCATTTGAAATAACGGTTCTGAAGATTTAAACAGAAAAGTTTTCATGGATTTTCTACACCCGGTATCTTCCAAAAGTTTCGTATGATGAGAGGGATCTACAGTTTTAATTATATGTACAAGTCAAAGACTCACCCCTGAATTATACCCAGAATTTTAGTCAGTCGAATGATCCGGACTTTTAGTATACGGACTCTTATTAAGATTATACAGTAAATATTGGAGAGGAAATATACTCCTGTGGCCTTTTCAAAAGGTACCGATTCTTGACCATCAAAACTCCATTTATGAGAAATCAAATACTTAAATTTGCATTTTCCGTTCGTGCGAAAAATTGTTTGTAAGTCACCATTATTGCACACAAGACTGTAAAAGGGACTGGTTTCTAACCCCGATGCATTCGCCATTTTGCATCAGCATGAAGGATATGAAATTTTGTGACAACATGTCTTCAGAAAAAACACTGACGTGAAGTTTTCAGAAATTGTGAAGCTTCATCACGAAAACTCTGGATTGGGGAAGTGAAGGGTTCGTGTGATGAGGTTTAGACAATCGAACATTCATATGCAAATCACCCAGAAATCCTGGGAAATGAGCTCAGAAACTGGCTATCCCACTGCTTCGTCAGCCCTGTCCTTGAACCTTCATAGTATTTCTCCCTCAAAATAACAACAATACAACACGAATAACTCAGCCAGAGTCCCTTTCGACAAAATAATATTATGTTGGGGCGATAAGAGCCAGCCTGGAGCTGTCTTGAGTTTAATTAAGGAGCCGAACTGTCAGGGAGGGAAATTTAGTGCACTGTAGATTTTTGCAGCATAAGCTCTATTTCTTCACCGTCAGTTCGTCATTCTTGACGTGTTTCGATGGCCTTTTCATATGATGAATGGCAGATATAAGTCTTTTCCAGAAAATCCGGCATCGTTTCTGAGCTGTCAACTATAACGTCCAATAAGTTATGCAGATGGCGCCCGAAATCCATTTTCTGCTGTCAGTCTATCTGTCAACGATGTTCAATCTGATTGAATTTTTTTCGATAACCTGCATTGAATTGAATATCATTTCATGAGTCTTTGACTTGTACATATATTTTAACTGTAGATTCATCTCATCGAAAGAAATTTTTTTTCTTATACCAAATGAACTCAAATATATACTTCTTTTTTCTTATACCATCTTTCAAAATTCGGTTTCGTTTGAAAGATACAGGGTGTCCAAAATCCATCTTTCCATATCTTCGAAACCGTCATTTCAAATGAACTGAATTTTGGTTGATTGTTCACTCTATTCATGGTGCACATGCCTCAATCAAAACTTATACAATATTCCTCCTGGTCTGGAAGTTCAAGCGTAGCCGACTCATAAATCCACGCAGAATAGTACTAAACCTCTTGAAAAAGATAGATAAATAATAATATTCATAATATAATATGTATATTCATAAGGGTATTTTCGAAGAAATCAATCATTTCAAAAAATGAAAGTAATCTTATCTTTTTTGATAAAACGCGTCCTTTTCGAGTTATTCCCAATTTTACCCTATAAAATTAGACGAAAAAATAAAAAATCATAAGGATAATCTGTATGCTTCTTTGGATTTTCACATAACAGAATGGCTGAAACTAATGAACTCTCTAACATCTATACAAGTAAACAATGTAATCAGATTGTTTATCAACTTTGTCAAGACTGAAATCTCTATGATGGAAAAACGTTTGATGTCGAGATATGTAAAAATAAAATACCACAAATGTTGGAGATAGAATAGAATAGAATTCTATTCATGAAATTAAACATTGAATACGCACAGTTCCTACCGTTCCATATTAAAAATAAATGTCAATGAAAAACAAAATTCGCCTATCAATGATGAATATCGATGCAAACCACGTATTGAATTGAAATCAATCAGAAATCAAATGATACGTAGCTCTTAATAAACTGTGCCGATGTTTCTATCTAAACAATATCCTCTTGGAATTTTATCATTACATTAATTCACTGAAAGTCACGTAATCATAACTCTAGAAAGTATTTGACCATTTCACGCCATTCGCATCAAATTGTTTTGGGCATTTGTACACCTGTTTGCAGAAGACAACGGTTTGTCTTGCGCGCCGGCTACCTAGCATTGCGAGGTAGGTAACCGTTATACCATTGTTTAAAAAAGAAATCAACAATCTCGCATCGTCTTCTCAGAAGCTCTGTGGAATATCATAGAGATAGGTTGGGTTAGGTCGTTGACCTACAATTCCATGAACTCTTTTAATGTAGTTAGTTAGTGGAAAACTATTTTTTATCAGATATTTTAGGAATATCCAAGAAAATTTGAACAAGTTATTAGTGTTTATAAACTAATCTTCAAGAAAATCGAGGAAAGAACTTATTTTGGTGGAAGAAATATTGCTTTTCAATCGTAGATATAATCGGACAAAACTAAGTGTCTTATTCAAATAAGGTTAGTACAGTTTTTCCTGAATGTATCAACTGAATTCCAATAGGGAAATATGAACTTTGAATCAATACCAGAGAATCGTATCGGGCACGTATTTGGCCCATTTTTTTTCAAATGGCTATATCTTTTCAATAGAGCCGAATTCGAAAAAATGGAAAATGAATAAAAGGGTTCTTTGGGCCTCTAAATTCTACAGTTGGAATATGTACAAGTCAAAGACACACCTTGTATTTTTGAAAAAAATTTCACCAATCACAAACATATTGGAAAAAAAAAACTACAGTAAAAAGCATCTTCATCAAATTTCAGTCAGGCCAAATTTCGTACCGAATGAAGTCTAGGAAAATTTGTACATTTGGGTTTTGATTCTTTAGGCCCTTCAGGACAAAAAAAGACTTTTTTTCGTTTTCCATCTTTTCGAATTCAAGTTCGTTAAAAGGATATGGTCAAGTTTTGTTATGGATGTGAGCACCACAAATTTTCTATCTATTGATTGAAATTTACTCAATATCCTAACAAACGTCCACTAACCTTTTTGAAGCAAAATGTTTGAAAAATAGTTATACCAAGATTGTTTCAATTATGACTTCAATTAAAAAGCCATATTTCTTTCTCCAGAAACAAATCTCTTTTTCGAATGTCCTCGATATAAATTTGTGAATATTAATAATTCATTTATTCATCATGGATAATTCTCAACAATAACAATGCAATCACAAATAAACCTTCCTATGCAATGCAATGTCTAATTTCTACGATAGATTTAGGACACACCATAGATAAAGTAACACGTGATAAAGTTGCTGTTATTCAATTTCACCCTCTCAAATCGTGGCTACAGCCGTCTCAAAGACGGCTCTAACGATGCCCTATTTTTATTTATCATCTATCTAGAGCCACTTAGTCGTAGTTCAAACTTACAAGTATTATAAGGTTGAGTTTCTCCTGAATTCATTCATGTTCTGAAGTGTACGTATTCAACGAATTCCCAACGAATCTCTCCAATCCCTCGGAAAAATATCAGATACTTCGAAGCAGAACTTCGATCACCAACTCCCGTTCCTTGAGCGGCTCAAACTAATCTTATATCTTAACAGCGTCTCTTCAAAATTCGATATGCAGTAATCCCGCTCTCTTCTCATAACCCTAATAAAAGCAAACGGTCAAATATTCAATATTGAACGTATATAGGCCATCGATTTTTCCCCTTTTTCCTCAGCTACAGGCTCTTACTGAGCGATGGAAATACGGAAACATCCATTGGCCGTTTTCCAATTTCTGGGAACGAAATAAATATTTATGAATCATTTGAATGAATCTTGGCGGAATCAGCACATGCGACGAGAGGATTTTACATAAAGTGTTGTCGTTTCTTTATTGGATTTCTGGTGCCGGAGCCCTGTACAGTCACACCGTGCTATCTGGAATTTTCACCCCGTATGCTGAATCTATGCTTGTTATAGATCTGTGAAATCTGGGGAAATTGGATAGAAGTCTGGCGTGTGGGGTTGAATTGCAATATGAGGGTATTTTATCATTTTCAAAAGGAAATGGAAGGCGTGAAAATTTCTGCACTGCCATATCAGCTGCACAGTTGTTAGATAAAACATTAGACAAGAAACTGTAGCTTATCAGTATATTATTCAACGAGCATATTATGATGGCTTTTATTCAAGCAGAATATCAATCTTTGTCCACGAGCGTAGCATAATTCTTTTTGAAATGATTAATATTTAATGTACATGTCGTTTTTAACTTGGAATTATATATTATAAGGTACATTCGGGTAATATGGCCCGGGCAAGTTTAAGGCCCACCCGACTTATTTTTCTGTGAGATGACATCTGTGAACTATAAGATGAAGTACTGTATATGTTGTCCTAAATCTGTAAATATGATACAACGCACTTTGCAGTTTCGCGCCTATTTCGTTACCTATTTAATATTTTGTGTTTGGACCGAATTTCTTAATAGAAGTAGTGAATATTCAACATCGAATATTTCAGCTCCAGATAAGGCTACAGGTAAGCCTATAGAATCTATTCATTCTATAGTTATTAGGCATTCTAGGTACAATTTCTGTTGAATTTCGAATTTGCGATGAGAAAATAACCTCAATCTGTAAATGTGCACGGGCGGAAATTTGGCCCAGGAAATTTTATGCGGGGCCAGTGCGAAGAAAGGCAATTAATTATAAAGCCCAGGTTTTGAGGAGAGACATTTTTGAAGAAAACAAGCTCACATCAATTGCTGCAAAAGCAAAGGTCGAGAAAATTAAGGAAAGCTAGATGTTTTCCATTTGTAATGAAGATTTTGAAAGTGACATGCGTATGTGTGCGATTTGTGGCACATGGGTGCATGAAATATGCGTGGGACTAACCGCAGAAGATACTGAAGAATTACAGTGCCCAGATTGCTCATCTTAATGGAAGTATTATGCGTGGGTCATATTTCTGCTTCTTTTTCATATTCCGGGCCATATTTCAGGCAAAGTCGGAAATATGGTCCAATTTTGATGTTTTTGGTTTTGTTCCTAACATGATATGAAGTTTTGTTATTTTCAAAGTTTAAGAGTTCCTATATGTTCATTGATAAATGTTTTTTTTTATAATTAAAAATAAAAATGTTTAAATTGTTTTTTTTGTAGTTTTATACTCCGCTAAAGTGAAAGTGGGCCATATTACCCGAATGTACCTTATGATTCTATGTTAATCAAATCTAAGTTTTCTATTGATGTGTTCTGTGATTGTCAGATTGATGTTTAATGAACCATAAATCACAAGTGATTTATAAAATGTCATAATGCATCAAGAAACAGATTCCAACAATGGTGGAATTGACCGTCTCACCCATATAATATCGAACAAGCATTAAGAAAGAGTTTTCCGCGTGTCTCTCCGCCTCTTTAAAATTCACCACCTACTATCAAGGAGTTTCAGCTTCAATGACTTTAATGGAACTCTACACAATAGGGTTAATTAAGTTACGTTGTCTATCGTGAAAAGGTTCGATGTCACTAGATCCATTTCAACCTCCAGTTGATATGGTCGACTCAGATAAGAGAGGATGACAGTGTTAGGTTAAATTCTGAATTTGGAGCACACTGAATTCAGAACCCTCTTTATTGCAACCCCTCAATCATGAATATAATTATTTTTGGGCCTGTTGAGTTCTTCATCTTCAATATGGAGTACTGTCGATGTTTTGACTCAATACCAAACAATTTCTTGAATGCAGGGACGGGCCTAAGGGGGGGGATGGGGGGGGGGGACGATCCCCCCCCAATGTTGAACAGAGTTGACAAATTTTAAAAGCAGTTGGAATATTTTCGAATCTGTTGAAAAATTTTCGAAGCGGTTGGAAAAATTTCGAAGCAGTTGGAAAAGTTTCGAAGAAGTTGGGAAAATTTCGAAGCAGTTGGGAAAATTTTGAAGCAGTTGGAAAGATTTCAATTGAGTTGGAATATATATTTCTACAAGAGTCCCCAATGTTGAACAGAGTTGGCGAATTTTAAAAGCAGTTGGAGTATTTTCGAAGCTGTTGAAAAATTTTCGAAGCAGTTGGAAAAGTTTCGAAGAAGTTGGGAAAGTTTCGAAGAAGTTGGGAAAATTTTGAAGCAGTTGGAGAGATTTCAATGGAGTTGGAATACATATTTCTACAAAAGTTTTCTTAAAATGTGAATGAATTTGACTTTTTTTAAATGAAGTTTTGAATTAATGTTTATTAAACCAGTAGAACTAAGCCCACGTTTAGCCGGACAAAAGCATGCAGAGAATAGCGACAATTGAACAAATTCTTGTTAGAGTATATGTATTTAGAGTATTTGGCAGATTTGGCCCAATGTGCAATGTGTATAACCACTAACCAGCAATAAATGTTATTTATTCCGAATTGCTACCAAGTGTTTGAAAAGATGAACAATTTTTCATCTTTTACGTTATCCCTCAGCAGGTAGTTGTGCATTTCTCAGTTTGGCCGCATCGACTGTGTCCATCTGGTACCAATTTGCGCTATTTCTCTCGGTAGGGCAGTAGGCAGTATTTTTTTCTCATTCTTAATTATTCTATCAAATCTCCGTTCAACACGTAAATCTGTTAAGGGGCCGTTATACTTTGGCCGACGGCACCGATTCTCCATTCAAAAAGTGCCTTTCATTTTTCCATTTTCATTTTTCACGTCCTAAAATCTCCACCTGAAAGCTTGATTTTTTTTAATTCTCCTGGAACTTCAGACAGTTCTCTGCGATTTCACAGTTTCTGGAAGTCTTCTCAGTATTTCCATAATTGTTTGCATTAATTAAGCGTATATCCAAATGGATTTTTTTTTAAATATAGAAAATTGATTTGTCTAGGGCACTCCAATGAATTTTCTAAAAAAAATGGATGAACAACCGCCGAAAAACGATTATGAAGTCAATTTTCATAGACTCTCAAATTCAACCCGATTTTTTCATGCGAAAAAATGATTTTCACAAAGAGAAGAAATCGGAGTGCCCTCAAGACATCGTTTAACTTCAATTTAAAGAAAAAAATCAAGCTTTAAGCTTAAAAATTTAGGACGTAAACTTGGAAAAATGAAAGGCACTTTTTGAATGGAGAATCGGTGCCGTAGCCGATTTTTTCATGCGAAAAAATAATTTTATCAAAGAGAAGAAATTGGAGTGCCCTCAAGACATCCTTCAACCTCAATTAAAAAAAATCAAGCTTTTAGGTGAAAAATTGAGGGCGTGAACTTGGAAGAATGAAAGGCACTTTTTGAATTGAGAATCGGTGCCGTAGCCGATTTCTTCATGCGAAAAAATAATTTTATCAAAGAGAAGAAATTGGAGTGCCCTCAAGACATCCTTCATCTTCAATTTAAAAAAAATCAAGCTTTTAGGTGAAAAATTGAGGGCGTGAACTTGGAAGAATGAAAGGCACTTTTTGAATTGAGAATCGGTGCCGTAGCCGATTTCTTCATGCGAAAAAATAATTTTATCGAAGAGAAGAAATTGGAGTGCCCTCAAGACATCCTTCATCTTCAATTGAAAAAAAAATCAAGCTTTTTGGTGAAAAATTGAGGGCGTGAACTTGGAAAAATGAAAGGCACTTTTTGAATGGAGAATAGGTGCCGTAGCCGTCGGCCGAAGTATAACGGCCTCTATGCAAAAATGGACCGAAAAAGATTCAAAGTGAAGTGTGCAGTATGTGGATTTTTTCAGTTCACTTGAATAAATCATTTATTTTTCTTCGGAATGGAACTTAAAAATCGAAACATACAAAATAATGATAGCAGATGCTGTATAATCCTGTAGGGTCTGGAGTGTGTTAAAGAATTAAAAAACTATACTACAAAATTTTCTAAATATTTTCAATGCTCTCGGGAAGAAAAACATTGACACGCAATCCAAAATTCCACTCCCCCCTTCAACCGTTGGTTTTCTAATCCTTTAATGCACAGTTGGAAAATTTTCGAAGCTATCCCCCCCCAAAAATTTGGCTTCGGCCCGTCCCTGCTTGAATGTTTCACCTCAGTTATTGGTTTATATTGAGAAAATCCCAAAAAAATTTCAAGATAATGGAAATGAATACCCTGATACGTTTTTTGGTTCTTTATTGTAACTCACATCGAGTAGGTACAAAAATATGTAGGAACGGCGTTGTCTAGTAGGGTCCTAATACGAAGGAAAAGTCAGATATTTATCCTGCAGGATTAAGTCTTTCACCACTTTGAAAAAAAAACTGGAAGGAATTCAAACATCGTAAACGTTTTTCTGGCGTGTTTGGATATGGCTGATATATCCTAGGGAACAGGATTATGTGAGGATTCAACATGCGAAGTGATAGAGGGAAGAAGAACAAGTATCGGCGAATAATTTCTACGAATATGATAGTTTCATCCGGAACAAAAAAAGATCAGCATTTTAACTCAGTGAAAGAAGACAGAGCTGTTGAAAAATTACGAAAACAGATATTGGAAAAATTATTTTTCCGCAAATCGCTAGGAAATTTTGAGATTCCATTAAAATTGGTTATAGAAAAAGTCAAGATTTCCTAACTGTTAGGAAATATTAATTTCCTTACTGTAAGGAAATATTATTTCCTTACAGTTGGTTCGACATATTATGCATATACGAACTTTTCTCATGATTCCTTCGGCACTAATTCTAAAGAAGCAGTATTTTCACTGCATCAAACAGCTCTGGAGGAGTCCCAGAAATAGCAAATTCATCATCACTTATCATTCTACACTGTTTAAAATTCGAAAACACCAGCAATTAAATTAATTATGCGTCAACTTTGACAATTCAACATGAGTACGTTTCCATAGTAACGTAACCAATTTCAATACGAATTTCGAAGCATCATTTATTTACGAATTGAATTATTCGTGATTTCATCAAAATTAATTGGAATCTGTCGAATTGAACGATTTGCGGAAAAATAGTATGTTCACCTCGTAGGAAAAGACACATTCCTGGACTCTGTGTTGCCAAGTCTCGGCTTGCTCCTCGACTTAGCAATTTTCACAATCGTCCAGAAATGTTACGCTTTTCCTACCCGATAAACAATGTACTATTTCATTTTGAAAGCCTAAATAATAAGTTTATTTCCAAACGTTCGATAACAACGTCATTTCTAGACTGACGGGATCATAGAGAAGTTCTATTTCACCGCCTAGGCGGAGAAGGAGTTGCTATGGCTTACTTTTCCCTCCGGCGCCGGCGGCAGGAGAAGTGTTGTTATGAAAAACATGAATTTTGCAAGACAACCGTAACTGGGCAAATGTTCCTTTTTTCACTGAATTATAACGATCGTAAATGTCAATCCAAATGTGGATATTCAGATATCCATGAATTTCAGAATGTTTGAAAATAAAATAATAATAATAATAGTACTCTTCTTTATTGTTGACCCTTAAACATCAGTAACAAATAACATTACTGGCACCTGGGCCTACTGGTAATACATATTTTACTTAGAAACTAGAATATAATACTAACAAAATAAAATATTCTCAACTTATTAACAACTCAAAAGACTATTCTAATTTCAAAAAATTTTTGAGGTTATGGCACAGTTCCTTATAATTTCTGACATTTATTATATTTGGGGGGATTGGAGTTAAACACATTGTTGCTTCTAAAAATAGGGGAATTCTGAGTTTTATTGGTTTTTCTAAATTTGTTTCTGAATGTCTCTCTCTGTCTGGTCAAATGATGATGACATTGCATTGTCTGTTTTAATTTTATTTGAGTTTTGAATTTATTTTTCTTCATGCCATGTATTAGTTTTACCTGTTCTAATTCTTTTAACTTAGCTATATCCAGTATTTTAGTTATTTCATATCATTTAATTCGAAGGAGAAGTGACTTTTCATGGCTCGCTTTCAATTAACCGCCTCACTACGTTCGGCGGGTAAACTCAAGCTCGCCATGAGAAGTGACACTTCTCCTCCTTATGAAATAATATCTATACTATTTTCTCATTTCTGCCTTGAAATTATGTCATTCAAATGACGGCCTCTGTTCTCGAAATTTGCTCCACCTATGAATTTGTTTGGAAAGGGTCGAGGTAACACAAAAGTATTCAGAAGATAGTGTGCGTCTTCTTGTGACCTTTTTTTCACTTGGGAAATTGTTAAGAGGGCATTCTCAAGCTGCATACGAGGACTAGCTTCACAGAATAACAGAGAAACAATTACACAAATGGAAGATGGGGTGAGACGAAGGCATTATCCGAAAATTGAATAACTTTGGCCAAAGTCTTCCTCATTCTAGATAAATTTGGGTCACTTTGGGAAGTCGTTGAGAATTTCTTGTTCTGGTCAAATTCGGGGTATCTCGCAAGGAGAATTTACAATTCCGGGTAAAATATTCCGGTTATCGTATGGAGGACGATTTTATACCCAAAAGGGAAAAAGGCATGCTGCAGTTCTGTTTTGTTTAATGCATATTTCAATTCCGCAATTCGCATGTCCTCGAAACAAGAGGAACTAAATATAGAACTGGGAATTCCAACAGGCGCTTTTTCAAATCCTCTAAGCCTCGGACTGATTTCCCTCGAACAATACGCTTTTTCATATTTATACCTCCGCGAAATGCAGGCCATACTAATGAGAATTTGATTCTATGTCAAGTGCACCACGGAAGTCGGCAGCATCGAGCCGGTAGTGGCGGCCATTTTTCAATGGGGTTCAACTTTCGAGTCAATTCGTGTAATTGGCCCTGGTTCAACTACACTCATATCATCATTATTTCCTCGAAATAGTCGGCGTTGGCGTTCTCCTGAAAATATTCGGATGCCGTGTTGTTATCTCCGCCTAATAAAAATAGGCGAAGCGTTGGATCCCAATTTATTACGCCATATCCGAGGGAATTTTCTCGTCTGTTTGGCGCGAGAGTAAGCCTAGACTTCGGACGTAGTTGCCTCGTGGATTTTATTGCTAGTAGCTTCTACGTCATTAAAAACGGTCCGAGGACTCTTTGTCGCATTGGAGGCACCACGGAGATGTGGGGATGATAAAGAGGAGTTGATGAATGGGATCCCATTGGTATGGAAACATATCTAAAGAACATTCTGGCATTATTGTTAACTTGTAGTGCTGTAATGAATTGAAATATTTTGGTTGACCAATGTAGACTCCTGAAATCTATATTTATGGGTCCGAAAATTATTGAAGTGCTTATCGATATGGTACAGAATGTTGGCGGAGCCGATAACGATTGAAATTATTGATTTTCGGTTCAAGTTTCTCATGGGACTCAGACGATATCAGAAAATCGTTCCACGAAATCGGTTGCTCTAAATGCGTACGATAGCAGAAAAAGTCGAGGCTGAAATCGAGGGATTTGCAACGTGGCAGTACCCGAAAGTTTCATGGGAAATTGCGTCATCCTTTCAGAACCCACGGGAGGTGGAAAGAAGAAAAATCTTTAATTTGATTGGTTTGTAAAAACGAAGAAGGAAAATCTTCAATTTGATTGGTTCAAAAAAAAACGAAGAACGTAATCTTCAATTCGATTTGGAGACGAAGAAAGTAGTCTCTGGAGAAGCCTTAAGCGGGTTGACTCGGGATACGGTTCGGAAATTAAGGGTAGCTGGAGACAGGGACGGGCCGAAGCCAAATTTTTGGGGGGGGATAGCTTCGAAAATTTTCCAACTGTGCATTAAAGGATTAGAAAACCAACGGTTGAAGGGGGGAGTGGTATTTTGGATTGCGTGTCAATGTTTTTTTCCCGAGAGCATTAAAAATATTTAGAAAATTTTGTAGTGTAGTTTTTTAATTCTGCATTACTAGATTAACACACTCCACACTCTACAGTCTACAGGATTATACAGCATCTGTTATCATTATTTTGTATGTTTCGATTTTTAAGTTCAATTCCGAAGAAAAATAAATGATTTATTCAAGTGAACTGAAAAAAATCCACATACTACACACTTCACTTTGAATCTTTTTCGGTCCATTTTTGCATAGGGGCCGTTATACTTCGGCCGACGGCTACGGCACCGATTCTCCATTCAAAAAGTGCCTTTCATTTTTCCAAGTTCACGCCCTCAATTTTTCACCAAAAAGCTTGATTTTTTTAAATTGAAGATGAAGGATGTCTTGAGGGCACTTCAATTTCTTCTCTTTGATAAAGTTATTTATTCGCATGAAGAAATCGGCTACGGCACCGATTCTCAATTCAAAAAGTGCCTTTCATTCTTCCAAGTTCACGCCCTCAATTTTTCACCTAAAAGCTTGATTTTTTTTTAAATTGAAGTTGAAGGATGTCTTGAGGGCACTCCAATTTCTTCACTTTGATAAAATTATTTTTTCGTATGAAAAAATCGGCTACGGCACCGATTCTCCATTCAAAAAGTGCCTTTCATTTTTCCAAGTTCACGCCCTCAATTTTTCACCTAAAAGCTTGATTTTTTTTTAAATTGAAGTTGAAGGATGTCTTGAGGGCACTCCAATTTCTTCTCTTTGATAAAATTATTTTTTCGTATGAAAAAATCGGCTACGGCACCGATTCTCCATTCAAAAAGTGCCTTTCATTTTTCCAAGTTTACGTCCTAAATTTTTAAGCTAATAGCTTGATTTTTTTCTTCAAATTGAAGTTAAAGGATGTCTTGAGGGCACTCCGATTTCTTCTCTTTCAGAAAATCATTTTTTCGCATGAAAAAATCGGGTTGCATTTGAGAGTCTATGAAAATTGACTTCATAATCGTTTTATGGCGGTTGTTGATCCATTTTTTAGAAAATTCATTGGAGTGCCCTCGACAAATCAATTTTCTAAATTAAAAAAAAATTCATTTGGATATACGCTCAATTAATGCAAAAAATTATGGAAATACTGAAAAGACTTCCAGAAACTGTGAAATCGCAGAGAACTGTCTGAAGTTCCAGGAGAATTTAAAAAAAATCAAGCTTTCAGGTGGAGATTTTAGGACGTGAAAAATGAAAATGGAAAAATGAAAGGCACTTTTTGAATGGAGAATCGGTGTCGTCGGCCAAAGTATAACGGCCCCTTAACAGATTTACGTGTTGAACGGAGATTTGATAGAATAATTAAGAATGAGAAAAAAATACTGCCTACTGCCCTACCGAGAGAAATAGCGCAAATTGGTACCAGATGGACACAGTCAATGCGACCAAACTGAGAAATTCACAGCTACCTGCTGAGGGATAACGTAAAAGATGAAAAATTGTTCATCTTTTCAAACACTTGGTAGCAATTCGGAATGAATACCATTTATTGCTGGTTATACACATTGCACATTGGGCCAAAACTGCCAAATACTCTAAATATACTCTAACAAGAATTTGTACATTTGTCGCTATTCTCTACATGCTTTTGTCCGGCTGAACGTGGGCTTAGTTCTACCGGTTTAATAAACATTGATTTAAAACTTCATTTAAAAAAAGTCAAATTCATTCACATTTTAAGGAAACTTTTGTAGAAATATGTATTCCAACTCCATTGAAATTTCTCCAACTGCTTCAAAATTTTCCCAACTGCTTCGGAATTTTCCCAACTTCTTCAAAACTTTTCCAACTGCTTCGAAAATTTTTCAACAGCTTCGAAAATATTCCAACTGCTTTTAAAATTTGCCAACTCTGTTCAACATTGGGGACTCTTGTAGAAATATGTATTCCAACTCAATTGAAATCTTTCCAACTGCTTCAAAATTTTCCCAACTGCTTCGGAATTTTCCCAACTTCTTCGAAACTTTTCCAACTGCTTCGAAAATACTTCAACTGCTTTTAAAATTTGCCAACTCTGTTCAACATTGGGGACTCTTGTAAAAATATGTATTCCAACTCAATTGAAATCTTTCCAACTGCTTCAAAATTTTCCCAACTGCTTCCAAATTTTCCCAACTTCTTCGAAAATTTTTCAACAGCTACGAAAATATTCCAACTGCTTTTAAAATTTGCCAACTCTGTTCAACATTGGGGACTTTTGTAGAAATATGTATTCCAAATCAATTGAAATCTTTGCAACTGCTTCAAAATTTTCCCAACTGCTTCGAAATTTTCCCAACTTCTTCAAAACTTTTCTAACTGCTTCGAAATTTTTCCAACCGCTTCGAAAATTTTTCAACAGCTTCGAAAATATTCCAACTGCTTTTAAAATTTGCCAACTCTGTTCAACATTGGGGGGGGGATCGTCATTAAACCGTATTTTTCATCAATATTATGGTCTAAAGTTCAGTTGTTTCAAACAGAGATCACACCATCAAGTATTCAACCGTGAAATAATAATTACACCATGCGTAGAGACGCATAATTCTATGATTCAGCCCACTTTGAATTCCATATACAAACCATATTTTTCATAATATCTTAACGAATCTGAGGGCGATGTATGACATATGATACATTTCTGAAACGGGAAAAAAATGGCGATTCTTTCTAAGTCATTTCAAACTTCTGTTTTCATAAGAAAAAACACAACTTGATGTTATAACTCAGCAAATAAACCTCTCAGAAAAAATCAGAGTTCGCCACTGGATTGCTATCAGAAAAGTGCCTGTATAATGTTTTTATTTCAACATCCTAGCATAAACAGAAACGGAGATAATGACCAAAGTTGAAATCGCCCAAATTTCAATTTTGGCCCATAACTCAGAAACGAAAAAAGATGGACGAATGCAGTTGATAGCATTATCAGTTTCTCGAAAAAAGGAGACCATAAGGTGCCATTCATTTCTCTCTATCTCCCCGGGTTAAAAAGTTTTAGTTCATGTAGCACCAATTTTGCCCACCTGTACACTCCAAGCTCCCTACATTCATTTTTTCAGCTTAGAGACGACAAATTAGTATTATTTCAACAGCATACCTTCCTCTTTATAATGAAATAAACATCCGATCATTTATCTTGAAA
Organism: Adalia bipunctata; assembly: GCA_910592335.1. Taxonomy (NCBI): domain Eukaryota; kingdom Metazoa; phylum Arthropoda; class Insecta; order Coleoptera; family Coccinellidae; genus Adalia; species Adalia bipunctata. The sequence goes on from OU342950.1 coordinate 23,044,107, forward strand.
ATGGCATTTTGCTTCGAATGTCAGAATAACACCTCTTTTTGGAAAACCTTTTAATATGAATCATATGAATTTTAGCAAAAAAAAATTTAATCGTTCAAAAAGTACTTGTGACAATTCTTGAGCGCAAAGCATTGACCCAAAATCAAAGCTGCACTTCAATTCACCAGCAGCAGATAACTAGATTCCCATTTTCTGCCGTTGCCTAGACCCATTCCAATCCTCTGCACAAATAAATGGAAGGATCTGGAAATCTTTCCCAGGAAGTTTTCCTTGCGATAATTTACACTTGATCTAACGTTCTTTCCGTAACATCGAACGTTTACTAATGACTCTATTGCCGCAGAATAGCAGAAACCCCGATCGTATATCCCGAGCTGGATGTTATAATTGGTTCGCCCATGCACGTTCTATTAACAAATGAATTAGATGGCCATTTAATCCTGTGAGATATTGTGACTCCGGATAGCTGTAATTTTCTTGTATATTCGGTTGTTTGTAATTGATTCGAACTATGAGCTTGGTAATTGAGTTGCACCAAAGCAATCAGCCATATTGATTGTGGCATAATGGTACTTATACAGGGTGGCCCACCCCAGACGCGGTTCCCATTTTGGGGCAGTAAATGGATACATTTTGAAATTTTTTTCTTTCGTGAAATGTAAAGGGCAATCAGATACACAATTTAAATTTGTTTTCACATATACAGGGTGTTCGATTACAAAGATATAGACCATAGTTACATATTTTTTTTTTTTTTTTTTTTTTCCCCCTGGGGATACGGGGGAAAATAGAATAGATCCCAGGTATGGTCTGCCTGTCGTGAAAGGCGACTAAAAGACCCAACCCAAGCCAAGGTGGAAGAGATCGTGCCGAGGGCTGAATGGCACTGGGTTGCAAAATATGTGTGTCGCAAACGATTCCTTTGGGGCACCAGGGGACACCCCATAGTATGAGACCCCTTACTGCGGTATGCCGGGCTCTGCCGCAGCGGACTACCTTTCCCTTGCTACTCGTGGGAACACTATGAACCAAGAACCAAACAAAAAAACCAAACCGCTCACCCGTCAAGGGAAGCAATCCGGGGCTTCGGCCCCAACTACACTGCCCACCCGCGAAGGGAGGCAATCCGGGGCTTCGGCCCCAACTATACCGCCCACCCGCGAAGGGAGGCGTCCCTCGGCTTCGGCCACCCAAAACACCAGCTCGGAGAACCCGCCCACCCCGACCGCAGGGTCGAGTGGAAACGGTAAGCCCAAGCAGGTGAACCCTTTCTTGCAGGCGTACAGGGACCGAAGAGCGGCCTATCGTCTGCTAGAGAAGCTGAAAGACATACCCGAAAAGGAGATGTCGGAAAAGCAACTGGCCTCGAGAGATTGGGCTCGAGAAGTTGCTGCAAAAGCCGCCGCGCGACCCCAAAAAACTGAAGCTGAAACTGCAGCTAAACCAGCAGCTAAGCGACAGCGATCGGGAGAGCAGAGCGATCAACAAGCGAAGAAGCCCAAAACGGGGCCCTCGCCCAAGCGCCCCTACAGTGCGGTCGTGAAAAACGAACTCGTCAGGGCGGTTATCGATAAAAGCCACCAGGATGGCAACATCACTCCGTCAAAATGGATGATGGTCGAGATGGCGCTTTTAAAGCAATTCAAGGAGCTCCTCAGAGAAAATCCGGGAGCTCCCCCTCAGTGCACGGACGCAGGCTGGTTCCAGGGCCGAGTCAAGCTGGTATCGTGCGCTGATCAGAGATCAGCAGATCTATACGAGAAAGCGATCTCAAAAATTGGCGAAGTCTGGCCAGGCTCAAGACTAGAGGCTGTGACGAGGGAGAACATCCCGCGCAGACCAAGGTCAAGGACCTGGATTCCGGCAGAGCCATCAGATCCTGCAGAGATAATTGAATTCCTGCAGCTCAGCAACCCTAGCCTCCCAACCCACGATTGGAGGGTGGCAAAGGTAGGCGAAGAAAAAGAAGGAAGGCGAGAGGCTGTTGTCATCTTGAACAACGAGTCGGTGGCCCCCATCTTGGAGAACAAGGGGGTGGTCTACTATGGGCTCGGGTCGGTGAAACTCCTCATCTACAACGCAGACGCCAAAACCACCACACCCCAAGAGGAGAAGGTGGCGACGACGTCTGACGATGGCGCATCCGATGGCGGCAAAAGCGGCGTCTCAGAAGCTGCGGCAATGCTGAGTCGCCTCAACAATGTGGATGAAGATGAGCTGCTAGACTCATCCGGCGGGGAAACTGCGGATGAAGTTCCTGCAGATAAATCTCCACCACAGTAAAGCAGCATCAGCTGCACTTCTCCTCCGCTTAGCTAAAACCGGCGAGGAGATCGTTTTAGTCCAAGAACCCTGGGTGCATAAACAGCGGGTTTGCGGACTGCAACTGAAAGACTACAATGTCATATATATACAGGGTAAAGAGCCGCCTAGAGCATGTATTCTTGTTAACAGGAAATACAGCTCTTTTACCTTACCAAATTTTTGTGACAGGGACAACGTGTGCATTGTGGTGCAACTAGGTCCGGTTAGTATATGGTTCATGTCATCATACATGGCGCATGATGCAGGACCTCCCCCGCCGAGACCGCTACAAGCAGCCCTATTGGAAGCAGCAAGGACGCGGACACCGGTCGTTATCGGCGCTGATGCGAATGCACACCATACTATATGGGGCAGCACCGACACAAACGAAAGAGGTGAGTTGCTTTTAGAATACATTCTAGATAACAACCTTCAAATATGTAACAGAGGCGGTGAACCCACCTTTATTACAGCCGTAAGGCAGGAAGTTCTGGACATAACATTGACCAACGAACATGCCGCTAACCTGATACGGTCCTGGAGAGTATCCCGAGACCACTCCATGTCAGACCACCGATACTTGGAATTTGACATGGACGTACATGGGCCAACAGCCAAACAGTTCCGTAATAAGCGTAATGCGGACTGGGGTATATACAAAGAACGCTTCTCTCAGGCCCTACCGGCAGAGATACCAGACATTCCCACTTCTAGGGCCGATCTGGATCAGCTGGTAGACAGCCTCACAGAAGCTTTCAACGATGCGATGAATGTTGCATGCCCGATGAAAACGGTCAGGGGAAAACCCAAACCGGCCTGGTGGTCTTCTGAAATCAGTGACCTCAGGAAACAATGTAGGAAGCTGTTCAACCAAGCTAAGAAAACCAATGAATGGAGTGCTTATAAAGCCGGTCTGAATAGCTTCAAAAAGAGTGTTCGACTCGCAAAATTCAAATCATGGTCTGAATTCTGTTCTAGCATCGACTGCGCTACAGAAGGCAACAGGCTGCGAAAAATAATCTCGTCCAACCCAGTGGCGCCAAGCTATCTCAGTAAACCTGATGGCACATGGACGACCACGGACGTAGAGACCGTCGAGCTACTGGTAGACACACACTTTCCTGGCCAACAGCTAGGTGGGCAATGCGAACCAGCAGCTCCTAGCATCGAAAAAATTATTAACCCATCAATCGTCACCTCGAGCAGGATTGAATGGGCTATCGCACAGTTTCAACCCTACAAATCACCTGGTAAGGATGATATTATACCAGCGGAAATGCAGGTAGTCTCCAACCTGGCGATTCCATGGTTAGAGGTCATATACAAGGCCTGCCTAAGCCTAACTTATGTACCCAAGAAATGGAAGGAGGTGAGAGTTGTTTTTATACCTAAAGGGGGTAAACAATCGCACAACACCCCCAAGGATTATAGGCCTATTAGCTTATCATCATTTCTACTAAAAACGCTAGAAAGATTAGTAGATTCATATATAAGAGATTCACTGTTAGGGGAGGGAATTCTTTCCCAATCCCAGCATGCCTACTGCAAGGGGAGGTCAGTAGAAACAGCCCTCCACGCGCTAGTACTAGAAGTTGAAAAGTCTTTAAACTGCAACGAATACTCACTGATAGCCTTCTCAGACATTGAGGGGGCGTTCAACAATATAATCCCCAGTGCTGTTACAGGGGAAATGAAAAATCTGAGAATCGACAAGTCAATCGTCGAATTTGTTAACCACATGCTCTGCAGCAGAGAGATTCACGCAGAGATCTCTGGCTGTCAGATACAAAGAGTGGTCAATAGGGGGACTCCGCAGGGGGGAGTGCTCTCACCCCTACTGTGGATCCTTACCCTCAACGGCTTTCTCCAGAGAATGGAAAGGCTAGGAATTAAAATTGTGGCCTACGCCGATGACATTGCGATTATAGTTTCAGGGAAATTTCCAGAGACTCTGTCGGATGTCATACAGGGGGCACTAAATGAACTCGTGCACTGGTGCAACAAATGCGGCCTAGGGATAAACCCGGGCAAAACGGAACTAGTTCTCTTCACGAGGAAGCACAAAATACCCTCCTTTCGCCTTCCCAATATAGGGGGCCAAGAAATAAAACTCTCCGAACGAGCTAGGTACTTAGGAATTGTCCTTGACCGAAAGCTGTTATGGAGAGAAAATATAGAAGAAAGGGTGAAAAAGGCGACAGTTGCGATATACACCTGCAGAAGAACCATTGGCAAACAATGGGGGTTGAGACCCAGCATTGTCCATTGGTTATACACGGCGGTCGTAAGACCCACACTTATGTATGGATCATTAGTATGGTGGCCAGCCCTGTGTAAGGAGGTCAACCGGAAAAGGGTGGGAAAGGTACAGCGACTAGCTGCCGTTCTCATGACGGGGTGTCTTAGGACAACCCCGACTAAAGCCCTGGAAATGATCCTACATCTGACTCCATTAGACCTATATGGGAAGGAGTGCGCGGCTAGCGCCGCTGTCAGACTCAATGCAGTCTCACCATGGCCTAAGGTAAACTACGGCCACTCCAAAATTCTGAAGGAATTCAACCTCACCTTAAATAACACAGACTACACTAAACCCACCCCGATGTTCGACCGCAAGTTCTCAGTGGACATCCCGTCCAGAGAAAAGTGGACAGCGAACCTAGTTAAGCCAAATGGGACGCTCTTTTATACAGATGGCTCAAAACTAGAGGGAAGAGTAGGAAGTGGAGTCTTCTCAGAGTCCCCATCCCTCAACTTATCATTTCGTTTGCCGGACTACTGTAGTGTTTTCCAGGCAGAAATGGTAGCTATAAATGAAACAGCCAAATGGGTACTTCAAACAGGACTTGAGTCCAATGAAATATCTATTCTAAGTGACAGCCAAGCTGCCATCAAATCTCTAAACTCAGTCTACCTGACCTCAAAGGCGGCTATACAATGCCGTAGAGCCTTAGATGAGCTGGCGACTAAAGTAAGAGTCAATGTTGTCTGGGTACCCGGCCACAGGGACATAGCAGGAAATTGTAGGGCGGATGAGTTAGCTAGAGCTGGTACAACGCTCACAGCTATATCCGCTAATACTAGACCAGGGGCACCTATCGCTGAACAGAGGTTGCTCCTCCGGAAGGAAGTACTCCGCCTAACCAACCTCAGGTGGCGGGAGGAGCTTTCTTGCACTTCGTCAAGACAGGTATGGCCGGAGCTTAACCTGCGACGCACCAAAGATATTTTATCTCTTTCCAGGAACTCCATTGGAAACGCGATTGCGGCCATCACTGGACACTGGCTTGGAGGATGCCATGCTGCACGTATGGGAATCCTTCAACGCAACAACTTCTGTAGAAGCTGTCGAAACGAGGAGGAGGAAGAGACGATGGTCCACTTACTCTGCCACTGTCCTGCCCTATCCAGGAAAAGATTCTCGGCTCTGGGACAGGCCTATTTTGACAACCTATCCGATCTTCAGTCGGTTGGTGTCAAAAGCCTTATGCTGTTCATTAACAGCAGCTACTGGTTCTCACGGTAGTGGTGGGGGTGGTAACCACCCTAATACGGCATCACAACGGGCCCCTGGCCTATGTGGGTTCCATCCCGAACCACCGTGCTAACCTAACCTAACCTACATATTTTTCAATGTACCCTATATATAATTCAAAAATTGAATGGCAAGCTCAAATACTGATGAGTTTGTTGAGACCATTTTATGCCTTAGGAGAAAATGGAGTATTTTTATTTGCAATTAATGAATAAACCATTCAAGCCAACGAGACAGACAATGTTTTCTCGTGTAGACATATTGGCTACCCTTATGCAGAAGAAAAAAATTCAACTCTGGAATATACTGAGTGATCATAATTAATATCCAAACATTAACTACAAATAATGGTCAAAACCTCTCTTATTTCAAATGGCACACCCAGTATTTCTGTACCTTAATGAACGTAAATACATATTAATATATCTATCTTTATTGGGTTTCCCTATACCTAAACCTAATAGTTTTCCAGTAATTTCAGATTTTTAATTCAACTAGTAAACCGACTATTAGGAGCAATGATATTCATAGAAATACGTTTTATGATGAATGATCCAATTGTTGGATTGAGTATAAGTAGACTCAAAGATTCAAAGATGTTCACAAAATAACTTCAAATACGGCCTTACTACTGAATGTCCTTATGCGGGTAAAACTCGTTCCACTCGGTAGGTAGGTACTGTTATGGTTCAATATATATTTTCAAAATTCAAAATTAATTCAAATTCATTGAGGCCAAATTAAAGTTGAAAATGAAAGATCTTTAGATATAGATTTGTTTTGAAGTTTTAAAGTTTATACATAGATTAAGGATTCTGTGAATAGTTGGAATTAGATTAGGGAAATCAAGGATGTGGAAGGTTTTTGAAGTATGGAAACCGGGGAGACGAAAAATTGGATTGGAGAGAAAAATCAAATAGAAAAGTCAAGAAGTTGAATTGGAAAATCAGATAGAAAAATAAAATAGAAAAGTCAAGCAGTTGAATTTGGAAAATCAGATAGAAAAATCAAATAGTAAAAGTCAAGAAGTTGAATTGGAAAATCAGATAGAAAAAACATCAAGAAGAAAAGTCAAGAAGTGAAATTGAGAAATATCAGAGAGAAAAGTCAGAAGAGAAATTGAGGAAAATAAAGGAAGACATAGCAAGAAGAACCAAATAGAGAGATTTGAATAATATAGATATAAGTGAGTGTTAATTTTATTTTGGAGATAGATAAAGTTATTTTAAGAATTTGAAGTTGATATTATTAAAATTATAATTGAATTGATAGATTCCAAATTCTTTTTTATTCGTTATATAAATTCATAAAAAAAAAAAAAAGAATCATAACAGTACCTAGTCAACTCACTCTCTGGCCAGAGGTTCACGATCACAGATCTCTTTTGAATATCTCGAAAATATTGAAAATGTGAAAAATAGGGAAAATGTTGGGACTGGAGCACAGGTTCATCGCCTGAGCAAATATTTTTTTAAATGAATCGTTTGTTACATGAATCTTTGAACGTATGGCTTAAATTCAAAACGATCGGAATAAAGAAAAATTTAAGGGCATGTACCGGAAAAGATTGAATGATAATGGCACTTAATACCTTCTAGGCGAAATTACTTTGAAAATATGTAATTGAAAAAAGAATTGATATTCAGAAAAACAGGATAGATAATCATTTATAAAGGAATATTAAATCTGTGTGACCGCAACACCATTATTGCGATCTTCATATGAGTTTTTCAGATTTCAAATAATATGGTAAGCATTTCCCCACAAATATTTCCAAGTATTTCTATGAATATCGCTAATCATAATAGTAGGTCAACTAGTTGAATTAAAAACAGAAAATTACTGGAAAACTAGTAGGTTTAGGTATAGGGAAACCCAATAAAGATAGTTTCGATAATAATAATAAAGTTTTTGACCATTATTTGTAGTTGATGTTTGAATATTGATTATGATCACTCAGTATATTCCAGAGTTGAATTTTTTTCTTCTGCATAAGGGTAGCCAATATGTCTACACGAGAAAACATTGTCTGTATCGTTGGCTTGGAGGGTTTATTCATTAATTGTAAATTAAATATACTCCTTTTTTTCGATTTTTCGCCATTTTCTCTTAGATGGTTCTCCTAAGGCATAAAATGGTCTCTATAAAATCATCATCATTTGAGCTCGCCATTCAATTTTTGAATTCATATATAGGGTATTACATTGAAAAAAGTGTAACAATGGTCTATATCTTTGTTATCGAACACCCTGTATATGTGAAAACAAATTTAAATTGTGCATCTGATTGCCTTCTACATTTCACCAAAAAAAAAATTTCAAAATGTATCCATTTACTGCCTCAAAATGAGAACCGCGTCTGGGGTGGGCCACCCTGTACATATACTGCTCCACAATGTTGAGGAAGTACATAAATTCTGTGACAGATTCTTGTCCAACAAATGTCCATTTATGACAAATCAAATGTTCTAATTTGCATTTTCCGTTAATCAAATTCGAATTCCCTAATGAATCAAGTAACTCCCTAGCTCAAAAAATTGTTTGTTATTCGCCATTATTTTACACGAACGATAGGTACGTCTTGTTCTGAACACCGACGCCTTCACCATTTTGCTTCAACGTGTGGAATGTTATATTTTCTTGATAACTTTTTCAGTTTGTGGCAAGTTCTATAGGCGTTTGTGTTTCTGAGAATTTTGGATAAGTAACTGTTTCACGTTCTCATAATCAACTTTGATTCGACATCTGAAATGTTGTTTTGCAATAATGCCTAGACGTAAACTTAGTGTGGATGAAGCCATTAGGGTTTTTTATATGATCGAGGCGGGACGTGATCAGAGAGATGTTGCGAATTTATTCAAGAGAAAATAACAAAGGAATGGGCAGAAGCATTCTCATTAGTTGTATGAGCAAGTGATTTCTCATATTTGAGAAATTAGTGGAAAGAGTCTCAAAGTATCTGAACTTCCTTATCTTCTTTTTGACTATCAACAACTATCAACAATGACGTGAATCATTGTTTTATTCCAATGTCATCGAGTATTTTTCTTTGAGTTTTAGAGCATTAAATTATGAACTCTTTGAGCAAGATTTCTGAATGCGAACGAATAGTTCCTGTTGCAACCAATATTCCCTACAGAACTCAATGTTCTGGAGCAATTGATAGGACGAAACTTTTATCCGGTCCCGAGTCCATAATTCTGGACCTAAATAACTTTTCAGTCAAGAGAAAAGTCGATGTCCAAACCCATTTCCCATATCACATCCGGAAAGATACCCTGTAACTTCAACGAGTGCCGGAAAGTTGAATAGGTATGTTCGACGAAAATTCGTGGCGAAAGAACCTGAAATCTATTTTCAGTTCGGGAAACCACGGAAAACCCGATTTTTCGTGTCAATAGATTGGAAGATGGGCAGCCGATCGGGCAAATTGGATCAGACTTGACCCGTAAATTATTCAGTCGGTGAACCAAAGGATGGGTATCGAACGAATCGCCTGGTGGCTGTGTTTTTAGTTTGATTTCCCACAAGTGAAAGAACTGGATTGTTCCATTTTTGATGAGCCGGGTTCAGTTTATCTTTGCTTGAGTAGGGTTATAGCTTTCACTATGACTGCTGATCCTAAACAGGAACATTCTTTCCTAACTTACCTCTTTCATGACGCAAAATCTTAGGGACATTTTTACCAACAGTTCATATCTTATTCGAAGAAAACTGCAAAAAGGTGAAGGAAAAGCAGTTCGGTAAAAGTCTTCTGACGATTTCCAGTAGCGAAAGTAACATGAATTTGAACTAAAAGTTTTCTAATTGAAGAATTTGCCTTGACATGGTTCATAAACGATCAACCTGTCATATACAGGGTGTTCGTTATTAAGTTCCAAATATGGAGAACTTAAAATTATTATTTCTCGATTTTTTCAAATAGAACACCGTGTATTTTTTTTCACAATGATGTAGAAAATTGAATACCTCACATTTTCTCAGAAGTAACCTCAGGATTATTTGAACTCCCGCATCCTGCAGACACGAAAAATGATATCGCAATTGAAAATTTCATTCAAATAATAACATAATAAAAACTAACGGACATTCAAAAGAGGTTGAACAATGGAATAAAACTAAATGAAGAATTATTGACCAACTTCAAAACCTTCCCAGAATCATACTTCCTGAGCATCATCATAAAAATGATATTTCTTTTCCATACAAGCAATTCATATTGTCAGAAATGACAATGAAGCGTCAGAAGTTTTTCAAATTTGCTCCTGCTTTTTTGCTAATTTTTCGATAAAATAACCACTTTAAATCTATGGGAGATGATCCCCCAATAAAAGGGGCCTGTAGCGTTCCTCGAACACCTGAAGAACAGAAGAATCATCACTTGGAAGATCGGACCTGATCGAAAGATCCTCCCGATCCAAGAGAGAGTTAGGACTTCGTGAAAAGGGGTTTTTTAGCAGGTGAAGTATTTTTTTTACTTCTTCTTTCTCGGTTTTTCTTCTTTGTTCTTGTTACAGATATATTTTCAAGTTACTTCCATCCAGATCGATGAAAAAGCTTGTTTTCATCAAGTACAAGAAGCTCTGTAACATGGATATCATTTGAACAAATTCAGCATCACTACACATATACGGGGAGAGAGAGTTTTTTCAGAGGTTTTTATCTGTTCTCGTGTGTCATACACATTGTATGGTACCCCGTTCACATTCCCTCTGCTAACACTAAGATTTGGATCGGGAAACAGATTGTTTTTTTTTATACAATCTGTTCCTTGTCGCCATTTCTTCACACGTGCCTTATGCCATATATTGTTTGATTTAAGAAAAAAGTCTGTATCACTCTCTTTCAAAAGAATATATATATATATATATATATTGATCACGTATTCAACCTCAACAAACTGTTTTTATCGGCTTCCAAAAAAAAATATTGATCAAGTTATGGCTTATGCTGCCCAATATCCCGATAGGAAACAAAAATTCATACTGATTTGCTATATTCGAAAGTATCTTTGAGCTCTAGTAGCAATATTTTATTGGAAAGCCTATAAAAACTGATATGAATACGTGATCAATAATCAATATAAATTGCTTGTACGAAAAAGAAATATCATGATGCTCAGGAAATATGATTCTGGGAAGGTTTTGAAGTTTGTCAATAATTATTCATTCAGTTTTATTTCATTGTTTGACCTCTTTTGAATGTCCGTTAGTTTTATTATGTTATTATTTGTATGAAAGTTTCGTTTGCGATATCATTTTTCGTGTCTGCTGAATGCGGAGGTTAAAATAATCCTGAGGTTATTTCTGAAAAAATGTAAGGTATCCAATTGTCTACATTATTGTGGAAAAAAATACAGGGTGTTTCACTTGTAAAAATCGAGAAATAATGATTTCAAGTTCTTCATATTTGGATCCTAATAACGGACACCCTTTATATGGCAGGTTGATCGTTTAGGAACCATGTCAAGGCAAATCCTTCAATTAAAAAACTTTCAGTTCAAATTCATGTTACTATCGCTTCTGGAAATCGTCAGAAGACTTTTACTGAACTGCTTTTCCCTCACTTTTTTGCAGTTTTCTTGGAATAAGATCTGAACTGTTGGAAAAATGTCCTTAAAATTTTGCGTCATGAAAAAAGTAATGAACTTCATTGAAAATATTTGGAAATATGGGGTGATCCATTAAAAAAATCATCCATTTGTTGAATAACATTTATCGTGGACACCCTGTATATCAGAAAATAATTTCCTGAGATGCAGAAATGAAGGTACAAGAGGTCTATTTTCCAACGAAATCTCTGAGATGTCTGGTTCGGCAGCTATGGAAGAAGAAAGCACTATTGCAGTACACTGTATAGCAGGCAGCGGCAAATTTTTATTTATAATTTTTATTTTTCACGATTTGTTTCGTCCTTAAGAGATATGGATATGAGGTCGAGAAACTTTGTTTTTTTTCTTTTGTGCTGTTTTTCATTTTCAATTATACCGAACTTGTTTCTACCAGAAAAAACATAGCCTTTGTCACTCCTACGAGTCGTTCGAGCTGTAGATCGTGGAAAAAATAGACTTAGATAGACCCACATTGATTTATTCCCTGCAGATAATTTTATCAATAGATTCGATTCAGCAACGGCAAGCATTTCTAGGATATCTCCACTGCTTCTCCTTTTCTCTCTTGATTAATCGAACTTCTCTAATACATCTTGCTTCTTTGGTAGGAGCTGGAGTCCTACTGAAGAAATGATCGGAATATCCTTGCTTCTTTCATCGTTGGCCATTTAGGATTGATTCGACAGTGGCCAATTCCGTTCGTGACCAGAATGAACGCGATGAATTGTATCGGCTAGGCCAAATAGGTCGGATCCCATCTCTATTTATTATGTGGGCAGGACAGACGAGGGATGCTTTATAGGGGTTGAAGGATGGTGTCCTGCGTCGAATTTTATATCTTTCTTCGCGACGTTCGGAAATTTTTCGCTGGTTTTGCGGTTTTAGGAATCGGGGATGGTGACAGGTTCAATTATTCGTTCCCAAGATATAATCTAGGTCCTAGAAGTGTCTATCACAATCACCCGAGCAATCACCTCTATCTTGAGTTCCACTAGGACTACTGAAATATTCAAACAGAAGGTGTTTTAGACCAAACAAACACAAAGGAAGATGATCATTATACTAGGAACTGAGTAGCTGTTTCGTACCTCGGTTAGTTTACCAAGGTTGTTCTAGTTTTATTTTTGTACCCTGATTGTTTACCAGGATGATGATGATTACTACGATAAGTTGTTATCCGTACTTAGGTAACCACTACGAAGAGGATGGGGAAGTGGTGAAATGTGAACGCACTGTCAACAAACTGTATTTTCTTGTTACCTCAACTTAGATAACAGGCACGAAACGATTTAACAAGTAATATGTAATAAAATTATAAGCTCTACCTTCTATATGAAAATGTATAGCAAGGAAGAATTATGATGTACCATCTATATGAAAATGTTATAGCAGGGGAGCAAAGTGATATAATTATACAAGGTGCGGCACGGAGGGCGGACGTTTTTCAGATGGGCATAACTTTCCCCCACTGAGGACGAGAGAAGTGGGGAAGGTGCCGTTAGATTCGTGTGTTCCTAGCATTTATTTACCAGTTGTCGTCATGGAGCTTTGGACGGTGGAGCATCGTGTTTTCGCCTATGATAGTTTCGTCCGAAATAATGAGTCAGTCACGGTCGTGCAGCGTGAGTTTCGTCGCCATTTTCACATTCATCGGAATAGAGCTATTCCCTCTCGAAACACCATCCTTCGTTGGGTTGAATCACTTCGCAGACGTGGTGAACTGATCAACAGAAGACCAAGAGGACCTGTGCGAACAGTTCGAACGCCTGAAAATGTTGAACGCGTTCGACAAGCCATTGAGCGCCTCCAGCACTGCATCACCGATTTCGGCCACCACATGCCTGATGTGATTTTCCACACTTGACTGTCTCAAATGCTATTTCCTTGAGAATCTGATTCCGTCAATAAATGTGTTTTTGAGTAAAAATTAACGCTTTCATTATTTTTTTAAAACCATCCATTCTCCGTGCCGCACCCTGTATATACAGCAGAGAATCGATAATCCGAATTAATTGATGCTAGAGCTAATCCGGATTATTAAGGAATCCGAAATATAGCGTCTTGCAATTTAGTAAAGATGTATTTTAAAAAACTATTAAAATAAATTAAGGCTTTAGTCTCGAAATCACAAAACAAATATATTATTTGAAATATGATATTTCACGTTGTTTCTCAACTGTAAGAGCAAAATAATGCTCAACTATAGCTTTCTCCTGTATTTCTTTCAGCAGCAGAATATCAGTAAATCCAATATTATTCTTTTCTGCCCATTGTAAAATATGTATTTTATTGGAATTTTTGTTATCAGTAGGCTTCACCCCAAATCTTATATTGAGGAATGCAGCACTCAACTTTATAATCATCGTAAGAAGTTTGAAACTACACCGTGGTTTCTTCTTCTTCATTATGAAGAAGTCTTCGGTGTGACTGCTAAATCCAATCCAAGTAGATATTCAGTTTTTTTTTTTTTAATGTTGTGATTTTCACGAAAAGGAATATTCTGTAATGTTCAGAGAACATCGTGAGAACCAAGGGCAAGCAGGTAGGAATTGGTGTTCTTCTTGAATTTCTGGAGGTTATATGCCTCGGGGAACACCTCCCTAGGCAATGTGTTCCAAATCCTCGCTGTTCGTTGTATGAACGAGTCTTTGAAGAGAGATGTTCTGCAGGTCTCCAAAGTAACCACGAAGGGGTGTGAAGACTTAACTTGACGGGTTAGTCTGGAAGAGACTGCCAGAGGGGGAACGATTGCTGATAATTCAGAAGAGCATCGCCCATGGAAATATCTATAAAATAGAGACAGATCGCCCACTTTTCTACGGTGTTCCAGAGAAGTGAGCGAGCTTGTAAGCGATGCATCACCGACGAGACGAATTGCCCTTTTTTGTACGGAATCCAAGAGTTTTAGGGTGTGTTTAGGTGCAGCACTCCAAACATGGGAACAGTATTCCAGGACAGGTCGAATCTGTGCCTTATAGATCATAAGCAGCTGACCTGAGGTGAAATAGCTCCTGGCACGAAACAGAAAACCAAGTTTTTGGGATGCACTTTTAGCAATGGATCTCACGTGATTTTCCCAGGAAAGGTTACTGCCGACAGTTATGCCAAGCATCGAAATTGATGACTTCAATGGTATGGTCACTCCCGACAATTTTATGCTGGGCACAGTAAGATCTGCTTTTCTAGAGAAAAGACATGCTTGTGTTTTGTTTGCGTTGAATTCTACCAAGTTATTAGATCCCCATTCAAGAATTGTTGCCAAGTCCATATTCATGTTGTTTACATTTCTTCCTCGTTCGTTTTTGATTTGGCGGGCTGGTATTGGAGCCCTAGAAGAAAAGGCGGTATGTAGGGTACTATCATCCGCGAAGCTGTGTACTGGACACGAAGTTGCTTCCAGCAAATCGTTGATGTGAAGCAGAAACAGCGTTGGAGCCAGAACTGATCCCTGCGGAACACCAGCATTTATGGGTAGAGAGTCAGACGAAACTCCATCGACCACTACATGGAGAGATCTGTTAGAGAGAAAACTAGCTAGCAGAGAACATAGCTTTGGGGGCACGCCATAAGATGGAAGCTTGGTGAGGAGTCCCTGATGCCAGACTCGATCGAATGCCTTGGAGATATCCAGTGCTACGGCTATAGTTTCACCATATTTCTCGATAGATAGTTGCCATATATGTGAGACGTAAGCGAGCAAGTCACCAGTGGATCTCTGATGACGGAAACCATATTGTCTATCGTTGATAATTCCTGAGTGTTCCAGATGTTTCATGAGCTCGAAGTTGATGGCTTTTTCCATGACCTTTGAAATAATAGATAACAGAGCGATAGGTCTGTAGTTGCTAGGTAGGGTCTTTTTGCCTTTTTTAGGTACTGGTTGTACTCTTGCGGTTTTCCAGTTGGCTGGAAAAACACCCAATTTGTGATAGTGGTTGAACAATTTGCAGAGGACAGGTGTTAGTTCGGGGGCACATTTTTTGAGAACAATCGGTGGGATTCCGTCGGATCCACTGGCTTTGTTGGTGTTGAGACCAAACAGAATCTTTCTGATAGTACGTGGGCGAAAGGTTATCTCGGGCATATGGCTGTCAATAGATGTTATATTCGGGGGTTGTTTTCCCGATGAATCTAGAGTGGAATTTTCAGCGAATAAATGCGCGAAGATGTTGGCTTTTTCCAGGGCAGTCGTTGCTAGTGTTCCATCTTCCTTGGTTAGAGGGGGAAACGAGCTGGAAGTGAAGTTTCTTCCTACAGCTTTGGCGGAGGACCAAAATGAACGGGATCCGTTAGGGCATTCAACAAGTCTAGATCTTATTTTGGCATTGTGAGCATCTTTTGAAGATTTATTTGTCTGATTGCATATGCCTCTAGCCTCCACATATTCTTCTCTAGTCTCAGGGCCTGGATTTTTTTGCCATCGATGGAATGCTGCCTGTTTGGAAGTGAATATCTTTCTTCAATTCCTCTTGATTGAGTCTCAGAAGCCTGAGAAAAACGCTAGATTTGAGATTTCCATTGAGATAATTTCTCATGAAGACCATTTTTCGAATTTGAACTCGTGGAATGGAATGTAGCATACTGGAGTTCTTGGAAAATGTCTTTTTGAAAAATGATCCGAACAAGAAAGATGCTTCGGACGAATTCGATTAATCAAGGACGAAAAGAACCCCAGGATCAGGCGTTTTACTTGGGGGGCTTTGGAAAACAGGGCGTTGATCTGGGATTCCGGATATTCGAAAGGCTTTGAGCTGAAGGAAATAGTAATTAATTTCAAGCTTCCGGTTTGTGCATCACTGGGTGGTTTCCGTTTATTAGAGGAGACGTTTCTAGATCGAGAGTGGAGGTGTTATTGGATGTTTTCGAGTTGTTTGTGATGTATGTTCCCTGATATTTTCGTCCGGAAAGCTTGTTTGGAGAATAGCATTTTCCATTTCAGTAGGGATATATCAGAAAAGAGCTGTCATCAAATCATTTTAAGTCGAAGTGAGAATTCTTTACTAAGTCAGATTCTCCGTAAGAGAATCTCATCAAGCCTATAGATTATGGTTCTTTTTCTTTTCTATTTTTCTTAACTTGGTTATATTTTCGAACTATATGAAATGTGTATTCAGTTCAGTCACATTAGGGAAAAGTGTTACTCCCCTATTTGATATATTAGAGAGACGCCTAATATGGGGAGGTTTCCTAATTTGGGGAGATCCAAAAATCTTAGACAATGAGGGTGTACGACTTATCGCACGCACTCTATTTTGTAGAGTATGTCTTGCTGCCTACACCATAGCTATGAACAACTGTTTCATTAAAAACATTGAAGCGTGAGCCCACCTCATCTGAACGTGAATATTTATAAAGTTTATGCTTATTCGTGTTATCGATTTTAATTAATAACTACGGCAAGGTGAGTAATTAAGGATTTGTTTTTTTATTGAATGAAGCTTTGCAGATACAATATTGATGCTTTACGTTTATTTTAAATAATAAAAACTTAGTATTTATTTTTTGGGGTTATGAACTTTAGAGGAATGGATCTCCTATTACGGAGAGTTGAGGGGGTCCTAATTTGGGGCTCCCCATATTAGGAACTTTTTACTCTAGAGATATTTTTAACACTCATCAGTAATTGTTGTGGATCTTGGTTCTAAGGCCGTAGTGGTGTTTCAATGCCATACTTGCAGCAGCAAAAAAAGAAAAATCATCTTTTGAAGACCTAACCAACGTGTCTTTCGAATTCTTTTTTCAAAAAAAAATTCTTTTTCAATGAATGCATCTTAGCAGATTTTGAAGTTATTTTCTTAAAAACAACATCCAAATTTTTTTCGATACTTCGCATCCAATTGAATCGATGACTTTATTCTGCGAAGGTGTGTGTATATGGGAATTCGACCTCCCCAATTAATGTGCCCACAGGTTCCCGATTTAAATAAATTTGCATATTTTTGTACATTGTATCATCTGTCGTGGCGTAAAATATTATCAGTACAAGATTTTTCCAATTTTGAACCTATCATGCAAAAAACCTCCCCATATTAGGCGACTCTCCTCTACGAGTATCCTACCTATATGAAGGTGGATTTTTTTAACTACAGACTCCACTCATCATACGAAATTTTCTCCTCTTCTGATCATATTTATACAGGGTAAGTCTCTGACTTGTTAATTTATTTTAACTGTAGATTCTTTAGGCTGAAAGAAACCTCTTTTTCATTTTATATAGCCATTTGAAAAAAATTGGGCCGAATACGTGCCTGATAAGATTCTCTGCAAACACCTCAAAGTTCATATTCTCGATTGAAATTGAGTTGATACATTTAGGAAATACTCGAGTACTCATCTTATTTGAATAAGAATGTTACAAAGACGATATTTCCTAACAAAAACAATTAGTCTTGTCCGATTATTTCTGCAATTGAAAAGCTATATTTCTCTCAGCAAAATGAGTTCCTTCTTCGATTTTCCTGAAGATTAGTTGTTACACATTTGCTACAAATGAATGGTTTCTAATGTTTCTATTAACCTCTGAAAACTCGCAAGCGCTACTCTAGTTCATTCGTTCGTTATGAATGATAACAGAAATCAATAGGTCAAGAGTTTCTTTTCATTGCGCTGAATATCCAGAAGAAATGGCAAGTTTTTACAATTTTTTCCATTTATATTGCATTCATTTCGAACTTTACTTATTTGTCATTGTATTCACGATGCTTTTTCCACGTTATATACACTTTTTGTATTAATTCGATATATGTCTAGTTCTATAACGCTTTATGAACAAAATGACATAATATACAGTGAACGGACAAAATGACACATATATTTCAGCTGAATTGACCGTATCTACCGGACAACACCGAAACCATTCATCCCAGGCTCCATCAGCAAACGAAGAGCTGGGACTTGTGTTAACATATTCATAACAAAATATTTCTCTGCGTCTAATAAAGGAAATGCATCTTAACCTACTCTTGCTGATTTTATGAGGAGTTTCCTCCAATCCCTAAAGGACGATTCATAAGTGGACAAGGCAAACGTAAGCCGAAGACTCGATAAACGTACTTAGTTTCAACTTCTACACCTAAAATGATTGCAATCAAATCAATAAATGAGCCCATACCTCCTTCAAAGAAAAGGGGATACGTCACTAGTGACTAGAGCATTATTCAAAGAAGACAATGAAGAAGAAAATGTTCTCAGCAACTTTCGAGATGATGAAGACGACTCTCCATCTGTCTGTTGTTATAACCTTTTATTCCCGATTGATATTGGGGTAAAACCAGGATAAGCGAAGCCCTGAAAAACAGGTTACGATGCATGGATTGGTTGCATTGGCCTTACGCATCCTGTGCTGATGATCCTAGACTAGAAGAACCAAGCATTTCATTGGTGAACTTCGTCAGTATTTTTGTTACTACAAGAAGAAAACTACAGTTTCTTGTTGCCGGTTTGTCATTTGTCCATAACATGCGGACCAAATGAATTTCGTTTATCCCAATTTATCCAAGAATATTTTATTTTCTGGTGCTTTTGTTTCATAAAGGTTGATAAGATTTTATGATGAAAGGACCGAAGATCATAGATGTAGAATATGACATTTCTGGAATTCACTACTAACAAGTTATGCCTCTGAAATAAAACCCTATGTAATTTTTTACGTACTTCCCCTACTTGTTATTATTTTCCTCAATATCCCAAGAATATTTCATGAATTATAGTTTTTAAATCAATTTATGATAAATCAACCTAACCATTTTGTATTCAAAACAATCAAAATAATCATCTTCTATGAATATTTCACGAGCTTTTGAGAAGACGGTGCCAGATTGTTGATTCTTCGGATAACATAGTATTACGGAGTGTTTTGCGAGGTAGCGTAAGATCTCTGAATCGACCCATCTCAAACGTCAGTGTCTGTTAACGACGCATGCATATAGCGAGAACCGTCGCGACTTGTAAACAAATATGGAGGGAATAATCTTTTCTAAAGCTATCTTGTGATGAGAGGAAAAGTGATTATTTCAAGTGTTTTTCTCTGATCTCGTGATTATTATGTGGAGACTTTCAGTGAATTAATGAAATATTTACCGTGTAGGGTCGAGTTCATAGAATTCCAAGAGAATATTGTTTTTATAGGAACATCGCCACAGATCATTTAGTGCTAAGTATCATTTTATTTCTCATCAATTTCATATTTTGATATTCATCATTCATATACCTATCTGAATTTTGAATCAACTATTATTTTCTTAAATGATTGATTCTTTAGAAATCATGAACCGTTTATATTTTTCAAGTGGTTTCATAGTATATTTGCGTCGATTTATGAGTCGGATACGCTGTTCTATTCATACTAGAAATCATACCATTATTGAAGTAAACAATCAACCAAAATCCAGTTCATTTGATAAAATAATTTCGAAGGAAGAAAAGTGTTTTTTGATGGATAAACGAAACCGAATTTTGAAAAATGGGATAGCAAATAGTGTTTCGTTTGATGGGAGGAATGTATAAATAAAATATATGTACAAGTCAAAGACTCACTTCAGGTGGATCTTTGACATTTTTTCAACTGTAGATAAGGCGACAATGTCTTGTGAGGAAGTCAGTGAGGCGGCGTATTTTATTCTCATGGAGATCCAAATAATCCTAGGTTCTTATACAGTTCAAAAATCTTGAAGGAACTTCTTGGAATGATCAATGCCTGGGCGATTCCTCCAGAGTGCTTCTCATTCAGTTACTTCCTTCTCCAAAAACTCTTTCTCATAGCTGTATTTGCGTATACCACAGAAGGGTTCTGGGCCAAAATGTAACGTTGCGCTTTTCATATGACTAGTGTGTTGCCTCTTCGTTTGCTTTGATTCCTGAGTGACCAGGAACCTGAAGTTAAGAGACCCTGTAGTTCTTGCCTACTTCATCCATATTAGCTTTGAGTAGATGGCATACGAGTTGATAGCAGCTTGACTATGAGAATGGATCGCTATGCCTGACCCTTGATAGTTTCTTTTCAGGTTCAAGTGGTAAATTCAAATATAATTCTGGATGCGGCTCTGGAATTTGAATTGATCGAAATTTCATCGGAACTTATCCACCGATATTTTTCATCGCTCTAACAAAAGCATGACCCAAATATCTCCACTCGATACATTAGGTCACCTTCTCTCCGAAATCCCAATATTTACTTTGGGACGCAAACTGAATATAACCAATGGAAGTGAAAAATATCATTTACCAACCCTCTTCGCAGCGTCCTCGAAAGAATACGACTGCCGTCCCTGAAAGCCGTTGTTCAAACTCTTCGCCACATTTCCGAATCCAAACTGTGCCATTCCGACATCGAAAAGCGTTCGGCAGGACTTTACAAATATTATGCCTATATTTCACGTTCCTGACCCTGTTTTCCGAATCCATAAGCCGCTATTGTTTGCTTGAAGTTCGAAACATAATTTATCGGAATGTTTTTCTGTTATTTTCGCCTCTTTTTTCTCGACCTAGTGGGGCACTTTTAGTGATA
Source organism: Adalia bipunctata (assembly GCA_910592335.1). Classification (NCBI taxonomy): domain Eukaryota; kingdom Metazoa; phylum Arthropoda; class Insecta; order Coleoptera; family Coccinellidae; genus Adalia; species Adalia bipunctata. Next base: position 23,065,061 of record OU342950.1, read on the forward strand.
TATGTGGGAAGGGGTTCGGAAGTATTTCGAAGAGGGAATCATTATTAATCGACAACCATCCTATGTGTTTTTGGGTCTTCGATTGTTATTTAGAATAAAACATCCTTTACCCGCTATTGACTCTGATGCATAGAATCAAGAGTAACTAGAAAATTAAAAACTTCCTCTCGTCTTCTTAATGTTCGCAATTTCACTACCACAACTCACCGCCAACTACCCTAAACAAACTTGGGCCATTATTAACCGTAGCAATACGGACCTGCCCGACCATAAATACATAACAGGGTAGTATTAATAATTCCTGGGGGCAGCTACGGACTCGAAGTTCCAACGAAGTGCCTTACTCTTTGAGGGTTGAGCGCTAATTACAAAACCGATCATAAACAAGTGGCGGGGGCAGCAAGGGGTGGCTGCTGCCATTCATACACTTTCGATGGGGCGGCTGTTTCAATATTAGCATTGTCCTACCTTCCAGGAATCACACACCCAGCGGTTCATGTGAAAATGAGATCGATATTTCATGCCTTGTAATGCCACCATGCGCGACTGGATTTACCGTTTTACCGATATTTCTCGATAAATATGTGTAAGCGATTTACGCCTGTCTTGGGTTTTGATTGATTGGCCAATTTGATTGGATGGTTTGTAGGGAGTTTATTATGAATAGAGAGAGAACTTTTTTAGAATCACTAAAGCTTCAGTTTCTTCGAACATTGCCTTATTATCATCATTATTATATAATGGGATCGATTGGCTTCAAAAGAACTCTTCAGAACTGCGACCTGTTGAATTTATTGACCATCTTCATAAATCGTAAGATCTCTCTAGGAGCTTCCGCAATCACATCGCATTTTTGGGGAAATGCGCGAAATAATCGGAATTTTCTTTTGACGATAACTATAATTCTCCAAACTACGATTGAGATTCATCATTCAGTCAAGCCTACTCCCTTAGATCGAAAAGTCTCGAGTAAAAATTGAAACAGTGCAAAATCTTAGTTTTCAGGAATTTGATTTGAGATAGAAGGACCACAGAAGGGTTTATGTCCAACAGGTTCAACTTTTCATGTACTTTTCGCAAATTCATCAGCCTTCTCATTATCCTTAATGCCATAAAGTCACTCTGTTGCTTCTGGGCAGTTGCTTCATGGTATTGCGGTATTCTCAAGTGAGCACTGGCAGTTATACTCCATTCACAATTATGAAATCACAACTCTGGCCTTGGAAATTCGACACATTCCACTCTGTATCGAAGTTATGACGTTTTTCAAAATATTTTTATGTTCCAAGTCAACACTATGTGGCCCTTACTACATTCTTAGCGTATTTTTCAGAATGTATATTTCATTTCGGAGAACACAACAGCAAATTGTGAACAAATTCTACATATAAAGGAGTTTTTGGATTTATGATTGTAAAGATTTCTCGATGTGTTTGTTTCATCATGATATTGTTTGTGTTATGATGGTGAGGGTGCATACCATTTCTATTTCTAATATTTCTTTATTTCAAATAAATACCAGTTTTATTCATTCATCACAAAGAAAATAAACATAATAACTAAATTAACGAATTTGTTTACAGAGAAACTAATAATTTCAATGCAATAGTAACTGAGTTTTGGTTATAAATCGATAAGCAATACCTAATTTCAATTGCTGAAAGCTTTATAGATATACATTTCATTTTTATTTGATCTTATGAACAAGGAGTAAAATATTCTGACCGTACCTATAGTAATTTATTAGTTTAAAAAATATTCATACATTACTACCACAGTAGGTTTGTACAAATAAAATGGAATAGGTCAAACATATGCTTCACATTTATTCTTCACCTGTTCTAAAATAAGACACAAACTCCTGGAATATGGAAAAAACCGATGTATTCTGTGTTCAATATAGCCTTTTTCTTCTTTCGCCAGAGGATTAATAGGAATGAAAGCTCCAGTGACACATTTCAATTTATCGGAATCTGAATTCACCAACCGTTGAATGCAATATAGTCATATTTCTTCTTTTTTAGCTTTTTCGACGTGTTTTTTTTTCTGAAACGTGGAAACGATCAACAATAATCATTAAGAGACCGACACACGAAAATCGTGCAATTTCATTCTGCAAGTTCTTTCCTCATAATTCCTCGAAAATCCTACCTGAACCATATTTTCTGGTAGCTTCTGTTAGAAGATCGTATAAGGAAGCCTTTTTAGTCCATTTACACATTCCAAATAAATTTTGAGCACCAAAAACGATACCGAAACTAATCAAACTTCAGGGGGACCGGAATTTCGTTTGAAATCTTTCTAAACGGCCAGATACCTAAAAAAAAACTTCGTTATCAAGTGTGGAAAGGTCGATTAGTACTTACTACCGCTTTATTTATGCTTATTAATCGATTTTTGGTCCAATTCAAATTTGCCGTTCGTACTCATGCCAAAAGTCGTGAAAGGAAAAAATGACACTTGCACGAAATTCCTCATATCGACAGGAAACTTCTTCTGGACGACGAAGAACGGAAAAATAGGCGATTTCCTATCGATATTTCGCCCCAAAATCACCGATCGATTCGAACTAACAAAATGTGGAATATCTTCGATACTTTTACGCTGATGTAAACAAAGAAACTGACAACGTCGTTTTGTCATTTACGATATTTTCTGTACGTGCACAGATTTTTCATCAGGTGCACCAACTCCTGAAAACGAAACCATGACCTCCTATGTGATTAAATAAAAGTGAATGGAGTATTTATTACAGAGCTCTTAGAGCTGATTGACAGTTGCACACTTTGCGCACTCAAAAGCAGTTGCCATTACATCAGAGAAATTTGCAAAGAGGTTCTTATCTGATGTTAGCAGCTACTAAACAGAGACCAAAGATCTGACCCCTCTCAAATTTGACACAGATGGAAGTAAAGAGTCTTCCGATTTAATAAAAAATACTGGATTCATCAACAGCGTTCAATTGAGATAGCAATTTCATAGCACATTCTAGTCTGAAGTATAGATCTTCGACATTCTTAACTAAACGATTAGATTAGGCTCAGGGCGATGTGGCTCAGAGACCTCTGCGACAACGATGGCCTTATGACCTCACTGAATGATAAAACACGATTATGTGAACTGGTTTGCAGTATTCTTCTTCGAATTCCATGGAAAATCCTCAGTCTCACCATGTCGCAGCTAAACTCTCTCTGATCCAGATTTGTGGCTCCAAACTATCCAGGATCCGCCGTTACTATAAGGAGATAAAAAAGGAATTCCTTGTCGCCACCGGTAATATCTAGGTGAAAAGGTAAGCGGCGGCAGAAATGGGATTTCATTGTGGAAAGCTTCATATCCGTTCCTTCTACGCCGCCTGAGGATATCTTCGGATGAGATTCTTCAATATGACGATTTCCTTGCAAACCGCCAGCCCTTTGATATTAAGCATTCGGAGTTGAATCTCGAATATGTAAACGGAGAGAATTTCTTTAGAAGTGATTTCCGCAGAGAATGAGTGGAAGGATTGAAGGATATTTTTCATTTTTGATGTTTATAACTTAGGGCTTTATATCCGATTTTCAAATGAGGACAAAACGATTTCTCATTTGAAAAGGCAAGTTTTTCATTCAATTCTTTCATTTGGAGTCTTGCCAAGGAAAAGAGAGGCATGAAAATTTTCCGTGGATTCGGATCAGAAAAGACTCAATCTCAATATAAGTTCAGTATATGCTTTCTAACTCCCTCTCCTTACAATCGCAAAGAACGAATCATGAAATAAAAACGGCAGCGAGCAATTTAAGGATCACAAAAAGCTATATTTGCGAAAAGTGTTCCTCCCCCACGATTAAGTCATTGATATTCTGAGCAACCAGTTTGAAGAACTCTTTCAGCGTTCATTCTGATAAGAGAAGCTTTGTTGGTTGATTCAGTTTCGAAGGCATAACGGGATTCTATCAACAAAACATCTCAACTATTATTACAGTTAGGGTTGGGTGGAACAGGAATAGGAATCACCAAATTATACAGCTATGAGGATTGTTCAGGAATATTCGGGCATTATATTTACATACAATAAAAGGCCTTTAAACATGACGAGTTTGTGTGGGGAATATAAATGTGAAGGGATTCTCAATAGGAAAGAAGTTTGCCAAACGTAAAAATCATCATATTTACAGCTTCATGTTTTTTCTTCAAACACCATGTGATTTCGGTGAAAATTGTCGTTCACATATTTGTTTCAATGTCTCCTGAGTATTCTGCCTTCAAAACGTCTCCAATATCCACCGCTTAAAGTCGGATGAAGCATGATGAAGCCCAGGTGGTACACGTCAAGTCCAGCAGGGCTGGTGTTCATTATCCCCAAAATAATCAAATTCTCTCCAATAATCTAATGTCTCCGACTAACTCGATTCAGATACCCATGTCTCGGTGCAGCTCATCAATTAGCGCTAATGTGATTTGGTGACAGGGTTGGGCCTAATTTGCAATTCTAAATCGCGGCCAGAAAACCCAGCTCGTGATCTTCTAATACTCCAACTGGCCTTACGATCGGCCAATGAGCGTATGGGACCCTAATTTATCGAGGCGAATGAACGGGGGTTAGGGTCGAAGCTTCAGCTTGGCAGGAACAGCTCGTGAAATGCAGTTTCAGTTTAATTAGTCTAAATGATCGGATGGCTCCACTATCTGTTAATTCAATCTGAAGGTTCATATCTCCGACAGTTCTGATCCCTTCACGACGATCTCTATTTTTCCCTGCACTAACCTGTGATTGTGTATTGTCATCATGTCTGTGTTCATCATACAGGATGCACCTTATTTATGGGGAATGCAGCTTCTACTGTTGCTTCTAAAATGTGACAGACCTTGATTCTGATCTGTATCCAGGTCATCGTGTTCTACGAAAGTTCGTCTACTCTTATGATCGAGTCGACTTCTTGACCAGGTGCATGGTGAAGCAATTGAAGATGACCTAATTACGGTAGGTACGTGCATTTCAGCGAAGCACAGGACTATTGTAAAAACAGGAGCTTCGCCCATATCATGTTCAGCGAGTACAAGCTCTGTTACCCCCATTTTATGAACTTAAGGTTACTTAAGTTGCCAACAATTCTTTGAATAAATCTTGTGGCAGGATGAATAGACATTTAAAAAGGATGGATACATGAACCTACACAATTTCCACCACTGTATAGCACTCGAATAAAGTTATACCCTGGAAATCCTCGAGTACATTCTGACGTCTCAATTGGAAAAGCTTCCCAGGCAAAAACTCCCCCTGAAGCTCCACAAAGATAGATCCTCATTCAATTCGTCGCCACCAGCGATAGTTTCATTAATTCTCCAGATCCTTTGTCATCGCAGCACACAGCGGAAAATAGAGGAAAATGGGAAAAACTGTTGTAAATGCAGGAAAGAAGGTTTTTGCAGTTGGATTAAAGCCCGTTTCTTGGTCCATTTTACATGGGAAAATGCTGTGAATTCGAATGAGAAAATAGGTACACTAGGAGGATATTCAAAGAATGTGGAACTCTCTCGATTATACTGAAACTCTGTTCCCGAGGCTTTATTAACTGTTGCCAATCCAATTCCTGGGACAGGCCTTCAACAGCGAAACAGCACGAGATCGACACATTTTTACAGACAACGTCACGTCGAAAGCTTTCACCCAAATTCGTGATAGAAAGCTGTGACACGGACCAGCACTAGCCAACATAGAATCTAATAATTCACTGTGAATCTTGTTAGAGTACAGTTGGAGTACATCTCATCCAAACATGTGGCTCAGGGTAGAACATTAGGGGCGGAATTTATGTATGCAAATCTAGTATGTACTTCCCATTGCTGGTGCAGGGTTGGCGTAGCAGATAATTAAGTTATGGGTAATTTCAATTCACTTTCATCTAGGTCAGAGAAGTTGGGATATTTTGACATGGCGCCTTCAGGAGGGGCAAGGTTGGCAATGCCCCCCCCTGAGATTTTAATGCCCGTGTTTCAGCACAATATTGTTTTCTTATTTTCATTTTGCCCCCTGAGAAATTTCTGCGGGTTTCTGCAGGCGCCCATGGATATTGAAGGCAAATACTGGGATTATTCGAAGCTGTTATAATTCCAGCATCTTCAAAACCACAAAATAATTATTTGTTTGAAAACAAAAAACACAGAAGAAAACACATGAAAATATTTCAGATAAAGCCAAAACAAAAGTTCTAAGTCAGCACTGCTCAGGGTCACAAGCTTTTGATCATTTGTTCATATACAGGGTCGTCACAAATTTGAGGTACAAACGAAAAGGAGAGTTCCCTACAAAATTTTAAGGTTGTGACATATCACAAATTCAATAATAGTTTTTACTCGCTCTCATTTTTCTTCTGCCTTATTCCATTTCAAATTCGAGTATCAGGGTACTTTGGAGAATACAGATTTCTTCATTTCCATAAGTAACCAAATACAGCCCTGCTCCATACTTCGCTACACCCTTATATCTCCCACCAGACTCCAGCAAGTCCAGGCCCCATATCTGCTGAATACCAAATTATGATTTCTCGTATTTCTTGGTTTCAACCCCTGCGAAAACTTGACGATTTAATCTAATCCCCGTCCTCATTCGACGTACGCCCAGAGACACGTCTGGAGATGAGATTTTCCGAGGTTTTTCACATCGGGACGTATGTCGAGACTCGTGAAAAACGTAATAAAAATATGATTACTTCCAGCAACATGTTCGCTACGTATTTCCGCGATTTCTGATTGGATTGGAATGAATTTGATTGAAGGGCGAGATTGAGGGTACGGATTCCACCGCTACAGGGGTCGATCTTTTACCTACTTCACGAATGGATTTTTCAATATTGGTCGGTTCTTCCGAAAAAGAATGTTTCTGATGAAATTTTCACTCCATTTGTCACGAAATGTTTCTTTCATTATTGTGGGAAAGGATTGAGCCCTGCGAATTCAATGGACATTGGGACTCACGGTTAATGTATGGCCGGGGAGTCCAAATCTTGACTGGTGCTAGAATAATATACGACAGGGGGTAGGCAAGTACGATCTCCTCCGAGTTATCGGAAATTAATATTCTTGGGGGCCTTAATGACGAGCAGTTAGTTTATTCAATTCATAATTTGTTGGGGGGCTTGGGTTCCACTACATAGAACATAGGAGTTCAGTGCTTTGATAGCAGCTTTCTATCAGAATGGATCGCTATGTCACACTCTTCATAGTCCCTTTCCAGTTTTATGTACCTATATGTTATTCGCAATAGCCGAAATCGGCCACTGTCCGAAATTTTCATTCACAACGCGTTATGGGTCTAAATTTACCCATGATGCAAATAGATGTTTTTTTTTTCGAGCACTGAGTAAAGCGGAATACCCAGGACGCGTTGTGGGTGAATTAGATAATTCACAATGCGAATCCAATTTTAGTACGCTTTAATTCTGCGTTGTGGACAATTCATTTTACCCACGTTGAGTTCTGGGTATTGCAGTTTACCCAAAAAGCGATGGACCAGTATTTGTTGTCGAAGTCAGTCTGCTATAGAAAGGGTACTGACAGGTACGAGTATTAAGAGTAGCATGAATAGATTACTTACCACAGTGCATGGATACGTTGTAATTTCTTGAAATTGGTTCGACTGTGTTTTGGTTTTAGTACGTGTTCTCGAAAATATTTCAATATGAAAGCTGAATTCGAACGAAAGTTAAGTGAACAGGTCGTTGTTATTATAAATCGAAGGTTATTTAGAATGTATGAAACCAAAGTGACACTACAAAGTTCGAAAAATATCGTAGATTAAAACGGTTTGATTCATTAATAGTTGGGGAAAAGGATGAACTTGTTCACATAGAACGTTCAGCAAACCAATCTGGCCAAATTTTTTAATGTGCACCAAGTAAAATATATGATGTGATACACTTTACCCAAAATACGTTTCAAGTAAAACCATGAATACAAAAAACCTCATATTGAAAGTTCATATAGTATATCGTTATGTTGATAATAACAACTTAGAACTGAAAACAAATATAATTTATTTTTACAACAAGTACTTTTATGACATCTTGAATTACATTTAATATTCAATTTCACACATGCACACGCTGTGCATGTGTTTCTTTAACTAATCAGCACAGGAAAATGAATATGCAGTCCACTCCGTCGAAATCAATCCACACGCTTTAGTTTGACATCCTTTCAAATAATTTCATTTCATATTGAAACATTTTCGAAAACACGCACTGAAACCAAAACACAGTCAAACCAATTTCAAGAAATAAATCACAACTTATCCAGGCACTGTGGTAAGTAATCTATTCATGCTATTCGTATAATACTCGCTACTCGTACCTGTCAGTACACAATCTATAGCAGACTGACTTGACGACAAATTCTGGTTCATCGCTTTCTGGGTAAAGTGCAATATCCAGAACGCGACGTGGGTAAAATGAACGCAGGATGAAAGCGTGCTAAAATTGGATTCGCATTGTGGAATACCTAATTTACCCACAACGCGTTGTGGGTATTGCGTTTTACTCAATGCTCGAAAAAAACCACCTCTTCGCATCGTGGGTAGATATGGATATCCATAACGCGTTATGAGCAAAAGTTTCGGACAGTGGCCGATTTCGGCTATTGCGAATAACATATTATACGCATCTTTCGATTGCATGTAGGTATTTCTGCCTGAAAAACATTCGAATGAGAGCTTTACGATAGTGTAGCCTTGGTTATTTGCCACGTATACTCCAGCACCAGTTCCTATCGTGGTTTCAGAACCATCTTTATACTATTTGGTGGTATTTACTTCTAATTTCGGGTACTGTTTTCCTTTTTACATAGCAACGTGTTGAAGTTCTTCTCAATGCTTGTTTTTCTGAGCATCATATCACTAGGTTGGTTTCCCGAGAGGACCAGGCTATCTGACTTCCAATTCTGGCATTACCTGTACCTTCCCCAGACATTCTAAGGATAGCCTCATGGGCTACCCTATTCATCACTAGATGTAGAGGAGTGAAGTCTATGATGACCTCAAGTGCTTTTCCCAAGCGCGTTCCCCTAGCTCCAGTGATGCAAACACAGGCAAGTCTTTCTAAATACCTTGTCAAGTATTTTCCCAGGGCTTGCCTGCCCTGCCTTAGCAAACCAGACTACTGCCCCATAAGTTATTGTTGGTGTCCCAATCATGACGCTTGCGGTTAGAGAAAGTGAATGGGTTGTCTCTGGTTCTCCATTCTATTTTCGAAGGAATTTTACAGAGTCACAGAAAGAGGGTAGGCCACTGAGTTCTGGATCTTCTTCTCGGTCACAGAGGAATACCAGACATGTTGTCAACTTTGTGGTATGAAGTAATACGAATTCTGAACAATGGGTGTTTTTTTTTGGATGTTCTCTGCATAAATCTGCAGTAACTCGATTTCGAACTCCATTTCAGATGGAACAACAACTCCAGTAATACACGAGGTCGGTTGTCAAAACGGTTCACGACAAACTTCATACACGCTTTCCGATATTTTCCTTCTCGCAGCAACAAAACAACAATTCCAGACGGCGAAACAACGCCGTCAAATTCAGTTTGTATAAACTTAAGACTCCCAGAATTCTCCGAATTCAATTACGTCCTTTGGCTCCAATCCTCTCATCCCTTTTAGTTTGTATTCAACCTGTACAGAGTTGTAATAACGTTTTATTTGTCGTCCAGAATGGAATTCCTTCGAGCGTAACGTCTTTCCCGTCCTAGAATTTATCCCGATTGTCAATTACTCCCCGTTTTCCCTCTTGGAGGAGCTCGGAATCACGGCTAGGGAGGTTGAGGCAGATGGAAAAGGATAAAAAAGGGAAAGCTTGTGTGAAGGTTCTATCTGTTGGTTTCAAACTCATCTCTGTTGAAAGAATATTGTTTTTAAGATCGCTTTTCTATAGTTTAGTCTGAATTTGCAGTGGCGGAGAGCTCTGGGAATAAAAAAGGTAATTAGAGTGTTTGAACGCAGTGAATCCCCAGAATCGTGTGCCTAAAAGCATTGAAATGGCAGGAATATAAATATACTCCATTCAAGATGATTACTTTCAGTATCGTTCCAAACTTAATATATAATTGATGGTATCGGTCAAGGAACAAAAATACTATTCCTTCAGCGACGTTTCGGCTCCTTTATTGGGCCTTCTTCAGGCTGAAATAGAGAAAAAACTCATAAACACCAATCAATATACAAATAAAATTAAAATGATATAAATAAGAAGCAAGGAGAAATCTAAACAAATGAACAAAAATAAAATATAATAACAGGTCGGCAAGAACAATCAAAGATAGACCTATATGACTCGACAACAGAATGTGAACAAATAAATACAATTATGAATAAATACTCAAATTCATCATTCATAATTGTATTTATTTGTTCACATTCTGTTGTCGAGTCAAATAAATACAATTATGAATAAATACTCAAATTCATCATTCATAATTGTATTTATTTGTTCACATTCTGTTGCCGAGTCATATAGGTCTATCTTTGATTGTTCTTGCCGACCTGTTATTATATTTTTTTTTTGTTCATTTGTTTAGATTTTTCCTTGCTTCTTATTTATATCATTTTGATTTTGTTTGTATATTGTATTAGTGTTTATGAGTTTTTTCTCTATTTTAGACTGAAGAAGGCCCAATAAAGGAGCCGAAACGTCGCTGAAGGAATAGTATTCTTTATTTTTGTTCCTTGACCGATACCATCAATTATACAGGGTCTTTCACGAGGAACCTCACCCATATTTATACGGGAAACTACTGAACGTATTTTCATGAAATTCAGCACTTATAAGTATTTCACGATGCTGATGAAATCTAAAATATTTTCAAGGCATGAGCACCTTCGGTTTTTCCGGAAATGACGTCAACTTCCGTTTTTCAAATTAGAACACCATTTTTTTATTGCAGAAATAGATTCCTTAGAAAATTTCGAGTTATTTTGATGTAACATTTTTCAGTTTTGGTTGGAAAATTCTCTCTGAGCGGGAAAGTTCGAAAAAAAAATCGAAAATAGAGCTCCGCTGAAACAAGAATAACTTCGAGGTTTTTGGATGGAAAATTTTCATTTTTGGGATTTTTCAAGATGTAAGATTGATGTATCCACTTTAGAAATCGAAATCGCGATTCATTACACAGGGGGTGAGAAAATCGCTTTCAAAGTTAGGGATGACAAAATCGTGAAAAATCAATTTTTTCAAATCAGAACCCCATTTTTTTATGGCAGATATTGAATCTACGTTAAAAAATAATGTGAGTGTATGCATCACACCCTTGCCCTAAAATGGATATTTTCTGAGTTAATATCCACTTTAGGGCAAGGGTGTGATGCATACACTCACATTATTTTTTAACGTAGATTTTTAAAGTGGATACATCAATCTTACAACTTGAAAAATCCCAAAAATGAAAATTTTCCATCCAAAAACCTCGAAGTTATTCTTGTTTCAGCGGAGCTCTATTTTCGATTTTTTTTTCGAATTTTCCCGCTCAGAGAGAATTTTCCCGCTCAGAGAGAATTTTCCAACTAAAACTGAAAAATGTTACATCAAAATAACTTGAAATTTTCTAAGGAATCTATTTCTGCAATAAAAAAATGGTGTTCTAATTTGAAAAACGGAAGTTGACATCATTTCCGGAAAAACCGGAGGTGCTCATGCCTTGAAAATATTTTAGATTTCATCAGCATCGTGAAATACTTATAAGTGCTGAATTTCATGAAAATACGTTCAGTAGTTTCCCGTATAAATATGGGTGAGGTTCCTCGTGAAAGACCCTGTATACTCCATTCACTTCTATAAAGTAAATCGTTTGGCCAACATTTAGGTTTATCAAGTTTAATCACTTGAAACTGATGCAGGTTGGTACTGGTGAAATAATTCTCAGAGACGTTATCATTACTAATTTCTATTTACCCTTTTTTAACTTTGTGAATGGAGTAAGTTCTTTAAAGGTTCAACTCTGACACAGGTTTCGAAGTTTTACTACATTTTCATACTGAAGTATTTAAATGTCTTCTGTAGGCTTATTTCTTGAATTTTCGTGAAAAGTAGGGAATTCTATAGGTCCGTCTGTTCGTTTAGAAGTTTTTCTGTCGGGTTATTTTAGTACTTTCATTCTTCTTCGGATGAACTATCTCAAAGTAACGGACTATTCTGTCAATTATCTTTAAGAAAAATTCCAACATTCGATTCTTGATTTCCGTACAAGAAAATAGCCTAACTGAATCTTCCAAACATGTTTATATACGTGAAATATTGCCAGTATTAACACAGAAAAAAGTTTCTTCAATATTCGCCAGGTCTTTGGAATCATTGAATTCACATAATATTTTCTCCAATTCATTCTTTAAATTAACATTTCGATAAAAACGTAATTACTACGACTTTTATGTAGAAAGAAAAACGTTGCTTATTCAACTGACAGGCAAATGACAATAACCTTACATTTCCAAAATATACAAGGTGAAATGTGTCAGAATGTCAGGGCCAGCGGTATACATTATAAAAGTTAATGGCCCTTTTTCGAGTAGGGATCTGTCAATCGCCAGAAAGATGGGAAAAAGAAGTGACTAACAACAGACAATACTTTGAATGTATGCATGGGTGTTTTTCACAATATACCTTAAAATTTTGGGGAAACCCCTCAAGAACTCATTTATACGAATATTTACAGATCTCAATACTCAGGCTGTCCGAAAAAATGTGGGAAATCTCTCGGATTCAGATAAAACATGAAAACATCCCTGAAAATCCATTTTACTGGAACAAATTTCAAACTACTCAATATAATTTGAAGAAAATTTGAAATGATGAAAAGTAGTGAAAGACCTCTTAAAATACTGCTCCTAAATTTGAATTAAGGTGGATTTATACAGCAACTAAAATAAAATAAGAACTAAAATAAAATAAAATAAGAAATAAGAGCAGACAACATAGGTTTATAGAGATCACTAGAATAAAATAAGAAATAAGAATGAACCAATCAAATCGCAGATTTTTTGACAATGACTTTTGTGTAAGTTCAGAAAATCGCCTATTCCGCCTTTTATTCAAGGCGATAATCGCAGTACTTGTCATCAATAACAACATCGCTCCTATCATGATTTCATCCATATTGATATTAAATATATTATCAACAATGATTTAGAAAAATATTCATTGAATTTTAGGTTAGAAAACTAGAACTTGTCAAAAGTTTCAATACGGAAAAGATTGGGGAGTGGATTTGGGTCATGCGCACTATCATTCTCCAAATAAAATAAGCGAAAAAGATAAAAGTTGACCATCTCTTATTCTAATTCTTATTCCTTATTTTAGCTTATTTCCTGTATAAACGCTGTCATTGAAATGCATCAAGTGAACATTCTTATTTTATTTTATTTTAGTTCTTATTTTATTTTAGTTGCTGTATAAATCCACCTTTTGTTCTTCTAGTGTACCAGGGGCGGACTAGGTTGTACGTTTTAATGCTTTCATTTTCAACACCCTGTGTGGTAAGGAGTAGAAAAAACAAAAGTGATACGAAAGGTATTCACGGAACAAAGAAGTTTTAGTTTATGTTATCGTCATGATTAATAGAATTTTGTCTATTCGTTCAAAAAAACCCTATTTTCCGGACTTGTTACGTAAATTACTATTGTAGTAAATGTCTAGTTCTTTGATTTTTTCCACCTTGATGACTTTGAAGGCTAATTCTAGCAAAAGTAGAGTGTTAAGTACCATTTTTTATTAATGATTCTGATGTAAGCTGACTATTTAGCGCAGTTTTTGAGCATACTAAGAAACCGTGAATTCGCCTTTTTACATTTTTAATTTCGATTCGAAAATTCAGATCATAATCCAATTCACGTAACTTTTTCACTTGAGACCAACATTTCCATAATTTTCATCAAAGTTACGAATCTGGTTATTCTATACATGGTCTTTCACGAGGAACCTCACCCATATTTATACGGGAAACTACTGAACGTATTTTCATGAAATTCAGCACTTATAAGTATTTCACGATGCTGATGAAATCTAAAATATTTTTAAGGCATGAGCACCTCCGGTTTTTCCGGAAATGACGTCAACTTCCGTTTTTCAAATTAGAACACCATTTTTTTATTGCAGAAATAGATTCCTTAGAAAATTTCGAGTTATTTTGATGTAACATTTTTCAGTTTTGGTTGGAAAATTCTCTCTGAGCGGGAAAATTCGAAAAAAAAATCGAAAATAGAGCTCCGCTGGAAAAAGAATAACTTCGAGGTTTTTGGATGGAAAATTTTCATTTTTGGGATTTTCCAAGATGTAGGATTGATGTATCCACTTTGAAAATCGAAATCGCGATTCATAATACAGGGGGTGAAATAATCGCTTTCAAAGTTAGGGATGACGAAATCGTGAAAAATCAATTTTTTCAAATTAGAACCCCATTTTTTTTGGCAGATATTGAATCTACGTTAAAAAATAATGTGAGTGTATGCATCACACCCTTGCCCTAAAGTGGATATTAACTCAGAAAACTCGATTTTTTTTTCGAATTTTTCCGCTCAGAGAGAATTTTCCAACCAAAACTGAAAAATGTTACATCCAAATAACTTGAAATTTTCGAAGGAATCTATTTATGCAATAAAAAAATGGTGTTCTAATTTGAAAAACGGAAGTTGACGTCATTTCCGGAAAAACCGGAGGTGCTCATGCCTTGAAAATATTTTAGATTTCATCAGCATCGTGAAATACTTATAAGTGCTGAATTTCATGAAAATACGTTCAGTAGTTTCCCGTATAAATATGGGTGAGGTTCCTCGTGAAAGACCCTGTATATAAAAGTAAAATTCATGGAGATTAAGTTACGAAAGAATTTCACAGCTAAGTCTTGTACTTTTTTTTAATATCTTTTTAAGATGGTCAAGTCGAAAATTCTCAAAGTTCATAAAAAAACTCATAACTCGAAAACCGTGAAAAATCGCATAACATACATGGGGGTGATTCGAATAGCCCATGACACAAGGGACTTGTTCTTTTCTTCTCGACGTCAATCTCTTGGCCTCCCTGTATATTTATCAGATTAGAAATAACCATGCGGCTTGCCAGGTAAAACTTCTTCAAACTCGGTTCTGTAGATGAGCCTCAACAAGTTTATCTAATTTCCACAAGCGTCAATCACGTCATCACTGAGACACCTCGTAAAACGAATTAGAGGGAAAATCGATGCGATTAGGACGCCTCAGTATCGTAACCCCATTCAGGGAGTGTAGCAATCAGGCAGGTGAATTCCCAGCTCGTAGTCTCAATGTGATTAGCATAGCTGAGTCGATCGGAACTTTTCGGTAATACCGTTCATCCCAGATGAATCACTTTCTGGGCTGGGTTCAATTGATTGATGAGATTGAATCCGGTACCAAGTCGTTGCCTTATTGGACGGGGTTGATGGCAGGGTAACAATATGAGTCAACTGCAAGTAGACTCTGTAAGTGATGAAAAAAGAAGGGAGCATTAGTAAAGAAATACAGTACTCAAAATTTCAAAGTAAGAACAAAATTCACTTACTGGCCCAGAACCTTTCTGTGGCATAGGCAGATGCACCTATAAGAAAGAGTTCCAGGAGAAGAGGAAATCTTCTAGGAAATAATCATTCCGAAAGGTTCCTTCGAGATTTTGGAACTGAAGGGACCAAGAATTATTTGGATCCCAGTAGGAATAAGATACGCCCCCTCTCTGGCTTTCCTGCAGGACATTGCCTCCTTAGGAAGCGTAGGAAGGAAATGGGCCTGTCAGAAAATGACCTTCTGTACCATAAAACGCACCAAACAGTCACACGTTGAAGATAGAGGGGCTTTTCAACAATAACTCTTGGGTTTTGCAAACCCTAGATGCGACAATCTTGTTAATTGACGAAGCCACCGAGGTGAAAATGAGCCTCATCGCTAAAAATGATTTTTCAATGGAATTTCGGACCATTTTCATGCATTTCAAGGACCCAATCAGCAAAGACACGACGTTGTTGATGATCGGCCGGCTTGAGTTCTTGTGTGAACTGAACTTCATAAGCCTTTAAGACACGAATCTTCTTAATGCAAGATACGGTGTGATGAATGACGTTTGTGGAATGCCTAATTCCATAGAACGACGAGGAATGGACAAACCTGGGTTTTCTTCAACACTTTCGGCTACAGCCTCAATATTGTCGCCTGTTTTTGAGCGACTTGCACAGGTTTTATTCTTCACATCACTAACTCTAACTTGTCCCAACAGCTCGAATTTGTTCAACAATTTCTGTGTTGCGGTTCGACAAGGTGCTTCACAACGACCCAGAAATGTTCGAGTTTTACGAACCGTCTTTGAATTTTCATAGTGAATCTCAATGATTTCAGTGAGTTGTTGAAGTGTGTATCGTTCTATTTTCATTTATATCATTATCTCACTTTTATTCATATCATATAGGAGGTCATGGTTTCGTTTTCAGGAGTTGGTGCACCTCATGAAAAGTCTGTGCGCGTACAGTTGATGACAAAACAACGTTGCCAGTTTCTTCGTTTACATCAAAGTAAAAGTATCAAAGATATTCCACATTTTGTTAGTTCGAATCGATCGGCGATTATGGGGCGAAATATCGATGGGAAATCGCCGATTTTTCCGTTCTTCGTCGTCCAGAAGAAGTTTCCCGTCGATTTCGTGCAAGTGTCATTTTTTCCTTTCACCACTTTAGGCGTGAGTACGAACGGCGAATTTGAATTGGACCAAAAATCGATTTATATGCATAAAGCGAAAGTAAGTACTAATCGACCTTTTTATACGAAGTTTTTTTTAGGTATCTGGCCGTTTAGAAAGATTTCAAACGAAATTCCGGTCCCCCAGAAGTTTGGTTAGGTTCGGTATCGTTTTTTGTGCTCCAAATTTATTTGGAATGTGTAAATGGACAGAAAAGGCTTCCTTATACGTTCTTCTGACGAAAGCGACCGGAAAATATGGTTCAGGTAGGATTTTCGTGGAATTATGAGGAAAGAACTTGCAGAATGAAATTGCACGATTTTCGTGAGTAAACGGGTTCTGGATGGCCATCATCCGTTTTTAAATGATTATTGTTGATCGTTTCAACGTTTCAGAAGAAAAAACGTCGAAAAAGCTGAAAAAAATACTATATTGGATTCAACGGTAGGTGAATTCAGATTCCAATTAATTGAAATGTGTCACTGGAGCTTTCATTCCTATTAATCCTTTGCCGAAAGTAGAAATAGGCTATATTGAACCAGAATACATCGGTTTTTTTCCATATTCCAGGAGTTTGTGTGTTATTTTAGAACAGGTGAATGATAAATGTGAAGCATATGTTTGACCTATTCCATTTTCTTTGTCCAAACCTACTGTGGTAGTAATGTATGAATATTTTTCAAAATAATAAATTACTATACAGTCAGAATATTTTACTCCTTGTTCATAAGATCAAATAAATGAAATGTATATCTATAAAGCTTTCAGGAATTGACATTCTTGCTTATTAATTTATAACCAAAACTCAGTTACTATTGCATTGAAATTATTAGTTTCTCTGTAAACAAATTCGTAAATTTAGTTATTATGTTCATTCTCTTTGTGATGAATGAATAAAACTGTCTTTTATTTGAAATAAAGAAATATTAGAAATAGAAATGTTATGCACCCTCACAATCATATCACATACAATATCATGATGAAAACAAAGCACATCGATAAATCTTTACAATCATAAATCGAAAAACTCCTTCACATGTAGAATATTGTTCACAATTTTCCTTTGTGTTCTCCAAAATGAAATATACATTCTGAGAAATACGCTAAGAATGTAGAAAGGGCAACATTGAACATAGTGTTGACTTGGAACATGAAAATATTTTGAAAAACGTCATAACTTCGATACAGAGTGGAATGTGTCAAATTTCCAAGGCCAGAGTTGTGATTTTATAATCGTGAATGGAGTATAGTTTCTATTTGTGAAATGTCAAAAAATGACAGCTTCAACAGTGGCATCAACCGAAATAGCGGACTATTCGAAATAACACCTTTCATTGGAAAACCCTTTATCATTATCACTTCAAGTGGGAGGAAGCCTCGGTTGGAAATTGTGGAATTCAAGTCTGCATTCATCTACGATGAGGAATCAACCGAATGTGATGATGAAATTCCATGAATTTAAATGTGAACTCATCGGAATCGAACAACAAAAACATTGGGAAATAACAAGCACACCCTCAACCCTCGAGAATCGTCGGATCAAATAAAAAACAATTCTTCTGAACCACCAATGCAAATAGCTTCTGTTTCATTTGTCTTCATTGTTATTCACCCCAAATCATGCTCCGATGTTCGAGCATAAGAGTTTTACTTCATTAACCGACATCAAGTTATTCTTTCCTGTGTAAAAACCGAAAAAAGAACGAATGGAAAACCTTCCAGTTCTATTTTTCTCCTTTCTGTTCAAACTCTGCAGTTGAATGATGGTGAGATCAAGCCCCACACGAAGTCCATTTAGGCTTGTTCAAGAACCTCGAAGGCAAAAAATCCAACTGTCAGGCCTGGAGCACATTTTCGTGTCCTGTTCGTTTTCGATTCGTAAAGTCTGTTTAAATATCTGGAAAGATTTAATTCTTCTTCCTAATTCGGTCGAGTCAAGGAAGTTGGAGAGGATGCGAAATATAATTTTTAAATTCAGAATTTCAAATGCAGGACTCTCGTTTTTCCAGCCAGTGGGTTTCTTTCATCATTGAGTTTTTCCGCTGTAATTTCAATATTATCTCGCTTGGAATCTTGGATGAATTTCAAATGTGCTCGATTAAATTTTTGAGATAAGGATTCAATGTTGTGGATGAAATACTCCATTAGTGCGCTTAGTATATCAAATGAAAAGGAAAATAAGGGAAGACACACTATTATTTTTATTTATATTCTTTGACTATCGATTTCGGCCTCTAGGCCATCATCAGGTCAGCTGAAATAAAGAGAAAAAGACAATGAAACCAGCACGTGCAAACTACATATATAAAAAATCTCTTTACAGAATGATTTTCTCTAAAAAAGTGTCAAAAATGAACAAGCTGGACAAATTATTATGTCAGGTACTCACCGTCGAGAAAGAAATATGTACCTATCTATCGTATAAATTTTCATCAAATTAATTTCTTTTTTATTTTTTAGCGAAGTCGGAAAATGGGTATATCGTATATTAAATCTTATTTTAGGTTAAACATAGCTATGGTCAAATAGATGGGATGTGTTCTATCTTTGACAGTTTTCGTTCAAGTCATCTGTCGAGTTAAATGTCTGTGATGGTCGCGATCAGAGATATCGAAAGTGAATACAGAGGCTGGCGGAAAATTAAACTTATATAGTGGGAGTAGGGATCAGTTTGAACAGATTAGGTGTGGGGAATTCTTTAATTTCATTGAGGAGATGTTCATTGTTCTGGTTTTTTAAAATTTCAAGTTGTTCCAAAAGTGTAAGTCTGTAAAAATCTGTATGTTGGTGGAGTAGAGATAGGTTGTCTAGTGTGGAAGAGTGTTCATTCTCAATTAAATGGGTTCCCATGGCGGAGGTGGGTCTATTTCTGATATGTTCTCTAAATCTGACTTTAGCTGCCCTTGTAGTCATACCGATATAGAAGGCGGGGCAGTCATTGCAGGTAATTTTGTATATTCCACTCTTTTGTTCAATGTCTTTCTTGGGTTTGTTATTGATGAGTGTTCTCTCTAGCGTTCCTTGTGAACTATTGACTAGGTTCAATTCAAAGTTTTTTAACAGGGATTGTATTTTGTTGTTGAGGCCGGATATGTAAGGGATGGCTATATAGGTCTTCTTGACAGTGGTGTGTGGGTAGATTCTCTTTAAAAGTTTTTTGTTTTTGATAGAGGTTAATATGGCGTCTACATATTGTCTGGAGTAATCATTATTTAGTGCTATTTTATAGATGTTGTTAAGTTCTTTGAGATAGTTGATCTCAGATAGTGGGACATTGGTTAAACGGTTGAGAAGGAAATGAAATGCCGTCTTCTTGATCTGAGGAGAGTGATAGGAATATTTCGGAATAATTACATCAGTTTGAGTGGGTTTCCTGAATATGTCGTATTCTAGTGAATTGTCAGGCTTTAGTGTTATATTTAGATCTAAGAAATTGATGCTATTTCCGCTTGAAATCTCTAGAGTGAATTCAATTTTGGAGAGCGAATTGATATAAGACAAGAAGGAGTTGAGTTCTTGTGTGGTTCCACACCATATACAAAACACGTCATCGACATATCGTCGCCAAAGAGTTATCTTTTTGGAAAAGGAATGTTTATTGATAAGCGATTCTAAATGGTCTATAAAGATGTTCGCCAGAAGACCACTTAGAGGGGAACCCATAGGCAATCCATCTGTCATAGTGTAGACATTTTCATTGAATGAGAAAAAATTTTGTTTCGTTATAAGTTCTATTATACTCATAAGTGAGTGTACGTCTTCAGGATCTGTGTTGAAATCATCAACCATGTTACAGTTGTTTAGAAACTCTCTGAGGAGACTCAGGGACTTTTCAATCGGAATATTTGTGTAAAGGTTGACGATATCGAATGACACTAAAATATATTTCTGGCCCGAATTTAGATTGATGGAATTGATAATTTTAATTAAATCGGTTGAGTTTTTAATCGACATGGGTGATTTATAACCGATATGTCTTGTTAAGATTTGATTGATGATCTTCGACGTCTTGTGAGCAGGTGAATTGAACGCTGATGTTATGGGTCTGATGCTTTTGTCCGGCTTATGTAGTTTAATCAGACTGTAAAGGTTAGGGATTTCTGGGTTTTTTTCTTTCAGGTTGTGGATATTTAAATGAGGTATGAACTTCTGGAGGGTTGGCAATGTGATTCTGAGTATCTTATTAAGTTGTGTTGTGTACTTTGTTAGGGGATTAGTGTTTATTATCTGGATGTTATTATTATTGAAAAAGTTGAGGGTTTTTTCATTATATAGTGTTGTCGGAATGACAACTAGGCCTGCATTTTTGTCTGCTTTTGTGACTGTCAGATTATTCAAATTTACCTTTGATCTGATTGATTTTAAGGTCTCGATAAATTGTCTATTAGTTAAACCCGGTATACGACTGTCAAGCTTGTTCACCTTCGTTACATTGTTCTTTAGTAAGTTTCCAAGATCTTCACGCATTGAGTTGTAGCCAGGATGTCTTCTTAGCTGTAGTTCCAAGTCGATAGCTAGAGTGTGTACATCTATCCTTCGAGGTGTGGGGGCAAACTTGTGTCCAAGATTGAGCAAGGCTGTCTCTCTAGTATTGAACTCTACATCGGAAAGGTTGGTGAATCGTTTGTGGAAGGTATGTGTGGAGTTGTCATCTATCGGTCTGTTCGTGTTTCCAACGGTGGTAGCTATCTGTCGTGAGACAATAGTTTTCTGTCGGTTGTAGCTCGCGATCAGGTTGTTGAGCTTTCTTGTTCTTCTGTTGTCTGCTTCGATGTTTTCAAAAAATATATTTTCCTCAAGCTTTTCGATCAATGTCTCATACTCTATTGAATGTAGAAACTTTAAGAGATGGTGATGTAGAAACTTGAGTTTCATATCTATAAATCCAGATACACCCAACTGTCTCCTGATTTCCTTCTTCAGCAGTGTATGTTTCAATTTGTGTTTGTAACTCTGACTGAAATTGTTTGAAAACTTCATATCCAAGAACTTGGGGATTACGTTGTGTTGTTTGCATGCTAGCAGAAAGCTAATGTGCTGTTTGTTTCTATGTCGATTAGTGAGTACATATTTCAACTGTTGGAGGGTATTGGATAACTCCATGCTTTCAATTTTGTGGATGAAATACTCCATTAGTGCGCTTAGTATATCAAATGAAAAGGAAAATAAGGGAAGACACACTATTATTTTTATTTATATTCTTTGACTATCGATTTCGGCCTCTAGGCCATCATCAGGTCAGCTGAAATAAAGAGAAAAAGACAATGAAACCAGCACGTGCAAACTACATATATAAAAAATCTCTTTACAGAATGATTTTCTCTAAAAAAGTGTCAAAAATGAACAAAAGAGTGGAATATACAAAATTACCTGCAATGACTGCCCCGCCTTCTATATCGGTATGACTACAAGGGCAGCTAAAGTCAGATTTAGAGAACATATCAGAAATAGACCCACCTCCGCCATGGGAACCCATTTAATTGAGAATGAACACTCTTCCACACTAGACAACCTATCTCTACTCCACCAACATACAGATTTTTACAGACTTACACTTTTGGAACAACTTGAAATTTTAAAAAACCAGAACAATGAACATCTCCTCAATGAAATTAAAGAATTCCCCACACCTAATCTGTTCAAACTGATCCCTACTCCCACTATATAAGTTTAATTTTCCGCCAGCCTCTGTATTCACTTTCGATATCTCTGATCGCGACCATCACAGACATTTAACTCGACAGATGACTTGAACGAAAACTGTCAAAGATAGAACACATCCCATCTATTTGACCATAGCTATGTTTAACCTAAAATAAGATTTAATATACGATATACCCATTTTCCGACTTCGCTAAAAAATAAAAAAGAAATTAATTTGATGAAAATTTATACGATAGATAGGTACATATTTCTTTCTCGACGGTGAGTACCTGACATAATAATTTGTCCAGCTTGTTCATTTTTGACACTTTTTTAGAGAAAATCATTCTGTAAAGAGATTTTTTATATATGTAGTTTGCACGTGCTGGTTTCATTGTCTTTTTCTCTTTATTTCAGCTGACCTGATGATGGCCTAGAGGCCGAAATCGATAGTCAAAGAATATAAATAAAAATAATAGTGTGTCTTCCCTTATTTTCCTTTTCATTTGATATACTAAGCGCACTAATGGAGTATTTCATCCACAAAATTGAAAGCATGGAGTTATCCAATACCCTCCAACAGTTGAAATATGTACTCACTAATCGACATAGAAACAAACAGCACATTAGCTTTCTGCTAGCATGCAAACAACACAACGTAATCCCCAAGTTCTTGGATATGAAGTTTTCAAACAATTTCAGTCAGAGTTACAAACACAAATTGAAACATACACTGCTGAAGAAGGAAATCAGGAGACAGTTGGGTGTATCTGGATTTATAGATATGAAACTCAAGTTTCTACATCACCATCTCTTAAAGTTTCTACATTCAATAGAGTATGAGACATTGATCGAAAAGCTTGAGGAAAATATATTTTTTGAAAACATCGAAGCAGACAACAGAAGAACAAGAAAGCTCAACAACCTGATCGCGAGCTACAACCGACAGAAAACTATTGTCTCACGACAGATAGCTACCACCGTTGGAAACACGAACAGACCGATAGATGACAACTCCACACATACCTTCCACAAACGATTCACCAACCTTTCCGATGTAGAGTTCAATACTAGAGAGACAGCCTTGCTCAATCTTGGACACAAGTTTGCCCCCACACCTCGAAGGATAGATGTACACACTCTAGCTATCGACTTGGAACTACAGCTAAGAAGACATCCTGGCTACAACTCAATGCGTGAAGATCTTGGAAACTTACTAAAGAACAATGTAACGAAGGTGAACAAGCTTGACAGTCGTATACCGGGTTTAACTAATAGACAATTTATCGAGACCTTAAAATCAATCAGATCAAAGGTAAATTTGAATAATCTGACAGTCACAAAAGCAGACAAAAATGCAGGCCTAGTTGTCATTCCGACAACACTATATAATGAAAAAACCCTCAACTTTTTCAATAATAATAACATCCAGATAATAAACACTAATCCCCTAACAAAGTACACAACACAACTTAATAAGATACTCAGAATCACATTGCCAACCCTCCAGAAGTTCATACCTCATTTAAATATCCACAACCTGAAAGAAAAAAAACCCAGAAATCCCTAACCTTTACAGTCTGATTAAACTACATAAGCCGGACAAAAGCATCAGACCCATAACATCAGCGTTCAATTCACCTGCTCACAAGACGTCGAAGATCATCAATCAAATCTTAACAAGACATATCGGTTATAAATCACCCATGTCGATTAAAAACTCAACCGATTTAATTAAAATTATCAATTCCATCAATCTAAATTCGGGCCAGAAATATATTTTAGTGTCATTCGATATCGTCAACCTTTACACAAATATTCCGATTGAAAAGTCCCTGAGTCTCCTCAGAGAGTTTCTAAACAACTGTAACATGGTTGATGATTTCAACACAGATCCTGAAGACGTACACTCACTTATGAGTATAATAGAACTTATAACGAAACAAAATTTTTTCTCATTCAATGAAAATGTCTACACTATGACAGATGGATTGCCTATGGGTTCCCCTCTAAGTGGTCTTCTGGCGAACATCTTTATAGACCATTTAGAATCGCTTATCAATAAACATTCCTTTTCCAAAAAGATAACTCTTTGGCGACGATATGTCGATGACGTGTTTTGTATATGGTGTGGAACCACACAAGAACTCAACTCCTTCTTGTCTTATATCAATTCGCTCTCCAAAATTGAATTCACTCTAGAGATTTCAAGCGGAAATAGCATCAATTTCTTAGATCTAAATATAACACTAAAGCCTGACAATTCACTAGAATACGACATATTCAGGAAACCCACTCAAACTGATGTAATTATTCCGAAATATTCCTATCACTCTCCTCAGATCAAGAAGACGGCATTTCATTTCCTTCTCAACCGTTTAACCAATGTCCCACTATCTGAGATCAACTATCTCAAAGAACTTAACAACATCTATAAAATAGCACTAAATAATGATTACTCCAGACAATATGTAGACGCCATATTAACCTCTATCAAAAACAAAAAACTTTTAAAGAGAATCTACCCACACACCACTGTCAAGAAGACCTATATAGCCATCCCTTACATATCCGGCCTCAACAACAAAATACAATCCCTGTTAAAAAACTTTGAATTGAACCTAGTCAATAGTTCACAAGGAACGCTAGAGAGAACACTCATCAATAACAAACCCAAGAAAGACATTGAACAAAAGAGTGGAATATACAAAATTACCTGCAATGACTGCCCCGCCTTCTATATCGGTATGACTACAAGGGCAGCTAAAGTCAGATTTAGAGAACATATCAGAAATAGACCCACCTCCGCCATGGGAACCCATTTAATTGAGAATGAACACTCTTCCACACTAGACAACCTATCTCTACTCCACCAACATACAGATTTTTACAGACTTACACTTTTGGAACAACTTGAAATTTTAAAAAACCAGAACAATGAACATCTCCTCAATGAAATTAAAGAATTCCCCACACCTAATCTGTTCAAACTGATCCCTACTCCCACTATATAAGTTTAATTTTCCGCCAGCCTCTGTATTCACTTTCGATATCTCTGATCGCGACCATCACAGACATTTAACTCGACAGATGACTTGAACGAAAACTGTCAAAGATAGAACACATCCCATCTATTTGACCATAGCTATGTTTAACCTAAAATAAGATTTAATATACGATATACCCATTTTCCGACTTCGCTAAAAAATAAAAAAGAAATTAATTTGATGAAAATTTATACGATAGATAGGTACATATTTCTTTCTCGACGGTGAGTACCTGACATAATAATTTGTCCAGCTTGTTCATTTTTGACACTTTTTTAGAGAAAATCATTCTGTAAAGAGATTTTTTATATATGTAGTTTGCACGTGCTGGTTTCATTGTCTTTTTCTCTTTATTTCAGCTGACCTGATGATGGCCTAGAGGCCGAAATCGATAGTCAAAGAATATAAATAAAAATAATAGTGTGTCTTCCCTTATTTTCCTTTTCATTTGAAGGATTCAATGATTAAGCTGAGATTAATGAGCTATAAAGGCTCTAATTCAAGGTTCTTTCAGGAAGAGTAGTTCGTTTCAGATATTTTCAGGATCTCCAAATACATATTTTCAATTTTTGTCTGCTAAAATTGTCAGCATTACAATTTTCAATAAACATTTCAATTCAGTTTTTAGGGCTCTTTTCAAATATGCTAGCCAATTTCGGAAATTTCAATACACAGGCTGTTGTTTCAATGACACAACTTTCCCAACCATTTTTCTGGATCAGAACTAGATTTATTTTCTATTTTTAAAGTAGGTGTATATACCTACTCTATTTATGTTTACTGAATTTTTGGAAAACGAATATGTGATGTCCCCAAGGACATAGTAGTAAAATTGATAATGAATTATTAATATTAATTCGGTGATTTTTAACAGGTTTCAAGGTCGAGAAATAATTCACAAAACCATCTTTTCGGAAAAAGGGTCAACTAGTTTCGATTTTATTTTAAAATCTTCATCAGGGCTCTGAAATGAAACAACATACACTACAATAATCTGAGATGTTTGACATTACAATTAAAAGATTGAAATCACATTTTTTACACTAATCTTCAACATACACAAACAAGCAACTATACAGGGTCTTTCACGAGGAACCTCACCCATATTTATACGGGAAACTACTGAACGTATTTTCATGAAATTCAGCACTTATAAGTATTTCACGATGCTGATGAAATCTAAAATATTTTCAAGGCATGAGCACCTCCGGTTTTTCCGGAAATGACGTCAACTTCCGTTTTTCAAATTAAAACACCATTTTTTTATTGCAGAAATAGATTCCTTAGAAAATTTCAAGTTATTTTGATGTAACATTTTTCAGTTTCGGTTGGAAAGTTCTCTCTGAGCGGGAAAATTCGAAAAAAAAAAACGAAAATAGAGCTCCGCTGAAACAAGAATAACTTCGAGGTTTTTGGATGGAAAATTTTCATTTTTGGGATTTTTCAAGATGTAAGATTGATGTATCCTAAAATGGATATTTTCTGAGTTAATATCCACTTTGTTCTAATTTGAAAAACGGAAGTTGACGTCATTTCCGGAAAAACCGGAGGTGCTCATGCCTTGAAAATATTTTAGATTTCATCAGCATCGTGAAATACTCACAAGTGCTGAATTTAATGAAAATACGTTCAGTAGTTTCCCGTATAAATATGGGTGAGGTTCCTCGTGAAAGACCCTGTATTCCGAACCTATTTCCTCATTTATATAGTTGCTTGTTCGTGTATGTTGAAGATTAGTGTAAAAAATGTGATTTCAATATTTTAATTGTAATGTCAAACATCTCAGATTATTGTAGTGTATGTTGTTTCATTTCAGAGCCCTGATGAAGATTTTAAAATAAAATCGAAACTAGTTGGCCTTTTTTCCAAAAAGATGTTTATTTCTCGACCTAGAAACCTGTTGAAAATCACCGAAGTAAAATTGATGAAACACAAAGAAAACAGTCAGGTTTATATTTGGTTTTTGTCTCAGCATCCATTAGAGGTTCAAATCTTTTTTCCTGATGAAACACCCTGTCTGAATATTTTCAGTTGATTCTTCACATATTGCACACGTTCTACATAAATCTTTTTTTTTTCATAAAATACTGAGTATTCCCATAATGAGGTTTGATTGTGTATTTTCAAGATTCACCTCAAATTTTCATCGAAATTTGGTACTGTTGAACATTTTCTTCGTCATTGAAGTCTCCTTTAGGTGATTTTCTACCACAAATATCGAAATTCAACTTCATTTCGATATCGAAAACTATTTCCTTTATTAATATTCTTTTTCTTCGAAATACTGGGCGTATTTTGAGAATATTCTCCATAACTGTCGCATCCGCCATTTAGTGTCGTCGTGAAAACTCTTTGAATATTTATGATTGAGATTGACGTTTCCATGAACAATTAGATATTGGAGGTACAAACAAAGAGGAGAGATGCGTTATTTGAGAAAAAGCTCATAAACATTATGGTTCGTTTTAGGATACAGGGTGTTAAAGTTAGGATTTTTTTTAAGTTCTCATGATATCACAAGATATTTAACAGATATTATAAAGTAGAGTATATTTGTGATTTGAGGGCCAAAGATCATTCCTTAGGTAGACTTTCAGGAGTGTATGAATGATTGGATCAATGTGATAATATTTTGGAGGAGATGAAATGAATTTCGAAGAAAATTATCACAATTTTGATTCATTCTCAGTTTCCCGGCTTTTTCATCATAATCTATCAATAACTCTTTCTCATGAAAGATATTGAAGAATATAACACCCAAAAATGGACCTTTGGGATCCTAATTGGTAGCACAGTAACTCTACCTTTA
This sequence comes from Adalia bipunctata, assembly GCA_910592335.1. Lineage (NCBI taxonomy): Eukaryota > Metazoa > Arthropoda > Insecta > Coleoptera > Coccinellidae > Adalia > Adalia bipunctata. The sequence continues at coordinate 23,093,255 of OU342950.1, forward strand.
CACTGATGAAATATGAGAATGAACCCAAAACACGAACTCCCTCTAATCATTTCCTTTACCATTTTGTTTACCGCGACCCTAAATTTGATTTATTTTAAATTATGCAACGTTCTAGTCTTAATATAGACAAAGGTTTAATCCACATCCCGTGCCGAGAGCTCGTTTCACGTTAACTGGTCAATTATGAATTCGATCCCTCAGGATTTTCAACTTAGATGAACTAGTGTAACGTTGTTGTGAACAATTTGGAAGATGAGAAGCCTTGTTTTATGTATGAGGCCAAAGCATGAACAAATAGGTTCAATATAACTCATTATATAATTTTCATTCAGTTGTTAAGAAATAGGTTCGTTGAAGGGTGTCCCGGTTGAAACACGACAACATCCATAACTAAAAGTTTCAGAGTAGATTTATTCAAAACCAAGAGTAATTTCTTGTTTGGGGAACGTAGGTATTCTATGAACATATTCCCTATCCGATTTCATCCTGCTAGCTTTCAAAGCTGCCTCCTTAAGTTCTTCAACTAATCTCAAGAGATGAAGGGTATCGCTAAAGCCCAGCTGGGTGATACGTCAGTGATTTTATTTGAATGAAATTTCTCAACTCAACACCTTCTGGTTTCAATTTTCAGTGCAACAAACCCAAATGAACTAGTATACAAATGGAAAGTCACTCACCTCATATCGGTCAGATATTCAAATTATTTTGGGGTAACTCACCTGAAATCGAGAATTAATTAATTAATTCAGAATATTGCTTGATGAAATGCACGATCTGATTCCAAGTTGAAACGCAAAAATTCGATTCGAATATTTTGCTCCACAAAATTTGATTCAAGAAAAATTCATCAAACTGAACATTATTTTTCAGATTTTTTAGGTACAGAGTTTGAACTTACTATAAATAATAAAAATTAAATTTTTTCTGATACTGGAAATCTTATGCAGAAATCATCAGAAAAATGATTAAAGTAACTGAGTAAACATTGCGATTTCTTATATCAAAAAATTTTTAAAGAGGAATTGAATCTTTTGAAACAGTCTCAAAATTTTTGAACTTATGTGTAGCAGTATATTCAACCAAACACAAAATGTTTTCTCCGAAAGTCATAATTATATCAGTCTGAAACACTGAAAGGTACAATACAACGAATTATGACGTATTCCCATTCTTCCTGTAGAAATATTCGTATGAAATGTTGGACGAAAATGTATGTTGAACCATCTGATCGCAATTAATATGGGATGATTCAAAAATCAATGGCTCTTCATAAATATGGAGGTCGTGATATTCTTTCAACATTCAAATCCAAGTTATGAGAGAACCAATGCTGAGCTGCCATTTCGATCGACCCGTTAATGCAATCATGAATATTTCATCGGGGATTTTATATCAAAGAGTAAACATAACTTTCGTGTATTCACAAAGAAATGAAAATCAAATATTCTGCTGGGTTAAGTATAACCTGAAGCTTCATTATGAATCTTCCTTCTTATGCACATAATGAACAATTTTCATCAGATTCAACGCAAATCCCATCGTTCTTGTCTAATCTTCCTCGTATTCAGCAAACACCAAGTCTGAAATGGAGGACTTAATGACCCAAATTAATTAACAGTATGTCTTTACGACTACCTCTGATCCTCACTTCTCTACATATTACGTCTTTAATGCAAATTCGGGCTACATTCTGCTTCGTTGCATCGAAGAATATCAACTTATACGAGGAGCCAGATGGCTAGATCTCAAGTAGAATGTTTCAATCTATACTCCATTCACTTTTATAAAGTATCGCGGTTGGCCATGATTTAGGTTTATCAAGTTTTTTCCCCTAGAACAGACGCAGGTTGGCACTTTTGAAAATTAAGCGACATTGCCAGGTCTACTTTCTATTTACTCTTTTTCAACTTTGTAAATGGAGTTAGTTCTTCGAAGATTTAACTGTGGCGCAGGTTTCGTAGAAGAACTACTACATTTTCATGCTGGAGTATTTCAGGTTGTGCAAAAATGTATTTAAATGTCTTCTGAATTAACATAATATTTTCTCAAATTCATTAATTTCCCAAAGTAAATGAACATTTTGATAAATACGTAATTACTACGATTTTTTAGCAGAAACGGCAACGTTGCTCGTTCAACTGACAGAAGAATGACCATAACCCAACATTTTCAAAACATACACGGTGAAATGTTTCAAAATCTCATGGCAAACCGCGATACTTTATAAAAGTGAATGGAGTATAATTCATTTCGTCAAATACGATGAGCAGTAGTCGAGTTCGAGTAAAATCTCATGATAACCCAGGCAAAAGAGCTAGAGCATATTTTCCCAACACTTGGTCGGTTCTGCAAAGCAAAAACCCCTCGGACTTTCAGTTGCATAAAATTACATGCAGCAAATAAACTGCTCCACATGAGATATATATATATACAGGGTGAGTCTTTGACTTGTACATATATTTTAACTGTAGATTCCTCTCATCAAACGAAACACTTTTTTCCCATACCATTTTTCAAAATTCGGTTTGGTTTGGGAGATACAGGGTGTCGAAAATCCACGAAAAAAACACTTTGCTGTTCATATCTTCGGAACCGTTATTTCAAATGAACTGAATTTTGGTTGATTCTTTACTCTATTCATGGTGCATATTCCTCAATCGAAACTTATTCAATATCTCTCCTAGTATAAAAGTTACAGGGTGGTCGACTCATAAATTCATGCAAAAACACTATCAAATCACTTGAAAAGGATAAACGGTTCATATTTTCGAAAGAATCAACCATTTTAGAGAATAAAAGTATTCTTATATTTTTTCAATAAAACGCGTCGTTTTCGAGTTATTCCTAAATGTATACGAAGAAATTTGAGGAAAAAACCATGAATTTCATAAAAAATCTGAATGCTTCCCTGAATTAAATATCATCGAATATTGTTTCTTCTCTGGTCTCTTAACAAATTAACAATGTTGTCAATGTTTATCAACTGAATTCCGAGCAGCATGAAATTACACAGTTTATAAGCAAGTTTCTATTAAAAATTTATTGATACCAGTCCTTCAGGAAAATATCTATCTTCTTAACAATATCCTCTTGGAATTTTTAATCGACCCTACACGGTTTTCACATCACATATCACAAGCATCACCTCACACCTGTTTGCTTTATTCTCTGCGAGTAAATAAATAAATGAATTGAATCCATGTAGAAAGGTTATCGCGTTTAAGCGTCGTTCATTTTATCACAGACTGGCTGGCCTGTGATAGTGTGATGAGACACAGAACAACGGCTTGTCTTGCGTGGCGGCTACATCGCAGCCGGCAGCGCACCACGACTGAAATTCAGATCGGCGAGAATCAGAACTACTCGTTTGGCATTTCCAAAGAGCAATGCGTAGAAGCCTTTAGCGAAAAGTAAACAAAACTAGTTAACGATAGGGGACGTTCTGCTTTCTTGAGTTCGCCTATACCATTTTTTACTGAGAAAATCAACACAATCTGGCATCGTCTTCTCTAGAATTCTGTGATCACTATCATAGAGGAGATGGATTAGGTTAGGTCATTGACCTCGAATCAGATGACTGATTAATGGAGTTAGGATAGGTTAGTGAGAAACTTATTTTTATAAGATAGTTTTAGGGTATCGAGGCAAATATGAACAAATTATTAATGTTTACGAACTAATCTTCAGGATAATCGAAGAAGGAAATTATTTTGGTGTGAGAAATATGGCATTTCAATTGCAGAAATGATGGAACAAAACTTAGCGTTTTTGTTAGGAAATATCGTGTTTGTAACATTCTTATTCGAATAAGGTTAGTGCTTGAGTATTTTCTAAATGTATCACCCAGAATATCTAATAATCACATCAATTTCAATTGAAAAATATGAACTTTGAGGTGTTTGTAGAGAATAATATCAGGGACGCATTTAGCACAATTTTTTTTTTCAAATGGCTATATCTCTTTAACCGAGCCGAATTCGGAAAAATGGAAAATGAAAAAAAGGTTTCTTTAGGCCTCAAGAATCTACAGTTAAAATATATGTACAAGTCAAAGACTCACCCTGTATATATATATTATTAGGGATATTGACTTAAATTGCAAAAAAATATAGTTATATTAAATTAAAGATTTTTGTGATTTCAAGTTGCAAATTAATTTCAGCCTGTAGGTCTGCAGCGTATACAGGGTGGTTAGGAAAAATCGAGTAAAATAACAAAATTTTATTCCCAGAGAATTCAAGAATTTTAAGACTATCAATACAATGTATGGCCTCCACGGGCATCAATAACAGCTTGATATCTTCTTTGCATTCTACATACGAGGTTGTTGAACATTTCTTGAGGAATTTGGTTCCATAAACGGGGCAGAAGCTCTCTCGGATCATTTAAGGATTCTGGGGAAGGTTGATGATTATCTAATCTTCTTTGGAGTATATCCCATGCATGTTGTATGCAATTCAAATCTGGTGAGTGCGGAGGTATTGGTAAATGTGGAATACCAAGCTCCTTGCGTGCATTATCAACTATGGCTGCACGTTGCGGTCTAGCGTTATCGTCTAGAAATTGAAAAGTTTCACCAATAGCAGCGTGAAAATTTGGCACAACATTGTCAATGACATGCACCCTATAGTGTAAGGCGGTCATATTTCCAAGACAAATGTGTCGATCTGTGCGCCCGTTGAAACATATCCCGGCCCATACCATAACACTACCCCCTCGAAACGGATGGACTTCTTGGACATAGCGACGGTTACGGGGTATGCGTGGGATTGTCCATACCCTTATTCTTCGAAAATCTGAAAATCGTCCATATTCGGATTCTTCAGTGAAAAGGACACTGCGCCATTGATCGTTCCAATTGATATGTTCCCTTGCCCATTTCAGTCTTTGACGCTTATGGTCACGTGTTAATGGAACTCCTCTTAATGGACGTCTAAAACCTAGATTCACCTCTCTCAAACGTCGTCTGATGGTTTCGATGGAAACTTGGACCCCATCTGCATTTTGAAGAGTATTCCGTAGCATCCTACACGTAGATGTAGGGCTTCTTCTCGCCGAAACGGTGATGAAACGATCCAGAGCAGGTGTTGTTTTTCGTCGCCCACACGGCCTTGGTCTTTCCAACACGGAACCTGTCTCCCTGCACCTATTCCAAAGTCGAGATATCACACTTTCCGCTACAACAACCTGAGTTAGGTCACCCTGTAGCATTCCGATAGCCCTATTAGGCTCAGCGTTTGTTAATTTACGTTTTGGCATCTTCAGAAAACTCGTTTCAAATCGGAGCCGTTGATAAACTGACTTAATTTCAAAATGAGAACATTCATGAAGCATTATGCGAAGAACCAAACTTCAGAAAAAAGGCGAGCAGATTGATTTTACAGCGATTTTCTCGGAGATTACCTACTTTTAAAAACGATTGAATACGATATCCCTAACTCTTGTGGAGCAGTACCTATATAAAGCATATTGGCAACCATCAATTGGTAGAATATTAGAGCTTTCAGGTTCAGGACATGAGCATACTGAACGGATAATAATCAGGTGCCTGAAAAGAGAGAGGGAGAGATTTATTGGTGTTTCACAAGAGAGAATAGAGGGAGCAAGCTTCAGTATATCAGTTCATTCAGTTCTCAGAGCATAGATAGCCTGCAACTCTATCTTACAGCTTTTAACTCGATGTCATCTTCACGTTAAAATAACTACGCTATGATTTTGTAGATACACCCCACTGGCTGAGCCGATTAAGACACGGCTCTCAAATCTTCAGGATCGTCTATACAGAGTGTAATAGCCAAATGGAATAAATTCGATAACGAATGAATGAAGGCGTGTTGGGAAAAACGCTCGGACACGTCGATTGGTAATTTTAAATGCGCATATTTTTCAAGAAAAAAAAATTATATAGGGTGCTCCATGCGATCGTGGCCAATACCAACTTTCTTATTCCGAATGCAACCCCCTGTATATTATTTATTTTTTGCATTCTTCAGAAAATTCTAGACATAATTCATGTACAATGTACTATACCTAACATCAATTTTTTGGAAATATTAAGTGTTTTCAGTTTTTTTACAATTCTACATCAGACTTCTTTTTGTAGGGATATGTCAAAAGTATTGTATGCGAAACGAAACCCTTGAACTTAAAAACCGAATCACGCTTGCGATTAGATCAGTCACGCCTGAAATGTTGAGTAACGTTAGAAGACACCAGATTAGCATGTTGCCAAGACGTTTGCGGCGAGCATTTTGAACATTTCCTACATTGACATTAATGTTTTTTTTCAATGACTAAGAAATAATCAGTATTACTTATAAGGTTTAAAGTGTAATGTACCGAATTTGTGAAATAAAATAATTTTTATTTAAAAGGTTGATTTTTGCAATAAATCTGAAAACACTTAATACTTCCGAAATAATTAAAGATAGGCGTAGGGCATTGTGCATGAGTTGTGTCTAGAATTCTCTGAAGAATCCAAAAAATAAATAATTTACAGGGGGTTGCATTTGAAATAAGAAAGTTGGTATTGGCCACGGTCACATGCAACACCCTATATTATATCATTTTCTTGAAAAATATGCGCATTTGAAATTACAAATTGACGTGTTCGAGCGTTTTTCCCAACACGCCCTCATTTATTCGTTATCGAATTTATTCCATATGGCTGTTACACTCTGTATATCGGGCGTCACCCTGAAATCTGAGGGCAGTTATATATGTACCATCAATTCAAATGAATCCAGACTTTTCGGTGCAAGCACTGAACAAACATGTTCATCTGTCACACTTTGTTATAGAGCTTGTAGAAACCCCTATAAGATCTATGCTGGTGGTGAACAATCAGGAAATAAAGATGGTACATTTTCATGGGTGGATTTTTCTCTCATAAAATTAAGTGGGACCTCTACAGGCTCAGTTTTTAAACGAAGCACCTTCTATAATTCCAGTCTATCGAGATTCGCAGAGTTTTCCATCATCCAGGAATCCAATTTATCGCGAGCAATTCATCATAAGAAACAATACGGCGACCTCAAGAGTTTTCCATCAAGCCCCGTCAACACTTCCCAGCATCATCAGCAGTAATAATCCCCGACGACAAAGTGAATAACATCAACGCACGGAATGATCAAAAGAAGGTGCATTGATGCGTGGCAGCGCCTCCTAAGATCTACGAGCAGGAATCTCGACTAACCCATATTAAATCTCGGTACATAACAATCCCGAACTGGAACTGGGAAGGTAAGGTGAGTAGCTCAAAACTTTATCCCCGTCCTCCTCATTTTCCGCCCTCAAGGTGTCAGGAAGGAGACGGGGCTTGTTTGAGCAGTGCCGTATTCAGGTGCGAGGGACCTGTTGAGGTGGCGGTTTATATTTCTCCTGGATTTTGGAGTTTCGGGAGATGTACGTGTCTTGTGACATTGTTGGGGTGTTTGGACATGTTTTGTTTTGTTATGAGACATGAGGAAGGAGAAGATTTATGGATGGAATATTCATGAGGCTGCGGTTATCATTGTTTTTAAGCATCTATAAGATTTACGAAGAAATTTCGTTGCAAAAACAATAATTTCTCTATTGTAATGAGTTCATTACAGTACTAAAAACAGTGCTGTAATTAAGTCATTACAGCATTGTTTTCAGTAACATTTTTCGTTTTGTGGTTGTCAGCAACTGCCAAGATACAATACAAAAGTCACAAGGACGTATCATCGTTGAATTTCAACAGTATTTCACGAAATTTGACTGAAATAGAGAAAATATCGTCTAATAATCGTTGCAGAATGCAATTCCAACAACTCGCATTCGTATTGGAATAGGAGCCCATTCTGCAACTAGTTTTAGAATATACTATTTTGGGACTCAGGCATAGTTTTCTCTTCAAACAAAACACCTCCAAACGAAAATACTTGCAATCGAAAGATGTTTAGATATATCTATACCTTTTCAACTTCAAATTGGGATCTATCAGAATCAAATTGGGAATTAACATATTCAAATTGGGAATAATTAGAATCAGATTGGGAATAAACACATTCAAATTGGGAATAATCAATTTCAAATTGAAACGGCATTCGTGGCTATGTAAATCATGATCAGGCATGATCAGAAGATCTTTATATTGATGAAACATGAAGAAAAAACTATTAATATATTATTATACTTATCAAACATTCAAAAAGTGTAAGGAGTACCTAAAAAAGTTCATATTTGTGCTAAAACTCTCATTTCCAAAAAATTCAAAACATCACATTTGAACGATGAACCACATATCTTGTACAGGTACTAACTGTTATAGTTGATAAATTTCTTCTTATAAAATATTCCATTCTTCGAAGACGAAATTCTGTCTGTGTTATGTTTCCATTGCATGCCGCAATTACCTGCTTTTTCATTGAATCTGCAGCTTTCTTCTTTGTATAAGGAATAATTATGAAAAAGAAATTGTAAACTTATCGTTCGTTACTTAAGGACTGAACGAGAATAAATTCGCTATCACAAAAACGCCTATATCTCTTGAACCAATTGAGAAAAAACAAAATTTGATCATAGTTAGCTTTGTTATGAACGTCAGAAACATGTGGAACATTTAATTCATAGATAATATTCCGATTCTCTGTCGCAAAATGCCAAGCGAAGTGAGAACACGAGAATTTATAGTGAAACTTTTTCAAAATAATCAAAAATGGAGCTTTAAAAGAATCGTAAAAGAGGCTCGCGTTCGTCCGGAAACGGTATCAAGAGTTGTAAAGCGCTTCAACGAAGATCTTACAATTAACCGCAAGGAAGGAACCGGGAGGAAAAAGGGGTTTCATAGCCCAAAAAAAATGAAGAAAGCCATCAGCCTTTTTCAGAAGAATCCTAACCTTTCAGGACGAAAAGTGGCCCAAATAGTGGGTTGTTCGCAGTCAACCGTTCAGAAAATCAAGTCGAGTTGTGGGCTTAGAACATACAAAGTGCAGAAAGTGCCAGACAGGAACGCTGTGAAGAATCAAGAAGCAAAATCAAGAGCAAAGAAATTGAAAAAAGATTTCTTGAAAAATTTTTCCTGTTGCGTGATGGACGACGAAACTTGTCTTGGCTGATTTCTCGCAACTTCCTGGTCAGGAATTTTATACTGCAGATTCTCGTGGAAATGTTGACGAACAATTTCGCGTGAAGAAACAAGCAAAGTTTCCTAAAAAAATTCCTGGTTTGGCAAGCAATTTGCACTTGTGGGAAAAGGAGCAAATTTTTCGTTGGCCAAGGCTCTGTTGACTCGAAGATATACATCGAGGGATGCTTGAAGAAGCCACTTTTACCATTTTTACGTTAGCACGATGTGTCAACAATCTTTTGGCCAGATTTAACTTCATGCCACTACAGCAAGGCCACCAAGGAATGGTACGAAGCTAATGAGGTAATTTTTGTCCCCAAAGAGGCCAATCCACCAAATTGCCCATAACTCAGGCCGATCGAAAGATATTGGGCCCTGGTAAAAAGAGAATTGAAGAAGACTAGGAAATCAACGAAAACATTAGCGGAATTCAAGCAAAATCATCCCAGAAAGTGACAGAGAACACTATGAGAAGCATGATGGGAAGAATTCCAGAAAAAATTCATGAATTTTGTAAAAAATAGTTTTTGTTTTTTATTGTAAAAACAGTTTTCATTAGAATTAGAAGATGATTCGAAAATGAGGTTGATTTTCGAAATCGGTCCAGTGGTTCAAAAGATATAAGCGTTTTTGTGATAGCGAATTTATTCTCGTTCAGTCTTTACTTTGGACAAATTTGAGAGTTGATTACATATCGAGAAATTCGAAGATCTGATTCACATAGATGTCATTCCAATATGAAATTGATTATTCCCAATCTGATTTTGATTATTCTCAATTTGAATATGTTAGTTCCCAATTTGATTTTGATAGTTGCTAATTTGAAGTTGAAAAGGTATAGAAAGAAACTATCAGAAGTGCGATATAGCTATTCATACAGACATACAGTCAAGCTGATATTAAAGCACTGAGCTCCTACGTCATTGACTCAAAGCTGATTTGGGAGTGCCGAAACAAACTCAATAAGGTAGGCAAGAGGAATTAGGTCTGTTTAATCTGGGTTACCGGTCATTCGGGAATCGTGGGAAACGAAAAGGCCAATACACTGGCCAGAAAGAGCGCACAAACGCCACTCACTGGCCCAGAACCCTTCTGTGGTATAGGAAAATGCACCTATAAGAACGAGTTTATGCTGAAGGAGAAACCGACAGACAAAAACTCTGGCGGAATCTCCCAGGGATGGGTCTCCAAAAAGTTACTCCGGAACTTTGAAACTGCTAGATCCAAAAAATATCTGGATCTCAGTAAAAACCAACTTCACTTACTCACTGGCTTTCTCACAGGACATTGTCGCCTAAAGAAGCATCTGTTGAGAATGGGTTTATCGGACACTGATGAGTGTAGATTCCCTGAGGAGGAGGAAGAAACTGCTATTCACCTGGTAACGGAGTGCTATGCCATTGCAAGCCAAAGGAAAGAGTGCTTTGGACAAGAAACTTGTAGAAGTGGGGAGTTATCCTCCTTGAAGCCGTCCCAGATACTGGATTTCATCAAATCTCTGGAACTGGAGGGCGAGCTGTAGGACGCGCGATGATAACAGCTCTGTTAGGAGGCACAATAGACCTTAAGGTCGCAGCGTACTGTAACCCCTTTTCACTATAACTATAACTAGTTTTAGAATATACTATTTTGGGACTCATGCATAGTTTTCTCTTTAAACAAATATCTAGCACGAATTATGAATCGAAAAAACACGGTGGTATCGCATTTTATCACGAGTCTGTGGACTCAAAAATAATTCCTTTCATGAGTAGAGTCAAGTCTGCCAAAGTTTGGATCATTCTCCTATAGCCCAAAGTTTCCAAGAGTTATAACCTGATTGGGCACTGTTGACTCACACTGTATATTCTTGTCCAGTTTCGAATAGTTTTCCAAGAATAATGAAGAAAACTTTCTGTTCAAATTGATGTCCCAATTGAGCTCATTCGCATTGACAAAAATAGAAAATTATAATAAAAATTTTCAGCATTTTCAAAATAAAAGCAGGTGGTATAAGTTCGCATTTCCCTTCGCTCTCAAATCTGAAAAAGCATCTACTCCATTGAAAAACCCTTGAATTCCAATATGCATAAAGAAAATACCATTTTCCACAATCAAACCCGCAAGAACGAAAAGAGGGTCAATTCGGCGAGTTACTCCGAGCAAAATAATAGGATTCACTCAGATTTGTGGAAATATAAACCCAAATCAAATAAAACTTTGCACCATCAATTCCACTCTTCTTGTTTGTTCACGAAAACCCAATGAAACCTCGCTATTCTCGATGCGAAATCCAAAATCGGTCGAATACACACACGCGCGCGCGACCACCCAACTTTCCATATCGCTCCAGCCTCGGAGTGTTCATTCGGTGAACACCCGAAATAAGTCTCAATAACTCAGCCAACTGGGACCACATATCAGACGGGCTAACAGCCCTATTATTTTGAGGCCGATTCGCCAGATGCTTCGAGACTGTATTTTTTCGCTTTCCCAAACCTCGACGGCAACATTACGGCTAACTTTTCATTCTCCCATAGTCGTTACCTAATATTTCAGCTATCCAGGCGGAAGTTCCCGTGGTCCCGGTTGACTTCTATTAAAAACTTTGATTCATAGTCCAGGAAAATAGGAATTGCTCGATTATTAAGATCGGGGATGATTTGCGAGGCACGGGAGATGTTCTACTGGTAGTTCGAACTGACAAGGAAAACGAAGAATCGACTTCAATACTAGTTATTTCAGTTTATTCATAATATCATGTCAGTTTCGAAATATTTCGAAACTATGGGTATAACCAAATTACAGTTTCGAAATAGAAGAGAAAACTTGGAATAAATACAGGGTGAGTCTTCTTGTACATATATTTCAACTGTAGATCCCTCTCATCAAACGAAAAACTTTTTTTTCATACCATTTTTCAAAATTTGGTTCCGTTTGGAAGATACAGGGTGTCGAAAATCTATGAAAAAAACACTTTTCTGTTTATATCTTCGGAACAGTTATTTCAAATTAACTGAATTTTGGTGAAGTATTCTCTCCCTTTATGATGCATATTTCCAAAACTTATTCAATATTCCTCCCAGTCTAAAAGTTACAGCGTAGTCAACTCATGAATCCACGATAAAATACTATAAAACCAATTGAAAAAAAAAAGTTTAGAATTGAGAATGAAAAAATCGGTTTGGAAAATAAAAGTATTCTTAAGTTTTTTCAATAAAACGCGTCGTTTTCGAGTTATTCTCAATTTTACCCGATAAAATTTGACGGAAAAATAAAAAATCATAAGAAAAATCTAGATGCAACCCTGTCTTTTCAATATCACAATATGGCTCAAATTAATAAACTCTATACTAGGTAACAATGTTGTCAGAATGTTTATCAACTTTGTCAAGACAAAAATGTCAATGGAATACAAAATTCGGATATTAATGATGAATATTCCATACGAACCAAGTATGGAATTGAAATTAATGCAAAATGAATACTTAACACTACACGATGTTTCTATCCAAGCAATATCCTCTTGGAACGTTATTAACTCAACATCACACGGTTATTATCACATGAATTCACTTTCATTGAAAATCTTTTTACATCAACTATTCGCATTCTTTACTGTGAATGAACAAATAACAAATCGACAAATTTCCATCAAGCCGTTATACGCATGCTTCGTTCAACAACCACAGATCAACTGTTCGGTCTATGGAACAACGGTTTGTCTTGCGCACCGTCTGAAATTAAAATCGTAGCGCTCTATCGACGAGAATTAGTACATTTCCAAAGAGGCACGACAAGACGCCAACAGCCGAAAGTAAACAAAACTAGTGCCTTTGCGTTAGTTCATCCGTTAATGATAGAGGACCTACTGCTTCCTTGTTTGAAGAGAGAATCAACACAATCTGGCATCGTCCTCTCAAGCTTTCATAGAATATGGTTAGATGGGTTAGGTTAGGTCATTGACCTCGAATCCTTTGACCAAATTTAATGAAGTTATGTTCGATTAGTGTGAAAACAATTCTTTTTGAGATAGTTTGGGGGATAGAGGAGAATATAAGCAAGTTATGAGTGCTAACAAACTTCATGAAAATCGAAGAAGGAACTTATTTTGGTGGAAGAAATATGGCGTTTTAGTTGCAGATATAATCGGATGAAACTCACTGTTTTTGTTGAGAAATATCGTGTTTTCAACATTCTTATTCGAATAAGGTTAGTACTTGAGTATTTCCTAAATGTATCAACCTATCAACTCAATTTCAATCGATAAATATGAACTTTGCATCAATTCCAGAGAATTATATCAGAGACGCAACTAGCTCAAAGTCAAAGACTCACCCTGTACCTTATACTCATACTTCAGAGAGAGGTAAAATTCAATGCTTATTCAATGTGCTATCACCGAATTTGGAGCAAGAAATAAATTGATCTCTTATTCTTCTCAATTTGCCTCTTATAACAGTTCTTTTATACATGCAATATTGGTTCCTGAATTCGAGGTACAAACGGAGATTCCTTAATTTTAAGGAAAAAAGTTTTATGAGCATGGAACCAAAAACATTTCGTTTTCAAAATATAGGGTATACTAGATGTACTAGGAAGTGTTTGAATGAAAATTATGAAAACAGTTGGATTGGATGTGGTGGACATCATTCATGGCTCCGAGACTTAAACAGTTCAGATTTCCATTCACTTACTGGATCTTTTTGACAATTTTAATTTTCTGAAGATTTCGAAAGAATCGTTTGAAATTTTGTCGTCTCGAAATGGCTAGCGTATACGATAAAACTACAAAGAGCCATAGAGTTCAATATAACAACAAAGCCTTTTTTACAATTTTTCAAACTGACAGTGGTTCCCCTGAAAAAAATTCTGGAGTAAAACAAAGAACACATGGTGTAAACTCTGATTTCTAAAATCTGTGCCAAATTTTAGTTGAATATCTTGCGAAATTCAGGTACTATGAGAAAAAACACCCTGTATTTCGAAAGAGAGATGTTTGCGATCTATTTTTATGGGACCCTCATTTTCTTCAAATTATGCAAGGAATTACTCCTCTACATTTGTATCTCAGATCAAAGAACACCATGTATTCTGGCTACATTTGGCCCTTGTTCAGGGAACACTATAAACCAAAAGCTTCCGACAACAGATCAAAATAAATCTTCCATCCAACAACGATCGGGGACAACACCTTTGCATTTATCTAATCTTATTAAATCCTTCCAGATTTAACCTGAACTCTAGAGAAATCCTAAATTCAGCAAATTCGCAACCGAAGTCAAATTGTCGAAAATTATCCAGGAAACTGTTCATATTCCTTAATGGGAGTTGAAAATTGGGGTTACATCTGATTGGAAAAGTTTTAGGACGATTAAATAAGTTGCATGAAATAAAGATTGGGAACCAGGGAATGAATATTGGTATTATTATTGAATCTAGTGCAGCACTCTGCAGTGAAATACGGACAGCCAAACTTATGTATATATGTACTTACATGGAATCACTCAGTAATTTGGAGAAACAAAATTTGATTTGGAAAGAAATTATTGAGGAAAGCGTAAGCGCCGTTTAACTAACCAACTTTATCAAAGTACTATGAAGACAATCGTCACATGTTCCGTCCGGTGTTCAATTGAAAACGATGCAGTTTCCCAGTAATGGTTTCATTTGATACCAACAGCTCATAATAAGAAACAACGACCTGTTTCCCAAATACAGCATAACCTTCGCAATGTGAATATTCAGTCGAGACAAAGACGTAGAAGCATGACAAGGCAGTCCCCATGCCTTCCTTGTTTTTGGGTTCCTGTAATAATTCCATTTCTCATCACCCGTCACGAAAGAGCCAATTTTCAAAATCAACAGAACAAAACTGGGTAACCGTACTACCTACTACGGAAACAAAATGAAGTAGAAATTTTGGCAACGTTGTGACGTTCGTTGAAATTTCCAAAAAATAAACTCTCAATCGAAATGAAAAGTATCTCAGATGGAAATTCATTCACTCATTCGTGCTGAATGTCAAAAATGAGTATTTGTTTTTTCAAACATTGTGCATTACATCACATGAATGGTGGTCTCCTTACAATAGGTTCTGGGACAAGAAATCGAAAATCTGGAAAAAACCATCAAATTTCTGCAACTCATCAATTTAATCAATACAATTTGAATTCTTTATTAAGTTAGATAAAAGTTTTGATATACAGGGTCTTTCACGAGGAACCTCACCAATATTTATACGGGAAACTACTGAACGTATTTTCATGAAATTCAGCACTTATAAGTATTTCACGATGCTGATGAAATCTAAAATATTTTCAAGGCATGAGCACCTCCGGTTTTTCCGGAAATGACGTCAACTTCCATTTTTCAAATTAGAACACCATTTTTTTATTGCAGAAATAGATTCCTTAAAAAATTTCAAGTTATTTTGATGTAACATTTTTCAGTTTTGGTTGGAAAATTTTCTCTGAGCGGGAAAATTCGAAAAAAAAATCGAAAATAGAGCTCCGCTGAAACAAGAAGAACTTCGAGGTTTTTGGATGGAAAATTTTCCTTTTTGGGATTTTTCAAGATGTAAGATTGATGTATCCACTTTAAAAATCGAAATCGCGATTCATGATACAGGGGGTGTAAAAATCGCTTTCAAAGTTAGGGATGACAAAATCGTGAAAAATCAATTTTTTCAAATTAGAACCCCATTTTTTATGGCAGATATTGAATCTACGTTAAAAAATAATGTGAGTGTATGCATCACACCCTTGCTCTGAAATGGATATTTTCTGAGTTAATATCCACTTTAGGGCAAGGGTGTGATGCATACACTCACATTATTTTTTAACTTTCCAAGGTATAGTAGCGTCCCCAATTATTATATGATGTGTGGTATTTGTGGGTACTAGGACGATATTATCTGGTGTTAACACAAAACTACAGTTTTCCTGACGTTTCGCTCTTTATTAGAGCTTCTTCAGAGGCTACAATATAAATTAAGACATTACAAATTACAAAAATATATCACCAGTTCACATGTATTTTGTTCAGATATTAAGCTACTTACTTGCTGAAAATTGTCACCATTGTCAAGTTCATGTAGCAAACCATCAAGAAGGCGATTCTGGTAATAGATAATATTTTTTTGTTGTTGACTGAAGTGAACTGGCGAGAATAAAATATATATAATGTGTATCATAAAATATCAAAACACACTAATCAACTATAAATGAATTATTGCTATTCTTACGTTTGAACTTACTTTTCTTGTTAATATTTTAAAAGTTTTTCGCGAAATTATTTAGTTCAACGTGTTGTCTGTATTCTTGTTATTTACTTATCTGTCATCTGTGTGGGTGTATGTGACATATATGATGAAGTCATTCTGGTGGCGTTCCGTTCCGATCTTGTGTTATCCTACGTGTTGTTTTAATGTGTTAATTGTCCAGTAGTATTTTATACATGCTGTTTAGTGTCGCTGTGTCTGTTCTGAAGTTGCAACTATTCTTGTCCATCTGTATCCTTAGAACTTCCATGATTTCCCTTTTAATTTGGTATTCCTCACTGTCTAATATCTTCACATTTTTGAAATCGAACTTGTGCTGGTGTTCTTTGGCATGTTTAGCTAGAGCTGTTTTTTCATTTTCATTTCGAACATCATTAGCATGTTGTCTCGCTCTTACATGGCAGTATTGACTCGTGTTACCAATATATGTACTTGGGCAGTCTGTACATGAAATCTTGTACACTATATTGGATTTTTTAGGAGTTTCAACTTTATCTTTGAGTCTTGTATAAATTAATTTGTTGTTGGTTTTGATGTTATATATACTTAAATTTATGTCTTGTTTTTTGAATACTGTCCTCATTTTCTTATCTACTACACCGACATTTGGAAATTTGTAGAATCTTGTCTTCGTAGATTGTATATTATTAGCGAGTTGTGGGGTTGAGAAGAATATTCTGTTGATGAGGTAATTCGGGTAGTTATTTTCTCTCAAAATGGTCTTTGCTTTGTTGAAGTTAATTAGATGGAATTTTGCATGGCTTAGTTTCATGATACGATTTTTTATGTTTCTTATTACAGCTATTTCATGAGTTAATGGACAATTCGAAGTGAAATTTAATAATCTACTGGAAGTGGTGGGTTTGCGATAGAGATCGGTGATAACATGATCTCCATCCCTTATCAATGTCAAATCCAGGAATGGCAATGTTAAATTGTTTTCTTGTTCTATTGTGAACTGGATCCTACTGTGTATTCCATTGAATAGGTTCAATGTTTTATGAACGTCTTCCTTGTGGACAACTAGCACCATATCATCAACATAATACCTCAACCATTTTATCCTTATATTATTTTTGTTGTTAAGAGCTCTGTTGACAACATAATCCATCACAATGTTGCTAAGGCTAGGACTGCATGGCGATCCCATACTAACTCCATCTAATTGTTTGAAAAATCGTCCATCATATTGGAAAAAGCTATTGTCAAACATATATGTGACGAGTTCTATGAAACTATTTTTGGATGTGATGTTTGTGTATCCAGATATGATGTTCCAGTTATCATTAAGAATTTTAATTACAAGATCTTTCAAAATTGACGGAAACAAGTTTACTACATCCAATGATATCAGAATGTACTCTCTGGGAATGACTATTTGTGATATTTGCTCTTTTAATTCATAGCTGTTCTTAATGCTATAAGTTAGGGTGGTTGTCATTTGACATAATATTTCATGTATATATTTTGATATTTTATATGTTGGTGATTGTATAGAAGATACTATGGGACGAAACTTTAATGGACCTTGTTTGTGTGTTTTTGGTAATGCATACATTTTGGCTGGTATGCTGTTGTATGTTTTTAAGTTTTTTTCTGTGTAGTTATTGATGTGTCCTCGTATATGTAATTGTGAAATCAAATTGTTACCATGTCTTTTTGTTTTGGCTGTTGGGTCCTTTGCTAGTTCTTGGTATGTATTCACATCATTTAAAATGTCTTCTATCCCTTGTTTATATGTGTCAGTTGTCAAAATGACGCTTGTCTTATCCTTATCGGAGTTTGTTATCATTATTTCCGGTAGAATCATCAGCTATGGACCCAAATACGCGTACCCATTAACAAACGAGGAATTTGAGAAAAACATACCAAATATTATAAAAGAAACAGAGTACATATTAAAAAAAACTGAACTAGAACCATATGAACAAAATAAGATAAGAGCTATTTTGGTTACGTCTATCAACAATCAGAAACACTACAACAAAAACAACAAAAACCGAAATGAGAAAATTCATTCAGAAATACAACAGGCTAGAGCTTTCATCAAGCAACATCCGGAAATAATGATAACAAACTCCGATAAGGATAAGACAAGCGTCATTTTGACAACTGACACATATAAACAAGGGATAGAAGACATTTTAAATGATGTAAATACATACCAAGAACTAGCAAAGGACCCAACAGCCAAAACACAAAGACATGGTAACAATTTGATTTCACAATTACATATACGAGGACACATCAATAACTACACAGAAAAAAACTTAAAAACACACAACAGCATACCAGCCAAAATGTATGCATTACCAAAAACACACAAACAAGGTCCATTAAAGTTTCGTCCCATAGTATCTTCTATACAATCACCAACATATAAAATATCAAAATATATACATGAAATATTATGTCAAATGACAACCACCCTAACTTATAGCATTAAGAACAGCTATGAATTAAAAGAGCAAATATCACAAATAGTCATTCCCAGAGAGTACATTCTGATATCATTGGATGTAGTAAACTTGTTTCCGTCAATTTCGAAAGATCTTGTAATTAAAATTCTTAATGATAACTGGAACATCATATCTGGATACACAAACATCACATCCAAAAATAGTTTCATAGAACTCGTCACATATATGTTTGACAATAGCTTTTTCCAATATGATGGACGATTTTTCAAACAATTAGATGGAGTTAGTATGGGATCGCCATGCAGTCCTAGCCTTAGCAACATTGTGATGGATTATGTTGTCAACAGAGCTCTTAACAACAAAAATAATATAAGGATAAAATGGTTGAGGTATTATGTTGATGATATGGTGCTAGTTGTCCACAAGGAAGACGTTCATAAAACATTGAACCTATTCAATGGAATACACAGTAGGATCCAGTTCACAATAGAACAAGAAAACAATTTAACATTGCCATTCCTGGATTTGACATTGATAAGGGATGGAGATCATGTTATCACCGATCTCTATCGCAAACCCACCACTTCCAGTAGATTATTAAATTTCACTTCGAATTGTCCATTAACTCATAAAATAGCTGTAATAAGAAACATAAAAAATCGTATCATGAAACTAAGCCATGCAAAATTCCATCTAATTAACTTCAACAAAGCAAAGACCATTTTGAGAGAAAATAACTACCCGAATTACCTCATCAACAGAATATTCTTCTCAACCCCACAACTCGCTAATAATATACAATCTACGAATACAAGATTCTACAAATTTCCAAATGTCGGTGTAGTAGATAAGAAAATGAGGACAGTATTCAAAAAACAAGACATAAATTTAAGTATATATAACATCAAAACCAACAACAAATTAATTTATACAAGACTCAAAGATAAAGTTGAAACTCCTAAAAAATCCAATATAGTGTACAAGATTTCATATACAGACTGCCCAAGTACATATATTGGTAACACGAGTCAATACTGCCATGTAAGAGCGAGACAACATGCTAATGATGTTCGAAATGAAAATGAAAAAACAGCTTTAGCTAAACATGCCAAAGAACACCAGCACAAGTTCGATTTCAAAAATGTGAAGATATTAGACAGTGAGGAATACCAAATTAAAAGGGAAATCATGGAAGTTCTAAGGATACAGATGGACAAGAATAGTTGCAACTTCAGAACAGACACAGCGACACTAAACAGCATGTATAAAATACTACTGGACAATTAACACATTAAAACAACACGTAGGATAACACAAGATCGGAACGGAACGCCACCAGAATGACTTCATCATATATGTCACATACACCCACACAGATGACAGATAAGTAAATAACAAGAATACAGACAACACGTTGAACTAAATAATTTCGCGAAAAACTTTTAAAATATTAACAAGAAAAGTAAGTTCAAACGTAAGAATAGCAATAATTCATTTATAGTTGATTAGTGTGTTTTGATATTTTATGATACACATTATATATATTTTATTCTCGCCAGTTCACTTCAGTCAACAACAAAAAAATATTATCTATTACCAGAATCGCCTTCTTGATGGTTTGCTACATGAACTTGACAATGGTGACAATTTTCAGCAAGTAAGTAGCTTAATATCTGAACAAAATACATGTGAACTGGTGATATATTTTTGTAATTTGTAATGTCTTAATTTATATTGTAGCCTCTGAAGAAGCTCTAATAAAGAGCGAAACGTCAGGAAAACTGTAGTTTTGTGTTAACACCAGATAATATCGTCCTAGTACCCACAAATACCACACATCATATTATTTTTTAACGTAGATTCAATATCTGCCAAAAAAAAATGGGGTTCTAATTTGAAAAAATTGATTTTTCACGATTTTGTCATCCCTAAATTTGAAAGCGATTTTTTCACCCCCTGTATCATAAATCGCGATTTCGATTTTCGAAGTGGATACATCAATCTTACATCTTGAAAAATCCCAAAAATGAAAATTTTCCATCCAAAAACCTCGAAGTTATTCTTGTTTCAGCGGAGCTCTATTTTCGATTTTTTTTTTCGAATTTTCCCGCTCAGAGAGAATTTTCCAACCAAAACTGAAAAATGTTACATCAAAATAACTTGAAATTTTCTAAGGAATCTATTTCTGCAATAAAAAAATGGTGTTCTAATTCGAAAAACGGAAGTTGACGTCATTTCCGGAAAACCGGAGGTGCTTATGCCTTGAAAATATTTTAGATTTCATCAGCATCGTGAAATACTTATAAGTGCTGAATTTCATGAAAATACGTTCAGTAGTTTCTCGTATAAATATGGGTGAGGTTCCTCGTGAAAGACCCTGTATGCTATCTTCGTTCCACTCATTGAAGAATCACCCAATTTGGGCTTCACCAATTCTCGAATTTATGAATGAGATGCTGTGTCTCTTCTTCCGATGGTCTGAGTTAAAAACCATATATACTTTTTCATCGCTTTCAAGAAAAAATAATTTATACTGGGCTTGGTTGTATGGATGATTTTGAATTTGGTTCAGATCAAAATATTTGTCTCGCCAGAGTGGAAATGTCTGTAGCGAACTCCACCATATTGGATTCATATTTCGGGGGAATTTAGAGAATAATCCAGAAGTATCAAATATCTTCTATTACGGTTCAATATGCCGAGATGCGTAAAATACATCCCATCATCGCATATCTCGTTCCGCCCCGTCTACTCTCTGATAAATCACAGAAACTATAGCAATTATCTGCGATTCATAGGATTCATATCGTGCATGTGGCGTTTCTCTCACAAAGGGACGAATAGATGCAAGTGATCCTTGATAACATGCCATCCACAAACGGGAATTCGCTGATCACAGAGAGAACGTATACGAAACCAATATCAGAACACGACAGAGGTAGGCCTTAATCCAATTCCGACTCGTGGAACTCCATCCCTCTTCGTATAAATATTATTTAACGTGGTTCTGATGTCAACTTTGGGGCGGGTGTATAATATGGGGATATAAAGCTACTTATGAGATGAGTATAATGCAATCTCAGAAAGGTTCGGATATGTTGGGATGCAAATTCTTGGTTTTATTGTGTTCATGTTGTGCGGTTGAATATTCAAATCTAAATTTATCTCCCACTCTTTCGGAATAATATAGGAAAGGTCTTTTGCTGGAAAGTGAGAAATCTGAGAATGGAAAACAATTCCAAACAAAGAATCAAAACCTCCTCGAGACATTCATCAGAGCCATTATGGAGAAAGATTATAATTTCAAAATATTTGGAAACTTATCTTTTGAACAAAAGTGTGAGTGTTCGACAAAATAACGAGAGATTCTTGAGGTTATATTCCATTTTTTTTAAATCGATCCATTCAAAGAGATACAGGTCGTTCCTAAATGAAAGGTAACTCTCATAACATTTCAAAGTTTTTTTCTCTTAGAACTTGCATTCCACATAATATCCAACAGAAATTTGGGATATATATCACAATTTAGAGTTTACACAATGTGACATGCCAATTTTGATTGCAAATCTACAGGGTCGTATTTTTTCTGGAACACCTTCCCATGTTTTCCTCCATATTTTTTTTTGTGAGCCAATGTGAGTTTGAAAAATTGTAAAAAGAAGCATTCTGTTATGCTAAACTTCATTGTCTCTCATAGTTTTGTCGTATTTACAACTGATTTCAAATTTCGAAGATTCTCTCGAAATCAAAGTGCAAAGCGTTTCCTCCATCAATTTTTGAAACTCAGTATCTTTCGAACCTAGCGAAATTTCGAGTAACGTCAAGAGGAAAATAGTTTTGCTTCTGTGAAAGGTATCTACTTGTACCAACAAATCAAGGACTCACTCTGTATATAAATTTTACTATTACAGGCTCATCCGCCATTCATTTTCCACTACTAATTCTTCTACTACTAATTCTTCTACTAGTACTGTTCCAAGAACACCTAGATTCACATTCTATTTTTGTCTAGTGAAATTGTGTTGCTCTGATCAGACAAAGAAGGTCGAAACTTAGGTCAGCATCTAGTCCCATTATAACAATGATTACGATGCATCTAATCAATAGATATGAATCATGAATCCAAATCAACATAACCTTCATGATATTTTCCTTAATATTGAAGGATTCTCAACTTCAGAAAAAAAACTATCCGAAAAAAACTTTCAGGATTATTGCTGTCATCGAATTGTCTCCAGTCTCCCATCATTCTTGAATGGGCAGAGAGAGTCACCCTCTGGAACAATAATTGCAGTTTGGCGAGGTTCCTGCAGACATTCCTCGCCGAAGAACGGACATTCCAGGGATCTAATTAAATACAGTGTGTCACAAAGTTTTACCACCTCTTTGGAGGTCGATTGCGGCTTAAGCTTGGCGTTGTTGTTATTATGGACTTTATTAGCGTCCATCCTGTGCCAGAAAAGCACTATTGCATCGTAAAATTTTATGCGTTGTTATACGGAAGCTGTGCACTATCCTGTTATTCCTGTTGGCGGCTGCCACCATAACTTGGTCGATAGTGACATCAGTTTCAATTTTCCAGAAGAGACGAGGTCAATTATAAGGAAAGACAGTTCTCGAATTCAGAATAACCATCACACTAGACAACCGAGAAAATGTTTCTTTATCGAGTCCTCGAAATTCATTGTGACAGGGTGACAATTTAAAAATTTGCCAGGCCAATTATGTCGCGACAAGCAGGCACGTAGCCAGGATTTTCTTTCGGGGGGGGGCCACAATTTCGGGGGGGGGGCCCACCATAAGTAAACATTGCAAATTTAGTCAAATATACAGGCATTTTTTGATATATACAGGCATTTTTTGATATTTCGGGGGGGGCACGGGCCCCCGAGCCCCCCCCCCCTCGCTACGTGCCTGGCGACAAGGATGTTTTCAGAGAAAATGCCGGAACCGGTCAATTCTTATTCGGAGGGGGACATATTTTGAGTAGAATTGTAAGCCGATATCTCCTAAACCCTAGGTGTAGGGGCCATCACCCCTGAATTCTTAATGAGGAATAGGGGGTGGGATTTACCTCAGTTGAAAGATCACTTGTTCCTCTATATTTATACTATGGTTTGCAAATTTTTATTGATTCCTGGAAGTAGTTACAGGAGGTGACAATTTGAAAACTTGTCCCGACAAGGATGTTTTCAAAGAAAAAGCCGAAATCTCTTCAACCCTAGGTTGCTAGGGGCTTCACTCCTAAATTCTCAATAGGGAGGAGAGGGTAAGATTTACTTGAAAGATCATTTGTCCCTCTACATGAATACTATGGTTTGCAAATTTTTATTGATTCCTTGAAGTAGTTACAGAAGATTTGAATTTGAAAACTTTCCAGACCAATTATGTCTCGACAAGGATGTTTTTAAAGAAAAAGCCGGAACAGGTAAATTTTTAGAGGAAGGGTGACATATTTTAAGCAGAATTGTTAGCCGAAATCTCCTCAAACCCAGGTGTAGGGGCTTTCACCCCTAAATTCTTCATAGGGAATTGATGGTGAGCTAAACCTCAATGAAAATTTGCAAACCATAGTATTCATGTAAAGGGACAAGCGATCTTTCAATTGAGGTATAGCTGACCCCCTATTTAGGGGTAATAGCCCCTACACCAAGGGTTGAGGAGATTTCGGCTTACAATTCTTCATTAAATATGTCCCCCCTATGAATAAAAATTGACCTGTTCCGGCATTTTCTCTGAAATCATCCTTGTAGTTACATAATTGGACTGGCAAGTTTTCAAATTGTCACCCTGTATAAAGGATGTTTCAATAAGAGCGCAAGATTCGAGTGTTCAATGAAACATGGTTTTCTGTAGCAGAGTATCGACATTTTTATTGCTTCAGAAAATATACCTACATTTGGGAATTATGTATGGAACAAAATATGTATAAGTTTGCGGCTTGAGGACTGGGCGAATCGAACAAATCCTTTTTGAAGTGTCGACGTTTCGATTCCTGGTTTGGATCTTTTTCAAGACATTCAATAGCGTGAAAATATCAACTCTGACAAAAACTTAAACAATACCTTGTTACACGAGAAACTATCTCGAAAAACACAAATCACAATGGTCAAAGAAATTCAACTAATATCGAGAACAAACGTTTAAGCTTCTCTATGGAAGTAGCCATCTCGATCAAGTCGAGAAAGTATCAGAAAACAAAACCAATTAATCAAATTTACCTTTTCAAATGGATGTTAGAGGAAACACAATGTGGTCATGAAATTTATAGGTCATTCTATAATTTTATTTCTGTCAATTTTCTATAAAACAATCATCACTCCTAATAACCTGAATTGAAATGAGAAGATGAAACGAATGGAACATGTTATTCGGGGAAATCAATCCTATTTCAACTTTTTTGTTGGATGCAACAAATGTAGAATCGCAGGTGGAATGCACTAGTTCACGGATTATTTGTTTTTAGTTTTTCTTAATAAATTACTGTAAGCAATACTGAGTGATTCTACATCAGTTCTTAGGTTGATTGTATTATATATTGAAATCTGGATCATCTCACTTATATTACATGTTTCAGTCCCGAAAAAGATCCAAACCAAGGATCGAAACGTCGACACTTCAAAAAAGACTTGTTTGATTTGAGTCCTTAAGCCGCAAACTTATTATTCCTATTTAATTGAAGGACACGAAGGAGAGAATTATGGAACAAAATATTTTGTGAAATAGCTTTGCTGGCAAACGCGTACCCTTTTGGCGAAATATTCAATAATGTTTTTGAATACATGTGGTGGTATTTCATTGATACAGTGCCTAATTTCGGCTTTCGATATTCCGATGGTTTCACGGGTGGTATGACATGTAGCACTGCCCTGCTGAAACCACATGTCATTCACCGTTTCTGCATTATCTTCGTATTCGAAAAAGGGGTCTGATTATTCTTCCAGATCATCACGGGCACCATACAATGACCCGTTATGGATTCATTTGTGAATTTTCTAAGCCCCAAATGAGACAGTTTAATGATCTTGTTTGCAAAGTCAGCAGGTCACTTAAGAATCCAATTGGTGAATTATCTTCGCTTTTCATGGTCTACTGGCAGAAATTGTTGAGTCGGTTGGATTTTGTAGGTATGCAGCTGTTAAAGTTTAGTGAGAATTCGTTGAAGAGTGCCAGTTGAAATGTCAAATTCTTATATGGCTGATGGCGAATTGACGTCTCTGGCCTTTCTGTCACACTCTCGCGACGTTATCCGTGTAATGCTCCATGTTAACGAACTCCCATCAGTCAACTTTCCATCCGTCACGTCATAATCATGTGACATTATGACTGTCAAATATGGCGCGCAATTCAAATCTTCCGCTTTTATCGAAACACCCTTCAGATCGCGAGTTGAAAATATCCACGACTAATACATCAAAAACTCACAATGTTCCCGATTTGACGAGATTATGATCGCAAAAAACCCTCATCTAAATTTCAAAAGAGCCACGCTCCCGTTCTGGTAATTCCGGCTCGAAGGACCAATGTGCGAGAAAAGAAAACCCCGTTCGATTGTGATGCAAAATTAGATGAAAAGAGGCGAAGAGCGGCGGGTGGAGGTTGTCGATATTGATTTTATCAAAATGGGTATATACTAACGAAGAGAATTATCCCGTCTGCTACAGCAGAGGCTTCGGCAGGTACGCGGTTCCAATTTTCCTGTTAGCTCAATTACGGGATAACGCTGCACCGGTTGATTATTCCGGGGAAAACGTGTTTTTTCGTTCCGGGAAAATTTCGACGGAGTATGCATCCTGTCCGAGCGAGAACCAATATTGTTTTTGGTTCTTTCGGATTAGGAAGATCCAACTGTAATTCTTTTTTGGTTGATACGATTATGAATCGGAATCTACGACTTGAATGAAAAAAAAATGACTATACTCCATTCACTTTCATAATCCCGGATGGCCATGAAATTCTGACACACATATTTTGAAAATGTTAGGTTATAGTCATTATCTTGTCAGATGAAGAAGCAACGTTGTCTTTTCTACATAGAGTTTTAGTAATTTCGTTTTATCGAAATGTTTATTTACTTTGGGAGAATAATGAATTTGAGAAAATATTACGTGAATTCAAAAATTCCAAAGACCTGACGAATGTTGAAGAAACTTTTTTCTCTGTTTATACTGGAAATATTTCACGTAAATAAACATGGTTAGAATTTATCTGAAAAACAATGGTCAGAATAGTCCGTTACTTTGTGAAAATTCATTCGGAAAAAGAATAAAAGTACTCGAATAACCCGTCAGAAAAACTTATAAACGAACCGCGGAATTCCCCACTTTTCAAAATTCTCAAGAAATAATCCTACAGAAGACATTTAAATACCTTTATGCACAACTTGAAATACTACAGTATGAAAATGTAGTAGTAGGTACTACGAAACCTACCTCACAGTTAAATATTAAAAGGATTTACTTCATTTATAAAGTTGAAAAAGAGTAAATAGAAATTAGCATTGGCAACGTCTCTGAGAATCAATTGATATTCAACGAGTTTCAAATGAAAAAACTTGATAAACCTAAATCATGGATAAACCGGTATACCTACATTAAAAAAGTTAATGGAGTATACTTAAGTTCTGACTTGAAGTCAGCATCTTCAAGGTATATTTGCCTTTTCTAGTTCAAAAACTGATTTTTTTTGACAGATGATGACAGCTGCTGTCAAAGAAACCGTTTCGGGATAAAACTTCGCATTCAGTTGGGACGTATTTAGTTCTCGATAAATATTTTTATCGAAATTAAAGCACGTCCCTCGTTTTGACCGTTACAGCGAGTTACTGGAGTCATAAATAAAGAGAGAGAGAATTGCTAATCCACATTTACTGCCCAAATCGCTGAAACATAGATGATGAAGCCGAGAAATCGAAAGAGGTTCATGTAAGAAGGTGAAATATTGATCACCATCCACTCATGAATATTTCATCGGGCTTTTAAAGTTGCCTCAAATTTGTTCGACTTTATGACGACGTTATATAAGTCTCAGCCATAAAGTGAGCTGAACGACTATTCTTGTAGTTGCATGGAATATAAATATGAAGCATAAACTTCAGATCAGCGAAATCATCCATTCCAATTTTTGTATTATATTCGATCATGATGGGCACCGAAATAACGATAACGAACCTTTCAAGATGCCATAATATAAGAATCCATACCGTAGAGAAAGTAATACATACATACATAGGGTGTGACGTTATGCTAATACCAAGTACCGAGAAATCCCTGGCGAATCCAAAGTCGTTTTTCAATCTTGAAGATCTACTACCCTTTCGAATCATGCAGAACACTCATGAGGCTAATCAGTATCACCTATACTTTCAGTGCTCTGAGCGTCTGAACAAAACTCGAAAATGAATTATGGAAAAAATAAAACAATTAAAAGGAAGGCCCCTATGGACAAGTTTGGTATCAGAATATGGGTTTTCGAGGGCGCTGAATTCAATAAAAAATAATTCGAGTCGCTATCTATTATAGTTTGGATTTAAACATGTCAAATGGCATTTATTGAAGAATTGTAAATTTCATACTGTCATTGTTCATAATATGTGGATCAGTATATCTCAAAGTACCTCTGTGCAAAATTTAGGCGAGTTTAGAAATATCAATTTTCTTCCATAATAGCCATATTGCAGATTGATAGCAGCGATACCAGAACGGTCTGAGCTTGTGAACAAAACTTGAAAATGAAATTCTTAACTTATAAGGGTTACATGGTTGACTTCGGATCAGAATAAAGGTCCTAGAGGTCGCTGAATACTATACAAAAAAACAGAAAAGTTCGGAGGCATTCAACCCAAACCAACCTAACAAAATTCACCCCTCATTTACGCATCACCCTTGTCTACCTGCCTGGACAAGGCCTACTATCGATCCCGGACTATTACCTATTCCGGGCCGCAGTTTGGATAGACATAATGGACGTTGATTGCGAATTCGACGAGACAGTAACCATATTGTCGAAGGAATCGAAATCAACAGGATTTTGCTCTATTGACTACGAAACCGCACAATTGAAGGGCCTGTTGATACATACAATAATACATCAAGAGGGGTTGTTGTCGTGACAAGGCATTGTTCCCTCGTCCTGTGCAGGCAACGGGATCTGAGTACGGTGGTGGTTAAATTTCCTCGGAAAGTACCTGCGACTGGCAACATTCTCTTGACAGACATATCTGACGAAAAGTCAGCAAAATTATTGATTTACAGTTGAAACAAAATTTTTCCAGTGGAGCTTGGTTCATTAAGATTGGACATTATGCTATATTCCATATACAGGGTGCTCTAGAAACTCAGAAAAAAATCCACATATTTTAACGAATCTACCATTTCAATTCGAAAGGCTCCATTGAAATCAACATTCACATGGTTCTGAAAGACTCCCGAGTAGTATTTCCTCCTCGAATATAATTGGGAGCAAAACTCTCAGCACTAAATTCAACTGAAGTTCTTCCTCTACTTCCTAACAAAAACAACCTGTTGATTATCTCATCCACCCCCATCTGGTCAAATTTAGAGGGCCAATTAAAGAACAACGGAAGTGAACGTCGGCCAGGTGAACGCCAAGCGACATTAATTGCCATCAACAGCCCCCCTCCAGCGAATTCCTCCCGAATTGATGGCCCCCATCTAATCTTATTAGCGTGATTTATGGGAGCCTTCAATTCGGGGCCCGACTGGGCATCAACTATCAATGAATTCCGCGATTAAAATGTCAACCAATCCGCAGACTTATCGCTGCTCCATAATTTTCGGGGATGCAATAATAGACGATTTCCGGGGAGACCAGAAACCGGCTTCTACAAAAGCCTTGATAAATGAGGGGGATCCGAGACCTTGCGGAGATATTGTCTATCGACCTCCTGTTTGTGTAGGTATGGGGAAAGGATCACTCTCTGTTTCTAGCAGGGAGCTCACTGGCGTGATGAATATCTGTCGAAGGAAACACTGATTGATTGATCTTTCCCCATTAGTGTTTTTGCGTGAACTTCGTTGGGGACGGAAAAAGATTATGAAGATGATTTGCAGAGTTTTCGGAAATGAAACGTGAAGAATTTTTCCGATGAGAGAGAGTGAACTAGTGGAGATCTAAACCAAATGTTGCTGCTATCGGAGGAGAGTAGTGACAGACCGTTTTCTGGCTTGTTAAGCCGTCATCAGTGCCACATATTTTGTCCAATTATCACTAATTTGTTACTGGCATCCACGTTACCTTGAGATGGTTCCTTCCGGATGGTTTGTACAGCTTTCACAGTTCTCCACCCACGAAACACAGAATTCTCCACGAGATCTCTGAGAGGTAACACTGCGACTCTTATTCGAACTCCTATTGCCATCTTCCAGACATGGCCATCTGATAGTCCTAAGCGAAATTCTCAATTTATTCTTTTTGCGAGCTGTCAAAGATGTCACGAATGCCACAAAAATAAGGACCTTCCATTTCGAGTTCGCAGGGATATCCTGAGTGCTTTCAGAATGGAAAATTCACATTGCGAGCTCCCAAGGTTATCTTTAAAATAGCCAGAACGAGAAATTGTTCTGTCAGGGTTATACCAAACGTAAACACATCGTCCATTTTCAGTTCGTGTCGCATCTAGGAATGAGATCTTCTCGTTTCAATCTAAACTATTTTAAGTTCATTTGTTGAGTAGACTTGTACCCGAAGCTCGATATTGTTTAGATGTATCGTAATATCACAAAAGATCAGTCATAAGATGATAAGATAGTTTGGAATGTGGTTAGTTGATTTCTAAAGAAGATACCGAATATGTTATTAAAATTTAACACTGGTTCACTTTCTGAGGTGAATTCAATCCTTTTTTTCTTGTATATTTCCACAATCATATCATAATTGATTCGTTTGATATTAAATAACATACTATTCTCAGAGAAAAAATTTTGATTCGACTATTTCCCTCGTCTGAATTTCCACCAATCAGAAACGCGCAATTTTGAATCACAAATGGTTTCTAGATGGAAAAACTGTATGGCAGCAGCTGTCAGCAGTTTTTTCGGGTTTACCCGCGGCAAAACTTGACAGTTGTTGTCAACGAAAATTAATAATACATACATAGATGCATCCAGAATAATCTGTGACTCATGAAACGTGGCGACGTATCGATTTAGAACTATAGTCCATCCAAGAATGATTGACATCTCGGGGGGCTTTGGAAAATCGAAATTATGTTGGTAATGCCCATTCAGTAATATTTTGAGTCGCAGAATTCAGGTTGGTGTTGGAAATAACACTGACTTTTTGTTCTGTCATTAATGTTTGGAACAAATTTGGCCAAAATTGAGCAAGTGAAATAAATATCTTTGAAATGAGGCTCTTGAAGAGTGAACAGCTTAAAAATGGAAAGCCTGCACAGAGCACGTAGAGAAGGAAATGAGAGGAGATTAGTCAAAATATAAGGAATGTTTTGATATATTACTGACGAATCCTTTCATTATGAACATGACGAGTTCTGCCCAGATGAGGAAAAAATAACATGTTGTGGTTGTTGAAACAGAGTAATAGGAATATTTACATTTTTATATTTCATATTTTACACCTTCATTGCCCACAAATATCGAAAGTTACAATGTCATGACAAAATTCTTCATATATTAAATAGATCCATTGGTTAAGTTTTGTTTCTGTCTTGATATCTATTACAAATTTCCCAATCCATTCACATTGCAGTAACGCGCTTCAAATTATCAACTAGATTTTTTCGGTTTAGCGAAAATTCATATTGAACATTGAAAAGGACCGTGCCATTTAGGCATCCACGATATTTTTCGTTATCAAACCAGAATTTCCAGGCTGTATGCTCCTACAATTGATCGTAAGATCGAAAATGTATCAATACAAGATGAAAATAGTATACTGCTGGTAATCGTATGTGAAAATTGGAACATTTTCATGTTCAAAGTTCCTCACTTTAAAAAAATATCGTTCAATTTTTAGGTTATTTCTATATCTATGATGAAAGCACAGAAAATTTTTAGTTACTTTTTTGTAACTAGAAATAAAGCTGCGACTGGACTTTCAAGGCCTGCTCTGATGTCAATCATTCTTGGATGGACTATAGATCGCGACCGCGACCTCCACCGCGTCATCCTTGCATCTCCGGCATGTACGTACCCTTAGATGTATGCGCGGGTGAGAAAGTTAATAGGTGGGGGGAACTCATTCAATATCATCGATCAAAGGATCCCGACCCTTTGGGCCGAAAATCGAAAGATGCGTGGTTCGACATCCGTTCTAGGTGAGCATTTTTCCGGAATCCGAAATTTGTCTGTTTACCGATAATGATTTCTCTTAAGTTTTTTCTAACTTTTTTCCTTTTTGACGATGAACTCGAGCAGATAAGAAAGATCATGGATCAAGAATTCGAAGTGCATTTCCAGTACTTGTTGAGATATTAAGATGAAAAAAAGAGATAGGACAGGAACAATACCATGAATATGAAATAATTTGATTCAAATAGAGTCAGTGGCGGCGCGTGGATTTTTATTTTGGGAGTGCACATGTGGGAGTTCGGGAAAGGAAAAAAATTCGAAAGCTAACCTTCAAAACTAGCATTTAAGAGCAGTTTGTGACGTTCTTTCGCCTTATCTTGGGATAATATTCAGAAGAGGGGATAGCGCAAAAATCTGAAATTGTTAGTACAAGAGGTAGATACGGTCTGTTAAAGTATAACGGAAAACTATAACCATTTATTTGGAAAATATTTGAAATGTCACTTGTTTCATCATCTTTATATTCAAATACTGTGGATTCATCCAAATGATCCCTGAGTGCTAAATCTAATTCGGCCGAAAAATTGATATCACCAAGGGGGTCGCCAGAGGGGGCATAGGGGGCAGCTGCCCCCCCCTAGAGCTCAAAAATCCCTTAAAAACGTATGAAATAATAGCATAATATACGAAAATCCATTCATTTTTTCTATTTTTTGCCTCCTCCTAGCTCAATTGCCCCCCCTCCCCCTGGCTGGCGACGCCCTTGGATATGACCTAAATATATACAGGATTTATCGAATCATTTCCTTCATAATCGCCACGTAATGCTAATTCGAAAGCACCAGAAAATTCGATACAGTTTATGATTTTCGATAAAATGTATCTGTTCTTTTTTACTTTCTCATAATGTTTCTCGATGTTCAGTCGGTAAGCACTGTTTAATTGTTGTCGAATATCTTGTTTACCTAATAAATTAAAACCTTATTTTCATGGCAGAGAGTTGTCTTGGAACTTTGATGTTTTTTATTTTTTTCTTTTAAATGGATTAAATCCTTGACACCGGACCTGGTCCATTCTGTTTGATCATCACCAGCAAATAACAAACAAGGAAAACAATGGAGCCTGTTACTAATTTCACAACCACATAACGATTCGGCTTTTTCATAAGTGTCTTTCTTGAAGGTTCTTTTTTAATCGCGTGTTTTACATTTTGTTGAATGCGTGATCGATAAATTCCGACCGGTACTTTTGATTTTTTATTTTTCTTCTGATGTCAGCAAAGAAAAACGAATTATTTTTAAATATCGTACGCAAATGCAAATCAGATTCTTCAAATTTTCGGCCAAAATTGCGCGAATACAACAAACACGGTAGACAGCATCTCTCCAATAAATAAAGATTTATCTCACCTACACACGACGTACATCGGTACATCGTAGCACCGTAGTTTTTTATCTATGACGTAGCCTACGCGTACACATTCTGGATGAGTACCTGTTACCTGTGTCTGCTAAATATTGTGGACTGTTACGGGACGTTTGGGGCGCGAGGGGTCGCTGATGCTCCAAACAAGGCATACTTCGGATGTGCAGTGTACAGTGTACCGACTGCCGTCTAGCGTCTACGACTCTACACGTATTATTTGCATTGGCGTTCGAAGTTCGCCCGCCGTCTGAAGTCAGAAATACAGAACCGGAACATCGGAAATGATATATTAAATTGAATACCCAAATATGAAACGTTACGTTTACGTCAAACAGAAAAAAGTAACTTCCTTTAGATGAAGATATTAATTGGGGGTACACGTGCACTTATCGCGCAGCCGCCACTGAATAGAGTTCATCATATTGAATTGAATCCTTAATAAAGTTCATGTGTTTCTTTTTGTTTCCATATACCAATTCCTCTGTTACAGCGCCTAATAATGTATGATTTCAGTATTTCATCCTAATTCTTCAAATTCCTACGAAAACCCTTAATTATTGGAAACAGTCGAATCACTCGAATCATTCCCTCCAAAAAACCATTTTGAAGTCCCCCTCCGTAACGAGTCTTGAATTCCTCTCTATTCAACAGTCATTAATTTGGACAGCATTAATTCCTCTTATATCCAAAATCCGAAATTCTCATTCCGAACGGTTCCATCTAACGACCCACCATAAAACTGCACCAGCTTTTATCTTTGTTCCAATTAAAAGTATCGGAGTCATTTCGGGCCTTAAGTGCAGACCATTCGCGGAGAGAATGCAAATGTTTTCGTTCATTCCAATCCAAATATTTGGATTTAATTACGTCCCGACCTAATTTCGACCTGCATGTCGAACGTTGTGGTAAAAAGTCTCAGTTTCTTTTTGATTGGGGCGTTCCAGAAAAAAGTAGATCGAAAAGAGTTTCACCTCTTCATTTGAACGAAATTCTGATTTTCTGCAGAAGCTTAATATCACTGTTTATACAAGTAAAGTCAAGCGCCCTTGTTAAAGATGGTATGGATGTTAATGAATATTTTAAGTTAATAGCATATTCAAAACGGAAAAGGAAGGATATCGTCGCAAAAAATCGAAAATTCTCACTCGTGAACAAGTTGAAAAGTTCATAAATGAGGCACCAGATGAGAAATACTTGATGGTTAAGGTTGCAACTATTTTCGGATTATTTGGAGCCTGTCGGCGTGAAGAATTGTGTAATTTATCAGTGGAAGACATCGAAATAACAAATAAATCATTGGTTATACAACTTCCAAACACAAAAACGAAAGTCAGTCGTTCTTTCAGTATTATTGGGAAGTATGATGACTATTTCCATAAGTACTTTGCACTGCGCCCTTCTGTCATCAAACATCGTCGCTTTTTCCTGAAATACATGAATAAATAAATGCACTGCCAATCCAGTTGATTCCATTCGGGAAAATTCCATCTATTGTTGCCGAATTTCTCAAACTGCCAGAACCAAAGCAATATAAAGGTCACTGTTTTCGAAGATCCTCCGCTTCATTGCTAGCAGAATCAGGAGCAAATATTACGGATATAAAAAAACATGGTGGATGAAAGTCTACGACGGTGGCCGAGGGCTATGTTGATTATTCCATTGCATATAGAAATGTCATTGCTGAAAAAATTCTCCCAACCTCAACAGATTTTGGATCATCACCATCCTATATTGTACTTCCGGTTTCTACAAGTAGGTACTGATAGGCCTAGGACTCTAATAATGTATTGCGAAGCTCCCTAACGTCACAGGGCATCAATGTTAGTAATTGTTCTAGTTTTACGATTAAGATTAATCTTCATAAGTAATGATTGTTAAATATTGATAATAAAAATTTGCAATTGCTGAATTTTTTTCATCTGTTGTACAAAAAATACTTTTTTCATAGTAAGTAACACTTATAATTCAATATTGAAATCTCCCCCCAATATTTGTGGTTCGCAATGACAGTGCGAAAGCTCCCAGTCCCTCCGTATTATATTCAATGCAACTACTCCAAACTCCAGAAGTGTCCTCCACAGCAGGAGGACAATGTAACGATTCGAATCCGTCAGTCTCGAAATGTATAGCACGTTTCCCTTTATGCCCGACGCAGCATCGAAAGTACAAGCATATCCATCCCATCAATTCCACAAAGCGTCTCTAATGAGGGAATTCTGTTCATGTAGCCGGAGGTGCCTCTGATGTGGGGAGGAGGCGACGGTTCAAAAATTGCCATGATTCAATTCTCAGCAAGCGTTACATTGATGAGTTGGAACAACATATTCACATCGGAATCAGAAACGCGGCTTCGATAAGTAGGTTATGGTCGATAAGTAGATTTCTGGTTATTCTCCCTTCAATAAGTTTTTGACGTTTTCAAAGAGTCTGTCAGCAATTCCGGTGAACAGAGACAACCCGTCGAAAGCATACTATGGAGCTAGTTCCAGCATCCGGGTGGATTCTATTCGGTGAATAAATTAATTCATAATTGCCCTTGTGCATTGCTCAAGTTATCCGCTGAGAGTAAAAGGCTCGGTCCTTAGTTTCGTGATCGGTTAAATCCATAATAGGTTCAATAGGGACTCATCGACGTAGTAAAGTCTAGGAGACTTCTAAGAGTCTTCCAGAATCATTCCAAAAAGTTCCTGTAATAACCAAGAATTATTTGGATCCCTGTAAGAATAAGATACGCCTCCTGACTGCCTTTATCACAGGACTATGTCGCCTTAGGGAGCATACGAGTATACTGAGAATGAGCTTGTCAGCAACTGACGAGTGTAGATTCTGCGAGGAAGTGGAAGAAGCTCCTGTTCACATGGGTAGAGAATGCCTCGCCATTGCAAGCAAGGCGAAGCCCTGGATACGAGAATTATAGGAGGAACGAGGATTTAATTTTTTCGAAGCGATTCTCTTCTTGGGGAATATTCCTCAGTCAAAACTTATTCAATCTTTCTCCTGGTATAAGTTATAGCGTAGCCGACCCATAAATCGACGCAAAAATACTATAAAACCACTTGAAAAAGATGCAAGGTTCATATTTCCGAAAGAATCAATCATTTGAAAAAATGAAATAGTATTTTCTAAAACTAGTTGCAGAATGGGCTTCTATTCCAATACGAATGCGAAATTCGAAAAAGAGGGACGAAGGACCGAGTCTTCGAACGCATGTGTGTTGGAATTGTATTCTGCAACGAGTATTAGACGATATTTTCTCTATTTCAGTCAAATTTCGTTGAAATTCAATGAGAAATTCAGGTTATACATCCTAGTGACTTTTGTATTGTATCTTAGCAGTTGGCGACTGTTACGAAATTGACATTTCCAAATTGACGTGTGTTGAAAATTGATAGGATCGGAAGTCATTGTTGACAACCACGAAACGAAAAATATAACTAAAAAAATGCTGTGATGAGTGCATTTTCGAGTTATTCCTTATTTTACCCGAAAAAATTTGACGGAAAAATAAAAAATCATAAGAATAATCTGGATTCTGGATGCTTCACTAGATTTTCAATATCACAGAATGGCTGAAATTTATAAACTCTCTGATCTCTATACAAGTTAACAATGTTGTCAGAATGATTATCAACTTTGTCTAGACTAAAATATCTACGATGGAAAAACGTTTGATGTAGAGATATGTACCTATGTAATAATAAAATCCCACAAATGTGGGAGATGAAATTGAATTCTAAGAAGCATGAAATTTTACATTTTATATGCACAGTTCCTAAATTTTAATGTTACCGGACCATATCATCACATAGTATAAAACAAAGTCGCTTTCGCTGTCTGTCCCTATGTATGCTCAAATCTTC
Organism: Adalia bipunctata; assembly: GCA_910592335.1. NCBI lineage: Eukaryota > Metazoa > Arthropoda > Insecta > Coleoptera > Coccinellidae > Adalia > Adalia bipunctata. The sequence goes on from OU342950.1 coordinate 23,130,586, forward strand.
AAAACTGCGCAACGGATTTTGAAACGCTTTTTTTTAATAGATAAAGTGATTCAAGAGGAAGGTTTATAAGTATGATAAATGCATAATATTGTAGAGAATCACTGATTAATTTTTTCTAATGTGATGTCGTAAATAGAACATTTTTTGCGCTTACATTGCAATCGCTGTCTGAAACCCACGAGAAAAATCAAAATAATATACTCGGTATTGTATTCCTATAAAAGGTCAACAAAAAAGTCCGCTATGGTATATGTCTATCTCTTGAGGATAACCCACAATAACCATTGTTTATCCTTTACATTTCACGGGAAAAATTAAGGAAGTTATTTTAAGCAATACAGCATTAATCCTTGTCCAATTGAGTACTTTAAATACATTGTCCATTCAATATAGATCAATATGGCCCTTTACAGCGTGTAATTCAAATGAATATTTCCGAAGATATTACAGATTTGAAATGCAGGGACATAGCGCTGCGGCGCCGGCACTACCGTTCTTTATAAGTATTGCATTGCATCCGTGCGGAGCCGGGGCGGGTCGCTCGTTGAATATAAATGTCAATGAAATAGGAAATTCGGATATTAATGATGAATGTTGATACAAATCACGTATTAAATAAAAAACAATGAATGAAATGTTACTTAGCACTGAATAATCTGTGGCGATCTAAACTGTAAACAATACTCTCTTGAAATTTTATAAACTCGACACCACACAGTTATTAAGTATTACATTAATTCACACATTACACTAATCTCCACATAATCATTGGGAGATCTAAGAAAAACTCCTGAAATAATCACTTTCCCATTCTATAACAACATAGCTCTAGAAATTATTTGACCATTCCACGCCATTTACATCAGATTGTTTTGGGTGATTGTACAAGGTGCGGCACGGAGGGCGGACGTTTTTCAGATGGGCATAACTTTCCCCCACTGAGGACGAGAGAAGTGGGGAAGGTGCCGTTAGACTCGTGTGTTCCTAGCATTTATTTACCGTGTTCCAATCCGACGTGTGTGGTTCCAACAGGATGGGGCGACCGCCCAGAGCATCAATGGACGTTATTCGCCCTCTCTTCCCTGGTCGCCTTATTTCCAGGTTTGGCGATATTCATTGGCCTCCCCAGTCCCCAGATTTATCCATATGCGATTTTTTCTTATGGGGACACCTCAAGGCTAGAGTATACGAGACCAAGCCCCGAAGTCTGGACGAACTTCCAAGAGCGCCTCCAGCACTGCATCACCGATTTCGGCCACCACATGCCTGATGTGATTTTCCACACTTGACTGTCTCAAATGCTATTTCCTTGAGAATCTGATTCCGTCAATAAATGTGTTTTTGAGTAAAAATTAACGCTTTTATTATTTTTTTAAAACCATCCATCCTCCGTGCCGCACCCTGTACTTATGTTCGCATTCTTCTCTATAAATAAATGAATCGCAGTCCATCACGCCGGTTATCGCCACACAACAATATACGCTATACGCATGCGTCGTTCATGGGACTGACGTTTGAGGCACAGAACAACGGTTTGTCTTGCGCATTGCGAGGTAGTTCACTGTTCTACCATTGTTTGAAGAGAAAATCAACAATTTGGCATCGTCTTGCCAAAAGTTCTGTGAAACATCATAGAAGATGGTTAAGGTTAGGTCATTGACCTACAAACCTATGATTTAGGTTGATGGTGTTATGTAAGGTTAGTGAAAAAACAATTTTTTATGAGATATTTTTGAGATATAGAGAAAAATATGAACAAAGTCATTAGTGTTCACAAACTTATGCAGGAAAGTCGAAGAAGAAACTCATTTTGGTGGGAGAAATATGGCTTTTCAATTGCAGAAATAATACTGTGTTTTTGTTGGAAATATTGTGTTTGTAACATTCTTATTCAAATAAGGTTAGTATTTGAGTATTTCCTAAATGTATCAACTTAATTTCAATCGAGAAATATGAACGTTGAGGTGTTTGCAAAGAATCGTATCAGGCACGTATTCGACCCAATTTTTTTTTCAAATGGCTATATCTTTTCAACAGGACCGAATTCGTAAAAATGGAAAATGAAAAAAAGGTTTCTTTTAGCCTCAAGTTGAAATATACGAACAAGTCAAAGACTCGCCCTGTATGTTCTAAATATACAGTATAAATTCCTCTTATACTCACACTGGGATAATCCACTTCGACAGTTTCCCTAAAAAGCCGAGACTAATTGGAACATGAAACGTCTCATTGAAACTAGAATTCAATCGGAATTTCCTCCAATTAATCCAGCGGGCCTGCCGACCACGACGCCATTGACGGAGAAGATTATGAATTCGAAAGCCGACTGGATCCGGATGAATGTAGCCAAATTGGCCTGCATCGGACCTGACATTATCGCAGGAGGCTACGCAATTTCCAGGACCTGATGTGAAATCGGGGTAATTTCACCAGGAATTAATCGCAGTCTCGTTTCTAAAGGAAGAAAGTAACGGATTCTTCTCAAACGGGGTGTAATGAAACGTGAAATGAATTATGGAAATATTCGCTTATGTTTCGGAGGAAGCTTGTGACGGGTGTTTTCTCAGAATTCAAATGAGAATGAAGATTTACGACATTCAATATCGTATTAGCGCAGTTTTCCATCTTCAAGCTTAGAAGTTTCGTGAAGGCAACGCCTTATTTCATCCGCTCTGATGTGTCGAAAAAGTCGTAAATTTAAATATTACTTTGGATCCACCCCTGGTTGTGAAATATCGGCCATATACGATATTGCCAGTTTTAATTTTGATCTGTAAAGAATATTTCCTAATGTAAATTTGTAATTCAACGTAATGCGTATCTTTTGACTCTTCTCAACTGAAGTGTATGTAAAAATCGGAAATTCTCTTCTGTTACTATCCAGGTTGAGTACTACAATCATCATGATCATCCCGTCTCCAATGCATTAATTCTAACCTGCATAAGACAATTTTACTCCCACACAAATGTAGCAAACACCCCATATCTTTCGATCTGACTGATTTAACCGCAATAAGTGTCGCAACATCTTACAGAGTATGCAGCCGCCTTAATATTCTAATCCGGCCAAGTTATGGCGGGCATAGTGGAGCGTTTAACTATGGTTAGTTTGATCCAACGAGCAATTACTTTGTCAACATGTGGTTATAAACTTCAGAATTTACTGCTGTTTAATTTGGAGTTCAGTATCTACTGTCGAAAGTGTAAGGCCACTCGGGAAGCTGCTTTGCATTAATGTTGTCGGAAACTTGAAGGATCCGAAGTATATCGAAGAAGCAGGAAGAAGATGTCAGGGTGTGATTTTGAGCCTGCATCATTCCTTTCAAGGGAGGTTTTCTTGATAAATTTCTCTCCCCCCTATATTCTGTCCACTATGAAGAAGTGTAATTGTAGATTCTTATTGCTTGATGCATTCGAAGCGTGATCCTGGTAGGTATCTCAAATATGAGTGTGTGTCCTCGCATTATTCATTCACTGCACTGGATCCGGTTCAAGGTTATTAAAAAAGGAGGCCGAAAAGATGTAATGAATTTCAATTTTGAGCTAATCACTTTTATGTCCTGAACCAGGAGAAGATGTGCTCGGAGTTTGGAGAAAGGGCTTTAACTAGAAATGCTCAGTTGGGTTTCGTTACCCTTCATTTCGAGGAGCTTCTGAACTATATTCTTCTTCGTGATTTTCATGCGTTGAACGTTTTAATTTATTATTTGGATCACTATAATGGAAAACTATCGTCGTTTCTCTTCGTTTTTGTATTCAAAATCAGGTGTCTCTCAATGTGTTTCTTTCCTTGATTATTTTACCGAGTTTTATTTTGGCACCCTGATTGTTTTACTAGGATACTGGTTTTTTTCAACACTACCTTCTATATGAACATGTATAGCAAGGGAGCAAAGTGATATGATTACTTACTAATTACTGATTATTTACCGACGATTATGAACTCAACCTTCTATATGAAAATGTATAGCAAGATTGCAAGGTGTTGTTGTGATTTACAACGGACAATATAATTACTAATACTTTACTGACCGACGATTGTAAAATCTACTGATTGCTTGTCTCTGTAACATGGAGTTTGAAAGACAAGCTGAAAAATAAGGGACGTTTATTTCCTCATAATAAAAGTGGGAAAGATCAACAATTGATTGGGTGTCAGAAACGAAAAACGCCTCGCTAAGCCAACAAAGAGCTCTGAACTGCCATTTTTGACTATAAGGAAAAACCACCCATTTCTTGAATCTACAGACCAATGAGAGAAAACTTGGATGATTTGGTATCGATGCTGCCATGTGTTCCCATAATGCAACTTGTACTGCAATAAATGTCACCATATATTCAATTTTATGAGCTGAGAAACTGAATCGAAGTTTATAGGACATGGTTATTGTCTCAAAAAAAATCAGATGAATCCCAAACTTGACCTGAAACCATGTGTTGAGAACCTTTTCAATAGCGGATCATAAACCAGTCGAAAAAGGGTATTTTTAAACAAAGAACGAGAATTGTGACTAAGGGCATATGGAACAATATTGCAGTTCATATCTATACAACATTTTTTAAGGCGACAGCCTTTCTGGTGGACAAGGGATATGGCTTTTAATTTGTCCAGATGTTGCGAAGTGAGACGCAACACAATGGGTGACCCTCTTGTTCTTGTGAGAACATTCCACCAGATTGCTTCTTTTTCAGCTTCTTCCTTCTGCAAAGACTCTGTCTTATAGGTGCATTTGCCTGTATAACAGTAAGGTTCAGGGCCAGGAGGTTTCTTTCTAGTTAGGTTGTTGGTCCCTTCGTTGCCTTGGATTCCAGGAACCCAGACTAAAAAAACCTTGTTGTTTCTGCTTACTTCATTGAGTTTCCTTCGGATCCCCTATATCAGACTTGAGTCGTTGGCAAAGGAGTTCAGTGCTTTCATAGCAGCTGCACTATCAGAATGAATGGATGGCACACCCTTGACAGTACTGAAATACACTCGAGTGGGAGCCTCACGATAGTGTACACTTCTTGCCTCGTATACTCTAGCGTCGACCCCTATCGTGGTTTTAGAACTATCTGTATATCATGGTGAATAATAGCAATAATATTCATTTACGATACTTGACTCTGCTATGGACTCTTGAATAATTCTTTCAAATGAATCAAAACTTCGCTAACGCACCAGTGAACTGGTACAATAAACTTACTGGAATTGATTATTTGTTATTTACTTTAGGCTGGTCAACAGCTTCTGTTATCAACACTGTCATCAATGAACTAGCATAATGTGAACTTCACATTACTTGGAAAGTCGATATGAACACTTTGGCATTTGGATTAGGTAGGTTTTAATCTATGTGACTATTATTCCTGTGACTATTGTGTTCCAAAGAATGAAGTTGTAATTCGTAAGAAGTATTGTTTGAAACATCAATAATTTTCTTAATTAATCTTTGTTTCCAATGAAAAACTCATGAACATTTGGGAGACATGTTTATGATTCATGATTCAGTTATTTTTGTTGTATTTGAGTTGAGGCACTCGAGGATGTATATCAAGGATGAAGGTTTTACTCCTAATGAGCCTTCATTGAAAGGCTACAAATCGTTTGAATCGTTTATGTCAGAACAAAGCTTCGAAACAACATGACACCGATAGTTAACTCAAGCATTTTTACTGTAGCATAATCATGTTCTATTTCCAGATTCAATCGATTTCACCCACAATCATTATTGATCGCTCAAAACTTCGAGTTCATACCTATATTAGGGGCAATGAATAGTTGAGGTCAACTGAGGTCACATTCCCTCAGGAATGTGTCCATTCTAGTAAACTAACTACCTATATTCACATGAAATATCACGTAGCTATCAAGATTGCTCATGAAACTTTTGTCCCATTCACCTGCCTGCTGACGAACATTGATATTAAATATTGATTCTGCAGGTCTCTAGTTGGTTCATGTTAGTTCGTGCGAGGTGTCCTGGGGGTAGTAACGTGTTGTGAAGGCCCTCATGGGGAGTGGTTTTATGACCCCGAGTGAATGTAACTGTCGTTCCGTCTTTGTTACTGCTTGTCCGCAAGATTCTGGTCTCTCTCTCTTGACAGGAAAGGTGTTTACTGCTTCGTATTTCATCCTTCCGCAATTATGTCAGGTTTATGAAATAGGAACGTTGTATTGGGATCATTGGGAAAAGTATTTAATGAAATAGTTCTGGAGGATTTCAGGGCACAGTGTTCTAGAAAAACCATTACCCTGTAAATTTTCAATCGAAATTGGCATATTAGATGGTGTAACCTCTGAATTGTAATATCTGTGCCGAATTGAAGTTGAATATCTGGTGAAATGCAGATACCATAAGAGGAAAACTTGAAAAAAAAAAATTAAAACTATATTTCGAAAACGAAACTTAAGCGGTCTCATCTTTATAGGCCTTTTTTTCTTAGAATTATGCAAAGAATGTCCCCTTTCTATTTGTAACCATTGTGCAGGAATAGGAAAGAAATGCTTCATTTGGTGTAGATCATACCTAACAGTTGAAAAATAGGTCGAAGACTCGCACCAAATAATTGATTGCTTCCTGCTCAAACGTCTGGATCATCTATGCCAACGAAGAAGAGTAAACAGTGAAGTATTTCATTACTTTTCGGGCAGAAGGCGTTCCTTGAAAAAGTATTCAATTAATTATATCTTCGTCTGGGAACGGATTTTAGTTGGAGCCACTACAGTTTTTTCCTTTGAAGCCGGCCGTCTGAAGTAATTAAAAGAGGTTTTTTCGATACTCCAGCGTGAGCTGAACGGTTTTCTGCATCAGTTTACAATTTTGCTTACCCGGGGGAAATTAATCGAGATTGATGAATTTTTTGCTGTCTGCTGGTCCCGAAAGCTAGGCCTCAGAAGTTTCATCATAAAAAACAGTCAATTTTAAATATTGCTTCAAATCCAATTAGACTAAAACTGTGCGAGCATACTTTTCGAATGTTCTCTTCGTTTTAAGATATCAATTAAATGTGGTCATCTGTCGTTTATGTTTCTTTTCTTGTTGGCATGTCAAAGTTTTCACCATATTGCAAACAGTTTCATTTTTACCTTCAGATTCACTAGTATCTAAATTTGTATTTTCATCAATGTATTGCATATACAGGGTGAGTCTTTGACTTGTACAAATATTTGAACTGTAGATTCCTCTCATCAAACGAAACACTTTTTTGCTATACCATTTTTCAAAATTGGGTTTGGTTTCGAAGATACAGGGTATCGAAAATCCATGAAAAAAAAACAATTTTCTGTTTATATCTTCGGAACCGTTATTTCGAATGAACTGAATTTTATTTGAGTTTTCACTCTTTTCATGGTGCATATTCCTCAATCAAAACCTATTCAATATCTCGACTAGTATAAAAGTTACAGGGTAGTCGACTCATCAATACACGCTGAAACACCATAAAACCACTTCGAAAAGATAAACGGTTCATATTTTCGAAATGAACAATCATTCAGGAAACTGAAAGTATTCATATTTTTTTTTCAATAAAACGCGTCGTTTTCGAGTTATGTATTTCCAATTTTACCCGGAAAAATTTGACGAATAAATCATCAATTTCAAGAATAATCTGAATGCGCCTCTGAATTAAATATCATCGAATATTATTCCTTCTCTGGTCTTTAAACGAGTTTACAATGTGGTCACAATATTTATCAACTTTGTCGAGATATTTTAATAATAAAATCCCACAAATGTGGGAGATAAAATTGAACTCCAAGGAGGATTTAACATGCACAGTTTCTGTTGAAAATTCATAGTTACCGGTCCATATTGATGTTGAATGTCGATGAAATACAAAATTCGGATATGAATGATGAATCTCGCTACAAACTAGATACTTATTAAATTGAAATTAATGAAAACTAAAATGATACCTCATAATCTGTGTCGATGTTTCTATTTAAACAATATCCTCTAGGAATTTTATAAACTCGACACGGTTAAGATTATATTAATTCACTTCACATAATGAATCACATTAGAACAATAATTCACTGAATGTATTCAGAACGTCACATAATGTTTACAGTTTGTTCAGAGACTCTGGTTTGTTATTGTTTACAGTTGGCCTTCACATAACCAATCTTTCGGTTTTCGCTCTACGCATGTGTGGTAAAATTTGGCAGCAAACTCGATTTATGATGAAAACGGCAGAATTCATAGATATTTATACCACGGTACACAAGTGTATCGTGATTTATACAATGTTTCGTAACAAATCCTCAACCTCAATGAAAATTTCCGCAAGCTGACAACATCTTCTTGAAATTTCTGTGCAAACATTCACAGAATGGATACAAAATAGATAAGATTAGGTGTTTAATAATAAATTTTGATGATCTGAATGAAAAGTCTTTTTTCATGATATTGTTTGGGAATTTCGTGGAAAATATGAACAAGTTATTAGTGTTTACAAACTAATCTGCAGAAAAATCGAAGAAGGAACTTATTTTGGTGTGAGAAATGTGGCTTTTTAGTTGCAGATATAATCCGATGAAACTAACTGTTTTCGATGAAATTATCGTGTTTGCAACATTTTCATTCCAATAAGGTTAGTACTTGAGTATTCCCTGAATGTATAAACTCAATTTCTATCGAGAAATATGAACTTTGCATCAATTCCAGAAGATCATTTCAAAGGCGTAGTCCGCCCAATTTTTTTTTTCAAATGGCTATATCTTTTTAACAGAGCCGAATTCGAAAAAATGGAAAATGAAAAAAAAAAGTTTCTTTTGACCCCAATAATCTTCAGTTAAAATATATGTACAAGTCAAAGACTCACCCTGTATACTGAATGATAACTCTTTTTTTTCTTTAGAACTCTACACGTAGGAGAATTATTCTCAGATATTAGGTCCTACCCTGTAATTTCCAACCTAATTAGAATGTGAAATCCGGCCCTGACCTCCAGTATCAAAAATCTGACAGAAATGGAGCAGAAAAAATCACAGGACCTGTGCACGAACAGAATTCGTAATTCTTGGGATGTCATGCATATTCAATATCGCAAAACTAATGTTCCCCATGAATTTTCCATTGGCGAGGTGAAATTGAGTTAAAACCTGTGACAGTGGCAGCAACATACCGAATTCAATATTCGAGGAAAGTCGCCTAGGGACATCGCAAATTAGAATTTATTCAAAAATAAATGACATCGCAAACGCATTATCTGACCGGATAACAATTTCAGTTCGATTTTCATGAACCGAGGTTGATATTGAATTTCGGGCATCAGATTCTGAAATCCCATGGGAAAAGTCCTTGATTTCTAGTCCAAAATTTGTGTTTCGACGTTCTTTCGAAAGTTATTCATTTAATCATGAACCGTGGTCGATATTGAATTTTGGGCATCAGATTCTGAAATCCCATGGAAAGAGTCCTTGAATTCTAATCCCCAAATAAGTGTTTCGACGTTTTTTCGAAAGTTATTCATTCATTGATCTTTGATTTCTGAAGAAGCATCTACACAATGCCGATTTCGTATCGAAGTTTTGACTTAATTGTTTAAATGTTGAATTTTCAAAACGGGCGATTCCATCATTTGATTCCCAGCCGACGACACGAATTGGAAAAACGGCGTCCACGTTATCCGAATCGGTTCAATACCGATTCATTACTTTATTAGGGTGTTTTATTGCCTGGTGGAAATCATGTGGCTAAACAATCGTTATGTTGAGGAAGATAAAATCACAAATTTATTTCAACCTTCCAAATTTTCTTCAATAATAAAGTTGAATCACGTGGTAATGTTTTCGAAAGCTCGCTATCGAATTGAAAGTAATGAACTTCATGCTTTATCATTTGTTTTTAATCTAAATTGTTGCCAAAGGGAACAAAGGAAAGGAGATTTTAATTAAACTGTGATTACGAAATAGACCGGTTCAACTAACATTTAACAACTAATTGAATTAATGACTCTATTTGGCATGAAAATGAAAAGGGGCATGAATTCATATTAAGGTTTATCATTTTCGAAGTTCTGACTAGAGTGAGCAATTTATTCGAATATTGAACTTCAGGAAAATCGAAAATCGAATGTAAAATAGGGGCAACAGCTCCTAAAAAATGTTTTTGGTAGTGATTAGTTGAATTAAATTTCAGAATATCACTGAAAAGTATTGGATAGTAGCACGTTCAAGAAAAATTTTCGAAAATTAATCAATAACACCTGAAGTCAGGATATTTTCAGTTCAGTGCTCGTTCTTTCATCTTGTGAATAGATTCATCGTGTAAGTGATCCATCTCATAGATAGATTCGCATTCGAGAATTGGAGAAAAATCCACAGCTGTCTAGAAAATTGACAGCAATCGTTCATGTTCCTGGCTATGTTATAACAGACATATTGGGATATTTTTGTTAATAATCATCTAGCATCTCATATGATTGTGGCTGAGCGATCTAACCAAAATTCCGCATATAGCTCAAAAACGTCATTCTCCATCCAAATTCAAAATTTCATTCAGATCGAACCTGTGGTTTTGGAAATATCCAGAAAACAGAATTTCAAATGGCCATATTTTCTGAACCCCTAGTCAAATTCAGCCCATTGAGAAGCTCAACCACCTCATTCAGAACCCAACCCTACCCTGAAAATTTCGAGTCTCTAGGTTTATCTGTTCGAGAGTTCAAGACAAAACTGTCAGCAGTCAAAATACTACCTTTATATTACAGAATCCTCACCTGAAAATGGACAATCTCTGGTGAATATAGAAAAATAACAAAATATTGGTGTGGTACGAGCTGAGAAGAACAATCATTCACAAGTTAATAGCTTTAAATGCCCCTTGGTGCTACAGAGATCCGTAAATTTAGGAGATTCTCCCTACTGGCAGATAACGATCACGTGATCGTCAGCGACATCAAAAGGTCTGCCATTCTGTCAGTAACCAAATCTCCGAATCACCTCAGCACAAAAGACAACACGAATATTCCACAACTTGAATTCTCTCAACGCTTGATATGTTGCAATATGGTGAAGGTGCCAGTTCCCAAATATTTCAGTTGAACTCGAAATGTTCAGAATAATCATTTCCGGTGAGAAGAAGTGAAAAATCAGTTATGAATCAGTAAGATCTGTTTACATGGAGTTTGATGAAAACAAAATGGAAAAAACGAATAGTAAAGCTGAAATCATCAAAGATTTTCGAGTACATACGAAATTGTGCAAGGATTCCATTCTTAAATAGATCGAATTGCTTTTTTTCTCTTCCTGCCTCTCCAAGCACCACACCTGTACAACAAATAGCATCCATCCTCTCTGACGGAAAGAATACGAGAACATAATTCCACCTGCGTGCTCTCGTAAAAATTCATTCGCGAAAATCCAAATATGTTCCATTGTATCCGTCCTTTTTGAAGCACGAAAATACCGATTTCACGCGAATCCAGAGCACTTCAACAGCTCCAGAACTCATGCTATTGTGCCCGTTCTTTCAGCATCTCCAAGCTACGGCCCAACGTCGGGAGTAAGAACAATACTGCCACCGGCTATAGGTATAATAGACTCCCCAGATACAGACCGCTGAAATAGAATAATTGGTCTCTTGAAATACTGCTTGTTGCGAATTATTGTTCAGGATTTAACATGCGGACACGGATATAAACCCCAAATCAGGCCCAATTTCAATTTGGACGTAAATCCTTCGGGGAGGGCACTAGACTAAGGGACGAAGAATCCTTTTCACTTCATTCAAGGGGCACTGGAGGATTCAATTTGTAGTAAAACGTTCAAATCAGTTCACACAAATTTGCTTACCGTTATAATTAACTCGGTCATTTCTGTGAGATTTCGAAAATGAGTATATTTCAGCAAAACAATCCGGCAACCCTGTTGGTTGACTTGCACATAGTCCACCGACAAAGTCTTTATCACCCTCAGTTGTTTCCGTGCTTAAGAGTCGCATGATGTACAGGGTTACAAATAAATTGTGGTAAATTTGCAGCGCAAATTACTCAAGGAAATTTGTTCAGGGAATGGGACAACATTTATTCTACTTTATCGGGTTGTATTCGACAAAAGACAAAACCCTGGAGGATGGCCACTTTCAAAGAGGTTTATTTATACCCGAATGGGAAGTTTGTAAAATGGCTTGGCTTAGTCGTGACTTTTCTTCAGTTCGAGAATTGCGAACCGGCACATTGCAACATAACGTCCGAAAAAATTTCTAGTAAACTATTTTACAATCAGCGTTCAATTTTTAGAATTTGTGTGTGCCGGGTGAAGAACTCTATCAAGTCGCCTATATTAGGGCCTACCTTCATGAAAATACGACAGCATAAAGGACGAAAAAATACTTGGCAAAAACAGGGTCCTGCAATAGTGCAAAAATCTTCTATAGCTGCCGAACCAGCCATAGACATAGACCCCTTGTGCCTTCATTTTTGCATCTCAAGAAATTATTTCTGATAAACAGGCTGTCCCCCATTAATGTTATTCAATAAATGGATGATTTTTTTAATGAGTCACCTATATATTCCCACATATTTTCAATGACCTTCATTACCTTTTTCATGACGCAAAATATCTATCTATATTAATAAAAGGCGATCTATGGTTGGTTCACAACCAATGCATATTGTTCAAACGATCGCACCAAATTGGACAATTCTTTTTTTGTTGTGTTTATTATTGTTAGGGCAAGGTTTATATAACAAAATATTCCCAAAAAATCCTACAGAAAAGAAAAAAAAGCCTTCCTTTTTCTCGAGCAATCATAGAGTACTTATGTGGGTTTTGACATTTGGACAAAGGAGGTTAGTTTTTCTTTCACAGAATCGCATGTCAAGTGAATAGTTAAAAGTGCAGTAGGTCTTACCACAGAATACCTAACAACGGTATAAGAATATTCCATGGGGATTAATAGTGGTAGAACGAAGTTCCACGGTATTCAATAGAAATGCAAAAATAAAAATAGAACGAGAGAAATGGAACGTTGTGAAGTTATAAGCCATGAAGTAGTCTGGCAACGGTGCATTTCATTTTCTTGAAGGGTAGGAAATTCAGAAATGGTATAGACTAGAGTATCTATGAATGGCGATGTATACAATTATTGTGTAATTTGCATAGAACTTATAATGACATGGAAGGCTATTATCAGATCAAATTGGTGGAACAGTGAATTTTTACCGGAATGTAAAGTAAATCGGATTGTGACGATCAGCATCAATCGTGAATTGTCCATTTTCATCTTTTCTCTATATTTCTGAAATGTTTTTGATTTATGTTTGGGTAATAAATATATTTGCGGAAATAACTGAATTCAAAATTGACATATTATTTTTGTATTTCTGTTTTGTGTGACAGCTCATATCCATGGAAAAGATGACGTTTGACAGATGACATTTGACAGTTGACAGATGACATTTGACAGAACTTTCATTATGCCTAATTCATCTCCTGCTTGAAAAAATAGCAATACAACTTTAACGGGGGTTTCACAAAGCATATCACTGGTGATCGGAGCTTGATCTAGAATCAACTCGATTTGACAGTTCAGAAATCTAACCAAGCCGTTGATCTTCGATCACTGGTGATCACGTTGTGAAATCTACAGTAAGTATAGGCACGGCCTTCTTAAGATAAAGATGGCTATGGTATAGGTTTGACGAAACAAAGTTCGCCGGGCCAGCTAGTTACAAATATTTTTCCAACGGTACGAACTTATTCGAAGAAAACTGGAAAAAGGTGAGGGAAAAGCAGTTCAGTAAAAATCTTCTGACGATTTCCAGAAGCGATAGTAACATGAATTTTATATGAAAGTATTTCAATTGAAGGAATTTCCTTGTCATCGTTCCTAAATGATCAACCAGTCTATTATGGATTGATATTATTGATATGAAGAACTTGAAATTATTGTTTCTCGATTTTTTCAAACGTAACACCCTGTATTTCATTTCACAATCATGTAGACAACCTTACATTTTCTCAGAAGTAACCTTAGGAGTATTTTCACTTCTGCATCCAGCAGACAGGAAAAATTATTTCGCAACTTAAAATTTTTTTCAAATAATAACATAATAAAACCTAACGGACATTAAAAATGGACAAAATGAAATTTTGCATGTATTACTCAACACAGCATTACTCATCATGATTATCTTCGATAGACAGGCTGTTCGAAATCGATAACTGATGCATTTGTACGGATTTTTTTAAATTTTTTTTTCAAAATTCATAATTATTATGTTCAGAAGTAACTTTGAGCACTAGCTAACTTGACATCATCTCCTGTCACTACAAGCTTGTTAAAAAAAACCGAAAACTCGATTCTTTTGAATGTTTTCTATCGGAATATTGGGCACATAAGATTCTGTAGCACTGCCCTAACATAAAAATCATATCAACCATCCCATTTTTCTGAAAAATTAATACTGATTCACTGTATTCGAAAGTATCTTTGAGCTCTAAATAGCAATAACTTGATTAATATTTTTTTGGACATCCAATAAAAACTGATATAATTGGTTGAATACATGATCAATATGTATTGTTTTCACGGAAAAAAATATAATTTTTATGTTGATTCACAGAAAGTATGATTCTAGGAAGGTTTTGAAGTTTGTCAATAATTGTTCTTTTAGTTTTATTTAATTTTTTGACCTCTTTTGAATGTCCGTTAGTTTTTATGTTACTCATTATACTTATTTGATGAAATTTTCAGTTGCGATATCCTTTTTCGTGTCTGCTGAATGCGGGATTGAAAATAATCCTAATGGTACTTCTGAGAAAATGTAAGGTATTCAATTGTTTACAGTATTGTGGAAATAAAATACATGGTGTTACATTTGGAAAAAAGGAGAGGAATAATAATTTGAAGTTCTTCATATTTGGACCTTAATAACGGACACCCTGTATATGACAGGTTGATCATTTAGGAACGCTGACAAGGCAAATCCTTCAATTAAAAAACTTTCAAATCAATTTAAATGTTACTATCGCTTCTGGAAATCGTCAGAAGATATTTACTGAACTGCTTTTCCCTCACCTTTTTCCAGTTTTCTTCGAATAAGATCTGTACCGTTGGAAACATGTCTCTAATATTTTGCGCCATGAAAGAGGTGATGAAGGTCATTGAAATTATGCGAAAATATATTGGGTGATCCATGAAAAAAATCATCCATTTGTTGAATAACATTAATCAGGGACACCCTGTATATCAGAAATTAATTTCTTGAAATGCAGAAATGAAGGTACAAGAGGTCTATTTCCCAACGAAATCTCTGAGATGTCGGGATCGGCAGTTATGGAAGATTATCGCACTATTGCAGGACCCTGTATATTTAATCGACTAAGGCACATCTGAAACAAACAATTCAGTCCACATACAGGGTGTGGCGAAATGAATGGATGATATAGTACCTGTGGGAAGAGGATTTTATGGCACCCCAGAAATAAAATATGTTTTATGTTCAGTAAAAGTCCCAAGGTTTTCGAGATATTCGACATTTTTTGAAATTTAAAAAATTACACCCTTTGCCACTTTTTTTGGTAGGAAAGATTTTTTCAATCTGTTTTATGAATAGCATTCCTGGATAATTTTGGGCTATCGAATGTGAAATTAGATATTTGGGACGCATCAGTTTTTTTTTAAAAGCTAGCTCAACCTAACGTTGTGTAAAAAGAAGCACCTGAACGCCAAAATTAACAAAAAAATTTACAGATTTCGCAATCCTTGCAACCATCAGAGACATTGGAAATGATAACACCACATGTAAATATTACCAACATTTATTTGCATTTGAACTTAACTTAAAATAAAAAAGTATTTTCAATAATAATAATAAGCAATAGATAATAATTGCAAGAAACAATCAACATTCCTAATTCCTAACATAAACATGTGAGAGAAAACTTTTCACCGTATTTTATAACAAAAATGTTCTTTCTAAAGTAAGTAGGTATTCTTAAGATATAATAATGAAAAATAAAGATATAAATGATCGGATGAAGCTGGGTCCATCCTGTTCAATATTTTCTAAGCGAATTTTCATTTTACCAAATCTGGGTTTTCATGAAATTGGTTTGAGATAGGAAGATTCTGTTCTTACTAAAATTCATGAATCTTATATTTACTAGGAGTAAACATCATCAGAAGAAGCTGAGTCCACTCCGTCTAATATTTTCGAAGAGAATTTGTATTTCACCAAATCTGAGTTTTCTCGAAATTGGCTTGAGATAGAAGGATCATGTTTTCATGCATATTTTATGACACTTTTCGAAATAACTTTTAACGCTGAATTCAACGATATATCATACAATGTCATTCAAAGTTGATTTTACAAAATGGTGGAAATTTCGAACACTTACGTCATTAATGTTCATCATTTACCTTCGAATAATCATTCAATTTGTCTTTCATTGAATGATATTTTCGTCGGTTTAATTATTATGAATTAGGTTCTTCACCTCTTGAAATAAGTGAATAATTATTACTTGTTTCTTATTGCTTTGATTCTGTTACGTATTATTTATTTACAAATTTCAAGAGGTGAAAAACCTAATTCATAATAATTAAACGAAAATATCATTTGATGAAAGACAAATGAAATGATTATTCGAAGGTAAATGATGAACATTAATGACGTAAGTGTTCGAAATTTCCACCATTTTGTAAAATCAACTTTGAATGACATTTTATGATATATCGTTGAATTCAGCGTTAAAAGTTATTTCGAAAAGTGTCATAAAATATGCAGGTCCGTATTGAAAAAAATAAGGTTGAGGGTGACCCAGGAAGAACGAAACGTTGGATACGAAATCTGATTATGTCATTTCGAAGATAATTTACTGTCAAATAAAAAATTCCTGTAACATTTTTTGATAATATTCGAAATAAAGTGAGAAAAAATAAAAATCAAAATGACAGAATTTACTTTTCTTATGATATCTCAAAAACCGGCCCTGCTAATCTCGATTTGTTTGAACTGCTTGACAATGCTTCTATGAATGCAACTTTTTCTCCATTTGACCGATCTTCTAACTCTTATGGTTTAAAAGTTACCAATACAATGCCATTGAAAAAGTGGCCACCCTGTATACCAATCTTCATCTGAAACAGAATTCCTTCTTTCTTACGAAAATTCTCCAAATTTTCGTCAATCATGAGGACATGATGTGCTTCCACAGTAACCCTATGATAGAATAGAATTACATTTAATATTTGTTTGCATTTGGTCTTTCTCTGTGAAGAATTTGTTTCCCCATTTTCACAAACACTATTTGGTCCAATTAATCCAATAACTTTTCTTTCCTAAAACAAAGCAATATTCAACGAGGATCCCAAGTTATAACTAGAAAACCATAAATACCTTATATCCTGTTTTCCTTCCATTTTATCGAATTTCAAATATTCATTTCAACTTTCTATTATAGCCATATAGGTATTTATTCCAGTTCCTTTCCTGCCATAGAACACAATGGCCTCTCTTTTACTCAATAAATTTGAGAATAATACATAGATTAAATAACTATAATATAATAAACACAAAGTTCTCAATCGCTGAAGAATCGAATAACATGACAGCTCGAACATTGTTTATAAACAATGTGCTTCGGAATGTCACGAGTGTTGCGGTATTCAAATGCCGTGTCGGAGATTCACGAACCGATCCGAACCTTCCCGATACAATTTGTCATTTAATGTATCCTCCCAATACACCTATGGTAATCAAATCACGCGATAACTTTCGAATGCTCTTTTGGTCTACTGGCGACACTTTTGTCTTTTGACCTTGAACGAAAACTCGTAAGTTGCCTGTAATATACGAACATAAACATTTCCAATGTTAAAATTTCTACAATTTTTGTCTCATTTCATAAGAACAATGTATCAATAACATTTGACATAATGAATTTATTGCAAATCAGTACTATGCTCTTGGGGAATTGAGTACTGATTCTAATGAAATATAAAGTAAATATCTCCCTGCTTTAGAACAAAAAGGAAATAATAATTCAATAATTTTAAATTTATGAAAGTATTTGTTGTCATTAGTTTGAACTCATATAACAAATTACTTCATAGGTATAAGAATATTTCTTTTTTGTTGAGCTTTATTATATCCCACTGTATTTTATTTTATATACATATTCATATTTGAAATTAACATTTAAAAATTGTTCAAAAGGCTGTGTAAATAAAATCAACCTATTTCAGAATAAATATTTAATGCAACTATTATGATTTCACTACAATTAATTCGTTTTTAGCATGCAACAATTTGATTTTTAGCAATTCCAATTCTGCATTATTTTTTGCTCTTCTGAAAGTATCTTCTTCCAATTCCCTTTGTTTTCCTCTCTCATTTTTTTCCTTTAGGTTTCGCAGTTCCTCATCTGCAATTTGCTTCTGTACATTCAGAATGTCCTTTTCAATAGCAGCATTTTCATTCCGGGCTATTTGGAATTTTTTTTCCTCCTCAAAATACTCTAATTTTATTTGAGCTACTTTTAAGTATTCCTCTGAAAGTTGACCAGAAGTTTTTGTCATGGCTGGTCGCCTTCTTGATAAGAATGAGGAATTTCCAGTACATTGAGGAGTTGCCTCGATTATTCTTATCTATAAATAACACAAAATGAAATTAATGAAGTTTAAATTGGAATAAACAGCAATCACAAAATAATTAATGCTTACAGCAGGCGTATCCACTTCTTCAGTGATCTTCACTCCCTTTAAAGATTCCTTTTCATGGGATGTAATTGTAGCACATACCTCTTCTTCATTCATCGTTCGAGATGCTGAGGGGTTTTCAAATACCATGCTGTCAGAATCGAATATGTTCTTAAATCCTTCAACGCCTTTTTTATTCATAAGCCACAGAGCAAGATCCAGATTTGGGTCTTGAGGGGGCACCTGAGCTGTTCCACCACCGGTCAGATATACCTCTCTTCTTTCTGCCGCGATGTGCTTCCTCGTGTCCTTTTTTATATTCTCATAAAATTTTTTTAGAGATTCTTTGCCCCTATGATGTCCATCAGGGGATTGTGAATTGAATAAATTCGTAATTTCTTGCCACGCTTCCGTCTTTTCACGCCAAGTAACTGCATTCGTTTTTTATTTTCAATGGTGCCCTTGAAACTATTCACCAAATTTAAAAGTTTATTTTTCTCATTAGAAGAGAAATTTGGAGCTCTTGTTGATTTCTTTTCAACACTATCCATTTTGAATTCACACTTCACAAGGAAAAACCGAAAAACACAAATTATCTGTACGATGTTTGTACGTTGTCTGTTATTTGCATAGATATAGAATACTAACTATGGTTATTTGTTATGTTATAGGTTAGTCATAGATCATAGAAACCGGCATAGAATTTCTTCTTTTCAATTCTCAAGTAGGTCGAATGTATCAATATTTGAATAATCTTACAGCGTTGCCAAATGGCAGTGATCCTTAGCTAAATTTCTGTTAAGTGGTACCGGTGCAAATGGAAATATTTTTGAGTGGAACTTAAGTCTAAGTGGTACCTAGCAACGAGGAACTTTTAAGGTTAAGCGGTGCAAACGGGCGTTAGAGGCCGATTTGAGCATGGGCGAACAGTGTCATAAGCGGATTTTGTTGCCAGACTGTGCAAATCCGTTTCTTCAGTGGATCAAATAACGAAATAATTGCCCAATCTGGCAACGTTGCGGCGAATTTGACGGGCCGCTCACCGCGGCCCAGATCTCACTTGATTAAACAACAATATAAACACTCGAAGTTCTAATGAAGGAAATAAAACAATGATCTATCCTTCAAATACCGGAATAATTGCCTGCGACGAATTTGACGGGCCGCTCACCGCGGCCCAGGTCTCACTTGATTAAACAACAATATAAACACTCGAAGTGCTAATGAAGGAAATAAAACAATGATCTATCCTTCAAATACCGGACTTAGTGCCCAATCCGGCAACGTTGCGGCGAATTTGGCGGACCTCCCACCTGAGTCCCACCTCGGCGCAGTTCGCCGATTCTCGTATGCTGGCATATGCTGGCCCAACACACCTACGTTAATGAATCACGCGATAACTTTCGAATGCTTTTTTGGTCTACTGGCGACACTTTTGTCTTTTGACCTTGAACAAAAACTCGTAATTTACCTGCAATATACGAACATAAACATTTCCAATGTTAAAAATCACAGATTTCACAATCCTTGCAACCATCAGAGACATTGGAAATGATAACACCACATGTAAATATTACCAACATTTATTTGCATTTGAACATAAAATAAAAAAGTATTTTCAATAATAATAATAAGCAATAGATAATAATTGCAAGAAACAATGAACATTCCTAATTCCTAACATAAACATGCGAGAGAAAACTTTCTAAAGTTTCTAAAGTAAGTATTCTTGAGATATAATAATGAAAAATAATTATATAAATGATCGGATGAAGCTGGGTCCATCCTGTTCAATATTTTCGAAGTGAATTTTTATTTTACCAAATCTGAGTTTTCTCGAAATTGGCTTGAGATAGAAGGATTCTGTTTTCACTAAAATTCATGAATCTTATAGGTACTCGGAGTGAACATTATCAGAAGAATCTGAGTCCACCTCGTCCAATATTTTCGAAGAGAATTTCGATTTTACCAAATCTGGGTTTTCATGAAATTCAATTCAGATAGGAAGGATTCTGTTTCTACTAAAATTCACGAATCTTATATGTACTGGGATCAACTATCATCGGATGAAGCTGAGTACATCCCGTCCAATATTTTCGAAGTGAATTTTGATTTTAGCAAATCTGGGTATTCATGAAATTGGCTTTAGATAGAAGGATTCTGTTTCTACTAAAATTCATGAATCTTATATGTACTTGGATCAACTATTGACCTATTCCTCAAATGCCGAAATAATTGCCCTATCTGGCAACGTTGCGGCGAATTTGACGGACCACTCACCGCGGCCCAGATCTCACTTGATGAAACAATAATATGAACACTCGAAGTGCTAATGAAGGAAATAAAACAAGGATCTATCCTTCAAATACCGGAATAATTTCCCAATCTGGCAACGTTGCGGCAAATTTGACGGACCTCCCACCGCGGCTCACTGGTCGCCGATTCTAGTGTGCTGGCCCAATACACAGGAAACATTAAATGACAAATAGGCACGTGAGTTGCAGAATGCCGATGTAAGGCAAAACTTGACTCATCGCATCGCCAACATCTGATTTTGACAGTTTGACACTGACCTGTCGTCGATCAGAAATACAATGTTGAAAACGAAAATGGAAATAGAAATAATAAACATTTCAGATTCTGGAATACTACGCGAAATCCAATCCCTTCCCCACTGAAGTATTATTTCAACACGTTTCACCGAAACCGTGAGTGAATTAGGTCTTGGATTAATTGAATTAAGTTATCTGTTGAAATTGTAACCTGATTCAATTTCAGCTGTACACGTTATAAATCGATAAAATTTCTCTTAATGTGAGAACCTATTACTGAAAATCATTTCTCAGCATGCATTTCACTATGGTACATTATTTGCATTATTTGCTCCTTTGAAATTAGAATTTTTTTTTACCTAATTGAATTTCGATCCAATTGCCATATTATTATTTTCGCAATTCAAGAAACTAAGAATTTCATCTGCATAGTTAGTAAGGTGTAGTGGCTACATAATAATATTCTATTTCAATTCCTTTAGCAATTGAAGAAATCAATATGATATTGTTTCATTTTAAGCCCTAGAATCAGGATGGAATAGGTATGCATTGTAGAATTCAAAATAAAAGAAAAAAATTTTTTTACCAACATTCATTACTCATTGTTTTGATTGAGATCAATGAATATATAATACGAAAACAAAAAGAAAGTGTTTGCTGCGGTTGGTGCAATGCTTCTCTCGAAAGAGAAACCGACCCTTCTCCAAGATACCCTGAGTTTAAATCTGATAAGAGAAATGCAAGAGCAGAAAAATGAACAAAATAATATCTTCACCATGCTGGCTAAGTAGTTTCCTGGAAGATGATTCAGTAAAACTCTGAAAATATTCTACAACTTCAGTCGAAGAAATTTTACTATAGAACACTTTAAAAAATATTCTATTGTTTGCTCGGATATGTATGCTTTGCTATTCTCCCTTTTTTGCAAATTTCACCTTGGATTTCTGTGCAAGCCATGTGTTTAATTTCTCTTCACAATTCAATTCTTTTCATCAATTCCTCATCAGAAGGGTATAGAACACTACCAAATATTCAAGAGAAAAACTCGAAATAGTTTGAACTGCATTACATTTTCATCGTAACAATTAAATGACGTTGAACTTTCTGGTTTGGATGCTAATTCTTCTATGAAGAATTTCTCATCATCCTGGTATGCCAATCGACTAGTTGAGGGTTCATACATAATTACATATACAGGGTTTTCATTTCAAAACTTGCCACCCCTATTATTTCCATATGTATATATTTTTTTCAAATCGCCGAGACCCGTCAATTTTGTTTTTGAGGGGGAACAATTTTGACGTATAAATTAGCTCTCCCCCTTTAACCCCCTACCCTCCAGAGCCTACCCTACAAAAATCTTAAATGAGAAAGGGGGTCGAGTGATACTTCATATCAAAGGGCTTTTTATTCTCTATATTTTGGCATATTATTTTTCAAATTTGGGTGTTGTTGGTTTGTTGCGTTAGGCGCAAGATCGCGTTGATGCATCGAGTGAGCTCGTACGTAGAGTGTAAGTAAGTATGCGTACGCTTATCAGACGCATAAAAAAACAACATTTTTGTCGAAAATATTTATTTTTCTCCGATCGTGGGAAAAGTGACACTATTTTGACCTGATTTCTATGCGCAAAGCTCAACATTCCAGAACAGTGGGCAGTTGCTAAGCAATTAGAAAATAACAGTGCGGTAATAATTACCGCACTGCTGTAGCGTGCGGTAATGTTACAAATGGATTATTACAATGAAATGAAACAAAGTATGGTTTTCATTTTAATATTGATAAATTTGGTATGAAATAAATAAAAGAAACATCTAATTTATAACGTTATTCTTGAACACAATTAATTGTTGTTAATATTTACATTTATTGTACAGTTTGTACAATTTGTAAATTGTACTGGAGGGCAACGAGAATTTATAGACGTTGAAGCTGCATGGCTAGTTGTTTGGTTTATCTCGTTTCGATCATTTTCATTTGAAGTCGAGGCAGGGGTGTTGAATATTTTATTAGCCACTTCTACTTTATTATTAAGTGATTCGTCAATATATTCTTCCGCCACATGGGAAGACTTCCATCCTCCGTGGCGCTTTAAAGAAAGAATGTCAGCTCCAGCATCTACCAAATGTGTTGCCGATGATCTTCGGAAACAATGTCCTGTATATTCTGTCGGATTTGGCAACTGTAAATAACTTGCAACAATTTGCGGCATTTTTCCAAATTGATTAATTCCAATGACTGTCTTCCATCCTTTTCCCTTGTTGAATTTAAAAAAAAATCTAGGATTTTCAAAATCATTAGGCCTGAATGATACGTACTTTCTATAAACATTTAAATAGGTTTCGTTGATGATGAATGATCTAGGTCTATTTGTTTTTGTTTCTGGTATTTTTACCAGTATTTTTGAACCGAAATCTTCTATATCCTGAACTTTTATTCGGACAAGCTCATCTCGTCGACAGGCTCCTGCTATTCCAAATATCAGAGCCACCTAAAAATTAATCGAACATTGTATATTTCGTATTTCATTTAATTTAAGTAATACTATTTAATCTTTATCTACTTACTTTCGTCGATAAAAATATGTCATCTGAGGCCTCTAAAATGAATTTCTGAACTTGTTCCTGGGTTAAAATTTTAGATTTTTTCGGTTTGTATCCTATAGCTTGACGTTTCAAAAATGCTCTCAGTTTATGGTACTGGGCAATATTAATATTATTTTTAATAGACAAAGTTGATCGAAGCATGGAATAATGTGCCCACAACGTCGAAGATTTCATTGTTTTAGCCAATTCAGCAACATACGCCATCAGTACATTCTCAGAAAAGGATACACTGTTGTTTTTTCTGCAAAAATCCATGAAGCGTTGGTACGCAAGTTCATACTTCTCTCTGGATTTCGCCGGAAGTAAATCAAGTGAAGCCGCGTTCGCTGCTTCTACAAGTTCAGGAGGCGTGCAAGGTAACGAATAATCACCATCAGTGTCCATGTTTACTACTGTTTTTTTAATTTCTTATAAAATACAACGAATCGAACAAAATCGGCTTGAAAATTATTTTACTTCTGTCATAACAAAGTAATTTCCATAGTTACCACTTCTATATTTAAATATGAACATAGAGAAACCTATTTAAACTTACTTGATTACATCTTGAATGAAATATTTTTTAATAATTTTTTCAAATATAAATCGACGATCGGAGAAAAAATAGTATGTATAATTCGTGGGAAAAGCATATTCCCAAACTCCTGTGTTACCAGACTCGTCGCTACGCTCCTCGTCTGGTAATTATCACAGTCGTTTGGGAATATTATGCTTTTCCCACTAATTATACAATATACTATTACATGTATCGTCGAGTTACAAGAAAAACATATTATCATTTTTTTGCTGTTTTATAAAAATAGTGTAATAATAGGTGGTGGGAACTTTTCAAATTGACACACGCCTTACTCGGAAACGCAACACCCAAATTTGAAAAATAATATGCCAAAATATAGAGAATAAAAAGCCCTTTAAAATGATGTATCACTCGACCCACTTTCTCATTTAAGATTTTTGTAAGGGTGGCTCTGGAGGGTAGGGGGTTAAAGGGAGAGAGCTAATTTATACGTCAAAATTGTTCCCCCTCGAAAACAAAATTGACGGGTCTCGGCGATTTAAAAAAAAATATATATATATGGAAATAATAGGGGTGGCAAGTTTTGAAATGAAAACCCTGTATACCAATCTTCATCTGAAACAGAATTCCTTCTTTCTTACGAACATTCTCCAAATTTTCTTCAATCATGAGGACATGATGTGCTTCCACAGTAACCCTATGATAGAATAGAATTACATTCAATATTTGTTTGCATTTGGTCTTTCTCTGTGAAGAAGTTGTTTCCACATTCTCACATCCACTATTTGGTCCAATTAATCCAATAGCTTTTCTACCCTAAAACAAAGCAATATTCAACGAGAATCTCAAGTTATAACTAGAAAACCATAAATACCTTATATCCTTTTTTCCTTCCATTTTATCGTATTTCAAATATTTTTTTCAACTTTCTATTATAGCTCCTTTTCTGCCATAGAACAAAATGGCCTCTCTTTTACTCAATAAATTTGAGAATAATACAAAGATTAAAGAACTATAATATAATGAACACAAGTTCTCAATCGCTGAAGAATCGAATAACATGACAGCTAGAACATTGTTTATAAACAATGTGCTTCGGAATGCGGATCGTAGTTAGGAGTGTTGCGGTATTCAAATGCCGTGTCGGAGATTCACGAACCGATCCGAACCTTCCCGATACAATTTGTCATTCAATGTATCCTCCCAATACACCTATGTTAATTAAATCACGCGATAACTTTCGAATGCTCTTTTGGTCTACTGGCGACACTTTTGTCTTTTGACCTTGAACGAAAACTCGTAACTCGCCTGTAATATACGAACATAAACATTTCCAATGTTAAAATTTCTACAATTTTTGTCTCATTTCATAAGAACAATGTATCAATAACATTTGACATAATGAATTTATTGCAAATCAGTACTATGCTCTTGGGGAATTGAGTACCTACTGATTCTAATGAAATATAAAGTAAATATCTCCCTGCTTTAGAACAAAAAGGAAATAATAATTCAATAATTTTAAATTTATGAAAGTATTTGTTGTCATTAGTTTGAACTCATATAACAAATTACTTTATAGGTATAAGAATATTTCTTTTTTGTTGAGCTTTATTATATCCCACTGTATTTTATTTTATATACATATTCATATTTGAAATTAACATTTAAAAATTGTTCAAAAGGCTGTGTAAATAAAATCAACCTATTTCAGAATAAATATTTAATGCAACTATTATGATTTCACTACAATTAATTCGTTTTTAGCATGCAACAATTTGATTTTTAGCAATTCCAATTCTGCATTATTTTTTGCTCTTCTGAAAGTATCTTCTTCCAATTCCCTTTGTTTTCCTCTCTCATTTTTTTCCTTAAGGTTTCGCAGTTCCTCATCTGCAATTTGCTTCTGTACATTCAGAATGTCCTTTTCAATAGCAGCATTTTCATTCCGGGCTATTTGGAATTTTTTTTCCTCCTCAAAATACTCTAATTTTATTTGAGCTACTTTTAAGTATTCCTCTGAAAGTTGACCAGAAGTTTTTGTCATGGCTGGTCGCCTTCTTGATAAGAATGAGGAATTTCCAGTACATTGAGGAGTTGCCTCGATTATTCTTATCTATAAATAACACAAAATGAAATTAATGAAGTTTAAATTGGAATAAACAGCAATCACAAAATAATTAATGCTTACAGCAGGCGTATCCACTTCTTCAGTGATCTTCACTCCCTTTAAAGATTCCTTTTCATGGGATGTAATTGTAGCACATACCTCTTCTTCATTCATCGTTCGAGATGCTGAGGGGTTTTCAAATACCATGCTGTCAGAATCGAATATGTTCTTAAATCCTTCAACGCCTTTTTTATTCATAAGCCACAGAGCAAGATCCAGATTTGGGTCTTGAGGGGGCACCTGAGCTGTTCCACCACCGGTCAGATATACCTCTCTTCTTTCTGCCGCGATGTGCTTCCTCGTGTCCTTTTTTATATTCTCATAAAAATTTTTTAGAGATTCTTTGCCCCTATGATGTCCATCAGGGGATTGTGAATTGAATAAATTCGTAATTTCTTGCCACGCTTCCGTCTTTTCACGCCAAGTAACTGCATTCGTTTTTTATTTTCAATGGTGCCCTTGAAACTATTCACCGAATTTAAAAGTTTATTTTTCTCATTAGAAGAGAAATTTGGAGCTCTTGTTGATTTCTTTTCAACACTATCCATTTTGAATTCACACTTCACAAGGAAAAACCGAAAAACACAAATTATCTGTACGATGTTTGTACGTTGTCTGTTATTTGTTATGTTATAGGTTAGTCATAGATCATAGAAACCGGCATAGAATTTCTTCTTTTCAATTCTCAAGTAGGTCGAATGTATCAATATTTGAATAATCTTACAGCGTTGCCAAATGGCAGTGATCCTTAGCTAAATTTCTGTTAAGTGGTACCGGTGCAAATGGAAATATTTTTGAGTGGAACTTAAGTCTAAGTGGTACCTAGCAACGAGGAACTTTTAAGGGTAAGCGGTGCAAACGGGCGTTAGAGGCCGATTTGAGCATGGGCGAACAGTGTCATAAGCGGATTTTGTTGCCAGACTGTGCAAATCCGTTTCTTCAGTGGATCAAATAACGAAATAATTGCCCAATATGGCAACGTTGCGGCGAATTTGACGGGCCGCTCACCGCGGCCCAGATCTCACTTGATTAAACAACAATATAAACACTCGAAGTTCTAATGAAGGAAATAAAACAATGATCTATCCTTCAAATACCGGAATAATTGCCTGCGACGAATTTGACGGGCCGCTCACCGCGGCCCAGATCTCACTTGATTAAACAACAATATAAACACTCGAAGTGCTAATGAAGGAAATAAAACAATGATCTATCCATCAAATACCAGACTAAGTGCCCAATCCGGCAACGTTGCGGCGAATTTGGCGGACCTCCCACCTGAGTCCCACCTCGGCGCAGTTCGCCGATTCTCGTATGCTGGCATAGGTATGCTGGCCCAACACACCTACGTTAATGAATCACGCGATAACTTTCGAATGCTTTTTTGGTCTACTGGCGACACTTTTGTCTTTTGACCTTGAACAAAAACTCGTAATTTACCTGCAATATACGAACATAAACATTTCCAATGTTAAAAAACCTGCCTGTTTCATTATGATTCCAAAATGGATCAACTCACTGTATTTCCAGAATTCAATGCAAAATGAATTCAATGCATAAATGTTAACAATAAAATCAATCGAGGAAGTAATAGAGCGAATTCTTGAGTTACTATTACCAAATAACGTTTTTTCAAATTTTTGGTTGATTGAGGTAAGCGAGTATTTCCTGAATGTTTTCAGTCAGTTCCGATCAAGAAGTATCAGTATCATATCATATGAGACACGTAATCGCCTAGTTTTTTGCAGAAAATGGATTCGTCTTCTCAACAAGGCAGAATTCGATAACTGGAGAATGAGAACTGATTTCTTTTGATCTCACGAATCTACAGTTACATTGTCAAAAAGTCGTTACATGTCAAAAGTCGAAGATTCGTCCTATTTTCGAGATCAGAGGGAAAGAGCTGACCAAAAATAGGAAAATATGCCGGGTGTACCATTCAAAATTTCTGATGCATTTCATATGTCGTCCAACGTGTATATTTTTGAGAAATTCAGGTAATTTATCTTGTCATTCAGAGAGCTGTGATCCTAGACAAACCTCTGCAGGTACGCCAACTGACTAAAACTAAAAGGACCAGATCTAAAAGGATCCCGCAGAAGCCCTCTCAAAAATGTATTATGGTGCAATTCAGCCACATAAATAATTTATCACATTGTGCTGTTCGTCGAGTACATCGCATTAAATAATCATTTGGTGGCGAATTGCATCCACTTTTCCTCTGAAAGGGCCCCACTAACGGGCGTATAAAATATATGTCGCATCTGACAGGATATACCGCACCTATAAACATCCTGAAAAATAGATACATCTAGTTCGATTCGAGCTAACGCCGTGTTTGTGGATCGGAGTATGAGGCCGATTTTGATTAATCGACTTCCAATTGAGACTGACGATGCGGCGATAGGAATTATTAATGGGTTGGCATGCGTTTTAATGGTTGCTTCAGGTTACGGAATTTGTATCCCAAACAGCGTTGGATTCGATACTGTGTGTCACATGCTCAGATATACAGGCAGAGTTTTGAACTTCGTTTCATTCGAAAACGGCAGCACCGAAAGGAGGGTAATGTTGTAAAAAGCACCCTCTTCGTGATTGGACAGAAGAGCGGCTTTCCACCAATCAAGGGTGTTATTACTTAAAGAAAAATAAAAGATGTTAATTAAAATTTTGAAGTTCCTTCTTCCGACGGAAGAAAGTGTGGGATCGGCCCAACGCACTTGGGTCGGGTCTTAGTGTTTAAAATTATTTTCTAGGGAGAGGGATGGTAAATGAAACCTTTTAGAATAAATTTAAGACGTATATTAAATTCAAATCAAACCCAAACAAATTTACACTGATTAGTTATATTATATGTGTTACTTAAATCAAATGATTCAAATTATCAAATAAAAATGAAAATGGTTTGTCAAAATGACCCCAGAAATAATAATCATGAACAATCTCGAAAAAGTTTACAGTATAAGATAAATTTTCTATATCCAAATGATATGACGGAAAATAATCCTTCTTAAACTTTAATTTTACAAAAGGAAACTCAACAATAGTTTCCACGTGATCTTTCAAATGAACCTGAGTTTTCTCAACAGAAAACCCCACTTAGACCTTCGACTACTTAAGGGTGATTACAAAGATAATAATACGCTTTAAAGAGGATACAAAAAATTATGAAACTATGACTTGTAGAAGATTTCAGGACTCTGGACTATAATTATATTTTGGGCGGGCATGCGGCTTTTCTACCAATCCTCAAAAATAGCTAAGCATAAACAATTTATCTGACCTTTTTCCGGTACCAATAATCCCAAGAATGATGAACCTAGGAGGATGTTCTACGACGATGCTTCTTTCCTGAAACAGACAGATTATGTGCGAAACACAACACCCACACGTTTTCGCCAAAATGACATTCACTCCCGAATATACCGACGATACGCGATCTAAATAATTCCAAATAATTTAGAAACTTTACTGACTTCGACTTAACACTTCTTATATATGTCTCAGCTTGAGACTGACTTATCAAAACTTTTAAAAGAAACCAAAAAACCAACGAGTTATCCAATCGCCGTCTTCCGAATAACTACGAAACTAAATTAATTCTTAAACTTTCCTTAAAACTGTATCAAACACATATCCAACGAGTCAACTCAGAATCTCCCCGTTTGAGACTTCTGCAGTTACTCCGCAACTTCCAAATTAACTTTAATTGTTTTCGTTTCCACTTCGAAACCGTACTTCTTAACACTCAAGTACCTACCCTGAAACCGTACTACCCTAGTACCCGAACCATATTCGCGAGCACTGGCAACCTATCCCGTTAAGGTTTCACCAGCAACTGCCGTTCTCGTCTCCCGAATAACTGAACTCACTTTCGTCCGAAACTTCCCCGACTACCTTATTCTTTGTTCCTTTTAGAAACCAATTAAATTAAAGGTTTTTCTTTCGTCAGTACTTCAAAACCAATCAAACCAAAACTTCTTCCATCTTTTTTTTTATGAACCAATCAAATTAACGATTTTTTTCTGCTTCCCACCTTGGGAAATGCTACGTGACAATTCTCAACAATGCCTGCGTTGAATTTTATCTCTGTCATCGTGTGCAGTAATTGCAACCAAATTCGTGGGACAATTATAATTTATCATTTAGTTCTCTAAATAAACTTAAACTGAAAATCAACAATTTCGGTCGTTAACGTCTCGACAGAGATCCTGTGTGGGTTTGATAAACGATCCAATAATTTTTCTAACACAAGGCTATTAAATTTCAGAAGTTTAAATCGATCAATTAAATTATTGCGCGTTCTCTCGGGAGATTTCCCGAATAAAATGAAGGGTGTTGAAAATACCGGTGAATTATTACGGAAAAGAAAATGTACAAGTCCTAATTTTAAAAGGATATTCATTTTATTACTTCCAAGTTATCTCTCCTATTACAATGTTATTCGAGTACATACAGTATTTTCATTTTATTTTGACGCTCTACATCTCAAAGTAAACGGTTTTTCAAAGAGATAAAACTCCAAATCGAAATAAAACTCATTTAAATTAAGATTGAAGCCAAATTCTTTTTATTCGAAAGATAATTTTATGACATTTATGTTCTGAAAATAATTTCCGGCATATGTCCACCATGACCAGACTAATTTTGGACCACTTTTTCGAGTAATTCAGGCCTCATTTCAGTAAAGCCCGCTCCACACTCATGACTTTACATGAAGGAAATAATCCATTGAGGTTATGTCAAATAGCCCGCTCCACACTCATGGCCAGAACGTCGGCCAATACCGCGAACGCGAGTGTGTATAACTTTCTTGTGTCACGTTCGCGCTTCGCAGCGTTCTCCGTTTCGTTGCGGTCTCCTGTCCCGCGACAAAGGCTTCGCGTTCTCATCGTAAGAGGTGTCATTAGATTCGTATAAATTGTGGGAATGACATAGTTCATTTTTATTCCTAAAGAAGCTTCATTCAGTGTGAGAGTGCTGTTTAGGTATTTTGATTCGAAGAATTTGTCACAATGTCTTCGAATTTCGGTGAAAAAAATATATGAAAGAGTAACTTTGTTCTTACGGAGTATTTTCTGAACAAAGACCAATATCCTCGTGGCCTTCTTCCATCATAACGCTCCATCTTTTGCGAAGTTTCACGTTGAACGGCTAAGTATATGACCTTGTTGTCCACATAGTTGTAAAGATCAGATTTTATTGATACAGTGCCCTGCAAGGTCGTAAGTTTCGGAGAGGACATTCAATACAAAGTTTCAGTCGTAAAAAGTTTCATCAGAGAGGATTTGGTTTATGGGTTCAGACTTCGAAATGTCCAGGGAGGATACAAAGAATCTAATGTTCGAAAATATTTCGCTGATTAAATTCGAGTCTGATGGAATGAAATTTACGGATGAAACTTTATTGGAGACTCCATTTGCGGGTTGAGTCATTTCGAGTAAGTATTGTTTGGGAGAAAGTAGTGAATTTATAGTGGTGTAATTTTTTCGAATGATAGAACTTGATGTGATCACCAGTAAATTTTATTCGAGGAATAATAATGTTCCACTGAAAAAGATATTAACAATGTGAGTACAAAAAAGATTCACAATAATGAAAGAGAATTTCTGGGGTGCTTAAATGAATTGCTTGAGTTTTATGATTTTGGTCTGCCACACATCTGTGTATAACGCCCCTTTTTCAAATAAGTTGATTGAATTGTCGAATATCCACATTTGAATTCGGGACGATTTCGAAGAAAAATCAAGAATAAGGCCTGCTGAATATTCATTAATCAGTTATTATGAACACATCGTTGAGAACCATCCATAATTTTCAAAATCCAGGCTTTTGTTGCAAAATGGTGAATGCGGCGGTTATAAATATCCAAATATGTACATCAGAATTTCGGCTACAGAAATATGGTTCCATTCTCTTCTGGTCGTATATCGAAACGATGAATATTCCGTGACTGAATTCTAGCTTCATTATAAATCTATCAGCCTGAGATGTCGATCGCTAACCAATTTGAAGCAGAATGGGATAAACTACTGTGAATAATTTAGTAGCTCAAGCTTCGGCTTCTGTCTCCTCAGATTATGTTTATGTGGCACCTGTCCCACCTATCGAGTGAATTATCGATTCAAACTGACAATTGATACGGCAGTCATGTCATGCTACACGGAAACAGTAGCCTGAACATTCGGAGAGATAAGGAACTAGGGTAAGGAAGGGATTACGGTCAGTAATGATGTTAATTTAGGGACAGGGAGAACCGAACCGGTGACATTTATATGACGAGCATGGATCAACCTATTCGTAATATTCCTTTGTTTTTTTTTTCACTCTTTTGTAACTGAAATTAATAGATTGGTTGGAGGGAATCTCGTAAAGAATTCCATCTGTTTAAATAATCGTTGATGGGTACTGTCGGAACTGGTATAACGTCAACAGGCATTTTCAATTCTCTATAATAATTATCAATTATGAGTTTTATATTATATTTATGTGAAGTCATTTCTCGAAATAATGTTATCGCAAAATCTTCCTTTCAATAAATCAATTATTATGGTCAAGTGGCTCAAGTTCTTGAACCAGTTGTGAACGTCGACGAATAGACAAATCTGGATCTTCATTGAAGGGCCGTTATACTTTGGCTGTCGGCACCGACTCTCCACTCGAAAAATGCCTTTCATTTTTCCAAGTTCACGCCTTCAATTTTTCTGGAATTTCAGACAGTTCTCTGCGATTTCACACTTTCTGGAAGTCTTTTCAGTATTTCCATGAGTTTTTGCTTAATTGAGCGCCTTATGCCAAAAAATAATTTTATCAATGAGAAGAAATTGGAGTGCCCTCGAGACATTCCTCAATTTGAAAAAAAATCAAGCTTTTATGTGGAAAATTGAGGGCGTGATCTTGAAAAAATGAAAGGCATTTTTTGAATGGAGAATCGGTGCCGTAGCCGTCGGCCAATATACAGAGTGCAACAGCCAAATGGAATAAATTCGATAACGAATAAATGAGGGCGTGTTGGGAAAAACGCTCGGACACATCGATTTGTAATTTTAAATGCGCATATTTTCAAGAAAATATTATTATAGAGGGTGTTCCATGTGACCGTGGCCAATACCAACTTTCTTATTTCAAATGCAACCCCCTGTATATTATTTATTTTTTGGATTCTTCAGAGAATTCTAGACACAATTCATGCGCAATGTCCTATACCTATCTTTAACTATTTCGGAAGTATTAAGTGTTTTCAGATTTATTGCAAAAATCAACGTTTGAAATAAAAATTATTTTATTTCACAAATTCGATACATTACACTCAAAACCTAATAGGTAATACTGATAACCTCTTAATTATTAAAAAAAACAAGAAAACATGAATGTCAATGTAGGAAATGTTCAAAATGCTCGCCGCGAACGTCTTGGCAACATGCTAATCTGATGTAGAATTGTCTTCTAACGTTACTCATCATTTCTTCTCAGTAATGGTTTTTGCTGACTTTCTTCATATAAAGAGGTAAATGGGAAATAAGTATTGAGTGTAATGTATCGAATTTGTTAAATGAAATAATTTTAATTTAAAATGTTAATTTTTGTTAAAAATCTGAAAACACTTAATATTTCCGAAAAAGTTGAAGTAGGTATAGGACATTGTACATGAATTATGTCTAGAATTTTCTGAAGAATCCAAAAAATAAATAATATACAGGAGGTTGCATTTGAAATAAGAAAGTTGGTATTGGCCACGGTCGCATGGAACACCCTATATAATTTTATTTTCTTGAAAAATATGCGCATTTAAAATTAGAGATCGACGTGTCCAAGCGTCCCCTCATTTATTCGTTATCGAATTTATTCCATTTGGCTGTGACACTCTGTAGGTAATCGCACAAAGTGTTCTGAAAAAATTCTAGGAAAATTACAATTATTATCATTTCACTTTTACGACTTTCGTTAATTCACCAAACCGATATTTTCATCTGTACGTACAGTTCTTTGTCTTGTTGTTGTTGTTGCATCGAGTAGAGAAAATGTTGTCCAAAATCTGTCGATATTTCAACGAATAAGCTGCTCTGATGGACGATTATGTTAACAATAAATTTTACGAAGCGATGGGACATGGAAAACATCGTTCAGCTCACACAAAATTCCTAACCATTGGAATGTTAGGTAAGTATTTTGAGAGGTCCTGTTTCATAAGGACTCACCTAAAGCTCCAATTGTTCTCTAGATTTATCCACTCGTTAAGTCAAATTTACCAATCACTCTCTCCTACTGAGAGATGAAACGACGTTTATGAACCGCATTCCTATCAGTAGCGCAATTTGGCAGTTTACGGGTAGACGAAGTGCCAATCTACAGAATTTTTCACTGAAATCTTTTCGAGAGGTGTTGAGGGAAGTCGTTCCGAATTTCCGATATTCCTCTCAAAGTGAAAACTGTGGGCAAACCCTCGGAATGAGAAACTCCATCAATGATTCATAGCTACACCTGCATCAGAGAAACATTTCTGTCTCTCTACCTCGTGAGGGTTCATTCAAGTCAAAGCCTTCATTACGTCCCGCGTGACATAAGAGATAAACCCCGAGTAATATTCATTATCAACGCTCATGTCCATGCGGAACGCTCAAACAAAAAACCAATTAGCCCTGTGCAGCACGTGGTGTTAATGCGAAATGCTTCGCAGCATAATTTTCGTCCATTAAACGCGCAATACTTGGATTACATTCCGGCGTGACGGGTTAGATTTGTAATGTGGCCGTAAAACGCCGGGCTCTTAAGTTTTAATTATTCATTTCAGAAATCGGAGCTCACGTTACTTCAGCTTAGGTTTATCGATCGGTGATGTGTGCCGTACCTGAGCGTAGGAGTCTTCATTGAATTATAGCTGCGGAACTGTCGTTAAATTGGGAGTTACTGCTTGGAACGGTTTCTAGGTTATGATCTTTGATGAAAACTCGCATATTATAATGTGAGTTTCCGCTGTATCGGAAACTTTTGTAATAATAGGGTGTGAAACAGTTTTTCGTCGAGCTGACAAAACTCAAATTGAAAAACAACTCAACTCCTGGATTATACAGGGTTATTCTCTCTCGTGAAGGTGCGTCACGGAGAACTGTACATACTACTCTGTCAAGAAAGTACCGTGAAATTTCAATTAAAACAACATTTTTACATTTAATCGTCAAAATTTATTGGGTCGCCTTCAAAATAGGCTCCATTTGCTCCAATACATCTATGCCAACGGCACTATTAGTTATCGAAACATTTTTTATAGGCGCTTTCCGGGATGGACTTTAGCTCTCGCGCCGAATTTTGTTTTATGGCTTCAATCGAATCAAAACGGGTGCCACGAAGGGGCAATTTCAGTTTTGGGAAGAGGAAAAAGTCGCAGTGGGCCGAATCCGGCGAATACGGTGGTTGCTGAAGCACGTTTGTTGAGTTTTTGGCGAGAAAGTCAGTCACAATCGTAGCTCGGTGAGAAGGCGCGTTATCGTCATGCAAAATCCATGAGTTGTTCGCCCACAAATTTGGCCGCTTCTTACGGATTCGCTCACCCAAACGTTTCATAACGCCTAGGTAATACTCCTTGTTTACCGTCTGACCCTCTGGAACAAATTCGTAGTGCACCATGCCACGGATATCGAAGAAAACAATGAGCATCACCTTCATTTTCGAGCGGCTTTGGCGTGGTTTTTTCGGTTTCGGCTCATTTTTTGCCACCCATTCCGATGATTGCTGGCTTGTTTGCATATCGTACTCGTAGACCCAGGTCTCATCACCAGTTATAATGCGTTCCATGAATGTAGAATCGGAATTACAGCGATCCAGCATGTCTGAAGCAACCTGTGCGCGAAGACGTTTTTGAAGAAAACTCAGGTCTTTTGGTACGAGTCGTGCGGCCACCTTTCTCATGCCCAAAATATCAATCAAAATCGTACGTGCGGACTCGTGGGATATCTTAAGATCATGTGCTATCTCTCTCAAGCTGGTACGACGGTTTTCAAGCACCCTTTCCTCAATTTTATCGACGTTATCTTCGGTCGAAGCCGTCGATGGGCGTCCGGAACGAGACAAGTCTTCGACCACTTCACGACCGTCCTTGAAGGCTCTGTACCACTGATATGCACGAGTTTTCGATAGAGCATTATCACCAAAGGCCTTTTGCAACATTTTAAATACATCGACACACGAAAATTCATTTGCAACACAAAACTTCAAACAAATTCTTTGTTCAACGTAATCACCCATAGTAAAAATCGGCACGCACTCTAAAATCGACTGACTTAACCAGCTGTTGCAAACACACTAGTTGACAGATCCCGCTCAAGCTTGGCATAGTAATTAAGGACAGTGGTACCAACCTAGGACAAAAAAATTTTACCTGCCTCATTGCCCCGCCAGATTTAAATCGATAATTCCCGGTACTTTCTTGACAGAATGTATTCCTTCCACGTATAGAATCTTCTCAGGTGAGTATCAAAGGACCATTCCAAAGTGGGTGTACTCAACATTCATATTTTTCAATAAGAAGCACAATAATGTTCATACTGCGTATGGATTTCTTTGGTAACGAAGAAGACCGAGAACTCAGTGGTTCGATTCTATCGTCTTGAATCACCCAGATACTACCTGTTATCATAACGCTTCTGCTACTTGTCTAGCAACGACCACTTACGGCCTTCAGTTCGCCATCCTATCAGAGTTCACCTAGAATTCTTCCCTACGTCGGGACCCGTTAGTTTTATATCTTATTGAGTGAATTCGTTCTGTGAAAACAAGAGACTACTCAATACAAGAGACGGAAAACCAGGAGATATGTTTCTATATCGTATACAGGGTGAGTCTTTGACTTGTACATATATTTTAACTGTAGATTCCTCTCATCAAACGAAACACTTTCTTCCTATACCATTTTTCAAAATTCGGTTTCGTTAGGAAGATACAGGGTGTCGAAAATCCATGAAAAAAACAGTTTTCTGTTTATATCTTCGGAACCGTTATTTCAAATGAACTGAATTTTCGTGAAGTATTCACTCCCTTTATAATGCATATTTCCAAATCAAAACTTATTCAATATTCCACCCGGTATAGAAGTTACAGCGTAGCCAACTTATGAATCTACAAAAAAATACTATAGAATCACTTGAAAAAGATAAACGGTTCATATTTTCGAAAGAACCAATCGGTTTAGAAAATAAAAGTACTCCTAAGTTTTTTCAATAAAACGCGTTGTTTTCGAGTTATTCCAAATCATAGGAAAAATCTAGATGCAACCCTGGCGTTTCAATATCACAGAATGGCTCAAATCAAAAAACTCTATACAAGGTAACAATGTTGTCAGAATGTTTATCAACTTCGTCAAGACTAAAAAATTCGGATATTACTGATGAATTAATATTCCATACAAATCACGTATTAAATTGAAATTAATGAAAAATACTATGATAGCTACCTGATAATCTGTGGCGATGTTTTTTCTATCTAAACAATATCCTCTTGGAATTTTATAAACTCACTTCACGGTTATTATCATATTACATATTTCACTTTCACTGATAATCTTTTCACATCAACTTTTCCGTTTTCGCATTATCCATATCCACTGTGAATAAACGTCAATAACAAATCGACAAATCTCCATCAAGCGGCTTCACGCATGCTTACTTCAACAACCACAGCCGTGTTCCACTGTTCGGTTCACGGAACAACGGTTGCGCATTAAGATCGTAGCGCTCTATCGGCGAGAATCAGAACATTTCCAAAGAGGCACGAAGACGCCATCAGCCAAAAGTAAACAAAACTAGTGGCTTTGCGTTAGTTCATCCGTGATAGAGGACCTATTGCTTCCTTGTGGAGAAAATCAACACAATCTGGCATCGTCTGCTCAAACGGTCTATGCTCTAGAGTTCATAGAATATGGTTCGATGGGTTAGGTTAGGTCAGTGTTTTTCAAACTGTGGGTCGCGACCCCCTGGGGGGTCGCGAAGCTTCTGTAGGGGGGTCGCCAGAAGTCAGGAGAGCTTTAGTAATAGAAGGTTGAGCTTGTTTCGGATTAATCAAATCATATAATTCTTCTTTCATGGAACACTCTCATTTCTCCGAGATATGAATTTTTTTCATCATTCTTCATTAACAACCCCCCAAATCTCCAAACCTAGGGACTAACAAACTATGGGGTCTTCTGTATTTAATTCTTTCGGCATTCAAGAAACACATATTCGAATCTGATCGATGAAACACTCTCATTTCGTCGAGATATGAATTTTTTTCATCATTTTCCATGAACAACCCCCCAATTATCCAAACCGGGCGGCTAAAAAAAACGATGGGGTTTATTTTATTTCATTCTTTCGACATTCAAGAAACACATATTCGAATATGATTGTGGAACACTTTCATTTCGTCGATATATTAATTTTTTTCATCATTTTGCATAAACAACCCCCCAAATCTCCAAACCAGGGGGCTTACAAACTATGGGATTTATTGTGTTTTATTCCTTCGGCATTCAAGAAACACATATTCGAATATGATCGTGGAACACTCCCATGTCGTCGAGATATGAATTTTTTTCATCATTTTGTATAAACAACCCCCCAAACCTGGGGGCTAACAAACTAAAGGGTTCATTGTATTTCATTCCTTCGGCATTCAAGAAACACATATTCGAATCAGATCGTGGAACAATCTCAGTTCACCGAGATCGTCATTCAAGAAACGCATATTCGAATCTAATTGTGGAACACTCTCATTTCGTCGAGATATGAATTTTTTCATCATTTTTCATTAAAAAATCCCAGATCTCCGAACCTGGGAGCTAACAAACTATAGGGTTTATTGAATTTCATTTTTTCGGCATTCAAGAAACGCATATTCGAATTTGAACGTGGATCACTTCCATTTCTCCGAGATAAGAATTTTTTCATCATTTTTCATAAACAACCCCCCAAATCTCCAAACCTGGGGGCTAACAAACTATGAGGGGTATTGCAATTTTTTTCTGCATTCAAAGGAACACATATTCGAAACCAATCGAGAAACACTCCCATTTCGTCGAGTTATGATTTTGTCAGAAACATCCCCCAACAACCCCCATAACTCCCTCCCTGAGTCTTGAAAGTCTCCAAATTCAATTTCTTATACACCCATCAAGCTCACATCTAAATCTGATTGCAATACCATCTCATTTCACTGAGTTATGAATTTTTTTCCATTAGCCATTTTTTGTCTTTGTGTATGTGTGGATGTGGCTAACTTCTCATCAATGTATGGAATGAATATTTGTAAAACTGTAACATACACAACCATACATGATAAAAAAGTAAAGGGTCGGGGGGTCGCGAAACATTTTCTCATTCCAGGGGGGTCGCATCATGAAAAAGTTTGAAAAACACTGGGTTAGGTCATTGACCTGTGACCTCTAATCATTCGACCTAATTTTATGGAGTTATGTTCGATTAGTGTAAAAACAATTCTTTTTGAGATAGTTTTGGGAGAAAGAGGAAAATATGAGCAAGTTATTAGTGTTTACAAACTAATCTTCAGGAAAATCGAAGAAGGAACTTAATTCGATAGAAGACATATGACTTTTCAATTGCAGAAATATTCCTTTTAAAATAACTGTTTTTGGAAATATCGTGTTTTAAACATTCTTATTCGAATAAGGTTAGTATTTGAGTATTTCCTAAATGTATCAACTCAATTTCTATCGAGAAATATGAACTTTGCATCAATTCCAGAAGATCTTTTCAGGAACGTACTGAGCCCAATTTTTTTTTCAAATGGCTATATCTTTTTAACAGAGCTGAATTCGGAAAAATGGAAAATGAGAAAAAGGTTTCTTTTGACCTCAAGAATCTTCAGTTAAAATATATGTACAAGTCAAAGACTCACCCTGTATACATACATTCGTTTTTTATTCCCGTGGTGATAAGAGTTGGTAGAACAGTACATTCTTCTCTCCAAGAAAGCTCTTGTATGATTTAAAAGGTGATTTTCGGTTTTCACCGAAATTTTCGATCCGTCATACCTTTTGGGCGCCACCCCTCACCTTCGAGGTCGACAATAATGCCTTTATTCTTGTTCAATCAATTTCTATTATGCGAATTTCAGACAAATCGTTCGAATAATTATTTTTTTATTCTCTGCATATCACAGAACTCGAATGAAACAGAATAATCTAATATAGATCCGACTTTTTCAAAGTGCAAGACTCAACTAAATTATACTAACTGACAAAGAAACTGCAACACCCAGAAGAAGCTGTTAAAATTTAAAATTTTTATTGGTAGAACATAGATAGTATAGCAAAGAGTAAATGATTAAAATTTGGCGAAAAAATAACGAACGGTTACAATTTTCTTTATAAATTCGTTATTAATGTGTTTTTTCACCGCAGTTATCTACACACTCCCCAACACATCTTGGCATTGATGCAATAAGATGGTCTATTTCTTCTTGAGGGATACTATTCCAAGCTACCTGTACTTCATGTCTCAGAGCCGCCAAAGTATGTGGGGGCTGAGGTGAATTTCCAAGCCTTCTACCCATGATTTCCCAAACATGCTCTATGGGCGAAAGATCGGGAGTTCTGGGCGGCCATGGCGAAAGATTCACATGGCCCGCTTCAAAAAAGTTTAAACTAACTCTGACAACATGAGGTCGAGCTTTATCTTGCTGGAATATTGTATTCTCGGGCCGGTTAAGGTAAGGAAGAACATATGGCTCCACTATTTCTTGAAAGTAACGCAGCTCTGCCATGTTACCTCGTTTAAAAACTAAAGGTGACCTACTTCCATGTGCAATAGCACCCCATACACCGTCCGGTGTACATGATGCTCAACATCAAACTGAAGTTCACATCTTTCTCCCCGACGTCGTCTAACCCTTCTACGGCCATCATGTGCACCCAAAGCGAATGAAGATTCATCAGAAATGACGACCTGATCCCATTCCACATTGCGATGTTGTCGTTCCCTGCACCACTGTAATAGTTGCCGACGATGCTCAACCGTCAGAGGTAACACAAGATGGGATCGATCATGCTGCAGTCCAAAAGACCTTATCCGGTGGTGAACCGTTCGGGCAGTTGCAGGATGGCCTTGTTCTCCTAACCACACATCAGCCAAAGATCGAGTTGTCGCAATTCGGTCTCTAATGGTCATAAGTCTTAGACGTCGATCTTGAACTTCATTTGTCCCCTTCGACGTCCGGTGCCTACTCTTCTTCGATTTTGGGCATTATCAAACCACGCTTGACAACATCTCATAACAGTATAGTTGGATTTCTGTTCTTCCGGTTAGCGATTTCTCGAAATGACAACCTCGCCTCCCGTAGACCAATAATTCGAACTCTTTCAAATTCACTTAGCTGGCGACAAATTCCGCGTACACATGCTCTAGACATTTTAACAACAACTAAACATGCCATCTCCTTTAACAGCTGGTTTGTTGTAAAATTTAAAAAAATTGCAAAAAATGACCACAATATTCAGTAACGAAAAATGTTTACATGAAAAAACCTTCATGATGTTTTTCCAGAATTTTAATCATTTACTCCTTGCTAAACTATCTATGTTCAACAAAAGGAATATAAATTTAAAAAAGCTCCTTCTAGGTGTTGCAGTTTCTTTGTCAGTTAGTATATAGTTATGTTTGGATATCGTAACAATATAAATGCAGACAAAGATGTTGGAATGCTCGGAATTCATCTTACGTAAACTTCCCGATCATTGAAAAGGAAATGAATATAAATATATCCATAAAAAAAATACGCTGCAGTACTCGCTGCTAGATAACTGTTATCGGTATCTGAAGGCTGGAATTTAATTTTCATGGCGAAAACAGCATTTATCTATCTTCGACTTTACGGTTTTTTTCGCGGATGTGTATTTTGCAAAGGTTTCTATGAATTTTTTCTTGCCTAACCAATATTTTTAAAGCACCTTTTCCACGTAGAATTCAATGGTGTCAGCAGTTTTTCCACAAAATTCACATGGGTATAATTAGATATTCGTAAGTAATATCATAAGGGCATCCAATAAAAATCAGAAAAACACGTTGCTGGGTAATATTTTAACAAGAAGCATGTGGTGTGAAAAATTGGGGAGAAATGGCATCATTTATCCTGGAGACACATACCTTCTTTCTTATTTCGAAGAGGACATCCTTAATATTTCAGTAGAACTTGACATTCCAATTTCAAAAATATGCCACACTTGATATACCTACTGAAATCATCTTCAAAAAATAAATAAGAGATCACAAGTTTCTCGTGTATTATCAA
Organism: Adalia bipunctata; assembly: GCA_910592335.1. Taxonomy (NCBI): domain Eukaryota; kingdom Metazoa; phylum Arthropoda; class Insecta; order Coleoptera; family Coccinellidae; genus Adalia; species Adalia bipunctata. The sequence continues at coordinate 23,173,344 of OU342950.1, forward strand.
GTGGTGAAGAATTGAACTGGAATGTCCTGTGAAGTTAATAGTTAGAGTGAAATTCTGATTCAGATAGTGAAGAGTTCAGGCAAAATATCAATTTGAATATATAAATGGATTTTATTGTCTGTGTGAATAATTAGGGAAAGATTTTGCGGCATGCAGACAAATTTTGTGAAATTCCGGAAAAAGTCACACACCAAGCAGGAATCGAATCTGCGTCTTCCACTTGCCGGGCGGATGCTCTCCCGCTGAGCTACCAGTGTGTGTGATACCTCTTCCGGAAAAGGTATCACACACACTGGTAGCTCAGCGGGAGAGCATCCGCCCGGCAAGTGGAAGACGCAGGTTCGATTCCTGCTCGGTGTGTGACTTTTTCCGGAATTTCACAAAATATGTCTGCATGCCGCAAAATCTTTCCCTAATCAATTTGAATATTTTTGGAATGCTAACCTCAAGCTCTGCCGAAATATACAGAAGTCTCTGGTGTCATAATCCCATTTGAAATAAAATATAAAAAAATATTATGCGCTATTTTAGAAAACATGCCGATACCATTCAATGGTACTCAAAAAAATACCACAAAAATGTGTTCTCAAAATCACAGAATTTTCCACAGGAAAAAAATTACAGCCATTTTTAAAAAATGCACATTTACAAAAAAAAACCCTCTCCCACTAAAACGATGAGACACCGATATCAGTTTCTGTTAATCTAATTTATAAGTAGGACTTTACATCCAAATCTGTCCACTTTGGTTCATTCTGTACACTTGATGGAAAATTTGCCCCCTTGAAAAAGTCCCTATACCCGCTAGTGCTGCAGACAAAACTAATATATTTTTTTGATTCTTGGAACAATTCCCATCAACTAACACCTTCGTCAAGTCATACCTTCTCCAGCGCAGCAACCTTCATCGTCGAAACCAAATTCCGCAGCGACTAGGAAATTCAAGCAAATAGATTACCACGCTTCAAATCCGGAGCGAGTAACGATGTACGCATTAGGCGAGGCTGATGTGCAAATGAAATCCAGACCACTTACCAGTAACTAGGTTAGCGTGGTGAAATTGGCACACTGCATCCGCCTCATACCAAGATATGCGGTCTCGGAAGTATCGGTAAAACACCGGAAAATCCTCTTCCGGTAGCATCCACGTGTTGCTGATGTTCACCTGCAAAAAGGAGAATGATATCGTACGTTTTGGTTGATGCGACTATGCGATATGTTCGGTCCAACGTTTGGTATGTTGGCAAGGTTTCCTTGCTCCTCGTTTGATAACTTTTTCAGTTTCAGGCAAGTTCTTGTCGTTTGCGTTCCTAAGAATTTAAGATCAGTTATTGTTTAACTCATAAACTTTGATTCAAAATATGAAAATTTGTTTTGCAATAATATGCCTAGACGTAAACTCAGTGCGGAAGAAGCCAATAAAGCTATTGGTATGATCGAGGCGGGACGTAATCAGAGAGATGTTGCAAATTTCTCTTAAGTTATTGAAAGCGTAGTTTCCTGGCTCGTTCATCGATATCGAGAAACTGGAAACGTGACCGAAAGACCAAAAAGTTTAAGCCCAAGATCTACCACTCCTGCACCAGATCGGTTTCTGACTGTGTCCACCCGTAGAGCGCCTTTGAGTACTTGTTGTCGAATCATGCAACCGCGGCTTGATGAACGCTTCTGGTGTTTTGGTTTCAATTAGAACAGTTCGTCGAGAACTTCGAGACGTCAATCTATACAGGGTCTTTCACGAGGAACCTCACCCATATTTATACGGGAAACTACTGAACGTATTTTCATGAAATTCAGCACTTATAAGTATTTCACGATGCTGATGGAATCTAAAATATTTTCAAGGCATGAGCACCTCCGGTTTTTCCGGAAATGACGTCAACTACCGTTTTTCAAATTAGAACGCCATTTTTTTATTGCAGAAATAGATTCCTTAGAAAATTTCAAGTTATTTTGATGAAACATTTGTCAGTTTTGGTTGGAAAATTCTCTCTGAGCGGGAAAAATCGAAAATAGAGCTCCGCTGAAACAAGAATAACTTCGAGGTTTTTGGATGGAAAATTTTCATTTTTGGGATTTTTCAAGATGTAAGATTGATGTATCCACTTTAAAAAACGAAATCGCGATTCATGATACAGGGGGTGAAAAAATCGCTTTCAAAGTTAGGGATGACAAAATCGTGAAAAATCAATTTTTTCAAATTAGAACCCCAATTTTTTATGGCAGATATTGAATCTACGTTAAAAAATACTGTGAGTGTATGACAGTATGCATCACACCCTTGCCCTAAAATGGATATTTTCTGAGTTAATATCCACTTTAGGGCAAGGGTGTGATGCATACACTCACATTATTTTTTAACGTAGATTCAATATCTGCCATAAAAAAATGGGGTTCTAATTTGAAAAAATTGATTTTTCACGATTTTGTCATCCCTAACTTTGAAAGCGATTTTTTCACCCCCTGTATCATGAATCGCGATTTCGATTTTTAAAGTGGATACATCAATCTTACATCTTGAAAAATCCCAAAAATGAAAATTTTCCATCCAAAAACCTCGAAGTTATTCTTGTTTCAGCGGAGCTCTATTTTCGATTTTTTTTTCGAATTTTCCCGCTCAGAGAGAATTTTCCAACCAAAACTGAAAAATGTTACATCAAAATAACTTGAAATTTTCTAAGGAATCTATTTCTGCAATAAAAAAATGGCGTTCTAATTTGAAAAACGGAAGTTGACGTCATTTCCGGAAAAACCGGAGGTGCTCATGCCTTGAAAATATTTTAGATTTCATCAGCATCGTGAAATACTTATAAGTGCTGAATTTCATGAAAATACGTTCAGTAGTTTCCCGTATAAATATGGGTGAGGTTCCTCGTGAAAGACCCTGTATTTTGTTTCAATGAACATGATGGTTGGTACTTGATTCTACCATGAATGCGCATATTCACATAGAGCAGGTCATTGACAATGATATTCCTTTGATTCATGCTAGTATTGAGGCTCATTGAGCCAATTTTCTAATTTTGAACGATAATGCTCGACCCCACCGAGAATTTCTCATTTTGCCCTGCCTTTTTTGTCGCCAGACCTCAATCCCATTGAAACAGCCACAAACAGCTGAAGAGAAATTAATGAAGGCTACTTCAACAATCTGATCGGAAGTATGCAAAAGCGTTGTCAGGCCATGATAAATTTAATTTTTTTAATTCTTTGGGTGGACTGAGAGACTGAGTTTGTGATGCAAATTCCTTTTCGAATTTCTCTCAAGAAGGTCTCAACAAGGTTTTGTTGGTCAGACCAAACCTATTTTCAGGAAAAAGGCTTTTACCACCAAAAAAATTGTGCAGAGGATGGAATGTGCTGATTGCAAATTCATCAGGAAGCAAGTTCCATTGAAGAGGCGTAAGCTCTCCTAACTTAGTGATGACAAGAAGAGGAGGGAGGACAAATGATCCAGTTCTGAATGTACAATACTGAAATAAATAATTTTCCTTGCGAAAAAATACATAAAACAAATTTCCACCTGTGAAACTTATAAATAAATGGACAGAAGAATGACTTAGAACTTAGATTAGCGAGTGAACATTTAAATTTCTGAACTTTCTTAACTTCATCTGAAGCAATTTCACCATTATCAAATCCCAGTTCCATTGAAACAATTGATATTAAGTATACTGTTCATGGCAATTACAAAGAATTGGATTTAGAAGAAACATCCAAATTTGATTTCTCGGTACTAAATAGAAAAGGCAATCAACAGATCGAAATTCACCGCGAACATTCCGAATGGATGTCAACCCCAGAAACGGAACCTCCTATAGGTCACGTCCAATTTCAATATTTCCTCTTCGACCCAGAATCTTCCTCAGGAACATCGCAATAAAAATACCTGAATCCCATTCCTTCCCCATCCCTTGCACGAGATGAAACGGCCCAGAGCACCGGGAATAATCACCCTTTCCCATAAATTGTTGGCAATAAAGGAAAATGTAAATCCGTGGGATGATTAATCAAGTCCCTAATGTCGAAGCAATTATGTCGGACCGTCTGAATCTGAAGGCTTAACGTTTTCTTTGACTTTCCCCTCCTCAAGATTCGAACGCATCGTCAATTAAGGCGGACACTCAAGTCGAGATCTGTCCCGGACCTGTGTTCAGGGTACGGGGATTGAGAGCCCTCGGTCCGGAGTCGAGCTTTCGCTTATTATGATTCCTACCCCGTTGAAATCAGCTTGATTTATTTTTTATTAAAGGGTGCCATAGACTACGACGAAACATAGAGGTTTTCAAAAGAGATGGAGAGAACTGCAGTGGCTTTTTACAAGACAATGGCGACAATAGGGTCATAGAACACGTTTTTGCACCAACAGGGCGGATATTTGTTTGGATTTGATTGTCGTGCTGTTTGACATTTGACTCGATCTTGAACTTTTTGTTCAGATACATGACAACAAAACAATGAAAGTCTGCCATTAGTGGTCAAAAACAGTCCGTGTTCACGCCAAGTGAACGGTTCAAATTAATTATTCTGAATTTTCAAAATTCGAATTATTAAATTAATTTCTCCATACTGCGGAATTCCCATATGGATTATCCTTTATGTACAAGAAGAACTTGTCAGCTGTGGAGCGCAGCGTATGTCGCATATTTGTTTCGTTTTCATAATTCATATCAGTTCACTGATTGACTTCGTGAATAATTCTGCTTCCGATAATTGCTCATGTTCTGCTTCCGTTCGTGAATTCGGAAAATTTCAGTTTTTTCTGTGATTTGCAGTTTGTAGTGATTTCGATTCAATCGAATTACATTCATTTGAAACTTTCATTTGTGCGAATTATTTCGAACAAAAAACTGTTACCAGTGGCGTGGTTATTTTACAATAGACTACCACAAGGATAAGTGTGCACAATTTGACATTTTTAGCAACGGATTTTCACGTCAGCTTCATTCCATACTCGTTTGTCGAGCTCGATCAATCTTTATATTGGAATAGGAGTCAGCGACCGGATCCTGTTGACTGTTTTGCTGATATGTAGGTAAGACTATATATTTCTTCTGTTAGTTTGGGTACATTTATCCTTTCATTTGTGTTGGGTTTCAATTAATTTCATATACATATACAGTCCACTGGCCTCATTTTTATATTCATTCGAAAGATTATATTTCGAAAAATCAAACTCAAAAAATATTGAACCACACTTCAGTTGGTTAACTGAAACTCTACCAAACAGTCCGACCAATCAAAACTTCTATTGTCGTCACTGTAGAGAGAACCAAAGGGATTCTATGACTATGTTTCAAACTAATCGTAGGTCCTATTCGAGAGTGATGGAGTACTGGAGGTAACTACCCTCCCCATGAGTATCGAAGACCTAAGAAAAAGGTGGTGCACATACAATATTTCATACATTACCTGATTAAGTGGTTTTCAATCGTTATTTTATTACCCTTCCATGATCGTTATTACCCCTCCTATGAAAAACATCTATATCCGCCCTTGGATTATTCGAATAATTTTATCATTTTTCCGAATGAACTATCACAAAGTAACGAACTATTCTGTCCATGTTTTTTCAGTAAAATTTCAACACAGGATTCTCGATTTCCGTACAAGAAAATAGCAAAACTGAATCTACCAACCATGTTGCGTGTCAAATTTATGAGAAAATTCATTTTCTCAGAAGAAAAATATTTGGCAAAAAATTCTGTGATAGGTCAATTTTTGTTTCACTTTTACCAAACTTTTATACATTTTTGAAGGATTTTTGTTGCACCCTGTGCCTTTTTAATAGGAAACTTGGGTCACGAGGTACTTTTTTGCCTAGGTCTTTGTATCTTCCTTACAGGCGTGCAGAAATTTTCAAGAAGAAAATTTTTTTTTGAAGAATCAGTTAGTTCAAAGAGGTTTTCAGTATGTGCCCTTTGTCATGGCTCATTTACTTTGAGACGATGGTACCTGTAAAATTTGTCACCGAATGAAAGTCGACCATTACAGTTTTGTTCATGCCCGACTTTCAACCCCTTTCAACCCCCTCACATGAAAAATTAGAATCTGTGAAACACTGCGCTTCAGTTATGATCTTGAGTAGGTATGTTTTAGTACGTTTTTACTGCAGTTGTAACTTATCGATGAAATTTTCAATTCAAAGAAAGAGCCATCATGACAAAGTGCACATACTGGAAACCTCTTTCAACTAACAAATTTTCCAAAAAAAAATTTTCATAAGTAATATCACAAGAGAGTGAGAATAAATTGAAAATAATTCGACAGATTTTAGAAAACTTGTTGCCAGGCAATAGACACGAGAGCCCGAAGGGCTCGAGTGGCTATTGCCAAATGGCAACAAGTTTGAGAAAATGCCTGGAGAATTATTATCTAATTTATCGAACTCTCGTGTGGTATTCGATGGATTATTTTTTGACGTTATTCTCTGACGTTACAATCAAAATCATTTTTAAGATTTTAAATTTTTATTCAACAAATGTACCTATATCAATATACACAGAATGAGTTATTCAAATTAGGATGCATTGAAGTTTTGAACATGAAAAATACAATTTCTTCTGCAAGCCAGACGGTGTGTTTTCGTCGTTGAGTTTTATCATGTCCAAAATTTCTCCTTTGCTCAAACATGCAGAACTTTATTTCCTCTTTTAGAGCTCTTTTTCTGTAAGAACTTACGCTTTCGCTTGGTGTTTTTTAGCATATTTGGTGGATTTGAATTCGATATCATTGAATGGGTCGAATCTTCTATTTATTTGGTCGTAGTACAACTCTTGCATTAATTTGGCGTTTCTATTCCACATTGTCTTCTCCATTATGTTTCTCCATATTGAACCCATAGTCCTTCAAAATAACGGCTTGTTTTGTTGTTGATGTCTTCTCTTCCAATTTGTAGCCTCTCTCGTCGCAAAATAATTTGAATTGTTTCCAAATCGACGCGCTGCTTGTTGGTATTCTAACATGCACTTTCAATGATCATATCATTTAAAATATTATCGACTGATGATTCACTAAAACGTTTGGGATTTTTTTTTTTTTATTTAAAGTTTATTGTGCTTCGATATCGCAGATCATTAGCACAACGGGACAATTACATCTTATTTATATTTACGTTTGGGATTTATTTTACGAATTTCTTGAAAATTTACGGCAGACACGTCAAATCAAGAAAATCCGTTGTCATGGGATTGTCATTCAATAAAAACAATGTACATGGAATTATTCTCATAAGTAATATCATAAGTGCATCAAATTTTTCCGAAAAAAATCGAAAAAACACGTTGCTAAGTAATATTTTAACAAGAAGCATGAGTGCAGGTGGCAACAAAAATCCGAGTCGAAGACGAGGATTTTTGCACCTGCACGAATGCTTTTTGTTAACAAAATATTACTTTGCACTGTGTTTTTTCGATTTTTTTCACAGGAAAAATTAGATGCACGAATGGTATTTGGCAAGAATATTTCATGAGTAACAGATTATTCTGGATGCATCTATATGTATGTACAATTTTCGTTGACAACAACTGTCAAGTTTTGCCGCGGGTAAACCCGAAAAAACTGCTGACAGCTGCTGCCATACAGTTTTTCCATCTAGAAACCATTTGTGATTCAAAATTGCGCGTTTCTGATTGGTGGAAATTAAGACGAGGGAAATAGTCGCTGGAATAATGTAGGTAGATTATTTCCACTATAATAATGTTTTGATTGGCTAGAACGTATAAGAATGACTGAAATTGAAGATTTCTATTGGTTTCGAGAAACGTCAAAAAATAATCTTGAAAATTTCTGCACGCCTGTGAAGAAGATACTAAGACCTTGCCAAAAAAGTATCCTATTCAAAAAATTCAGAAGCTATGAAAGCTACATCTTCGAGTTCTTCCCGTTCAGATCAGTTGAATCCTTGTATCATGGTAGTCTATGGTGGCCTTTAGGTGCGGTTCTGCCTGTGTTCCATTGTTGAACGAATCCCATTCGCAATTCGCGATATCTTGTCAGATGATTCCACTACGTATTCTGACACGCCAGTGTTGAAGTCATCTGCAATTTGGCAATTTGAGGAGTCGTGTTTTGTTCAGAATCTCAACTTCAGCGGATTTTAGGGAAGCGGAGTACCATACAATTAAAAATTCGTGGTGGAATCTGCGGATGTAGCATCTTTTAAATAAATACGGTTCAATTGAATTCTTGAGGGCTTTCCAATTAATTTTGAGCAGGGAGCTTTTTTGCTGGATCGGCGATATCGAAGGTGAAAGTGGAGTTCGTGAGCAGCAGTTTGTTTTTGGAATTATCTGGATAGAAAGAATTTTATGCTTTTTCGATTGCTTGTTTCGCGAATTTCGTTTGAGGAAAGTTGGAACAGGCTGATTCAATTCAGAGGCACTTATTGTCAATTTGTTGAAACGTTTTTTCGAAGGGTCTATTCCAGGATGAACTTGCAGAACTCTGAGTTCATCGAAGTATTGGTAGTTAGTAGGTAGGTATTATTACCTCCATTGGAAAAACTTATGTTTATATATTATTCCGTTCAATATTCAAGTATTCATCGTTATTTTCCAGCTAACAAGACATCCTTTCCGATTTTCCAGATATCCGTTTACTCAAAAAACAATTGTCGATCGAACCTTCCCATGCATTCTTGAACTTTACGATGAAACTGGAATTGGCTCTGGTTTCATCCCAAATACCTGAAAATCCTTTCCGATATGCTAATTCTCAGAGGAAAGGATCGAAGACTAAACTACCAACCCGATAAACTGCTTGTGCCATAAAATCTAAATAAGGTCCTGAAAATCCGTATTCGAATTTCAAATACGTTGATGAATCCGATTCTTTCTCTTATCGAGCTCATTCGAAACAGAATGAGACGATAGTTGATAAGGGTAATAGATTCAACTTCAACATCTGGTTCGGTACACAATAATGCAAAATGTTGGGGTTCTATAAAAAACATCCATCTTGAAGCAGCTGTTCGACTTCTATATACAAAGAGCAATCCAATTTTCTAAGAACGCTGAAATATTCACGCGAATGAAATATAAATGATCACTGAAGATGTGCTTGTAGAACGAAGCTAGTTATGTATTTTCATGAACCGGGACTGTATATTTTCAGTGAAAAAGAACGAAATGGGATGATGAGAAGGTCTTATTTTATTCATAGATGCAATCAATTTCAAAGAAAAAATTCCCAGTAATACAACCTACAGTCACAAATGTATTCAGGGAATAATTATGTGATTTTGCAGCAAACGAGAATATGAATTTAATGAACATGGATGCATGGAAAAATTGGTGTTGATAGTAGAAGATCAAGGTCAGAATGAAAAAATCAGACTGGATCGAATTTGAAGTGAAGATAATGTAGAACGTTTCGTGCAAACTGTTTGCAAGAAAAGTACTATAATATTACGATCAACGACTTGAACAATTGGTTGGATGGTTGGTTGCCAATATTGAAGGACAAAGCTGCTCTGTACGTATTTTTCATAAACTGATATCAAAACGAGGAGACAGTTTTACCTCACCGCGACAGCTCTTGAAACAGAATTGACACAGGAAGAAAAAAATTGACAAATGGTACGATAAAGTACCTGTTGGAAGAAATACTATAAATGGATGGACTAAATCTGTTGCTGAGGCAATTGGCTGAAATGTAAAGGTCAAAAAGATAACCAATCACTCGAATAGATCCACTGCTTTTAGCGAATTCGCAAAATGTGATGCATAAGAACAATTGTTGAAAATGACTGGTCATAGCAATCCAATTTCTATAAAACTATACTCAAATCTCAATCAAGAACATCACAACAATATCATTGATGTTATGCGTGGTTAAAGATTTATTATAGAAGAGAACAGCAACGTGTCTGATCTTAAGTTTTGATAATAATTCTTCTTTCACTAACTGCACACTGTGTCCCATTTTGGTTGAGACTGCACTGTATCTCAGCTATTATTCAAGATAGAGACATGCGATTTCTGCGACTCTTTATCACTTTTTTATAAAACTTTCAAAACCACAAACAGAAATATTCCAAGTAATCTTGTTCCTGAAATACAGGGTGAAAACGAAAATGTTCACTTTTGGAAATGTAATTATTTCTCAGGCCCTGTAGGAAATAGATAATAGTAACTATATTATTTCATGACGAGGAGAAGTGTCACTTTTCATGGCGAGCTTTCGTTTCCCCGTCGGGTAATTGAAAGCGAGCCATGAAAAGTCACTTCTCCTTTCGAATGAAATATGTTATTTTATTTTAAAACATTTTGAAATTTTTGGAAATCTGAATATCCTCTTTTGGATTGACATTTACGATCGCTATAATTGAGTGAAAAATGTAACATTTGCATAGTTACGGTTGTCTTGCAAAATTAGTCTCTTGCATAACAACACTTTTCCTGCCGCCGCGCCGGAGGGAAAAGTAAGCCAAAGCAGTTATTTCTCCTCCTAGGCCATAAAAAATTAAAACTGCTTATGATAGAAATTTTTACATAAAAGTTAGTGGCGGATTTGAAAACTTTTTTTAGAGCACTTTTTTTGAGATTAGGCACAAACTTGATATTTTTTTAATGGAACACCCTGTATATTTCAACGTCAAATTCAATTTCAATTTTTTTCAGAATACATCGATGTTTCACACACAACCCAATCTTTGATAAATTTCAGCGTAAAAAATCAAAAAAATCCATATTTATGATTGTTTATTCAATACTAGGCCATGAATTCTTTCACACAAGCCTAAAAGTTGAACATGCATAAATATTCTGTTTATTGCATTCATGGAAACTGAGTCACAAACAAAATGGATACAAATCAATGATGATGGCTGACGGTGAAAACATGGAATTTCAGAATTTTGAAGAGTATGAGTATCGAAGCCCTGAGAAAAAGTTACGCAATGTGGTGCACATAAAATATTTCTTAAATCGTGTAGCTGATTCAAAATCGTTATTACCCCCCTCACATGAAAAAAAAGCTATATCCACCCTTGTTACAAAGGAAACCCTTTATAATTTTAAATGCCTTACGCCGAATTGAAACTGTATGTGGCTTACGTACGAGACAAAATGGACGACAGATTATTTATTTATTTATTTATTTATCAACGGTACATGACCTTTTCAGTGATAAGAAGAAAATCAAACGAACACAATCTAACGCAGCATAAATTTTCTAATTCAATTATTCTTTTAAACGTTTTTGATGATCTGTACCGATAATTTTCTTGTTTTCAACATTTTTGAGTTGATATTTTGAGTTTATGTTCGAAATATTATTGAATAAATAGGTTTGAATCACATGACATTGTAAAAAGTAATAATTAAATGCATGAGTGAGAGAGAATTCATGGCCGACTATTAGAAAAAAAACATAAATTTGGATTTTTCTTATTTTTAAAGCTGAAATTTATCAAAGATTGGGTTGTGATATATTAATGTATTCAGAAAAAAAATTGCAAGAATTTTACGTTTACGTTTCCCATTTAAAAAGTACCTACCTAGTTTGTGCCTAACCTCAAAAACAGTACTCTAAATTTTTTTTTCGATATGTCACTGACTTTTATGTAAATATATCTATTATAAGCAGTTTCCATTTTTTTCTATCCCATACAGGGCCTGAGAAATAATTACTTCTCCAAACGTGAATATTTTCGTTTTTGCCCTGTATTTAAGGAACGATAGTGGTTGGAATATTTCTGTTGGTGGCTTCGAAAGTTTTACAAACAAGTGATACAAGGTCGCGAAAATCGCATGTCTCTATCTTTAATAGGCATGTGTCGTTCGTCGAATTTTGAGGAACCGGATCGGTATCGTTCGTTCACTGTAAAGAACCGGTTCTAAAAACCCGTTCAAAAAGAACTGTTCGCCCTGTTCCTACCATAAAAACCATATGCCGAATATTCACTTCAAGAATGCAAGAATATATTATCACCTGACCATTTTTACCAAACAAAACAAAATAGATTTATCTAAGGAGGTGCAATTTCCGATTTCCGAAGGACATCTCCGTTCATTGTCAATTCTTCCATAAAAACCAGGTGCCGAATATTCAGTTCAAGAATGCAAGAAACAAGTAGGTATGAGTAGGCATTTTCTTATTATCATCTGTTGTTTTGGGTAAATCCGAATTCCCATACCAAACTCGTCTTCTTTGCGAAGACCGCCTGAACCTCTGTTCAAGAATCCACAAAAATGACACGAGCCATAAATCATCTCTTTCGGTTCCAGGTTCCAGCTGTTTATTACTTTATGGTAGCTAGACCCGACCGACATGCAGTACCGAGACCGAGTACCGACACCGACACCCGACGTCGGGAGATCGATAAGACCGAACGAATGAGGCAACAACCATTTGGCATTGAATCATCGAAACCGTTCGAAAGAACAGGTTATTTTTCTAGAGAGGAACCGAACGAACGATTGGCTTTTGAGACCCGGTTTTTTTAACCCGTTCGTTCGAGAACGACACATCCCTAATCTTTAATAATAGCTGAGACACAGTAAAGTCTCAATCAAAATGGGACACTGTGTACTTGTAATAAATTAATAAATAAATGTTTCGTTTTGTTGAGTTCCTCAATTTGCTAAAAAATGCATCCATATATTTTTCAGCCTACGTGTACGAACGGCAATGTTGCCCTACTCCACAATTGTCCTGGAACCTCCAGAATCCAAGCAACCTAAGCTCTCTGCTGACACCGTGCTCAAATTATTCCATCTCGAAATCTGCCATCCGTTATTTTCGGTTTTACCAGATTTAGTCGCTCCCATTCCAGCCGTCCGACCTGATAATACGGCGTGAAATACTGCCCCGTTTTATACTCTATTAAAATTGTCGAGGAATGGGCGCAAAACATTAAAATATGCTCCTAATTATACGTTCCCGCTGCCAAGATAGAGGGCGACTCTGACGGGCGCCCGTATATCTTTACGCCCTAATGATCCACCGAAAGATACGCTAATGGCTTCCATGTACTGGGTCTTTTTCCTTATTTCCGCGCTGAGGGCAGGAAGACATCCTGCCTTTGCAGGATGGCGGAGAAATGAATATTGATGATGTGGGAGGTCACTGCGGAATTATTTGGGGGAAATTGTGTGAATTTCCTGGCTTGTCTGCCTGTTCTTGACAAAGGAGGTAGAGTTCTGTTGGTTCAAGATTGCTGAACCCAAACTGGCAACCAAGAGGGATAACCCAAAGGCAGTTAATAGATTCTCATTTGGACTGGGCAGGATCAAATAATCCGAATGAGGAAGAAACCTAAACTAGAAAATCGACAGGATCCATCTGAAGATATCCAAAAAATAATAGGTAGAACTAAATTGGTCGTTCGGGAAATGGAAAAGCGTACAATACATTTCCTATATACGATCTGAGTATCATCAACCAGACATGATATATCGATCATTTCCGCTACAACTTGTGAGTGGAAATTTTCCAAAGTAGACACTATTTCCTGGAAATCACGATACGGTTTTCTTCGAACAGCTGCCAGTGGGATGCACACCTTGAACTCGACTCTACCAATATACAGGGTGTTTCTAAATTGATGCGAAAGGTTTCAAAGGGTGATGGTTCCTTGTTCAAAATGAAGGGAAGTTTGTTATATAAATGTTGGGTCAAAAGTCAAACGGGAGGGAGATATCGCGATTCAAAGATGGCGAAAAATGATGTTTTTTTCGTTTCTTAAAACGAAAAGTGATAGAATGATGATATTTAATGGAAGTACAGTCGAACTTCGATAAATCGACTTTTCGATAACTCGAATCAAATTGGTTGGCAATAGCGCCAAGATTGAAAATTAGTGCAATTTTTATTCGATAAGTCGAACTTCTATAACTCGAATATCTTGATACCTCGAACGAAATATTTGGCGGCACATTCGATAAGTTGAATTTTTTGGAGGAATCCACCGTTTACGTGTGATTTTAACGAATCGTTTCATAAATTATGCGCATGCCGTGAACTCATTTCAGTTCTTAAGTTAATTGTGAGGTTTCACGACAATATCGCCAAAAATATGTCGTCAAAACGTGGGTACTTTGAAAACTTTATCTCTTGATGAAAAACATAGACTTTGAAATGAAGTGGAAAGTGGTGCATGAAAGAAAGATGTAGCTTCAAAGTATGGCGTCCCAGCCAACACTGTATGTACTATTTGAAAAAAAAAGAATAATTATCAGTGCATTATCATTGTTTACCGGGTAGGAAAAGCCTAACATTCCTGGATGAGGCCCAAGCCGAGACTTAGTCCAGGACACATAGTCCATGAATGTGGCTTTTCCTACGAGGTAAACATACTTTTGTTCCGCAAATCGTTTGAAATTCGACAGAATTCAATCAATTTTGAGAAAATCGCGAATTATTTCATTAATAAATAAATGGAGCTTTGAAATTCGGAATGAAATTAGTTGCAGTACAATGGAAACGTTTAAGTGCTGGAGCTTTCGAAGAAAAAACATTGTAAAATGATAAGTGATGATGAATTTCCTATTTCTGGGACTCCTCCAAAGCTGGTTGAGGCAGTAAATACTGCTTCATTAGTATTATTGCCAAAGAAATCAAGAGAAAAGTTGGAATATGCATATGTATAACACTGGCAATTGTAAGGAAATATGATTTCCCTACAGTAAGGAAATGAATATTTCCTAACAGTTGGGAAATCTTGTGTTTTTCTACGAGAAATGTCAGAATGGTCAAAATTTCCATGCGATTTGCGGAAAATGTGTTTTTTTCAATAACTCGAAGTCTTGATAACTCGATTTTTTTTCTGGCAGATCATGATTCGAGTTATCGAAGTTCGACTGTATTTCTATTATGAAAATGAATTATCTTCATATTTTTGGAATGAGTGGAAGGAGTTGAAGTAGAATACCTCTATCATTTTTGTTAACTGAATTCAAAGAAAAACTTGCGCAACTCCTTGGATAGAATTAAATTCGAATAACCTGTTTCAGTTTTAAAATTTTTCATCTTTTGAATTTTTCTCGTAAAATGTACCGTTTGAAATAAAGAAAAAAATATTCTAAAATGAATTGCCCTTTCTCCCGACACGTATTGATTTACATGTTATTTTTTTATTTCAAAACGGTACATTTTACGAGAAAAATACAAGAAATGAAAAAGTTTCTAACCAAACCAGGCTATCCGAATTTGATTATATCCAAGTCGTTGCCTAAGTTTTTCTAAAAATTTCATTTTCCGTCATCTTTCATCAACATTCATATAACACACTACACTTTACCTTTTATATCTTTCGCATCAATTGAGAAACACCCTGAATAATGCTCCACAAAAGTCGAGGAAGTTTTGTGTGAAAAATTTGAATGTTTACTCATTTATCTAACTGATTCTTTCGCCCTTTTTTTCATAAGTTCTACATTATCGTTATAGTACAAATTCAAAAAATGACAAAAATAAAGTTTGTAACGAACATCAAACACAGCCTGGCAAAGCTTTCGAATAGTTTCGATCAGACTGTTGGAGTAGCATTGAGCAATTTCTTTCCAGAGTTGCGGTCAAAGCCGTCTAAGTTGATCTTGAATGCTGCTCCCAAGCGTGTTCAATGGGATTGGTGTCTGGCATCCGAGAGGGCTGGGCAAAATGCGCAATGCCATGAGCCCATGAATTTCCAGAGCTTTATCGGCAATTTTCGCACGAGGGGGTGAAGCATTATCGTTAAAAAATAAGAAAGTTTTCCCAAAAGAAGCATGAAAGATAGAAATTAAATAATACTGTAAATCTGCACATTCATGGTACCGTCAAGCACCAACAGTATTGTTCATCCATTGAAACAAATTCCCCCCAAACAGAAACTGTAGCGTCACTGTACCAATAGCCTTATTGTCTACATCCGCACTGAGTGTAATTATAGGCATTTTCGGAAACAAATTTTCAGATTTTGAATCACAGTTTTATACATCAGTTTGTAAATTTCAGTAAAACAATATCGAAAGTAGCCACACGAAAAAAATCTGGAAAAAATCATAGAAAGAGGAAACGCACCTTTCTGTTATTAATATTGAAGCCAATTTTCAAAATCAACAGAACTAAACTGGGTAACTGTAGGTACTAATACGGAATCAAAATGTAGTACACATATTTGCAACGTTGTGACGTTGTTTCAATTTTCTAATAAATAAACTCTCAATCAAAATGAAGAGTAGGTACTGTTATGATTCCTTTTCTATGTCTTTATATTTCGAATGAAAAAGAATTTTGAATCTAACAAATCAATAAAAAATTTAAATTTTGCTTTTTCCCGGTAATTCTCTATCCCAATTGAGGGTCCAAATCAAAATTGAAAAATTTAGATATAAATTAACATAAATATCTATTTCAAAATAACTTATGTAATACAAAAATATAAACACTTATTCTATCCCTTAATTAAAATTTAACTCACTTATTTCTATGATAATTGTCCTTTCACTATATTTTTGGTTTATATTATTTCTTTCCAATTTCCTTCTTGACTTCCTTTATTTTCCCCAACTTCTCTTCTGAGTTTTCCTTCCCATTTTTCCATTCATCTTCCTGGCTCCTCTTTCTGATTTCTCAATTTTACTTCTTGGCTTTTCTTTCTGATTTCTCAATTTTACTTCTTGGCTTTTCTTTCTGATTTCTCAATTTTAACTTCTTGGCTTTTCTTTCTGATTTCTCAATTTAACTCCTTGACTTTTCCCTCTGATGTTTCTTTTCTAATTCAATTTTTCATCTCCTCGGTTTCGAGACTTCAAAAACCTTCCACCTCCTTGATTCCCTAATCTAATCTAAACTATTTATATAAACTATTCTCTATGTACAAACTTCAAAACTTCAAAATAATTATATTTCTAGAGATCTTTCATTTTCAACTTCAATTTGGCCTCATTAAATCGAAATTAACTTTGAATTTTGAACATATATGTTGAACCATAACAGTACCTCTTTTTAAACTTGTATTACTAATCAACAGTGTTGTCATCACGATATCGCGTATGAAAAGTGAGATTTGGATATTTATTTCTTAATATAATTAGCAAAATACGTTGAAAAAAGGTCCGTATGGGTTTTGTTTGTGGTAAATTGGACTATTTGAATCCTGATTCGAATTTACACAGGTATGTTCTATTCTTATCATTCTAAGTTACATCAGTGGCGTAGATTCTTGGATTTTAAGAATTTCACTTTTTGAATTCCGGTCTGACATTTAGAGGTGGAACATCAATTCTGAATTCAGCTGACTCTATTTACCTAACTCGGAATCTGTTTCGATGTTCGGAACATTTTATGAATTCGTCAAAATAAGTTGATCCACTTGTAATTTTATTTCCATTCTTCAATACCGATAACACCACGCCACTGGACCTTTCAAAGTTAGATTCTGCGATGTCTTTACGGCATGATAAAATGATATTGATATCCTTTATGCTATCTTCATCCCACTCATCGAAAACTGACTAAATTTTGGCTTCACCAATTCTCGATGAGTGAGATGCTGCGTCTCCTCTTTCTATGGTCTAACAATAAAGATAATAACTCGGTTCGAACCTCCCTCTACCCAAAATCCATCGTTAATAAAACGAAGAGAGAAAACTTCATTCTATCCCTATTCGCTTCCACGTCCACATCCGAGCGAATTATGAATATAAAAACATTAATTAAATTTAAATCAAGAGCAGCTCTAGCAGACCGGTCCAATCTGAGGAATTTTGGACCATACTCACAGAAAAATTTCAATATACTTGTCCAGAAAAAAATATAACAACAAAAACAGTGAAAAACAAACATAGAAGGAACAAGGAAGTGAGGAAAATGAAAAATCACCTAGATGCATTATCTGTAATAATGAATAAAAGGAAAGATGCCGCCAGTAAGAGAGCATATGATGTGTATCGAAGATTATACAGGGACAAAATTATAGAGGTCAAGAAAAAAGAAAATTTGAAGAGAATAGAAAGAGCTACAAATAAGAATAAAGCAGTTTGGGATGTAATAAAAGATTATTCTGCAAGGAGGAAGGTAGAAAGTACAGAAGAAATAGACCCGGGATCCTTAAATGAATTTTTAATACAAGTGGGAGCTACAATTGAAGAAAACTGTCCTCGAGTAGAAACAAGTTATACGGAACACTTAAACAGGGCATTTAAACCTCTAGAAAACTCCATATATTTGAAAGAAACAACAGAAAGTGAAATATTGAGAATTGCTAAAAAACTTAAGGCAAAAAACAGTAGAGATATCTATGGTATGTCTTCATCCCTGATTAAGAAGATTACCCCAAGTATTGCCAAACCACTGGCATTTGTAATTACCAAATGTTGTAATGAAGGTCACTTTCCTGCACAGATGAAAATGGCAAAAGTGATACCAATTTTCAAAGGAGGAGAAAGAAAACCCGCAAATTATAGACCCATCTCGGTACTTCCAAGTCTTTCCAAAGTGATGGAAATGGCCATAAAGGATAAACTTTCAGACTTCCTGACCAAGTATAAAATTGTATGCATTGAACAACACGGTTTTCAGCACAATAGATCAACGAATACCGCTATATCCTCCCTACTGTTAAATGTAGCGAATGCTTTGGATGATAAAAAGAAATGCAAACTAATAGCATGTGATTTGAGTAAGGCATTCGATTCCATCAAACACGAAATACTGCTCCACAAATTAGAATATTATGGCGTCAGAGGGGTTGCATTGAAGCTAATGGAAAATTACCTACAAGGTAGACAACAGAAGGTATTTGTTGGGGAAAAGTGTTCCGGATGGGGGAGTATGGGATATGGTGTGCCTCAGGGTTCCATTCTTGGTCCGCTGCTGTTTCTTCTCTACATCAACGACTTACCACCAAATACAAAGTCAGATGCCACAGTACTTTTTGTTGACGACACATCCTTCCTTTCTATTGGAGAAGATGAAGGAGACCTCCTGAATAAAACAAAGGCTATTCTAGAACAAGCAGAAAATTGGTTTTATGCAAACAAATTCAAAATTAATACTGATAAAACTCAATACCTCACTTTCGAGTCCCGCCCAAAAAATGACGCCAGCCTAAAATTTTTAGGTATCATTCTGCAGCCAAATATAAAATTTCAACTACATACGGAGGAGCTCATCAGGAAGCTGTCGGTGGCAACTTTTACAATAAGAAGAATCAAGCAGATGGCGGGAGAGATGGCAGCTAGACATGCATACTTTGGATATTTTCATAGTATCCTCAACTATGGTCTTCTGTTCTGGGGAGGAACAACTGACAGTAACAAGATCTTTGTCAAGCAAAAAAACGCTTTGCGTATTTTATGCAATCTGAGGTACAATGAAAGCTGTAGAGGGTTTTTCAAACAAAATAATATCCTAACATTAACATCACTTTACATACTTACCTGCGTCTTATACATCCATAACAAGGAACACTTAGAAAAAAATAATGAACACCACAATTACAATACAAGAAATGCAATCCAGTACATGACACCATACCACCGAATAACGGCCACTCAGCTCGGAGTGAATCACAAAGCAATACACATATATAATAAAATCCCCAAAAAATTCAAAACTTTGGACAAAATGAGACTCAAGAAGGAAATGAAAAACCTACTCCAACAAAAAGAATATTATAGCCTCCAGGAATTCTGGGACGACCATTTTGATTAGTTTGTCTGATAATATTGTTTGTCTTGTCGTTTACTTTGTTGTTTAAATTCGTGTATTTCTGTTTACTGCACATTTTATACAGTGACTTAAATTTATATTTTTTGACACCCCATGGAAAAATTTGATGGGTTAAAATTATTCACATGTACCTATGAATCAACTGTGTGAATAAAGGATTATTATTATTATTATCTCTCAACTACTCCATGTACCCACTCTGCTCGCTGGGCCTCTACTCCATAACCAATTAATGTGGACAACGAATTTATTAATCTTCGGGGAAAACTCTAAAGGGCTACAATGGAAAGGCGGCTATGAACCGGAACTACACAATGGCCATTGTAGAGAATAATACTTATTTCTCTTCACCTTTAATTTCGGCACTAATGGGGGTGTGTGTTCTGGGCAGCAGTCAGGTCAAGCTTGGTGAATGGCCAGGTATTAAGGGTTATTCTCGATGGAGTTAATTGATTCGGGAAGAATGTGCTGTGAGTTTATTGGTTGGATTATAACTCGGAGGGGCGAGTCTTAGGTTCTTCCCAAAAAATTATTTCGTTCAAAGACGAATTTACTGAAAATTTCAATTTTAATAGGTTTATCAAGTTTTTTTTACTTAAAACTGACGCAGGTTGGCACCCATGTCAAATGATTCTGCTCGTCTTCGACTTGGATTTTTGTGGCCAACAGCACCCATGCTTCTTGTCAAAATATTAGTTTGCAACTCGTTTTTTCGATTTTTTTCGGGAAAATTGGATACCCTTATTATATTACGATTATTCCCTCGTCTTAATTTCCACCAATCAGAAACGCGCAATTTTGAATCACAAATGGTTTCTAGATGGGAAACTGTATGGCAGCAGCTGTCAGCAGTTTTTCAGGGTATACCCGCGGCAAAACTTGACAGTTGCTGTCAACGAAAATTAATAATAATAATACATATACTCCATTCACTTTTATTCAATCACATAGGAGGTCATGGTTTCCTTTTCAGGAGTTGGTGCACCTGATGAAAAGTCTGTGCGCGTACAGAAAATATCGTTAATGACAAAACGACGTTGCCAGTTCCTTTGTTTACATCAAAGTGAAAGTATCAAAGATATTCCACATTTCATTAGTTTGAATCGATCGGCGATTTTGGGGCGAAATATCGATAGGAAATCGCCTATTTTTCCGTTCTCGTCGTCCAAAAGAAGTTTCCTGTCGATATGAAAAATTTCGTGCAAGTGTCATTTTTTCCTTTCACGACTTTTGGCGTGAGTACGAACGGCATAAATAAAGCGAAAGTAAGTACTGATTGACCTTTTCAAACTTGATAACGAAGTTTTTTTAGGTATCTGGCCGTTTAGAAAGATTTCGAACGAAATTTCGGTCTCCCAGAAGTTTGGTTAGTTTCGGTATCGTTTTTGGTGCTCAAAATTTATTTGGAATGTGTAAATGGACAAAAAAGGCTTCCTTATACGATCTCCTAACGAAAGCGACCGGAAAATATGGTTCAGGTAGGATTTTCGAGGAATTATGAGGAAAGAACTTGCAGAATGGAATTGCACGATTTTCGTAAGTAAACGGGTTCTGATGGATGGCCATCATCGGTCTCTAAATGATTATTGTTGATCGTTTTCACGTTTCAGAAAAAAAAACACGTCGAAAAAGCTAAAAAAAAGAAGAAATATGACTATATTGCATTCAACGGTAGGTGAATTCAGGTTCCGATGAATTGAAATGTGTCAATGGAGCTTTCATTCCTAGCAATCCTTTGCCGAAAGTAGAAATAGGCTATATTGAACCAGAATACATCTGTTTTTTCCATATTCCAGGAGTTTGTGTCTCATTTCAGAACAGGTGAATGATAAATGTGAAGCATATGTATATGTTTGACCTATTCCATTTTATTTGTACAAACCTACTGTGGTAGTAATGTATGAATATTTTTTAAACTAATAAATTACTATACAGTCAGAATATTTCACTCCTTCCCAGCTAACCAATTTCGGTCGCAGGGAAGTTGTGAATAACTCACATTGTGGATGTGCGACTTCACAATGTTGATCTGAAAAAGATCACCAGTACTTACTGGAGAGTGCTTAATGTCCGCAACATCGCATATCGCGAATAATTACCCAAGACATCACATAGTAGATGTAAAAAATGTACCATAGATAACAACATTGCGACTTCTCATGTTGGCAGTTTTTGGAAAGATTTTTTAGCGAAATAAACTACCAGACCGCAACTTCCGTTAGAGTTATATTTAGGTTCAAATTGTTAAGTCGCACTGTGCACCCTCAAATAAAGTTGATTTTGCAACTTCTATGGACTTCTATGCGAAGTAAATAGAATATCTTTTGAAAGCTTGGATACATTGCATATTAGGTATATAAAATACCAGCTACATTATAGAATGTACATAGGAAAATTAGTGGGTTTTTTACACAGTGTACAGATTGAAATTCTCAAGAAACAGGAACACCTTTTTTTTGATATTTTCCAGAAGGTTCTTCATAGGTATATTATATTTATAATATAATAATAAAAAAGGTGTTCCTGTTTCTTGAGAACTTCAATCTGTACACCGTGTAAAAAACCCACTAATTTTTCTATAAACATTTTATAAGGTTCACAATATAGCTGGTATTTTATATAACAGGCAATGTATCCAAAGCTGTAAAGCTCTGCATGGGAAAAAAATAATGGTTGAAAGTAAAGAAATAACTCAAACTCACTGAATGTTTCTATTTCCACATACGCATCACCTCATTATTATCAACAATAAAATTCAAATTTTATATTGTATAACAATTTGTTGTATATAGTATTTTCACAACCAAAAGTATAAAGTCAATAAACAACTATGTGAAATACTGATATAGGTTTTTATTACATTTCATATAAACATATATTGAACACTTAAAAAAATAAAAATAATGAAATATAAAAGAACAAACGAACAAAATAAGAAAAAATAAATATAGACCGTTTCGGGAGCGGCATTATGGTCTGGCTGAAAGAGAAAAAATAGAGCTGTAGTAATTATTGGCAGTGATGAATTTGGGATTTCAATTTCAAGAAGATTGCAAAAACCTCCACTTAAAAATTACTGTTAGACAGAGACAATTTTCACTGGTACATTATTCACCCGAAAAGGAAATATTGGATATATCCTTCAATTTTGGACAGAATCTTTATTTTTGAGCTCAAAGGCCTCCATAGATGGCCTTCATCAGCTGTAAAGCTCTCTCTAATTTTAAGCAATTTTGCATTGGCAATTAATAGGAAGTATATATATATATATTATATAATATACTGGGTGTCTCGATATACCTGTACCAATGGATTATCTCAGCCATTTCGAAATATAAAAATTTGAAAATTTCATGATCTCCAATTCGTTTAAGGAACTTCAACTATTATAATAACAATAAGTTCTCACGATGCTTTAACTCAGCCAAAATAATTGATATGTGATAATAAATCCAATTTTTCATTCAATGATGGGAGTGAAATTTGTGTGAATCAAATCATTTTGTATGATTAGTAATTATGTCGGAATATTCAACGTTTAAAAAGTCGAAAAATGGGCAAAGAGAGAACAAAAAATATGAAAATTAACAATGTTTGATACTTACTTAGAATATAAATGTCCCTGAATATATTTCTACTTCTACGCTCAACACCACTCAACATAAAATGTACTGATGTCACACCCACACCCAAAGAGTTAACCTTACTTCACACCAAGACACCTAAGTTCGTAAGTTCACATATTATATCTATCCTTAAAATAAAATGTCACCATGTAAACGTTTCGTATTTTTCATTATATTTTGGATTAATATTTCAATTTTCTAAAATTTAGGACGAAAATATATCTTATCGAATTAGTATATGAAATTTCCGTATCGGCTGTGACGCTTTCGAACGTTACTTAAGGTTTTCATCGGGAAGTCGCTGGGCTCTAAATGAGAGTTCATAGGAATTTATTCATGGTAGATCATTACGCTTCCTTATAACATCACAATTGCAACATTCAAAAAATATCAACAGAGATAAGTCGCAATGTAGTAGCAATGTACACTTCACTTGAACATCCCGAATTAATGTTACATGCAACAACTGAATAAGTGAAATTGGGAACTTCACAAACTCAACAATATGTGGATGTTAATGTCCACAATGTGATATACTTAGTAAATCCATGATACGTCTCAAAGTTGTTCTTCAATGCGATATTTTTTGGTATTCCCTGCGACTTACTGTTACTTCTCTGGTTGACTGGGTTGTTCATAAGATCAAATAAATGAAATGTATATCTATAAAGCTTTCAGGAATTGACATTCTTGCTTATTAATTTATAACCAAAACTCAGTTACTATAGCATTGAAATTATTAGTTTTTCTGTAAACAAATTCGTTTATTTAGTTATTATGTTTATTTTCTTTGTGATGAATGAATAAAATTGTTATTCATTTGAAATAAAGAAATATTAGAAATAGAAATGTTATGCACCCTCACAATCATATCACATACAATATTATGATGAAAACAAAGCACATAGATAAATCTTTACAATCATAAATCCAAAAACTCCTTTATATGTAGAATATTGTTCACAATTTTCTGTTGTGTTCTCCAAAATGAAATATACATTCTGAGAAATACGCTAAGAATGTAGAAAGGGCAACATAGTGTTGACTTGGAACATAAAAATATTTTGAAAAACGTCATAACTTCGATACAGAGTGGAATGTGTCGAATTTCCAAGGCCAGAGTTGTGATTTTATAATTGTGAATGGAGTATACATAATGCATCCAGAATAATCTGTTACTCATGAAATAGTATTGTCAAATACCATTCGGGCATCTAATTTTTCATGTGAAAAAAATCGAAAAAACACCATGCAAAGTAATATTTTTTAACGAAAAGCATTCGTGCAGGTGCAAAAATCCTCGTCTTCGACTCGGATTTTTGTTGCCACCAGCACTCATGCTCTTTGTTGAAATATAACTTTGCAACGTGTTTTTTCGATTTTTTTCGGAAAAATTGGATGCCCTTATGATATTACTCACGAATATATTGCAGTTGAAATAGAGGAAAATATTCATCTCTTTCCAGAACATAGATTGTTTATTTCTTGAGAAACCTAGGGGGCAAGACATTTGACGATGTGTGTATTTTGACGTCCATGAAGGGCTTCCTTCTTCCCTCATAATTCAATCAGAATCCCTGTTCATGTCCAAACCATTTTTCATTTCCTCGAAACAATAAAGTTAAACAGACAAAAGGAACAGCGAAATTGCTAAGTCATTAACCAACTCAGCTATAACATTCGCGAGAAGCGTATGTGAAGAGACTATAATGAATAATGATGGTCCAGGCAGAATTTAGGAACACTAATTTCGAGGCTTTAGCGGCTTACACGTAAAAGATATATGCGAGCTGCAAACTCTGTATCACGTTTCAAATTCTCGTCTCCCGTACACCCCTAATATATCACAGGAGTTAGGGGGTTGCGGTCTCACTTTCCTGAACATCGTCGACGTCGAGTCAGGAACATTCCCGACAGTCTAAATCACACTTGCGGTGGCAGGAAATCCAAATTAAATGTATCCGAGTAGAGAATGCGTCCGTGTAGCAATTATCGAGTATTCCACTGGTGCAACTCCCTTTCTGGGTTGCAAGCATGTCCGGAGTTTTAGGACTGCATAGGAATTGACTTTTTTTGTCGAGTGATTTATTTCCAGGTTGGTTTGGGCTGTGGAAAAAGCGGAATGTTTCTGCTAGTAGCTAGAGCTAGTTCCAATTTTTTTTTTGCAGAAGAGGTGAATCAACAGACACCCAGTCTTTCTAGGTAGTGTCGGATTCTTACCGACTAAACACCTCTCCTACGGTTGGTTCCGGGCATAAGCCTGTAAACCTTCCATCTTCCTATCTTTCGCATTTTTTATTCTGAGTGTTGGTGTTCATCCTTCAATTGTTTATTTCTCTGTATATGTGGAGTTTTATATCTTCATTTTCGCAATTGGTCTTTAGGTCTGTTGCGCTAAATTCTCGCTGTTTTTTCATCTTCAGCGGGGTCATAGTCAATTAACCTTCTAAGGTCGTCATTTGGATGTTCACTAGCTCTTTCATAGGCTTTTGCAGCTTTTCGTTGGATGAATGTAGTAATGGACTCCCATTTTATGTCTTTTCGGATTTGTGCATTCCTAACAAACCAGAGGGCGACTTATGCCAATCTCAGAAATTTGTTTTCTGTACTCTGTATCCTCTTTATATGGGTTCTCGCTGCATAGCCCCATGCTGTTGATCCATACGTAAGCTGCGGTCTGGCGACTGCTTTTATGATCCTCGATTTCGTGTTTCTGTTCATTTGGCTTCTTCTGCCTATAATCGGATATAGTCTTTTCATTGCTACATTCGTTTTATCCACTGCATACTTAATGTGCTGTTCTCACGTTAGTCCTTTGTCTAATATTACTCCTAGATATTTAGCTTCATTCTGCCATTCTATTTCATTATCGTCTATGGATATTTTCGATTCGATCTTCAGTCTTCTCTTTTGGAGCAGTATTGCTTGACTCTTTTCTCCATTGATTTTGATTTTCCATCTGTTACACCATTGACTGATATCATCTGCAGCTTCTTGAAGTCTTTTGTGAATTATTTTTGTATTTCTGTGCCTAATTGCTATGCCCGTATCGTCCGCGTATAGAGCAAGCAGGCATCTTGGGTTTCTTGGTAATATAATAATAATAATAATATAATAATTTTATTCACCATCAAATTTAAATTTTTACATTTAAATAAATTACATGGCACGTCAAAAGGCAATAAATTGTAAATTACTCGGACATATACACATACATTTATAAATATATATTCTAGACACATAATAACGTAAAAATCAGTCAGTTGTAACGATCAGGTGAAATCCGCACTCAGGAACTCATTTACATTATAGAAGGTTCTCTCCAACATCAGCTTCTTACTAGCAAGTATGAAACTCGGCATTGGTAAGTTTTTCAGACTTTGTGGAACTTTATTATAAAACTTGAAACACCAATAGTTCAAATAAGTCTGTGTTGTCTTCAAACGGTGATAGTTCATGACTAGGTCGTCTTTGTGTCTGGTGTTATACGAGTGAAGATCGCCATTTCGCGCAAACACCTCCCTGTTACTGTGCGCGAACCTCAGACATGCCAAGATGTACACCGACACGATGGTAAGTATTTGGTATTTCTTAAACCATTCGCGGCAACTCGTTCTCCTCGATATTCCAGAGATTATTCTGATGGCTTCCTTCTGTTTCAGGAGGATTCTTTCGAGGTCAGCACTATTTCCCCACAGGATAATTCCATAACTTGCAATGGAGTGAAAGTTAGAGTAATAAACCAGCCTACATATTTCCACAGATGCAACATCTTTCATCCTTCTCATTGTATACAGAGCAGTGGATAACTTCTTGGCAACACCGGAGATGTGTTCTCTCCATTTGAGATCATTCGAGATGGTAATTCCTAATAGATTTAATGTGCTTTTTTGGTTTGCATTAATTTCAAATTTAATATTTTGCGTTTTGTCCACATTGAGCTTCAATCCATTGACATTGAACCATTCTTCAGCACAGTGTATTGTGTTCTCCGACAACTGGTCCAGTTTGTCTCGTGCACGGGACTGATTCAAGAAGCTGGCGTCATCCGCGTATAGACAGGCCGTGCTACAAGGGACATTTTCAGGTAAGTCGTTTAAGTATAAAATGAATAGTATAGGTCCCAATATTGATCCCTGCGGGACTCCTACTTCGATTTTCTTAACTGTAGATGTTGTATTCTTCCAGGTTACAACTTGTTCCCTACCTGTGAGATATGACTTGAAGATGTTCAGTGCGGTACCTCTTACACCATAATATTGGAGTTTATTTAATAGAATTTCTCTTATGACACAGTCAAAGGCCTTGCTCAGGTCAAGTGTCAGAACCTCTGGAAATTGATGGTCATCCATTGCCTCTGTAATTCCTTCAATGATATCTGTCAGTGCAGTTATTGTTGATCTATTTTCCCGAAAACCATGTTGGACTTCATTTATGATGTCGTATTTCTTCAAAAATCCAACCAGTCTATTCTTCAGTATAGTTTCCATTACTTTGGAGATAGCCGGCAAGATTGAGATTGGCCGGTAATTTTTTGTTGAATTTATGTCTTCCTTTTTGTGTATCGGGACGACTCGGGCGATTTTCAATTTTTCAGGAAATGTCCCCTGCTCCAAACACAAGTTGAATACCTCACATAAAGTGGCAGAGACTATTGGAAATATTCTCTTGAATAATTTGGTATTTAATCCATATATATCAGTGGTCTCTTTGTTTTTGATCCCTTGCACAATTATTGCCATTTCTTTTTCTGTTATTGGGGCAAGAAACATCGATTTGTATTCACAAGATATTTTGCCTTTGTATTTTTTTAATTTTTCTGTAGCCTCCTCATTGGACCATTCACATTGTTCAGTGATTTTTTTTCCTAATTCCGAGAAGTAATTATTCAATTCATTAGTCTCTAATGTGCTGGTATATTCTGTGTTCTTTTTAATTCTCCCTGTTTCCTTATTGATGACATCCCAGATTGCTTTCGATTTGTTTACGGCCTTCTCAATACTTTTCGTGTTTTCTAGTTTCCTGTGCTCTGTATATGACCTCCTCAACTGTTTCTTGAGGGCAGCTAGTAAGTTTCGGGAGGCTTCATCCCTTCTGACTGTGTATATTGTCTGTGCTGCCTCGATTGCTTTTATGAGACCCTCATTATTCTTTTTCTTACATGTATGAGATCTATCAGTTGTAACCTTGACTTTTATTTTTGGAAAACTGTTTTCAAAATTGCTCTGAAACATCTCATGAAAGTTTTCGTAGTATTCATCTGCATTTTTGTTTTTCAATTGGTCCCAGTTGATGTTCTGTAGCCGAGCCTCAAAAAGTTTGATGTATTCTTCTTTTAGGTCGTATTTAATTTTAGTTTCGTTGTTTTCAGGTATATTCAAGTCCAGTGTTACCAGCTGTGCAAGATGATCCGACAGATATGGTTCTGTAGTATTATTTTGGTAAGTACTCTCTTCAAGGTTAACAAAAACATTATCTATACATGTTTGTGACTCACTCGCCACACGGCTAGGCTCCCGGAAGACATGATGCATGCCATATGACATGAACAGTTCTATGAGCTCATTCCTATCACGGCTCTCTGATAAAAAGTCAATGTTGCAATCGCCAGTCACGCAAATATTTTTGCATCCCATATCGAATATCTCCTCCATTACCTCGTAAAGTTGACGGGTGAAGTCAGCGAAATTTCCTTTTGGTGGCCTATATACTGCAACAATTAGTAATTCAATAACAGGAATTTTTATTGCACATATCTCTATATGGCCTTCAATAGAGCAAGCTTTAACGGCATTTATTTTCTCGAAATTTATATTTTGTTTTAGGAAAATGGCGGCTCCACCATAACTTCCAGCAGCCCGTGAGAAGCAATCTCCCATTCTGAAATTCTCTATGTTGGTCCTTTGGAGAGCCTCTTCAGAGATCCAGTGCTCTGTGATGCACACCACACTAACAGACTCTTTATTCAAGAAGCCAGCTAGCATATCGATTTTATTTCTTATTGACTGTATATTGATATTTGTGATGATAAATTCATTTTTTAGTTCTGAAATTTTATTTTTGACTGTATTACACCCCCTACTTCCTTCCACGAAAAAATTTGAAGCGTTTCACTGAAATATTCTTAGGCCAATTCTCACCCTTATATAGGTCTTCTATTAGGTCGACATCAGCCCCAACCTTGAAGGATTTTGTGGTGGCTTCTTCTCTGTGTGGTAGTTGCTCCACCGTGAATTTTTTACCAGGAAACTTGACTCCTAGATGGCCCATCACCGTTTCTTCGGTTGTTTCCAGTTTGGTCCTTCCTACAAATATCCAGGCTTTTTTATCCGCGCCCTCGAATGAACTGGATGTGTCTGTGCCCTTTATGATAGTTTCCTTATTCTTTCTTCGCCTTACACTGGTGGATAAATCAGGAGGTTTGGTTATGACCTTCTTCCGCTGGGAAAAATCCTGTGCGTTATCCTTGACGGTGTCGGAAAATCCAGTAGTATCGGCAACCCTGCGTGGAATTTTGATCTGGCTGGTATTATCAGCATTCATCAACAATTGTTTTTGTAGATCTATGATTTCTTTCTGATGCTTAATTATTTCATCGAGGCTACTTACTTTTTGTTCGGAAGCCTCTAATTTAGTTCTGAGAACTTCGACTTCACATTTCAGTTTAATGAAATGCACGTCTACGTTTAGGTTAGGTTGGTCGGATTTACCTGATGTGTCATGAAATCCATCTTCAGACCACGAATTTATATGTTTTCGGACACCGTCACCTACTGTAATAGTATCCGATATTCGTTTATTATAGATTATTTCGATTAGTTTATTTTTGTTCAACTTATTCAACTCGTTGTAAAACTCTTCGTTTGACACCATGTTGCCGGATATCTTATGATCTTATGGTATGTCATGTATGTATATGTTATAGAGTAGCGGTCCTAGTATCGATCCTTGGGGTACTCCTGCTTCTAAATATCTGAGTGTGGAATGAACATCACCTATTTTCACACAAAAGTTCCTATCCCTCAAATAATTTCTTATTATTCTGCATAACTTGGAAGAATAACCTGCGGTTATCATTTTATATGCTAATCCTTCATGCCATACTCTATCAAAAGCTCTGGTTACATCCAGAAGTAGTAGTCCTGTGGCTTGTTCATTCTGAAATCCTTCTGTGATATACTCAGTCATTCTTAGGAGCTGTTGTTCAGTTGTATGATGTTTTCGGAACCCAAATCGTTCACTCGGTATCGTCGCCAGGGCTTCTGTTTCTTCATTGAGTCGTCTGGCTAAGACTCTCTCCACAATTTTTCCTAGGGCTGGGAGTAGGCTTATCGGTCTATAGTTCTGTGGGAACTTTTTGTCTTTACCTGGTTTATTGAAAACAATCACTTCAGCAGATTTCCTTCTCTTTGGAAAGTGCTCTGTTCTCATCACGCCATTTGCTATGCTAGTGAGAGCTGCCGTTCCTTTCTTTGACATTTTCTTCAGCATGAGATTTGTAATTTTATCTTTTCCAGGAGCATTTCTTGTTTCCAAATTATTGATTATCTCTTTGATTTCTGCAGGAGATGTTGGGTGAGGGATTTTATCATCCGATGGTGCTTCTTTCATTTCTTCTTCATTATCTTCAATTTATTCTTCTAGGTCCTCATCGTCTTCTTCACAATAATCTATTCTTGACTCCCTTTCTATAGTATCGGCAAGAGCATTAGATATATCGCTTTTTGAATATGCCATTCCATGCAGTGGTGGAATTTGAGTTTCTTCATTGCGTAAATTTTTTTGAATTTTCCATGCAGAGTGGTCTTCTGTGTTGAGTTCACTGATTTTCTTATTCCATCTATTCGTTCTGAGCTCCCTTAGTGCATTTTTAAGTATTTGACTATGTCTGTTTAGTCTGATTTTATCATTTTCTGTTTTATACATCCTGTAGTTCTTTCTTAGTCTTCGGTTGACTTTTATCAGTTCTTTCACCTCTTTTGGAGTATCGCCATAGGGATGTTTGGGAGTAGGTTTAGTTTTTCTAACCGTGCTCTCTTCATAGGATTTTATAATCGCACTCTTCAAGGAGATGTTGCAGTTCAAAAGATATGATGTTCTATTTGCTCAGCTAGTTTGTTTTCACTTGGTGCTCCTCCTTTGATTGTGTATTCGCCTATACAGTCCTGCTTAGCAAACTGAGTCGCAGCAATAAACAAACAAACAAAATTAGATGGCAGATTGAAAATGAAAGATACAACTAGTCTCGTACTTCAGTTCAATGAATGAATTAATACTTATTCATAGAAAAATATATCATGTTGCAATAAAATCCGATGTAAACAGAGGATATCTACAAGAAAAACGTTGTTTTCCACCCGGGCTACTCAGGAGATTTATCGTGTTTTCCTCAGTTTCAAGACAAATATGCAGGGATGGGTCCAGAGAAAGATTGGGCTAAAGGGAAAACAACAGGTGTTTCAGCATAACAATATGCCAATGGTTCAATCGGAATAATATTTCAGTGGGGATGTGTTCCGATCCAACTGTAGTCTCATTTTGAATCAATATTCATAATCGAGAACAGAAAACTAGGGAAATGGAATCCATTTTCCTGATGGGATATTTCGATTTTTGTGTAGTTTGTGTGTTCCTTAATTGGAGGTATAAACTTAAAAAAGGGGAGATTTCTCGCATGATTTTAAGAAAAAGGTCCTTATGGACTGCAGACGTTTCGTTTTCGAGATACAAGGTGTGACAGGGAGTAGATACCTATTTGAACGAAAATTATGAAAACAGTTGGAATGGACAAGATTTATGGCAGCCAAATCCCCAGACTCGTATAATTTAGATGTCTACACTAACTGAATTTTTATGACAATTTAAATTTTCCTGAGGATTTCCAGAGAATCATTGAAAAATATTTTCGCAAAATCGGTAGCAGATACGACAAAACTACAAGAGACCATAAAGTTTAGTTCAACAACAAGGATTCTTTTAAAATTTTTGGAGGAAAACAGGGGACAGTATTTCAGAAAAAGCTCTTTCCATGATGATGCAGGCCATTTATGAATTGAAGGTAATCCGAATCCACTAAACGATATAAAAATTCCCTCAAACTCAACAAAGATGTCTTGAACGTGCCGTGAATCTAAATAAAAGCTCAGGAGATGTTGCCATAAGGACGTCGATGATTCATAGCATCAGAAATGTGAAATTGGAAGTACCCCATCGACTAAATTATGCCCAAAGAGCTTGAGGCCATAAGATGGAGATGGATATCCCGCAAAAACTATCCCCCAGTTATTTATTTCATCATTTTAGAAGCCGACAGCAAACAGATTACCCAAGCAGGCGAACTTTCTGAAGGAAAACGCAACTCGTTAAACCTATAGGTATTTTTGAAAGGTTTAGTCACGTTCCAAGACGGCTTAGAAATACGATGGTGAAGTTTCTTTCAACTTTCCCCCTAGATCCATTTCAGTTATGGAACAACCTTCATTTAGGAGGCAGCCTTTCCTCGGTTTTTTTTATTGTGTGTGCATTTTACGGTCTCCAGGCCAGCTTGCCTCACGAGGGGAAGCAAGGAGAATTAGGGTTGAAGTTTGGTTGTTTTATGTGCTCCTTATTGCGAATTTAATTGGCTTCGAATAACTCACCTCTAATTGTTTCTTCCGTAATAACGAAACCAAGGAACATCTAGTTTTACCAAGGAATCAGAATAGATTGTGTAACATTCTTGTTGAATCCAGTGGCGTATCCAGGATTTCAGTTTGAGGAGGCCCAGATTTCCCATATGAGGAAAAATGAATTTTAATACTATCCTAAGCCTTCAGACTTTCAGAATTTCTTTCCTGTGATTATATGGTTTGGGGGGGGGACATGCCCCCCCCCCTGAATACGCCAATGGTTGAATCTACAGGGTTTCTCATAGAAACATTCATGGTAATGAACCTAAACTGCGATTAAGTCGCTCTAGTCTGCCTGCACCTTGAATGTCCAGACATTTTCCTCGGAATATTCTCAATATTACAACTCTCGTTCTTCGCTGAAAACTGATCAACTTCGAATACACCTGTATTCTCCAGAACAAGAAACATTTTTATTATTTTTATTTAGGTGATAAGATAGTGAAGATTCCGAACACAAGGAAAGATAGGTGGGGGCAACTCTTTTGACGATGTGGGTAATTAAAAGGCATGAAAAGGTGATAAAAATTTGAAAAAAAAATAGAATTTAGTGAATATAAAATCTTTATTTGGGAAGAATAGTTCCTTATGGTTCGATTCAAGAAAGTCGCATCGTCAGAAAGAAAATGAGTAACCCAAAGCTTTTGGGCGATCATTCATGTACTTTGTATGAAGTAGATTTACTTTGTAAGTATAGATTCGCAATTATTCGCAATATCATCCTTGTTCCAATGAAATGGGCATTTCCAGTCATTTTCAGAAAAAATATATTTTGACATATTTTTTTTAAATTGTTTTTTTCATCAATTCATACCCTTAAAAAAATATTGAAAACACAAAAATAATCTACCGAATTCAAACGATCAGAAGAAGCGGGAAATCGTGTGACGTCGGTGGCTAGAGAGATTTTTGATTGGTTGTACTCGTCATGACATGCTGCTGATTTAAAAATGACAGCATTGCCAAATCCAAAAAAAAATTAGCCAGAAAAAGCCCTTGCTTTCACTTTCCAGATAATATCATAATATAATGTTGATGGATGTTTTTCTTTTATCATCATGACATTTTTATTTGTACTCCATAAAGCTTCAAATACATCATTCAATCTACGACCTCCTAATTGAAGATAAAGAGGGTACAAGTAAGCAGATAGGTGAGAAATTCAATCAAAAATAATTATCCCTAGTCTACACAGGAATTGGTATATATAGGCCGGTCTTCTAATTTAGGAAGCATAAATAATTATTTTCATTTTGAGAAGTGCAAATTAGTGGTAAGAATAATTATTGATTTAGCAATTGTGTACCTAGGAGTATGAAATACTCCTAGACCTAGACTTAACTGTAAGAAACGTCATTCTATAGTACGCAGAGAAGACGGCGAAATGTCGAATAATGACGAATAAGAAGGTTATGTTTTCATTTATAATTTGTTGGCGTGGTTGTCACATCAGTATTTGTATATTCAGAGAATGAGTATTATATCAACTGAAAATTAGGTTTTCATATGACGATGTTTCAAAAACATTATAGTGATCAAATATAATACGATTAATGAATATATTTATGAATAAATTCAGAGATTTTACAAAGACTTGACAACAGCGGCATGTCTCTCAGTTACTCTGGGCTTTGTCCCCTCCATCACAAACTTCAACCAATTATATTACAAACTGAGCCACTGACGTCACAGCAGAGGGACTTTCGAATTCACATGTGTTGAAATCACATTTTCAATATCGAATAATTAATCAATTCTTCAAAATTCAGAGTGAATAAATGGTTACAAATATGTCATAAACGGCCTCTCATTATGTCATGGGAAGAAAAGTGCATATTTTGAGGTACTGGAAATCCCCATTATTTCGGTTTTGGAACTCCGTACTCATTTAATAAAGTCACAATTGATAACGAAATGATATTTCCTTGAAATGGCGGTGTAATATTGGTTTAAGTAGAATGTGGGCATTTTCTGAGGAAAATATTTCAACATGCTGATCTTATTCCATGTTTTCATTAAATGTTCTCCATTATTTCCCTCGAAGACTGACTTACATGGAATTTAATCATTCTTAAACCCGAAAAAACTGAATTTTCCCCTCTGTGATACAGAATTAACAGCTCTTTCACAATGCCATCACTGGTTTATCGCCAGACACTTCCCCATCTAATAAAAGACGCTCTAGCATGCCTAATTCAATTCGAGAGCTATTATGCGATATCCTTTCATCAAATTGACTCCGCCAGGATTTTTCTCTGGTGTTAGATTGCCTCCGCAGTCTTAAGTGGACCTGCAAGGTAATTTCCTCCCTTCTTTAGGGTGATTTCGCCGGTTTTGGTCTGAATAATCCCTCGTCCTTACTGTTCGTAGGTCAAAATACTTGAAGCCACTCAGACCGTAATGCCCAGGTTGGTTTTGTATTTTTACATTGTGTTGTTTCAACACAGGATGAAGTGGAGCTTTCGGGACAGCGTTTCTGTTGGAAACGGATGAGAGATAAAAGTAATGTCTGGGCGGATTTTTCATCGAGAGGTTCTTGCTGATTTGGATGGCATCATATTTAACTTCGAGGACTGGAAAAGGCAAGAAAAGATAATGTTCTTCGTTAGCTTGGATGTGGAGAGGTATAATTATCCCGTTAACAAAAGGATTTCATCAATAAATTGCAATTCAAAGAAAATCATGAAGGTTTTCGGGGACGCTTTATATCCAATTAATTTGATTAAATTTGATTAATTCGATGCTAAAAATTTTCAATTGTCATTCTGTCCAAAGTACTTCGGTGAAATAAAAGCGATTTGAAAAAAACCTATCAGTGTAACAGTGTAATTTTATGGGGAAGTTGTTAGAATGAAAAAATTCTTTACTTATGGTCACTGAATGTAATCACTAATCAGAAATACAGTCGAACTTCGATAACTCGAATCATGATCTGTCAGAAAAAAAAATCGAGTTATCAAGACTTCGTGTTATTGAAAAAAACACATTTTCCGCAAATCGCATGGAAATTTTGACCTTTCTGACATTTCTCGTAGAAAAACACAAGATTTCCCAACTGTCAGGAAATATTCATTTCCTTATGATATTTCCTTACAATTGCCAGTGTTCTACATATGCATATTCCAACTTTTCTCTTGATTTCTTTGGCAATAATACTAATGAAGCAGTATTCACTGCCTCAACCAGCTCTGGAGGAGTCCCAGAAATGGGAAATTCATTATCACTTATCATTTCACAATGTTTTTTCTTCGAAAGCTCCAGCACTTAAATTAATATTCCTCAAGTTTGACAATTCAACATTTTTACGTTTCCATTGTACTGCAAACAATTTCATTCCGAATTTCAAAGCTCCATTTATTTAGGAATGAAATAATTCGCGATTTTCTCAAAATTGATTGAATTCTGCCGAATTTCAAACGA
Source organism: Adalia bipunctata (assembly GCA_910592335.1). Taxonomy (NCBI): domain Eukaryota; kingdom Metazoa; phylum Arthropoda; class Insecta; order Coleoptera; family Coccinellidae; genus Adalia; species Adalia bipunctata. Next base: position 23,209,717 of record OU342950.1, read on the forward strand.
TTTGCGGAAAAAAAGTATGTTTACCTCGTATAAAAAGCCACATTCCTGGACTATGTGTTGCTAAGTCTTGGCTTGCGCCTCATCCAGGAATGTTAGGCTTTTCCTACCCGTTAAACAGTGATAATGGACTGATAATTATTCTTTTTTTTTCAAATAGTAGATACAGTGTTGGCTGGGACGCCATACTTTGAAGCTACATCTTTCTTTCATGCACCACTTTCCACTTCATTTCAAAGTCTATGATTCTCATCAAGAGATAAAGTTTTCAAAGTACCTACGTTTTGACGACATATTTTTAGCGATATTGTCGTGAAACCTCACAATTAACAACTTAAGAACTGAAATGAGTTCACGGCCTGCGCTTAAGTTAGGAAACGATCCGTTAAAATCACACGTAAACGATGGATTCCTTCAAAAAATTCGACTTATCGAATGTGGCGCCAAATATTTCGTTCGAGGTATCAAGATATTCGAGTTATAGAAGTTCGACTTATCGAATAAAAATTGCACTAATTTTCAATCTTGGCGCTATTGCCAACCAATTTGATTCGAGTTATCGAAAAGTCGATTTATCGAAGTTCGACTTATCGAAGTTCGACTGTATTTCAAAGTCCTACCTAGCATTGTTTAGATTTTTACCTGTAAAATGGAATTTTACAGCTTCCATCCCTCTTGTCGTATCCACTATTCGTTCATAGAATGTTGATAAGCAATTTTAAAAATATCAATTTTGGGTGAGAAATGAATGAGGGGAAAGATCCCCCGAAAACACTATAGTCCAATTTTTGCGTGTTACCGAGTTACAAGTCCGGTTATACAGGGTGGGGCAGAAAAACCTATCCGATTTCAAAACGTTATAAAATTAAAACCACTCAGCTTGTCAAAAAAATTTTTTTATTAACATATCGCAAATTTTATGCCATTTTTAAATTTAAGTTTTGAAAAGCACATCACTCAAATGTCGTCCTTGGGAGCGGATACACTTATTTAGGCGCTCGCGGTAGCTTTCCATGACTTTCACCGTCATTTCCACAGGAATTTCTTCAATTGCCCGAGCAATTTCCCTTCGTAAAGCAAGAAGGGTCCTTGGGCGATGCTGGTAAACCTTCGATTTGAGGTAACCCCAAATTCTGCCTGTTTACGGCGCCACAAAGGTGAAAATGGGCTTCGTCCGTGAAGAGCACAACATCGTCGTTTGGCAGTTCTCGGAGATCGCGACACAGGTTCGTACGGGTTTCAAAATCCCTTTCACTTAATTTCTGTGCAACAACCATTTTGTAGGAATGCATTTTGAGGTCCCGGTGCAAAATTCGCCGAATACTGCGGTTGGAAATCCCCAAAGCGAGCGAATGTTTTCGCGCCGAACGACGCGGGGAACGTTCAATCGCGGCTCTCACATTGGCCACGTTTTCAGGTCCTGTTGCTGTCCTGGGACGTCCAGGCGACTTCTTTTTCAATGCTGAACTCGTCTGTCTAAAATTTGACACCCACACTTTAATCGTAGCGTGATGTGGAACAGGATCATGACGCCCGAGTCCGAAATGAATTCGAAAAGCACGTTGTGTAGCAATTATCGAACCGCCGCATTCGATAAACCGCTCAATAACAAAAGCACGATGTTCACCAGACCAAGGCATGTTGACTACTGACAAATGGCATAAAACCAGCTTTCTAACGGTTTTTACCCCACTACTCTACCTGCTCTCTCTTCTGAGAAAAAGGGATTTGAAATCGGATAGGTTCTTCTGCCCCACCCTGTACTAATGGTAACAGTGCGGTTACCCCCACTTATCATCAATTTCAAGTTCTTAACACGGTTATGCATCCTCGCTAAAATACATTTCTCTCTTGTTGGTTTTCGCTCCAATATTAATTTTCTAGTTTTGAATTATTTTTACATTTTCAGAATACTTATTATTCATTTAATCTGCAAAAAAAAATGGATCAGACAGATCACATAACATGTGGTTGGAGCGTTATGAAGAACTGCAATTCTAGAAATTATGCATAAAGATCGGTCGAAAAGTGAAGCAATGTGGCCACTCTGTAATAAGATTCAGATCAGCCTAACCCAAAATATGAGCGATTTTAAATTTTTGGGTGAAAAATGACTAATAGGCCTACCACACGCTCAAGCTTCGCCACAGTTTTGCTTGCGCAAACCGGCTTGAACACTGAGCGTGTGGTTGGGAAAACTGTATACTGCGCAAACCCCGCGGCTTGGCTTGAGTAATTTTCGACCTGTTTGAAATTTTTCCTGTGCAAGCCCGGCTTGCGCAATAGTTCTTCGTTCGGACGCATTGTTATCTTGTCGACGACTTCGTGAAGAAAGAGGCTTGCACGTACTTAACTGTGCCGTGTGGTAGCAACTGTTGTGTTCAATCTTTACGTAGGTACGAGATGCCTGAGCAAACCAAACTGTGGTGAAGCTTGAGCGTGTGGTAGGCCCATAATAATAATAATAATAATAATAACCTTTATTCATGTTAATATCTTTCGATTTACATTCGTCAACACAACACAGTCAAATGATCTGCTTTTCAAGAAATTCTTCTATTGAATAGAAAATATTATCTGTTAGGTACTTCTTAACGTAAGATTTGAAATTTTCCTTTAGATTTCTCACAGAATGAGGCAGCTTATTATAAAATTTATAGGCCCAGAAGTTCGGACCGTTTTGTGTTTTAGATAGTCGAAAAAAATCATTTCTGACATCCAACCTCGCCCTAGTATTATAACCATGAACATCTGCATTGAGTATTGCGGATTGATTCTCATGAGCATAAATCAAACATTCACAGATAAAAATATTTGGAACAGTCAAAATTCCGAATTTCCTGAAAGAATCTCTGCAATCTGCTCTATAATCTAACTTGTCCATAATTCTTATTGCTTTCCTCTGAAGTGAAAAAATTCTTGCTGCATGTGGTGTGTGTCCCCATACTATTATTCCGTACTTCATCAAAGAGTGACATAAGGCATGGTAGGCTGTCAGCAATGTTTCTACCGAAACTTTGAAGGCAAGTGTACGAATAACAAAAATATTCTTACTCAATTTTTTCGAAAGTTCCTCACAATGAACATCCCAAGTGAGCTTTTGGTCTAAATGCAGCCCCAAAAATTTTACATTTTCTTTTAGTTCATCGTCAAGTTCCCTCAATGTACAAATCAAAACACCAGTCTTATCCTGATTGAGCATTAGCTGATTCGCGCTGAACCAATTTTTTGCATTCAACTGTGCATCGCGCGAACCCTCCATTACCTGACCCAGTACTCGTCCACTCAAAAGGAGTGAAGAATCATCTGCAAACAGAACAGATTTAACTTTTGCTGGAAGACTAGATGGAAAGTCATTTATATAAATTAAGAATAAGATCGGTCCGAGGACCGAACCTTGGGGTACTCCCAATTCGGTATACTCCAGACAAGATTCTTTTCCATCTAAAATAACTTTCTGACATCTGTCAGAAAGATAAGATTTCAGCAGCATGATACTCACCTCCGAAAATCCATAATATCTGAGCTTAGCCAGGAGAATCCGCGGCGAGACACAGTCGAATGCTTTGCTCAAATCTAACAATGATATTACTGTATAATTGCCCTGTTCAAAACCCTGCATTATATAACCAACCAACCTCACGACAGCTGAAGTAGTGCCTCTATTCTTTCTATAGCCAAATTGGTTGTCGGAAAAAAATTGATTTTGTTCGAAATATTGAACTATTTGACAATTCAGAACTTTTTCGAATATTTTTGAAAAAATTGGCAGCACTGAAATGAGCCTGTAGTTCGTCACACTATCCTTATCACCATGTTTGAACAAAGGCACCACCCTCGCTACCTTGAGGTCAGCGGGAAACATTCCACCATTAATACACTTATTCAGCATTTTTGTAAGAGGTATAACAATTGCATCGATATTACGCTTCAGGATCTTAACAGACAGCCCATAAATATCTTTAGATGTATTATTCTTTAGAGAACTTATTATATTTCTTACTTCTATGAAAGAGACCTCCCGAAATTCAAATACACAATTTAATGAGTCCTGTTCAAGAAAATCATTTCTCGAACTCGGAATATCTTTAACTATATGTGATGCTATGCTTGAAAAATATGCATTGAAGTCTTCAGGAGAAATGGAAGCCCTCGTAGGTGTTTTTGTAATTCTATAGTTGTTGATGAGTGTCCAACTAGCTCGAATTTTATTACTAGAATTCTTTATGTAATTATCTGTGGCAAGTTTTTTAGCAGAAGCCAGGGCACTATGATATTTTTTTCTGAATTGGTTTTTCAAATTCTTAATTTCCACTACTTTGAAATCGCGATAAAGTTCTTCCAAAAATTGTAAATGATCTCTCATATTCCTAAGGTCTTCTGTGTACCAATTGATACCCAGCATATTATTTTCACTCGTTTTTAGTAACCATAAGGGGTAAGATCCCCTAAAAACGCCATATTTGTAAATAATCAATACATTCGGGATGTTTTAACGGCGTTCATGATTGGAAAAATTGATCGAGCCATACGAATCCTGGATAATAGCCTTTTTACGGATCGATATCACCCATACTGCGAACGGTGTGGGTTTGGGAACAAAAGTCGAAAATGAAATATCGAATAAATAAAAACGGAAAAATTCCTCACTTATGAAGGACATCGCAGGCCCGGATCTAGGGTGGGGCAAGCGGGGCGCTTGCCCTGGGCGCCAGCTTAAGGGGGCGCTAAAAACAACCAGAGGTTAAATATTTTTTTATTTTTGATTTTCTCGGAAAAAAATATTATTATAAAATATGACCCGACTCTGAAGTGCCATCTTGACCACTCAAAAAAAGGACAAACATCCTATCTTCCCAAAAATATGCAAAATGAAATTATCGATTTAGTGGTCACCAAAGTTCGGAATAGCATTATTATGAGATCAAGGAGGCAAACTATTTCACTATTATGTTCGACTGTACCCCAGATGTATCTCTCACAGAACAAATGAACCAGGTTATACGATATTTAAAGAGAACGTTATCTGGATATGAGATAAAGGCAAATACTTATAATACTAAAAATAAAGGAAAGTTTTATCGAAGTTGAAGTTGACAAGCTGGCATATACATATACAGGGTGTCCCACTAGTGCCGCAGCGGACGATATACGCGTAACGGTCTGAGTTTGGCGAAAATTTTTGATGCAGACTTGATATACTACAAGAAGAGCACAACCTAAAATATTTTCGAAGATATCGGGTGGCCCACAAAAGAGGAATAGCGGGTGACTTTGTTTTTTCTAATGGGACACTCTATATTCAATAGTCTTTTTCAATTCTCTGAAACTTCCTGCATGCTTTCGTATACTTTTCACATATATTTATTCGACAGTTTTCGCAATATTGGCCATTTTGACAAAAAATGATACTTGTAGAGGCTATGTTATCCAATCATATTTCACGAACCCTTGCACATACCAATGACAGTTTTATATGGATTGAAAGACAAGACTTCGAAGTATCCTACCCAGCTATAATAAAGCATCTCCAGCATACAGAGTGTCCACATAAAGACTATCAACATGACGAATTTAAAATCGATTTTTCTTCATTTTTTCAAATGTAATGCATATAATTTTTTTTCATCATTGTAATCACCATTCATTTTACTTAATTTTTTGTCGAATACATGATATGCATATCTCTAACAGAATAGGATTTTTAAGCGATTTTTCGAAATGTTTCCCTAAAATTCAAATAGCAGATTTGGCTTTTCTGGGGTTATTGAGAACTGTCAAATTATTCCACTCAGAATTATCATAATTGAAGCTTCAATTCATATTATAGCGAAATGAGGAACTAGAAAGTTTTGATCTATCTACTCAAAAATGTGATGAAATCAGTTACTGAAGACAGAAACTTGCTTTCTGTACCCATTTTTCAAAATAAATTTTTGATAATTTTCTATGTTTCTACTTGGAACGTCGAATCTTCCAAAAATTTCAAACAAGCGTTGAGCTTGCGAGCTTGAAGATCTGCTTGCGTGCCTGGGAAACTATGAATATCATTTTTTCGAAGAAAGTTGTATGAGGATAAGAGCGGGCACTTTTTTGTATCCTGAAGTTTTGAAACTCGTTTTTTGAAGCATTCATAACTTGTACATTCAAACTCATTGGTATTTTTTGAATTTTTACATCATTGTGTGATGTAATAACTTTGATGATTCGAATTGAAGCTGAAATGATGTTAATTTTGAATAGAATAATTTGACAGTTCCCAATAAGCACAGAAAAGCCAAGTCTGCTTTTTGAATTCGAAAGTAAATGTGAATTTGGAGGAAAAACTCTAAAAAATCCTATTCCTTCAGAGATATGCATATCATGTATTCGACAAAAAATGAAGTAAAATGAATGGTGATTACAATGATGAAAAAAAATTATATGCATTGCATTTGAAAAAATGAAGAAAAATTGATTTGAAATTCGTCATGTTGATAGTCTTTTTGTTGGCACTCTGTATGCTGGAGATGCTTTATTATAGCTGGGTAGGATACTTTGAAGTCTTGTCTTTCAATCCATATAAAACTGTTATTGGTATGTGCAAGGGTTCGTGAAATATAATTGGATAACATAGCCTCTACAAGTATCATTTTTTTGTCAAAATGGCCAATATTTCGAAAACTGTCGAATAAAAATATGTGAAAAGTATACGAAAGCATGCAGGAAGTTTCAGAGAATTGAAAAACACTATTGAATGTAGGGTGTCCCATTTGAAAAAACAAAGTCACCCGCTATTCCTCTTTTGTGGGCCACCCGATATATTCGAAAATATTTTTAGGTTGTGCTCTTCTTGGAGTATATCAAGTCTGCATCAAAAAATTTTGCAAAACTCAGTATATCGTCCGCTGCGGCACTAGTGGGACACCCTGTATAAAGGAGTCCAATCCAGAATTCTACACTCTCTGAATCTTGTGGGTGTCCATTTGTCTTTATCATGTTCAAAAGCGGTAAATTTATTTGGTGTTGTACAAAAACTGTATTGTTTTTTGTTAGTTCAACCACACGATGGACAATTATGAAAAAGTGGACGAAAACAAATTTTAAAGGAAGTAGCCAAACTAAACATCAAGCTGTTAATGCCTTGCTCAATAATTTACCGGGAGCTGTGAAGGCTGTGGAAGAAATACAAAGAATCCTCACTAGTCGCAGAATACAAGTATGAAGCTGGTCATTTGCTTCATGCTGTGATGGATTTTAGATTCATACTGAACCTAACCTTACCTTAAAAATTGTAGATCTGGGGATGGAACACCCACACCTTGAGATCTCAATTTTCGGAGGAACCTGTACTTGCAAGATTTCTAACTATGCGGCTTATGCTGAAGAAGGCAATGCATCTGCGCCTGATGTAGCTTCATCTATAATCCACTCAACACTCAATAGACATAACTCGAAAGCAAAAGCGGGTTGTAACATCACGGAACTCAATACTATCAACCATTGTATACAGGGTCTTTCACGAGGAACCTCACCCATATTTATACGGGAAACTACTGAACGTATTTTCATGAAATTCAGCACTTATAAGTATTTCACGATGCTGATGAAATCTAAAATATTTTCAAGGCATGAGCACCTCCGGTTTTTCCGGAAATGACGTCAACTTCCGTTTTTCATAATTAGAACACCTTTTTTTTATTGCAGAAATAGATTCCTTAGAAAATTTCAAGTTATTTTGATGTAACATTTTTCAGTTTTGGTTGGAAAATTCTCTCTGAGCGGGAAAATTCGAAAAAAAAATCGAAAATAGAGCTCCGCTGAAACAAGAATAACTTCGAGGTTTTTGGATGGAAAATTTTCATTTTTGGGATTTTTCAAGATGTAAGATTGATGTATCCACTTTGAAAATCGAAATCGCGATTCATGATACAGGGGGTGAAAAAATCGCTTTCAAAGTTAGGGATGACAAAATCGTGAAAAATCGATTTTTTCAAATTAGACCCCCATTTTTTCAAGGCAGATATTGAATCTACGTTAAAAAATAATGTGAGTGTATGCATCACACCCTTGCCCTAAAATGGATATTAACTCAGAAAATATCCATTTCAGGGCAAGGGTGTGATGCATACACTCACATTATTTTTTAACGTAGATTCAATATCTGCCATAAAAAAATGGGGTTCTAATTTGAAAAAATCGATTTTTCACGATTTTGTCATCCCTAACTTTGAAAGCGATTTTTTCACCCCCTGTATCATGAATCGCGATTTCGATTTTTAAAGTGGATACATCAATCTTACATCTTGAAAAATCCCAAAAATGAAAATTTTCCATCCAAAAACCTCGAAGTTATTCTTGTTTCAGCGGAGCTCTATTTTCGATTTTTTTTTCGAATTTTCCCGCTCAGAGAGAATTTTCCAACCAAAACTGAAAAATGTTACATCAAAATAACTTGAAATTTTCTAAGGAATCTATTTCTGCAATAAAAAAATTTGACGTCATTTCCGGAAAAACCGGAGGTGCTCATGCCTTGAAAATATTTTAGATTTCATCAGCATCGTGAAATACTTATAAGTGCTGTATTTCATGAAAATAAGTTCAGTAGTTTCCCGTATAAATATGGGTGAGGTTCCTCGTGAAAGACCCTGTATTTGAAGCCAGTTACGATTCTGTATCGATATTACACATATCCACTCTAACCATCGCGCCCATCTATCATCTATCTGGATAATAACGACGTCAAAATGACCCCCGTTCAAATTCTTCCTAATTGCTCGATAAATTACAATTTCCATAAAACAATGGCGTCCGTCCAGAAGGGGGCACAGCCCGGCGCGTTAACTTGACCGGAATACAACAATCGCCGTCCTGGAAATTTATTGGGGTGGGATGTTTCACGGATTCGTGTACATCAACTGTTTCCGTCACATGAACGGGTTTTATTTCCCGGATTTTATGAATTCCGCCATAGCGGGCCATTGTATCGAAGGGGACTTTTTCAATCACGAGCCGGTCGGTTCCTGTGCGAATTTCCGTGATTCGAATTCGGCGTTCGAATGGATGAAAATGAGGTCGAGGTGGATGAATAAATTAATTAATTGAAAATGGTCGGTACGGGATGGAATGGGAAATTGCCAGTTTTGAAAGTGTGCGCTTTGCCGTAGGGATAATTGCGCGTGGACGTTTCAATGGAGTGTAATATTTTGCGCTATGTTGGGACGAAAACGATTTGATTCATTCGAAACTCAAACTGATTTGGGATCGATCACTCGCAATAGGCTAGCTTTGCTAACTCACTGGGAAATAGCCAATCGTTAACGAATAAACGAATCGACTCGAAGAAAACTTCTTCGTCGACTTTGATCAAACGACAATGTTTTTACGAAATCGATCATACAGAGTGTAACAGCCAATTGGAATAAATTCGATAACGAATAAATAAGGGGGTGTCAGGAAAAACGCTTTGACACGTCGATTTGTAATTTTAAATGCGCATATTTTTCAAGAAAATAAAATTATATAGGGTGTTCCATGCGACCGTGGCCAATACCAACTTTCTTATTTCAAATGCAACCCCCTGTATGTCATCTATTTTTTGGATTCTTCAGAAAATTCTAGACATAATTCATGTACAATGTCCTAAACCTATCTTCAACTTTCTCGGAAATATTAAGTGTTTTCAGATTTTTTACAAAAATTAACATTTTAAATGAAAATTATTTTATTTCACAACTTCGATACAATACACTCAATACTTATTCCCATTTACCTCTTGATATGAAGAAAGTAAGCAAAAACGACTGAAATGTTGAGTACCGTTAGAAGAAAAATCTACACCAGATTAGCATGTTGCCAAGACGTTCGCGGCGAGCATTTTGAACATTTCCTACATTGACATTTATGTTTTTTTTTGTTTTTTTTTAATTATTAAGAAATAATCAGTATTACTTATAAGGTTTTAAGTGTAATGTACCGAATTTGTGAAAAAATAGTATATTCTAAAACTAGTTGCAGAATGGGCTCCTATTCACCTATTCCAATACGAATGCGAAATTCGAGAACGAGCGACGAAGGAGCGAGTTTTCGAACGCATGAGTGTTGGAATTGCATTCTGCAACGGGTATTGAACGATATTTTCCCTATTTCAGTCGAATTTCGTTGAAATTCAATGAAAAATTCAGATTATATATCCTAGTGACTTTTGTATTGTATCTTGGCAGTTGGTGACTGTTACGAAATTGAAATTTCCAAATTGACGTGTGTTGAAAATCGTTTGAATCGGAAGCCAGTGCTGACAACCAAAAAACAAAAAATATAACTAAAAACAATGCTGTAATGAGTACATTACACGTAATATTTCAAGATACTTTAATCCGGTTCGATGAAATGGCTATTTTTCGAGTACATACAAGTAGCTCTGTAACATGGATATCATCATATTCTTCGAACAAATTCAGTGTTCAGTCACATACACAAGGAGACAGAGGTTTCCATCTGTTCTCGTGTATCATACGCCAAATTGTATGGTACTCCGTTTACATTCCCTCTGCTAACACTTTGGAGCAGGAAACAAATTTTTTCTCTTTTTTATAATCTGTTCCTTGTCCCATTTCTTCACACGTGCCCTATGCCATTTATTGTTTTTGAGTATCAGTATGAATTGCTCTCTTTCAAAAGAATATACAGGGTGAGTCTTTGACTTGTACATATATTCCAACTGTAGATTCGTGAGGCCAAAGGAAACTTTGTTTTCAGTTTCCATTCTTCCGAATTCAGCTCTGTTAAAAAGATATATCCATTTGGAAAAAAATTGGGCCAATTACGTCCCTGCTACGATTCTCTGCAAACACCTCAAAGTTCATATTTCTCGATTAAAATTGAGTTTATACATTTTGGAAATACTCAAGTAGGTACTAACCTTATTGGAATAAAAATGTTACAAACACGAAAAGTAAATTCTGTCATTATGATTTTTCCTTTTTTCCCACTTTATTTCAAGTATTATCAAAAAATGTGACAGGAATTTTTTATTCGACAGTAAATTATCCAATTGCAATTAATGAATAAACCCTTCAAGCCAACGAGACAGACAATGATTTTCGTGTAGACATATTGGCTACGCTTATGCAGAAGAAAAAAATTTGATTCTGGAATATACTGAGTGATCATAATTAATATTCAAACATTAACTACAAATAATGGTCAAAAACTTTCTTATTCCAAATGGCACACCCAGTATTTCTGTACCTTGTTGAACGTAAAAAATCAATATCGAAATTATCTTCATTGGGTGTCTCTATACCTAAACCTAATAGTTTTCCAGTAATTTTCGATTTTTATTTCAACTAGTTAACCTACTATTATTCATAGAAATACTTTGAAATATTTGTGGGGAAATGCTAACAATATTATTTCAAATCTGAAACACTCATATGAAGATCTCAATAATGGTGTTGCTGTGACGCAAGATTTATTATTCCTTTATAAATGATTATCTACTGTTTTTCCGAATATCAATTCTTTTTTCAATTATTTTCAAATTAATTTTGCCTAGAAGGTATTGAGTATTATTATCATTCAATCTTTTCCGGTACATGCCCTTAAATTTTTTTTATTCCAATCGTTTTTGAAGTTAAGCCATACGTTCGAAGAATCATGTAACAAATGATTCATTAAAAAAAAATATTTTATTTCCAAACGTTCGATAACAACGTCATTTCTCGACTGACAGGATCACAGAAAAGTTCTATTTCTCCGCCTAGGCGGAGAAATATTTGCTATGGCTAAGATGCCTAGAATACTGGTGTAAGCACTCGTCAAATTTTGAATGGAATGACGTTTGACCAAATTGAGAATATCGGCAAGATTTCGTTTTTTCCACTTCAGGTGGCGCTCTTCACTAATTATGTTATACAACGTCATTACGGTCCTTTGTCCCTTGATCGATTTGATTGATTAATCAACAGCTGATCTGCCAAAGTGCCAAAGTCAGTTATGACTTGACCATAGAATGACATTTTTATGTGGTGAAAGTCTTATACTTTTCCTGATATGAATTAAAATGTCAAGAATATATTACCAAATTATTGCTTGACAAAATTATCGGCTATTGACACAACATTTTCACTAGAATAAATTCGAATATTTGAAATAACTAATAAAAATCAGTCATAATTAGTGAAAAGCGCCACCTGAAGTGGAAAAAACGAAATCTTGCCGATATTCTCAATTTGGTCGAAACAAAATCTGATCAGTGCAATCACCATGTGTTCAGTCATCGAAGCTATGGCTTACTTTTCCCGCCGGCCGGCGCGCGGCGGTAGGAAAAGTGTTGTTATGCAAGGGACTAATTTTGCAAGACAACCGTAACTATACAAATGTTACATTTTTCACTCAATTATAACGATCGTAAATGTCAATCCAAAAGAGGATATTCAGATTTCCATGAATTTCAAGATCTTTGAAAATAAAATAACATATTTCATTCGAAGAAGAAGTGACTTTTCATGGCTCGCTTTCAATTACCCGCCTCACTACGTTCGGCGGGCAAACTGAAGCTCGCCATGAAAAGTGGCACTTCTCCTCCTTATGAAATAATATACTATTCCCAGACGATGAACCTGTGCTCCAGTCCAACATTTTCCCTATTCTTCACATTTTCAATATTTTCAAGGCTTTTCGTAATTGAAAATACTCCTTTTTTTCGATTTTTCGCCATTTTCTCTCAAATGGTTCTCCTAAGCCATAAAATGGTCCGTATAAACTCATCATTATTTGAGCTTGCCATTCAATTTTTGAACTCATATATAGGGTATAACATTGAAATAAATGTAACTATGGTCTACATCTTTGTTATCGAACACCCTGTATATGTGAAAACAATTTTAAATTGTGCATCTGATTGCCCTCTACATTTACAAAAAAAAAATTAAAATGTCTTCATTTACTGCCTATAAATGAGAACCGCGTCTGGGGTGGGCCACCCTTTGACTATACCCTAAGGCGCCACCCTGTATATATTCGTTACAAACGGTGTGAAAGAGAGATCATGTAGAGCATTTGAATAACAATAATAATAATCCTTAGCCCGCTAAGGAAATAGTGCTTTATAGTTCAGGTACTCACCGCCAGATGCGAGGGTAAAAATTTTCGATTCTCTGAAACACAACTGCGCCACTTTGAACGAGAGAAGGAACTACTACTAAAAATGGCTTCAATTCGTTCAATGACGTTGTTCCTCTAGATATATTTGAATTCAATGATTGTACTTAAAATACTAAAAATTGCTTCGATAGTATTGAGTGGAAATGGTTTTTTTTTCTCGCCAACTAATGAACAGTATCTGCGAAACCCCACTTCAGAAACGTGATCCCTATTTCCTTCGCCGAATGCGTAATAATTCAAACCGCCGCAAAGAGAACAGAAGATCCACACCGCAATAAAGTTCATGTTTGTCTTCTTCCCCGACGAAACTACTTTGCCGTCAACAAATCGGGATTGTTAAAAATTGCCGCTGTCTTCGTCATCCCGGATTATTTCCCCTGGCGCCTACTCCACCTTCCCGTCTGTTTACCGAAGTTCCCCATCATGTAAATTTCAGCCCCCTGTCCTCAGTTTTTGCAGATTCTACTTCATTTGCCAGAATTCCGGGGCCAATTAAGAATGTGTAGCAGTTTTGGTGAGGCTTGCGAATTTTTGATTCGATTTGAGGGGAAATTGGGACGCAAATATGCGTAGGTGTAAAAAGTTGATTGATAATGCAATGGTGCGCACTTATTCGATGTAGCAGAGCGTTGGGACATGGCATAAGAGTACAAGGTCCGAATGAATTCAGGAGAATAATTGACATCAAAGCAGGCCTTGGAAGTCCAGTCGATTGTCGAAACTTTATTTCTAGTTACAAAAAAGTAACTGAAAAGTTCCTGTGCTTTCATCATAGCAATAAATTGTATGAATACATACAGGGTGTCCCACGGTCGAGTGGCTATTAGACGTTTCTGGAGAACCTGACATATTTGAAATCTGAAAATTGGGATTATGATATTGTTCGGAATTCTCTACGGACCGAAAATATTTTTGGAGCTTGAGCACTTCCGGTTATACCAGGAGTGGAAATAAATTTGTTCAAAAAATTTATTTTTCAATATTTTCGTTTCTGATATGATTGAGTATTCAATGCTGAATACATTTCTGTTGAAACCATTGTATTCATTCGAATAGTTTTCGAAATATCGAAAAAAAATCTAAAAAAATGTCAAATATTCATAGTCAGTGTTATGTCCATTATTCCTATTCTGAACATCCTGAGTGTAAACCGTTCTCACAACGTCAAAGTAGAAGAATGTCATGCATCTTTTGAATTTCATAAATATCATCACAGGGTGTTTCAAATTTTGTGTCGAAAACTATGATCGAAAATTGGCCATAACTTCTGTTTTTCAAATTAGAACCCTATTTTTTATGACTGCGTTGGATTCTGCGAAGAAAAATAGTGATAGCACTCTCAGATGTTCTTGCTCCTAAATTGAGTAATCCCCGAGATATTTGAGCTTTTCTGGATTCATGTTGTACGTAGAGTCAAATTCATCTTATCCTTCGTATGAGAATATTCTGTGACCATAGAAGATAAATTATCCCATTGATAATTCACAAGTGACAGCTCTAATTTTAGGCATTAACCTTACTTCTCGATTTTACTTCAATGGTTACTATGGTTTCATAAGAATAGTCATCGAATATGTTGGCATGAGAATATTCTGTGACCATAGAAGATAAATGATCCCATTAATAATTCAGAGGTGACAGGTCTAATTATTAGTTGTAACTATGGTTTTATAGGAATATTCATCGAATCACTTCAGATTCGATGAATTTGACTCTACGTACAACATAAATCCAGAAAAGCTCAAATAACTCGGAAATTACTGATTTTAGGAAAAAAAGCATCTGAGAGTGCTATCATTATTTTTCTTCGCAGAATCCAACGCAATCATAAAAAAATAGGGTTCTAATTTGAAAAACAGAAGTTATGGACAATTTTCGATCAGAGTTTTCGACACGAAATTTGAAACACCCTGTGATGATATTTATGAAATTCAAAAGATGTTTGACCTTGCAACATTCTTCTACTTTGACGTTGTGAGAACGGTTTACACTCGGGATGTTCAGAATAGGAATAATGGACATATCACTGACTATGAATATTTGACATTTTTTTAGGTTTTTTTTCGATATTTCGAAAACTATTCGAATGAATACAATGGTTTCAACAGAAATGTATTCAGCATTGAATACTCAATCATAACAGAAATGAAAATATTGAAAAAAATATTTTTTGAACAAATTTATTTCCACTCCTGGTATAACCGGAAGTGCTCAGGCTCCAAAAATATTTTAGGTCTGTAGAGAATTTCCAACAATATCATAATCCTAATTTTCAGATTTCAAATGAGGCCAGTTCTCCAGAAACGTCTAATAGGCACTCGACCGTGGGACACCCTGTATAACCTGAAAATTGAATGGTATTTTTTCGAAGTATGGCACTTTGAACATGAAAATGTCCTCAATTATCACATACGATCACCATCGTGTGAATCTGTATACCAGAAGTATACAGGGTGGCCACTTTTTCAATGGCATTGTATTGGTAACTTTTAAACCAAAAGAGTTAGAAGGTCGGCCAAATGGAGAGGAAGTTGCATTCATAGAAGTATTGTCAAGCAGTTCAAACAAATCGGGATTATCAGGGCCGATATCATAAAAAAAGTAAATTCTGTCATTTTGATTTTTATTGTTTTCCCACTTTATTTCAAATATTATCAAAAAATGTTACAGAAATTTTTTATTCGACAGTAAATAATTATCCTCAAAATGACAAAATCAGATTTCGTATCCAACGTTACGTACTTCCTGGGCCACCCTCAACCTTATTTTTTTCAATACGGACCTGCATATTGTATGACACTTTTCGAAATAACTTTTAACGCTTAATTCAACGATATATCGTTTCAATGAAAGACAAATTGAATGATTATTTGAAGGTAAATGATGAACATTAATGACGTAAGTGTTCGAAATGTCCACCATTTTGTAAAATCAACTTTGCATGACATTGTATGATATATCGTTGAATTCAGCGTTAAGAGTTATTTCGAAAAGTGTCATAAAATATGCAGGTCCGTATTGAAAAAAATAAGGTTGAAAGTGGCCCAGGAAGTACGAAACGTTGGATACGAAATCTGATTATGTCATTTTGAGGATAATTTACTGTCGAATAAAAAATTTCCGTAACATTTTTCGATAATATTTGAAATAAAGTGGGAAAACAATAAAAATCAAAATGACAGAATTTACTTTCCTTATGATATCTCAATAACCGGCTCTGATAATCTCGATTTGTTTGAACTGATTGACATTGCTTCTATGAATGCAACTTTCTCTCTATTTGACCGACCTTCTAACTCTTTTGGTTTAAAAGTTACCAATACAATGCCATTGAAAAAGTGGCCACCCTGTATAATTTTCACCTCGTATTCAACATTTTCCAACGATCAATGATAGGAACATACAGCCTGGAAATTCTGGTCCGATAACTAAAAATATCGTGGATCGTGAATGATTGAAAAGCATGTTGCTTTCCAAAGTTCAATATGAATATTCAAAACCAGAAGAATTCAATTGATGATTTGGAGCGTGTTGCTTCAAAGTGAATGGATTGGAAAAATTGCAATAAGACAAAAACAAAACTTAACGAATACGAACGGTTCTATTATTTTAATATAATTATGAAGAATTTTGTCATGACATTGTAACTTTCAATATTTGTGAACAATGAAGTAGTAAAATATGTAATATCATTGAGTTTAAATATACATAGAGACACAACGCAGTTCAACGATTTGATGCATAAATTTTTGGCAGTTTGCTTGCCAATTTGCCAACTTTAGTGGCGGCACATAGTAGCTACTAAAGGAACTATAATCTGCCGATCCATTTTGTCACTATTGAATTACAGAAATCTGTGGGATATTTATTTTCCTCTAGTTCTATGAATCGTAGGCAGGGTCGGATTCATCCAAATTCTATATATTCGTTACAAACGGTATGAATCAATAATGATGAATTATTAGCCATGAATTTCTCCGAAGGAGTGTTCTCAGGTAGGAAATGAGGGGTGAAAATGTACCATAAATAGTCTAGTCCAGTGGTCGGCAACCTGCGGCTCGCGAACCACTTGCGCCATGCGGCTCTTTAGCCTTTGGAGGTGAAGCTGCGGATCTTCAAGTCCATTCGCCAGTATTATTTATTTGATCATCATCTTATAATGCCATGTTCAGGGTGTACAATTGGAGGTACAAACATATTTCGAGAGAAGACGAATGGGATCACAAACGTTTCGTATTGAGATACATGGAGTTGAAATTTGAATTTTCTTCAAGTTTTTTTCTCATAGAAGGTATCTGAATTTCACAAGATATTCAACTGAAATTTGGCATGGATATTACCATTTAGAGTTTACACCATATGACATGCCAATTCCGATTGAAAATCTACAGCGGGATATTTTTTCTGGAACACTATCTTGTTTTCCTCCAGAACTTTTTTTGTGCGACACTGCAAGTTTGAAATTGTAAAAATAAGCTTTGTTGTTAGACTATACTTTATGGTCTCTTATAGTTTTATCGTATCTGCTATCGATTTAGAGAAAAACGATTCTCTGGAAAACCTCACATTAGTCAGAGCCTGCCAGATCCCCAGACTTGAATAGTTCTGATTATACTAACTGGATTTTTATGATAATATTGATTTTTCTGAGGAATCGACCAGAATTTGTTTTCGAAATCGGTGAAACTACAAGAGACCATAAAGTTTAGTATAACAGCCGATCTTCTTTCCACTATTTATCGAACTAACAGTGACTCCAGAAAGAAAGGTTTCGGAGGAAACCAGGGGATAGTATCCCAGAAAAAATATCACCCGGTAGGTTTGCAATCGAAATTGGCATACCACAGGCAGATACTATGAGGAAAAAACACCCTGTATTTCGAAAACGAAATTTAATGTTTTCGGACACATTTTTATGAGACTTTTTCACTTAAAATTATTCATGTAATCTGCCCTCTTCATTTTAACCTCCAATTGAGAAGCACTCTGTGTTTGCCAATACTGTTTATTGGCGAGAAAAAAATTTGTGGCTCTTGAAAAAAAATTTGGAAATTTTATAAATTTTTGACTCTTCCGACTCAAAAAGGTTGCCGACTCCTGGTCTAGTCAGTCCTCAAACAGGGAATTTCGGAGCGAAGTGTATTGTTATTGAATCTTTAATTGTTTTCTATAGTCTTTTTCAAAAACATTTTTTTGGATTTGTCCACATCACTTTTACATACACATATACAGTTAATTTGTTCATTCCGTTTTCATTGTAGCCTGAGACGAATTATGACTCCAAAACGTCGCTTTAGAGTCCAAAGAGTTTTATTCAGTTCCTTATTTTTTCATACATCCGTATTTTATATTCATGAAAGATCAAAAATAATTTTCGTTTTATTGCATCCAAAAAATCAGGTGATGAAATACTGAACATCCAATATTTCTTACGCCGGTCCTGATCGTCATCGCATTCGGCTTCGGAAATAGTGCTTCATAGTTCAGCTACTTACCGCTAGATGCGGGAAAAAAATTTTTGCTTCTCTGAAACACACTTATCCATCTATGAACCGGTGAAGGAACTACACTAAATTCAGCTTCAAATCGTTGAACCGGGATGTGTCTCTATGTATATTTAAACTCAATGGTAATATTGAAAATGTAAATATTCCTATTATTCTGTTTCAACAACCACAACATGTTATTTTTTCCTCATCTGGGCAGAACTCGTCATTATTAAAGGTTTTATGTCAGCAGTATCATAACATCCCATTTATTTTGACTAATCTTCTCTTATTTCCTTTTCTACGTGATCTGTGCAGGCTTTCCATTTATTAGCTGTACTTTCTCCAAAGATTTTTCACTTGCGCAATCTTTTGGAGAATTTGTTCGAATATTAATGACAGAACGTAACATCAGTGTTATTTCCAAAACCAACCTGAATTCTGCAACTCAAAATATTATACGGAATGGACTATTACCAACATATTTTCGATTCTCCAAAGCCTCCTGAGATGTCAATAATTCTTAGATGAACTATTTATAGAGGGCTTTTGTTTGGGATGGGGTGGGAGAGGAGGGTGTTGTTTCAACGTTGCCATTTTGAATATGCACTATGCCATGATTCCCTAAACTGAAGATCTCTAAAGCTCTGAGAAGTGAGCCCTCTATTTTACAGACCGAGATACTGACTGTTTACGTATGCGCCCAGGATTGTCTTAAATTTAAGCTTTAAAACCACGGACAGCCAGGCCAAGCTGAGGTCCCTGGAATCACACTTCCAGGGATCTCTGATGTCCTGAGAGTGCCGTAACACCATGAGACAACTGGCCAGAGGCAATAAAGTGACTCTACTTTGAGTGCCAGGGCATTATGGTGATGAAGGAAATGAAAGAGCCGATGAGCTTGCGAAAAGTGATCAAGGTTAACACCTGCTGGATCTGAGCCTTTCTGTAGACTTGTAAAAGACTAATATGAGGCAGCGGTCCAACAATGGGAGTTGGATTACAGAATAACCCTCTGAAGAAACACTCCTGGACATACTCAGTATAAGAAATTCGTGATTATTACTCCGACCGATACCAGTGAGCTCCTGAAGCTGTCACGAGATAAGCTTCGGGTTATGGTAGGTCTGCTGACAGGGTACAAACATCATTTGTACTGTATGGGAAAGTCAGCAGATGATATTTGTAGGCAGAACCAGCTGAACACTTGTTATGCAAGCGTTCAGAGCTGGCTGGTCTAAGAACCATTCATTTGGGGAAACTGATCCTGGATACCCATGAAGTAACGGCCAAGGTCCTGAGGATATTGTCGTTCTTATTAACACCATCGACGACCTCCTTGGGTTTCAATTAATGGGTAGGCTAAAGAACAAAAGATCTACATGGTCGCAGTTCCCGAAAGGCTATCTGAGTTATAACGACCCCGGTTCAAACAATAATAATAAATGCCATAGTTCGGTAAACAGCGTGCGCTCATCGTCAAATGAAAATTCCATATCAAATCCATCCACTTCATCGCTAACTTGATTTATTAATAACGAACCCTTTTTTTCTGTTCAAAACCTACCCCGGCAAAGGTGGCAATGCGTTACCTTATAGAACCTATTGTAACTGGCGCCCTAGCATTTTCTTTACCGGACAGGTAGGTCGTTTCCTTGAAACTCGTCCCTCCAGAAGAAATGTTGTTTTTGTTCGTAAGAGTTTCTCGCTTCTATTTGTCCCAAAGTCTATCCCGATGTGAGATATATTTCTCGTCAGACCAAAATGCATCCAATACAATACCCTCATTCGAAACAAATATCTCCAATTCAAATAAATACCCCTTCCAGATATCAGATACAAACTTGAAGCGTTTCTACATCAAGTCGAAATATTCAATATATTCTGTCCTTACGCCGACATTTCCTTATTTCCCTAAGTTCCTGAATGCCTTGCTGTTTCCCTAGGTAAAATCTCAAAGCGTCGTCCCTCCTTTCGTTTGTTATTCAACAAGAACAAACCCAGCTAGTCCCATATGAAATCTCGAACTTATTGCCGTACACATAGAAAGCGGGGGAAAAATTGGAGAAAATAGAAGCTTATATTCTCTTATTGGAGGCAGGTATGCGTTTCGTATACTGTCTGCTCGCTGAGGCGGAAAG
This sequence comes from Adalia bipunctata, assembly GCA_910592335.1. Lineage (NCBI taxonomy): Eukaryota > Metazoa > Arthropoda > Insecta > Coleoptera > Coccinellidae > Adalia > Adalia bipunctata. Next base: position 23,230,487 of record OU342950.1, read on the forward strand.
AATCTGTTTTTAGCAGGGTAGGTTGGGAGAAAGCTGCTTCCACGTGAAGGAATAAAATATGAGGCAACATCCCGATTTCCATACATGAATATAGTCTATGTTGTACATGTCTGTGTTTGCTGATCTCTGTTTAGTGACTTGGAACATCCTTGAATTCGTTACTCAATAAATGAGTCTCTCGTTGGTGGTTATAAATAGTCTATTTTCATACGTTTTCGAACATTTCAATTTTGAACCAACCTTCCCCATCGGGGACGTATTCACTGGAAAATCGAGCACATAGCTTTCATGACAGGTGCCTACAATGGACTCTGAAGCGTTAACGGCAGGACACGACTAGCCACGAATTTCTAGTACACCGCCGAGGGACTAAACATCCTGAAATTGACTCCTGAAAGATTTTACACACAGTAGGAAACGGAAAAATGACCAAGAAGAAGCTTAAACTGTGGCATTCCATAGGGGATGAATTTTTAGTTGAAGGCTAATTTACACACATCTTCAAAAGTTTTGGCCCCCCTAGGTTTCTCAAGAAATGAGATGAATATTTTCTCAATTTGAACTGCAATACCCAATACCTACAGGGTGAGTCTTTGACTTGTACATATATTTTAACTGTAGATTCGTGAGGCCAAAAGAAACCTTTTTTTCATTTTCCATTTTCCCGGATTCAACTCTGTTAAGAAGATATAGCCATTTGAAAAAAAAATGGGCTGATACAATTCTCTGGAATTGATTCAAAGTTTATATTTATCGATTCAAATTGAGTTTATACATCAAGGTAATACTCAAGTACTAACCTTATTGGAAGAAAGATGTTGCAAACACGATAATTTCAACAAGAACAGTTAGTTTCATCCGGCATCCGGTTTCATGTGGCTTTTCTACTCAAAAGCCACATTTCTCCCACCAGTATAAGTTCCTTTTTCGATTTTTCTACAGATTACTTTGTAAACACTAATAACCTGTTCATATGTTCCTCGAAATTCCCAAACAATCTCATGAAGAAAGGCTTTTCATTCAAATCATCAGAATTTATTATTAAACTTAATCTACAGGGTGTTTCAGAATAAGGGACCGTAAATTCGGGATCTTAATCCTCAGATGATTTTATGATATAAAGTTCCTATGGACTAAAGTTCCATGAAGCACTGTTTCTGAGATACGGGGTGTTGAAAAAAAAAATTGGTTTTGAGAAATTATTTTCTACACCGTACACAATTTTTTTTTGCGTTTTGGTAGGTCATGAGTACGCTCTAAGACACATTTTTTTCCATACAAAATGATGTTCAATTTTCACCAGTGGCGTCCGTACAGGACTTCTATCCGAATACATTCGGTGAAAAAATTGGTACGCCAATGATTTTTCTCGAATTTCAAATTATTTTCGTAATCACCATATAATTCACAATAAGAATGGTTTCTTGAGTTTTTTACCTGCGACGAATACTTTCTGAGAAAAAAAAATAAAATGCAATTTCATCTTAGAGAGTTAAGAAATTCTTTGTTTACTTCTAAAATCGTCTGGACACAGTTTAAGGCATCTTTTATTTATCAAAAGCAATAGCGTACCTTTTTCCACGAAATTAAAAAAAAATGTGTTTTATTGCTTACATCCTACCAAAATCGTGTATGGTGCCGAAAATAATTTCGAAAAACATTTTTTTTCATTTTCAACACCCCGTATCTCAGAAACAATGCGTCAGAGAGCCATAGTCCATGGGACTTTATATCATAAGATCATCTGAAGATTGAGACCCCGAATTTACGGAAACTCATTACGAAAATGAGTACGCATTTAACACATGATGAAATTGCATTTTCCACGAAATATTCTCAAAATTACAAATAACGTGATTCGCTGAAAACTGATTGATTTCGAATACACCTGTATTCTCCCTAACGAGAAGAATTTTTTGCTGGTTTATTTTTTTCATCGAAGTGATGAGATAGTGAAGATTTCACACACAAAAAAATGGTCATGTTACCATCAACAAGTTGAGAGTTGATAGTGGGGGGGCAAGACTTTTGACTATGTGTGTATTTCGAAAGAAATGCCATAAAAATTTACTAGTTTCTCTCCATGGTGGTCGAACTCGTTCACGAAATTCGATAATAGCGACCCATAAATAGGAGAAACCCCCTGACTAACTATAGCCCGTTGGAGAAATAGAAATGGGAATCTCCACGACCAGATTGACCTTGTCCTAGATGAAAGAGGATAAATTGTAGTCGAAAGGAGCGAACACTAATGGTCAGATTTAATGGCGAAGAAACCTCTTAACGATTCTAATATAAGGGCTGAAATCCAGTGAGTGATGTAGGCTCCTCGTTGCATACTAATGCGTCTGGAAGGGCCATTTTCGGTCTGGAATAAGAGTCTTAAGTTCGGGCCCACCATGTCATAATAAGAGAAGAAGTGTTCGAGAAATGTTGCTAGTGTCTAATAAAAGGAATCGTAAATCTAAAGCTGGAGGAAGGAGTTCCTGAAGACTTGTATTTCAGAATTGGGTCTGAAGGCTGTTTTCCCTAATTACTCCTTTTCGAACAAAACTGTTTGTTGAAAGTTTAAGATATTGATGTTTTCCGAAGATGCTTGTTTCCCGTAGCATCTTCATATGTTTTTCAATAATACAGGGGGTGGCGTAATGTTTGGATAAAATGGTACCTACGGGTAGAGGACGGTTCAAAAAATTATGTTTCATGTACCGTAAAAGTCACTCAACTATGCATGAGCCTCAAAAATCATAGTTAACCCTTTCTTTCCCGAGTTTCTTGAAGATTTTCTGGTTGGCTCAAAAAAATTATCACCTACGCAATTCATCTTGATCCGAGAATGAAAATTCGATATACAGGGTGTTTGGTAATTCGACGTGAACCTTGAAAAAGGATATACTAGACGTCATTTGCAGTGAATTGCGTCGAGTAAAGCATGGTCCGAAAATCTATGGTTACGAAGATATCGCGTTTTTTCAACTTTTTTGAAATTTTCTGCTTCGTTATCGAAAATAATTAATTTTGTGAAAACTACACGACTCTTAATATTCAGTGAATATTTTTTTCAAAGCTGAGGAGTTGGTCCTCATTTCTTGCGAAAAATTATTCTCTAAAAATTCAGATAACCCGAGATATACAGGGTCATAAATGGCTGCACCTGTTTTCCATTAAATCTTGATAAAACAATTGAGAATTACTTGAAAAATGTATTATGAACTTGGTGTACAAATATCAAGAAAAATTTCCCTATTTCATCACCTTTCCAAAAAGGTACATATGTCAATAATTCCTTCATGCAATCTAAAAATATGGCCGGAAAACCAAGGAGACAACAGACTTTTTCAAGTCATTCAGATCTCGGCGTGCTTCGTAAGCCGTAAGAGCTAAGGGCCATGGTTCGATATCTAAATTACTCGAAAAAGTCTGTTGTCTGCTTGGTTTTCCGGCCATATTTTTTGATTGCATGAAGGAAATATTGACGTATGTACCTTTTTGGAAAGCTGATGAAACAGGGAAGTTTCTCCTTACATTTGTACACCAAGTTCATAATACTTTTTTCGAGTAATTCTCAATTGTTTTATCAAGATTTTATGAGGAAAATACGTGCAGCCATTTATGACCCTGTATATCTCGGGTTATCTGAATTTTTAGTGAATACTTTTTCGCGAGAAATGAGGACCATCTCCTCAGCTTCAAAAAAATATTCATTGACTATTTAGAGTCGAGTAGTTTTTACAAAATCAATTATTTTCGATAACGAAGCAGAAAATTTAAAAAAGTCGAAAAATCGCCATATCTTCGTAACTATAGATTTTCGGACCATGCTTTTCCCGACGCAATTCAATGCAAATGATGTCTAGTATATCCCTTTCCAAGGTTCACGTCGAATTACCAAACACCCTGTATAACTAATTATTTATTTTTGGATGCGATTTGAAAAAAAAATGTTTGGAATTAGTGGAAAGAAAACATAATCACGATAATCTTTTTTATGAAACTCAAATGAAAAACTTTCTAACAAACAATAATAAACATTCTATCAGGAAATAAACAATAATTGAGGAATATAACACTTGAAAATTATGACTAGATACGGAAAAGCTTGAAGCAGTTTTTGTCTTTGGTCACGCAAAGAGCTTCCATTTCAATTTTTCAGGAATAGAAGCTTTTTTTCCGCAATTTTGTGTTTTTTTGCAAAGGAAAGAGTGTTGCCAAGGGAATATCTGAACATAAATAATCTATACTGGCGACCAAAATCCATTTCCATGCGAAAATGTGAATGACGCCAAATGTACCCACTGGGAAAGAAAGGGTTAATATTCGAAACCCAGAAATCAGATTGAAAAAATTCCTTAATTTGGAGTCTTGCCATCAAAAAGAGTGTCAGAAGGTGTAATTCTGTTATATTTTCGAAAATGTCGAATCCCGAAAACCGATAGACTTTCGCAAACATAAAACATATCTTTCTGAACCCCCAATAAGGCCTCTACCTTTCCCCTGCAGGTACCATTCATGTACTTGTCTTACAGGCGAGTTAATTCATCCATTTGAACATACAAATCGGAACTTCTTCCACGGAATTCTAGACCGAGGGAAAGACTCTAAGGTTGTGCTGTTGGTTCAATCGATAACGTAATTTGGTGCTGGATACTCTGCCACAAAGAAGCTTCTACGCTTTCGAAAATTCCTGTACCCTCCCCGTCTGTTTATTTGTCCAAATTCCAATGGACTCCACTAACGATGCTGCTGAACTCCCACAATATTCATTTCACGTTTAATTTTGTTACGATTCCGAAAACCAATTCCACAATGTTTGGCGCAAATTATGTATGGCAGGGAAAGCCTGTAAAGAATTCATGTTTTCCAATTTCAGACCGGAGCAGTTGGCGTGACAGATGAATTATTGAAAAGTGGAAGAATGTCATAAAATGGCTGTTCAATAATTCAGGCTTCAGGGAAATGTTGAAGGTCGGCGCTAGCGCTCGATAAAAAATTGAAATTATAAGATTTCGATGTATCTTAGACATGGGCAAAAATAGGGCTATTTTTACAGCGCCTCTCGAAAATCTACAACAATCATCTACTCATCAACGTGATGAGATTCAAGATACGAATTGAAAATAAACTGCTCCACATGAGTTAGGGATATTTACTTAAATTGCAAAAAAATATAGTTTAAATAAGATTTTTGTGATGAAAATTCATATTAATATGATTACAAGCTGCAAATTAATTTTAGCCTGTAGGTCTGCAGCGCACAGGGTGGTTAAGAAAAATCGAGTAAAACAACGAAATTTTATTCCCAGAGAATTCAAGCATTTTGAGGCTATCAATACAATGTATGGCCTCCACGCGCATCAATAACAGCTTAACATCTTCTTCGCATACAACACACGAGGTTGTTAAACATTTCTTGAGGAATTTGTTTACATATACGGGGCAGAAGCTCTCTCAGATCATTTAAGGATTCTGGGGTAGGTTGATGATTATCTAACCTTCTTTGAAGCATATCCCATGCATGTTCTATGCAATTCAAATCTGGTGAGTGCGGAGGTATTGGTAAATGTGGAATACCAAGCTCCTCGCGCGCATTATCAACTATGGCTGCACGGTGCGGTCTAGCGTTATCGTCTAGAAATTGAAAAGTTTCACCAATAGCAGCGTGAAAATTTGGCACAACATTGTCAATGACATGCTCCCTATAGTGTAAGGTGGTCTTATTTCCAGAACAAATGTGTAGATCTGTGCGCCCGTTGAAACATATCCCGGCCCATACCATAACACTACCCCCTCGGAATGGATGGACTTCTTGAACATAGCGACGATTACGGGGTATGCGTGGGATTGTCCATACCCTTATTCTTCGAGAATCTGAAAATCGTCCATATCTGGATTCATCAGTGAAAAGGACACTATGCCATTGATCGTTCCTATTGATATGTTGCCTTGCCCATTCCAGTCTTTGACGTTTATGGTCACGTGTTCGTGTTAATGGAACTCCTCTTAATGGACGTCTAGAACCTAGATTCAGCTCTCTCAAACGTCGTCTGATGGTTTCGATGGAAACTTGGACCCCATCTGCATTTTGAAGAGTATTCCGTAGCATCCTACACATAGATGTAGGGTTTCTTCTCGCCGAAACGGTGATGAAACGATCCTGGGCAGGTGTTGTTTTTCGTCGCTCAACAAGCCTTGAGCCATTTTTTCGCGTCAATCACGGTTTAAAACTATTTCAAAAACATTTCATTTTCAATCAGCTGATTCCAAAAATCAAACTTCAGTTCGAACTATTCCACTACCTGCTTTCAAACCGCTGCAAATTATTTCGAACCATTTGGTGCGTGACGTCACCAGTTCGACGCTTAAACACGAATATTTCAAAACGGACGAAATAATTTTAAAATATTGTCACGCGAAAATATGGCTCTGGTCTTCCCAACACGGAACCTGTCTCCCTGAACCTATTCGAAAGTCGAGATATCACACTTTGGCTGACTTGGAGCCTTTCCGCTACAACAACCTGAGTTAGGCCACCCTGTAGCATTCCGATAGCTCTATTAGCCTCAGCGTTTGTTAATTTACGTCTTGGCATTTTCAGAAAACTCGTTTCAAATCGAAGCCGTTGATAAAATGACTTCATTTCAAAAAGAGAACATTCATGAAGCATATGCAAAGAACCAAACTTCTGAAAAAATGGGACCAGATTGACGAAATGTCTCATACTGATTTTTATTCGATCGATTCAAGTTTTTATTGAGTTTTAAATGATTTCACAGCGATTTTCTCGAAGATTACATACTTTTAAAAACGATTGAATACGATATCCCTAACTCTTGTGGAGCAGTTTACTTTCGTATTCACTGAGAATAAGATTCTCCAATTCGAGTAATCTGCATTGATGAAAGGAAATTGATTATGGATGATTTTCCCTGAAAATCGAGTCTTTCCTGAATCTATACATTTCCCGCAATTGGGGTAAGATAAATTCTTGTGTTTGAGCAGATCTCTTCAATCCGGATCGAAAGCTTTATCGCGACGTTGGAGAGTCATTAATCACAGTTCATCCATTCATCTGAAACTTTGAGAAGTTCGCAAATTCCGGCCGGAGAACTTCTTTCCAATGAATTGTAAGCTCAAGAAAACCAGGGTTTATTCTCAGTGAGCACAATGTAGAATTTATTATTATTGTTCCTCCTTGAAGTTTTCAACGAATTTCGAATTATACAGTCCCCACTTTCGAAGTCATTGAAATCGGTTCGAAAATGACGATAAAATTTTATACCATGTCCATTACTTAACCCTTCTTTATATGGAAATTAATCACAGCCTTCTCTGCTTCCTCTATGTCATTAATTTGAGCTGTGTAATTATCTAGTTCTTATTGTAAATGTGAAACTTCCATAAGTGCACATGCACAAACAATAGGTAGTAGCTTGTGCTTATCAGAATTATATTTCAGATATAAAATAGGAATCTAATTGCATAATTTTCTGGCCATAATAGTAATGATATCCGAATCATCAAGTATTTTCAATCAGAACAATGTTTTTCGGTTTCAATGACATAAAATCGAATCGTTGCCATTACTGGGGTTTTTGCCATTCTGAAGAGATAAATGTCCCTTCCCCTTTCAGGCAAACCAACGCCAATCAAATTTCCCTTCGCCGAGTTTCATTTGCTTTTCACAATCTAGCCGAATGGAATATCCGAAACAAGATTCCCTTTTCGATCACTCATTTTAATTGAAGACAAAATTCTCGGGAAAATTCTTAATTGGCTGCGCGGTAATCAAACTGAATCAACAAACTTTGTTGCCGTGAGTTTTTGGAATATAATGGCTTAATTTCATTTCATGAGTAGGGGATTCTGAAATTCAAACACCGTGGTAGACGTTCCACCAAGAGACCCTTTGGAGCCGAGATATTCATTATAGTCGAGAAGTTGGTGATCAATATAAGTGCGCACTTTGAATAATGGACATCTAAGTCAGGGAGTGGGATTATACGGAAAAACTCTCGAAAACTTTTAGTTCGAGCACCAATCTTCTCATTATTCATGCATTGGTTCGCCATATTCTGTCGTTTTTGAGTGCTCGTTCCACTTAAACCGAGGCTCCTTCATTTCGTTAATCGAAAGATGCGTAGACAAAAACCGAGAAAGAAACAATCAAGGGTGTTGTGACATAGTGATCTATTCTGATCTTAAACTATATAAAGAGGAGACAGCATCTCATTAATAAATTCGAGAATGGGTGAAGCCAAAATTTAGTCGGTTTTCAATGAGTGGAACGAAGATTGCATAAAGGATAACAATATCAGAAGATACGGCCGTGGTAACATTGCGGAATCTAACATTGAGAGGTCCATTGGCGTTGTGTTATAGGCATTGAGGAATGGAAATAAAATTAATTTAAGTTAATTAACTCTTTTTAACGAATTCATACAACGCAACGTTCGGAACATTGAAACAGATTCTGAGTTAGGTGAACAGAGTCAACTTAATTCATAATTGATTTTCCTCCACTCAATATCAAAATCCCATCTGAAAACTGAATTTCAAAAAATTGGAAAATCTGCGCCATTGTTACCTACTTAGAAATGATAAGAGTAAAACGTACCTGTGTAAACTCGAATCAAGACTCAAATAGTCCAATTTACCAAAAACAAGACATACTAACGTACCATTTTTTCAACGTATTCTGCTAATTATATTAAGAAATAAATCCAAATTTCACTTTCCCTACGCGATATTCCGATTACAACACTGTTCCAAACGTCATTAGTCACATAATTAAAATAGCGGAATGAAATTAATGAATGAGCTCGCTACAGATTCAGAAAACGGTGCTGCCATAACCTGCCCATTTATTATCTGGGGCAAAAATTGCAAAAAAGGTACTTTTCATTTTGATTGAAATTTCTGTTATGAGAAAATTCAAAGAACGTCTCAACGTTGCAAAAATTTCAACTTTTTTTTTTAATTTGAATTATCGTGTCACGAAAACTGGGCATTGACACATGGTACAATGCGTTACAGATGATGTTCACAAATTATTAAAATTTACAGAAAAGGAAATATACTATAGATGTATTGATCATATACAGGGTTGGGATAAAGTATGGAACCAAGTAAATATCTTTTAAAGGAAAAGAACGTCGAAAATCAACATTATATTATGATATTATTGGTAAAGTGAAAGCAAGGGCTTTTTCTGGCTAATTCTTTTTTTGTGATTTGGCAATGCTGTCATTTTTATGTCAGCAGCACGTCATGACGAGTACAACGAATCAAAAATCTCTCTAGCCACTGACGACACACGATTTCCCGCCTCTTCTGATCGTTTGAATTCGGTAGATTATTTTTGAGTTTTCAATATTTTTAAGGGGTATAAATTGATGAAGAAAAAATTTTAAAAAATCACGAATTACGTGAGAATCCAATATGTCAAAATATATTTCTTCTGAAAATGACTGAAAATGCCCATTATAATTCCTGCACTTCAACAGAATGGACAATACCCACAAAATGTTTGGTTCCAACAAGGAGGAGCACCTCCCCACTATGATTTTTTTATACTTAAGTCAGTATGTATGAATTCCAAATAACAAGCTCTCTCAAAACCTGTAAAAATATATAGGGTGTCCTATTAAAATCAAAGAAGTTGATGGCATTTCCGGTTGAACCGGAAGTATATTATAAAAAAAAAATGTATACTCCATTCACAATTATAAAATCACAGCTCTGGCATTGGAAATTTGACACATTCCACTCTGTATCGAAGTTATGACGTTTTTCAAAATATTTTTATGTTCCAAGTCAACACTATGTTGCCCTTTCTACATTCTTAGCGTATTTCTCAGAATGTGAATGAATTGGAAAAGATGTGATGGACGAAAATAATTAACGTTTATATGAATTGATAGAAAGGATTCCTTTTCTAGTTATTTGCATGAAAAGTACAAGAGATCACTGTTGAAATATATTATTTTTCGCCATGGAAAAAAATTGCATTGCTTTCACATAATTTTCATATGCAATATGCATGCTTGTGAAGATTTAATGTTTATTATCCTCTTGACAAGCGCGGATCCAGGGGGGGGGTCATGGGGGTCATGACCCCCCCCCTGGACTGGACGAACCCTCAAATCTTGTGTTTGATAAAAAAATGTTTCGATTGAAAAAATGGAATTGAATCATATTTGAGTGAATATTGGAGGGTAATTAGTTCCAATAATGAAAAAAATCTGAGTTTTGGGAGAATAATTTGTCCATTGCAAGCTAAATTGTAATCCACCTGACCGTGACCCCCCCCTTCCTCGAGCGCTGGATCCGCCACTGCCTCTTGAACTGAAAGTTCAAGAATTGACGACATTCTATTTATTTGATCTTATGAACAAGGAGTAAAATATTCTGATTGTATAGTAATTTATTGGATTAAAAAATATTCATACATTACTACCACAGTAGGTTTGTAAAATGGAATAGGTCAAACATATGCTTCACATTTATCATTCACCTGTTCTAAAATAAGACACAAACTCCTGGAATATGGAAAAAACCGATGTATTCTGGTTCAATATAGCCTTTTTCTACTTTCGGCAAAGGAATGAAAGCTCCAGTGACACATTTCAATTCTACCTGAACCATATTTTCCGGTCGCTTCCGTTAAAAGATCGTATAAGGAAGCCTTTCTTGTCCATTTACACATTCCAAATAAATTTTGAGCACCAAAATCGATACCGAAACTAACCAAACTTCTGGGGGACCGAAATATCGTTTGAAATCTTTCAAAACGGCCAGATATCTAAAAAAAAACTTCGTTATCAAGTGTAAAAAGGTCGATTAGTACTTACTTTCGCTTCATTTATGCTTATAAATCGATTTTTGGTCCAATTCAAATTTGCCGTTCGTACTCACGCCAAAACTCGTGAAAGGATAAAATGACACTTGCACGAAACTTCTTCTGGACGCCGAAGAACGGAGAAATAGGCGATTTCCTATCGATATTTCTCCCCAAAATCGCCGATCGATACGACCTAACAAAATGGGGAAAATCTTTGATACTTTTACTTTGATGTAAACAGAAAAACTGGCATCGTCGTTTTGTCAGTAACCATATTCTATGTACGCGCACAGATTTTTCATCAGGTGCACCAATTCCTGAAAACGAAACCATGGCCAGAGTTGTGATTTTATAATTGTGAATGGAGTATACATCAGATGCGTTTTGTTTCATTACACTTACCTGCAAATTTTCATAAATATCGTTCTTTTTGTTCAAAAGATATTTACTTGGTTCCATACTATATCCCAACCTTGTATTATTGTTATAGTCGGCTTTCTTTCAGGAATCTTAGTGTTGCTTCAATTTGTGTTGCTGAGCTGAGGATGAATTTTCGTTGAGGCCCATTTGATGTCTGATTTCATCATAATGCTGACAGATATTTTGAAAATTGGCTCCACTATTTATTATTGAAAGATACGTCTCCTCTTTCTATAATCTAAGATTCTGATAGTCAAGCTGATATCAAAGCACTGAAGTCCTTTGTTATCGACTCAAAGCTGAGATTATGGGGGTGCCGAAGGAAACTTGATGAAGTGGGCAAGAAAAACTAGGTTTCTTCAGTCTGGTATCCTCTGGTCACTCAGGAATCGAAGGAAACAAAGAGGCCAACACACTAGCCAGAAGGGAAGCACCAACGCCAATAACTGGCCCATAACCTTTATGTGGTATAGGCAAATGCACCTATAAGAGAGAGTATTTGCTGAAAGGAAAGCAATCTGGGGGAATATTCCAGGAATGGATAACCCCAAAAAGTTCCTTCGGGATTTTGGAACTGTAATAACCAAAAATCATTTGGATCTCTTCGCTGATTTCCCCAGGACATTGTCGCCTAAGGAAGCATATGATGAGAATGGGCTTGTCAGAAACTGACCGGCGCAGATTCTGTAAGGAAAAGGAGTAAACTCCTGTTCACATGGTTACAGAATGCCTGAGCACGGAATGTCTTGGACAAGTGAATTTTATGAGGAACGAGGATCCAACGTCTTTGAAGCCCTCTCAGATACTGGAGTTGCTTGGAGCTCGGAATCGGACAAAAATAACTCGATTTTTATAGAGACTCGGTTTAATTCCGGAAACCTGAGCAAAAAAGTACTTCATTTGAAAGGAGATGATATTATTTATCAGGATATTCGATGATATACAGAGTGTAACAGCAAAATGGAACAAATTCGATAACGAATAAATGAGGGTGTGTTGGAAAAAACGCTCGGACACGTCGATTTGTAATTTCAAATGCGCATATTTTTCAAAAAAATAATATTATATAGGGTGTTCCATGTAACCGTGGCCAATACCAACTTTCTTATTTCAAATGCAACCCCCGTATATTATTTATTTTTTGGATTCTTCAGAGAATTCTAGACACAATTCATGCACAATGTCCCAGTGGCGGATTTAGGGGGGGGGGGCGAAGGTGGTTTCGCCCCCTCCTCGGGATTAGAATTCGTTCTGTGATAATATAATTTTTGCTGGTTTATCCGAGAATTATTACTGTGTTACTTTGGAATCGCCCCCCCTCAAAAAATTCCTAGATCCGCCCCTGCAATGTCCTATATCTATCTTCAACTATTTCGGAAGTATTAAGTGTTTTCAGATTTATTGCAAAAATCAACGTTTTAAATAAGAATTATTTAATTTCACAAATTCGGTACATTACACTTAAAACCTTATAAGTAATACTGATTATTTCTCAATTATTGAAAAAAAACAAAAAAAAAATTAATGTCAATGTAGGAAATGTTCAAAATGCTCGCCGCGAACGTCTTGGCAACATACTAATCATGTAGAATTGTCTTCTAACTTCTAACGTTTGTTTTTTATTAATTCCTTCTCAGTTATGGTTTTTGCTTACTTTCTTCATATCAAGAGGTAAATGGGAAATATGTATTGAATGTAATGTATCGAATTTGTGAAATAAAATAATTTTCATTTGAAATGTTGATTTTTTTTAAAACTCTGAAAACACTTAATATGTCCCAAAAAATTGGAGATAGGTATAGGACATTGTATATGAATTATGTCTAGAATTTTCTGAAGAATCCAAAAAATAAATAATATACAGGGGGTTGCATTTAAAATAAGAAAGTTGGTATTGGCCACGGTCACATGGAACACCCTATATAATATTATTTTCTTGAAAAATATACGCATTTAAAATTACAAATCGACGTGTCCGAGCGTTTTTCCTAACACCTCCTCATTTATTCGTTTTCGAATTTATTCCATTTGGCTGTTACAAGCTCTGTATAGGGTTATTAAATGAATTCACTGAATTGGTCCTTACGAAGTATGAAGTAAAATTACGACGAGCTATTGGTTCAAAGTTTCAGGCTCAATATTAGCCATTCGATAAAAACAATTTCTATTTTGAAAATATTTGTGCAGATTATTTGGAAACATTGTGTTCTAAAGTTTCTAAAAAAAAGACGTGAACTTTCCCAAGTAAACATCAAATCCCCTGATCTCATGAAAGGAAATACAATATTTTCTTTACCCAAAGGAATATTTTTCACTTCAGTTTGAAAATTTCTTCACAGTTGAAAGAATGATTCGAATTCGGAAATACTAATAAGGATGTAAATAACTACCTAATCTCATTCACAGTTTTTATTTCAATGTCATCATAATCTGGGCTCCAATTATCCCACTACAAACCTAATTCAAGCCATAAAACCATTCTCAATTCGAAAATCTACAAGATATGTTCGAATTCTCAACATTACTATTTATATAATTTAATACCACATTCCAACAATCGTAAACCCCATCTATCCATTAATTTCACTAAGCGCTAAACGGCAATGCGTAGTTTTAAATACAATCATTAAAAACACGCGATTAATGCTCAGAAATAATTAACAAAACTAAAACCATTACCGTTACAAAACAAGAAACCATGAATTTCTTTTCTTGCTAAAAATTCCGTCAACTTGTTGAAATACTGAAACAAAAGTATACATACCGCCCTGGCTGAAGCAGCGCTGAAAATCGTCAGTAACGTCAAAAACGCGGAGGTAAACATGAGCAGCCGGTGATTAGTCATTGTGAAACGAAAGCTCTTCCAGTAAGAACGGAGTCGCGTGCTCTACTGCCTGAAGTCTAGGCGCGTCAGCAGAAAAGCGATGAGTTGAAGCTCGCGCAAAGCTCATGTTCGGTGAAGCTTTGGGCGTGAAATGGCGGATGCGCTAGTATACGTCGGTAATGCAGGGAGCTGGGGTATGCTGCTACTTTCGGGTGGGTCCCAAAGATGGCGAAAACTGCCATTCAGTTATATCATAGTATAGTCATTGTTTAAACAATGGTATAGTTCTTTATACAAGGTGGGGCAGAAGAACCTATCCGATTTCAAATCCCTTTTTCTCAGAAGAGAGAGCAGGTAGAGTAGTGGGGTAAAAACCGTTAGAAAGCTGGTTTTATGCCATTTGTCAGTAGTCAACATGCCTTGGTCTGGTGAACATCGTGCTTTTGTTATTGAGCGGTTTATCGAATGCGGCGGTTCGATAATTGCTACACAACGTGCTTTTCGAATTCATTCCGGACTCGGGCGTCATGATCCTGTTCCACATCACGCTACGATTAAAGTGTGGGTGTCAAATTTTAGACAGACGAGTTCAGCATTGAAAAAGAAGTCGCCTGGACGTCCCAGGACAGCAACAGGACCTGAAAACGTGGCCAATGTGAGAGCCGCGATTGAACGTTCCCCTTGTCGTTCGGCGCGAAAACATTCGCTCGCTTTGGGGATTTCCAACCGCAGTATTCGGCGAATTTTGCACCGGGACCTCAAAATGCATCCCTACAAAATGGTTGTTGCACAGAAATTAAGTGAAAGGGATTTTGAAACCCGTACGAACCTGTGTCGCGATCTCCGAGAACTGCCAAACGACGATGTTGTGCTCTTCACGGACGAAGCCCATTTTCACCTTTGTGGCGCCGTAAACAGGCAGAATTTGGGGTTACCTCAAATCGAAGGTTTACCAGCATCGACCAAGGACCCTTCTTGCTTTACGAAGGGAAATTGCTCGGGCAATTGAAGAAATTCCTGTGGAAATGACGGTGAAAGTCATGGAAAGCTACCGCGAGCGCCTAAATAAGTGTATCCGCTCCCAAGGACGACATTTGAGTGATGTGCTTTTCAAAACTTAAATTTAAAAATGGCATAAAATTTGCGATATGTTAATAAAAAAAATTTTTTGACAAGCTGAGTGGTTTTAATTTTATAACGTTTTGAAATCGGATAGGTTTTTCTGCCCCACCCTGTACTATGGTTATATTGAGCAGTGGCGCACCGAGGGGGGGCTGTCGGGCTGCAGCCCCGCCCGAGCTAAAAAAAAGGATTGTTTTCGTCGTTTTCGAGTTTTTTTATGTAAAAACCTGATTACTCTCGAGCAGCCCCCCCCCCCCGAATGGAATTTCTGGGTGCGCCACTGATATTGAGTATCGATAAATCCATTCAAGTAATACTCTATGCCATGGTTAAACAGCTAGACCGAAAGGACCTCATCTCGAAGGATCAAATGGAATTTCAGAATATGTGGTCCAAATTTGATGGAAAACTCTGGATATATATGGGATTTCATCATTTTGGCCAAGAATTACCTGTAGTTGTTGACACCCTAATAATAATTGGTGCACTGTACAGGATGGGCAATTGGTGCTACATGAACTGAAACTTTTTAACCCGAGAAGATAGAGAAAAATGAATGGCACCTTATAGTCCTCTTTTTTCGAGAAACTGATAATGCCATCAACTGCATTCCTCTATCTTCTTTCGTTTCCGAGTTATAGGCCAAAATTGAAATTTGGGCGATTTCAACTTTGGTCATTATCTCCGTTTCTGTTTATGCTAGGATGTTGAAATAAAAACATTATACAGGCACTTTTCTGACAGCAATCCAGTGGCGTACTCTGATTTTTTAAGGTTTATTTGCTGAGTTATAACATAAAGTTGTGTTTTTTCTTATGGAAACAGTAGTTTTAAATGACTTAGAAAGAATCGCCATTTTTTTCACGGTTCAGAAATGTATCATATTATGTTTTAGTTCATGTAGCACCAATTCTGCCCACCCTGTCTAGGGGTCGGGGATCGCATAGGGATGGAGTGATATGATGATGATCATGAACAAAATTGACGTGCCCGAACAATTTTCAAAAACCTTGATAATACCTCTATTTCCCCTCAAATGTGTCACCCTGTATATGCAGTTTCATATTTTTGATTTTCAAGTATAACAAAGTAATAACGCCTGCAGTTTCTTCACTGTTGATTTGCTGATTTACACTCGCGATTCTAAATGAAAACGAGTGGTCAGTGTCCTTTGGTATTTACAGCATTTTCTTCCTCAATTCATTATTTCTGTGGAATAATGGGTGTTCCGATAAAAGATTGGTTATTTGCGTTGTTATGAATTATGATTCTCATAAACTCTGGCAAAAATCTTCCATGAGGTGAGTAAATCTACTTTGTCAATTCATCCAAAGCAAATAGTATGTTATGCCACTGATTCAATATTTGAATATTTCGTATGATTCGCACATCAATTCCTATTATGTTTTGGAAAAGTTGAAATAATACGTATGGTAAATATACGTGAGTATACATTTGGGAATCAGATTGAAATACGCCTGTTTTGAGAAAATGAAAGATATTATTATTTATTGAATTTTAAAAAAACTAAACCCATTTTGAATTCCTCAACCATCTGCAGGTGGAATCCTTTTGGATTTTTGAATGTCGGATGATTTTTTCAAATTATTTCCAGTGACTTATCTTCAGATTATAAAACAATCTCAGGAGGTCCTGACGAAGATATCAGAAGAAATAAGATTGAAATGTGAACATTTCTTAAGCCTTCATCAATATATTTCTTTATATGACCACAAGCAGGCCGTCCCAGCTTCGCCCGGGTAGAAATTTGTTTCATGCGGCGGTTTCATCTTCAACACTTCAACCTCCCATATCTTTTGATGTACTTGTATGACGTGAAGGTTAATTTCGTTCTAAATTAAATACTGGGGATACCTAAATAACGTATGGGTTGGATGAGGATCAATACCCAATTCATAAAAACACACTCCCAAATAGTGCATAATTTTGGAAAACATCTGATTACCATAAACAGATAATAGCAAGTCAATCTTGAGAGATAGATATATGCTATCGCGGACTTCTTTGAAGAACTATTTAAGAGGTACATTTCCGTCATTTTTGCGGGGAGAAATATAGCCTGTCACTCAGGGATAATGTAGCTTTTTAGGGTGAAATAATTTCTGAAATCGGTCCAGTAGTTTTTGAGGCAAGTCGTATCAAACACACAAAAATACAAAACTTTCCTTTTTATAATATTAGTATAGATAATTTCAATTGGATGGGTTCTTAAATCCTGGTTCTGATGGATAATTTTTTTAGTCTGTCAAGATTCCTCTTTTCGGAATACCAATTTACCCATCAAAAAAACTTTCCACTGAGCCAACATTTGGAAATTTCTATTGTTTGAAGCAGGGATTCATTGTATTTACATTATCAAATCTCACTTCACTCGATTTCTTAAATAAGGTAAACTGTTTTCTTGGAGAATAATACTTACGATATATCTTGGTATAATTAAATTCTTTGTAAATCTACATTTGGTATAAAATCAACTGAGTCATTTCAGAAGGTTTCACAACACGGTGAACGCTGCTAGAGTAAACATCCTTACTATTTTTATTTTGTGGATACGGTTGTGCTAAATATATTTTCTTTCTTGGTGCTGTCAATTGAACTGAACTGAGCATCGTGGAAATTCCGTAGAGGTGAGTCAGTTGAACAGACACTAGTTAATGAATTCTGCAAACATGGATTTAAAAAAATACAAAAAGCTTTTCGCGATTTTTTTTCATTTTACCTGTTTCCCCACAAAGGAAAAATAATTGACCTCCGAGGAATTGCTCAGAGTTGTTCTGAAGTATAGTCATATTAGTACCTAGAATCTTGCATATTCTTCCCTTCGATTCACCAATTAACAAATTACAATTAATTATTTGTCAGATTTGTTTACGTAAAACAGGCAATCACTTCCACAATTCAGCAAAAAATACACCGATGAGATCTGTAAAATATTAATATTTTTTTACGATCTATTCTTCGATGTATGTAATAGCCTACTACTACCGAATACTAAAGATAAATAAGTATTCATAAAACACAAGCCTCTTGGTAGTTCAATCATTTCATTTCATTTAAATTGAGGCGAATACAATAGTAAATATTTCCCAATATCAGTTCGATTTTTTTTTAAACGAGGTAATGTATAGACCAATAGAAATTACATTATACATTTTGAATATTTGGAAAAGCGCGCAAAAACACCTATCTCCAGGCTATTGCTTTTATTCTTCTTCTTCTGTAAATGAAAACATTCCATTATATTATAAGAAGAAAGTAGTCCATACTCGAAGTGAAAGACCAAGTTTATTAAATAAGATACACAAAGTCGTCTCCACGATATTTAAATCAAACATCTATTCAGCAAGGCATCTTTCGAACATAATTATACAGGGTGGCCAAGAGATTGACGTCAAAAAAAAAACAACAGGTTCCTCGTGTCATGAGCTATTCCAATCACCCCCATGTATGTTATGCAATTTTTCACGGTTTTCGAGTTATGAATTT
The DNA here is from genome assembly GCA_910592335.1 of Adalia bipunctata. Classification (NCBI taxonomy): domain Eukaryota; kingdom Metazoa; phylum Arthropoda; class Insecta; order Coleoptera; family Coccinellidae; genus Adalia; species Adalia bipunctata. Next base: position 23,249,200 of record OU342950.1, read on the forward strand.
TTTTATGAACTTTGAGAATTTCCGACTTGACCATCTTAAGAAGGATATCAAAAAAAAGGACAAGACTTCTCTGTGAAATTCTTTTGCAACTTGAATCTCCATGCATGAATTGTACTTTTATACATAAAATAACCAGATTCGTAACTTTGATAAAAATTATGGAAATGTTGGTCTCAAGTGAAAAAGTTACGTGAATTGGATTATGATCTGAATTTTCGAATCAAAATTCAAAATGTAAAAAGGCTAATTCACGATTTCTTAGTATGCTTAAAAACTGCGCTCAACACTCAGCTTTTAGAATCATTGATAAACAATGGTACTTAACACTCTACTTTTGCTAGAATTAGCCTTCAAAGTCATCGAGGTAGAAAAAATCAAAGAACTAGACATTTACAACAAAGTTATTTTTGCCATTTTAAGATTTTTCTGATCAAGTTATGATAGAAAATGCTGAAAATTAATGAAAATTAGCTTCAGAAGTTGGTCAAGAAAAGAACTAGATAAAAAAAAAGAAAAAGGTAGGGCAATAAATCATACATCATAATGTAAATAAAAAGAAATTTATTTATAAAATTTACTCTAGGTTTTCAAAGTGGCCATCTCCAGCCTCAATCTACACCTCCTTAAAATTTTCTTATTTGATCGCATAAAACCTGCTCTGTTCTTTCTTAGGACACGTTCGGCTTCTCTTAAATTGACCAAACGTCACTTGAATGAACGATACCGAACAGATGGATCGGACGCAGTGGACCGATCAAGTGGCTCCCACGTTCACCTGACCTTAATCCCATCGATTTTTTCGTTTGGGGTTATTTCGAAAAACTTTCACAGAGAAGTCTTGTACTCTTTTTATATCTTTTTTAAAATGGTCAAGTCGAAAGTTCATAAAAAAATTCATAACTCGAAAACCGTGAAAAATAGCATAACATAAAAGGGGGTGATTCGAATAGCCCATGACAAGAGGGACCTGTTTTTTCCTTTTTGACGACGTCAATCTCTTGGCTACCCTGTATATGTTCATCTTCAGTTGAAGTACAAAGATGGTCTGAAAACATTTTTAAAATTCAACACAAGAAATTTTGAATAATTCCACATAATACTCACAAAATGGTAAAATTAAGTTAACATAAATAAAATTGTTGATCCTAGGACAAAAAATGTTCACGGATTCTCAAAGTTATACAAAACAAACACGGAGACAAGCTGAGGCACCCAGAGGAACAAGCGCTAACTAAGGAGTCAGCGACTAAAGAAAACACCGCAACGAAATCGCAATTTAAATTAATCCAACATTCGGAAAACAGATGTGACCAATACCGAACAAAATTACCGAGTTAAGAGACGGAATAATCAAAATAAACGGAGTCAAAAAGGGAGTCAAATAAGTAAACCTGATCATTGAGGGATTGGACAAAAGGTAGTTTGGCTAATGTGGAATATTTCACTGATATTGAGCAGAACATCCTTATCACAAATCTGAACCACGTGAAAGTCTGTCTCTGGGTTGAAAAAATGATTGCAATTAAAAATGTGGTCTGCAAAACAACTGCCAGTCAAAATTTCAAACGAATTATTGTGGTTTTTGTGTTTATCAATCGCTCTTATATGTTCTTTAAGCCTAACCTTGCATTTGCGACTAGTCTGGCCTACATACACACTATTGCAACCAGGGCCCGTATTCTCGACAAGTGATCTTTCGGTGCGTATACGTTTTCTGTATTGTAATTATGCATACCAAACGTATACGCACCGAAAGATCACTTGTCGAGAATACGGGACCAGGAAAGGAACAAACAAGTCTATATGAACCCCAGACTTTTCCATAAAAGTAACTCTATCTTTATTATTAATAAAGTTCTTACCCAACGAATTGTTGGTCTTAAATGAAATGCACAAACTATCATTCGCCTTTTTGAAAGTATTTTTGATATCATAGAAACTTTTCCTAAAAAGGGGATAGAAGAGAATTTAGTGTATTTATCAGGAACTAGAATATTACGATTTACAAATTTGAAAACGTGACGACTGTAAATCTTTTCAACAATATGGGAAGGAAAGCCATTATTGGCACCTATTTGGCGGATGACAAGGCCGCACCCAGGGGGGGTCCGTCAAAATATCATCCACATATCGATGGTAAAACCTAATTTTGTTGTAGTTATGTGACAAAGATTAAGTTTCTTCTCAAGATCAAACAAGGAAATCTCAGCCAAGATGAGAGGCGACAAATTAGAACCTATGGCCAAGCCTGAATTTTGACAATGTAATTTATTGTTGAATTGAAAAACATTCTGCCTGAGTACTGTGTCCAATAAAAGACAAATATTCAAACAATTATGGAAGTTAATGTTGTATTCAAAAAGGAGGTTTCTAAGAATTCGAATACAATCCTCAGGAGGAACCCTGGGAAACAAATTTACGCATCAAAAGAAAGAAGGATAGAGTCATCAGACGAAACAACATTTGAGATCCTAGAAGTTAAATCTACAGAGTTTCTAATAGAGTAGGGGTTGTGAAAAGCTGAAAGGTCTCTAAGTGAGGAATTCAACCAAGAAGTCAATCTAAAAGCAGGAGAACCAACGTAAGAGACAACAGGTCTTATGGGGATGTTTACTTTATGAATTTTAGGTAATCCTTATAAAAGAGGGGTCTGACATTAAAAATGAGATTTCCGATAACAACTTCAGTGATTTTCAGGGCAGACATGGGAAATTGTCTGATTATACACTGCGCAAAAAAATTAACGCGCATTATGGAAATCTCAAATTTATTCTACAACTGAAGGTATTCTCAATGATTATTATTTTTATCAGAATTATGCATGCATATGTTATCCACTTTCAACGTTTTTCTTCAATACAGATGTTTTCTCCCAGCAGGAATAAAAAAAGATGATATTATCAGATTTTGAATGTATTGGCTCCATTCTAAAATCAGTTGTTCTCGATCAATTGAAGTGATCAATAGTTTTTCTTTCGTTTGATTTTCTACACTCGATCGCTATGCAACGCGAAAGACGCAATTTGACCCAAGAGGAATGTGCCCAAGCGGTAGTTCTGCGAGAAGAATTGCAGAAAGGTTCGGAGTTTCCCATACAAGTGTGTCCAGAATGTTGCAGCGATTCAGGGAGACAGGTATGGATGTCCGAAGACCAGGACAGGGTAGACCACGGGTAACAACTGCCATTCAAGAACGTTACTTGGTAGTTTCTTCTTTGAGACAACGGTTTGCAACCGCTCGCCTCCTTCAAAATCAGCTTGAGCAAACTCATGAGGTGCAAATTAGCACTCAGACAATAAGAAATCGCCTCAGAGAATATGATTTAAGACCTCGTGTCGCGGCAAGAGGCCCTGCTCTTACCCCAGCCCATCGTAGGGCGCGTTTGGATTTTGCGAGAGAGCATATCCATTGGGAAGAGGCCGATTGGGAAAGAGTTCTCTTCTCAGATGAGTCGAGATTCTGCCTCTACCATTGTGATCGACGTTCCCTTGTATACAGACGTCCACATGAAAGATAATATGCTCAGTGCAATTTCCTGAATACTACTGGTTTCGAGGGAGGATCGATTATGGTATGAGGTGGAATATCTTTGACTGCTCGCACAGACCGAGTGGTCGTTTATAATGGAGCTATGAATGCTGATAAGTATATAAGGAACATTCTTGAAGAGCATGTAGTGCCATTTGCCCCATACATTGGTGAAAATTTCATTTTTATGGACGATAATGCCAGACCCCATCGTGCGCGCATCGTTCAGGAGTACCTTGAAGAAGTTGAAGTCTCTCGAATGGAATGGCCAGCAAGAAGTCCAGATCTCAATCCGATTGAGCAGGTTTGGGACAACCTCAATAGAAGGCTGAGAAGTTCAGAAAATCATCCAGCTACTCTTAATGACTTAGGAATCCAACTCGGAGAAATCAGGGAAGGATTAGATCAGAACATTTTAAGATCACTCATTTTGAGTATGAACCGTCGTTGCCGAGCTGTAATTAACGCAAGGGGTGGAAATACCAAGTATTAAATCACTTATCAGCATTTCAGTATTTTGAAAATTGTTCATTTCTCTTCTTTCACATAAGATTCGGTGGAATCGTGAATTTTTCTTCCATTTAATGTGTCTTGTTTCGTTCAAAACCTTCCCGAGAGAACATAAAAAATAAGTTGATGTAGAGTTAACTTTCATTAAAATTGAGATTTTCGGAATGTGCGTTAATTTTTTTGCGCAGTGTATTAATAAGGTTACTGAATTCTTGAGCGGAGATGATTTCTCTATCGTCACTTCTGATCCTACTTCCAAGTTCACTTTATACCCCAAAAAGATTTTGGATATTGCTGCGGATACGATTTGCCATTATGGATCTTACCCTAAAAGGCTGATTCCTATGAATTGTCAGACTCCTCTTTTATATGGATTACCTTAAATTCATAAAGTAAACATCCCCATAAGACCCGTTGTTTCTTACGTTATACTGTGATCACTTGGTTTGGATTGCCTAATACGCGGTGAAACTTGTCAGAATTTCATGGCAAACCGCGATACTTTATGAAAGTGAATGGATTATATAAGAGCGATTGATAAACACAAAAACCATGATATTTCGTCCGAAATTTTGACTGGCAGTTTTTTTGCGGTCCACATTGTTAATTGCAACCATTTTTTCAACCCAGAGACAGACTTTCGCGTGGTTCAGGTTTGTGATAAGGATGTTCTGGTCAATATCAGTGAAATATTCCACATTAGCCAAACTTTGAAAACACCTTTTGTCCAATCCCTCAATGATTAGGTTTACTTTGACTCTGTAGCATTTTTTGACTCCGTTGATTTTGATTACTTATTCCGTCTCTTAGCTCGGTAATTTTGTTCGGTATTGGTGATATCTGTTTTCCGAATGTTGGATTAATTCAAATTGCGATTTTGTTGAGGTGTTTTCTTTAGTCGCTGACTCCTTGGTTGGCGATTGTTCCCCTGGATGCCTCAGCTTGTCTTCGTGTTTGTTTTGTATAACTTTGACTGAGAACATTTTTTGTTCTCGGATCAACAATTTTATTTATGGCAACTTAATTTTACCATTTTATAAGTATTATGTGGAATTATTCAAAATTTGTTGTGTTGAATTTTAAAAATGTTTTCAGACCATCTTTGTTCTTCAACTGAATATTAACATAATATATGTTCGAAACATGTTTCATTAAAATATTGTGGAGACGACCTTGTTCATCTTATTTAATTCCAATTATATTTTATGATAAAAAATTTGAAACAAACAATAATGTTGAACCCATTTTATAGTTTAAGAATCTTGATGAGGAATGGAAAACACTCAAAATAAGAGTTATCTCAAGAGAAAAATTCATCCCCGACAAGGAGCAAGTGCATTGTCAAAATTGTTCTTCAGGTAAGTAAAAGAAATTCGTAATTTTCATAAGAGTTTTAATTTCCCACAATCAAATAATAATTTTCTGTTTTGATTCCCCACCTAGTCCGGAAAGTACGTAATTTCCGGGAAATGCTTCTTTCTGAAAGAAATAAAAGCGTCCGGGAAGTGGGTAGGTACATCCCGGACGGTTGCCGAAAAAAATACTTTTCTTTAAATTTCTTTCAATTGCAGTTGGTCCTTTCCAATTTTCTACAAGGGATTCAAAAAACAACTGAACGAAGATGATCTCTACGAAACTCTAAAAGATCATGAATCCACGATACTGGGGAACCGTTTGGAAGAAGCATGGCGAGAAGAAGAAGATGAATACAATAGTCCATCTCTGTGGAGGGCACTTTGGAAAGTTTTTGGGAATGAGCTACTTGGTTATGGTATTGTACTCTTCTTTTACGAAGTCCTCATGAAGTAAGTGATAGAATTCAGTCATACATACAAATTTCTTCTTAATTCTTCGTTTTCTATGGTTCTCTCGCATTTTTCTTCATTGCGATCATTTTTTATTTCTATTTTTGTTGTTTCGTTCCTCAGACTCGCTCAACCCTTAGCTCTAGGCAAACTGATGAGTTACTACATACCAAATCAAACTTCAGTGTCGAAAGAGGAAGCTTATATGTATGCTGGAGTCATACTTGTAGTGGCCTTCATCCAAGTTCTAGCTGGACACGGGTACATTTTCGGTTTGCAACATCTTGGTATGAAAATGAGGGTGGCGTGTTGCTCCGTGATTTACAGGAAGGCTCTACGCCTCAGTAAGACGTCGTTGGTTCAAACAACAATAGGACAAATGGTAAATCTTCTATCGAATGACGTGAACAGGTTCGATAATGCTGTGATGTATATTCATAATTTATGGTCATCCCCTGTAGAGACAGTCATAATAACCTACTTGTTGTATGTGCTGCTTGGTTGGACTGCTATTATAGGAATTGTTTTCTTACTGATCTTCATTCCACTTCAAAGTAAGTATATAGTGTGACCTGTGACATGAATCTCTACGAAATGAGATTGATCTTTCTGATACATATTTCCATGCGTTCCGTGATATTCTCATAAAATTCAGAATAGACTTCGACATTATTCAAGAGCTTTCATTTGATATAGAGTATAGACCTCTTATTTGTATTTGAGATTCATAAAAGAATTGCCACCCCTCTTTAGGAGATGATCTCACATACACAAATCGGCAATCAAATTGAAAATATTAGGGATCGATTAAACTGCTATGAAGGGATTATTATCAATTTCGAGGAACAAGGGGGGGGGCGCATGGCTCCCATGAACCCCCTTCCCTCCCTGTATCCGCCAGTGATCATAAGATGTCCCACTCCAAATAAAATTTGACTCGTATCGGTGTTTTCAGATAAAACAAACCGAAATATTCAGCTGGACGGTTTTTGTAGACAACCCTGTGTACTTATAACAACAACGTGTAAAACACATTGTGGTACCTACATGTAAAGAACACGGAGCAGTTCCGAAAATTCAATTTTTAAATTTCTCTTATCTTATCGTATTCATCGCAGAAATATGTACTCGTAGATACCTAAAACTCATTTGAATCTACATAATAGATAACCATTCGGCTGATCAATAAAGCCTATAGGTTGAGAGAATTGGGCTCGTGAACAAAATTCCAGAATGAATTTTGCAAAACAAATAATTGAAAAAATTCAATGGACAAGGACAAGAATGGACAAGTCTGGTATCGAAATATAGGTTTTCGAGGACGCTGAATTCAATAAAAATAAACTGAAGCCCTATCTATCATTGTTTAGATTTTTACTCGTGGAATGTTTTTTTCGGCAACCGTCCGGGAAGTGGGTACATCCCTTGAGAAATAAGTAGCATTTCCCAGCCTAATCCGGAAAGTACGTACTTTCCGGACTAGGCCGGAAAAAATCACGTCGTTGTTGTCATTGTTATGATCATCACAATAGCAACGAAATAACGGATGACAGTTCTGTTCTCTCTAATTCAAATAAGAATCAAAATTTATAATTAAGAAATGTGTCGTCTCATTGATTTGTAATTCTACAAGGTTGCCGAAAAAATATTGTACGCAACACGCCCGAAAATAGTTTTTTTGGACTCGCAGACTCGCAGAATTTGGTCAATTCGTCCAAAAAAACCCTATTTTCCGGACTTACGTAAATTACTATTTTGTCAAAGAACCCCGCACTTTTTATAGGTAAAGTGGCGACCGGTCAAATTTTCTGAAAGTTTGGTATGTTGTTGTACCCGACTCAGTAACCAAAAGTGTCAATGGGCCCAACCCAATCCTATGGCTAGTTTCCTAAATACGGGGTGTTAAAGTTGAAAATTGCCCAGATTTTCGGATTTATTTTTTAATTATTAGGAGTTAGATTCGATTTCTGTTGCATACACACTTTTACTAGGTGTTCTGATAGTAAAATTAGTGGATAGGTACGTATGATTGAAAATATTTATATTTACAGGATGATTCACGAGTATATGACGGTAGTTTTTTGCCAAAATTCACATTTTCTACTGTGACCTCAGGAAGGCATATTTTTGAAATGTTCTTTTCGATTTAGTATCATGACGACAAAATATTGCACAGTGCATGTTTTTTTGGATTGATTTTTCGGGAAAGTAATACCGCAAACATATGTGTGTCTCTAATTTCCAAAATATTCATGGTGGTTTATTCATAGGAAGGTATTCTATTTTGGGAAAAGTGCAAAAAACATGAACACCCTGTATTCGAAAATTTCTTCGGTCAAATGCAACTATTTTCTCACTGAATATTGATTTCCATAACATCTTCAGAGGTATGAATTCTTAATTCGATACTATGACCAGTTTTCGAGATACATGGCGTTAAAGTGGAGAATAAATGATTACATCATTTTTTTTTCGAATTGAAAGCCGGATTGATTTTATGTTGCGCCCATGAGTTCAAAATGAGTACAGCTAAGATGCGCATGGAAAGGTTCAGCTAAAATATTGACTGATGTTACAGGGTGATTCACGAATAAATCACAATAGCTTTTGCATGTACACTCGATAATTCTATACAGTTTCGTCACAGAGAAATTATTCCATGAAGTTAATACCTAGTCGTTCACAATTTTCGTCTGAAATACTTCATTATGCTTACTTTTCATACAGGGTGAGCCATACAGCCAACCATACCAAAAATAATCATGCTTTGAAATAATTGAAACGAAATCAGTAATTCTCCCCTTTAACGCCCTGTATCTCTGAAACTAGTCATAGTATCGGATTTAGAATTCATACCTCTGAAGGTGTTATGAAAATCAATATACAGTGAGAAAATAGTTGCATTTGACCGAGGATATTTTCGAATACAGGGTGTTCATTTTTTTTGTACTTTTCCCAAAAAGAATAAACCACCATGAATATTTTGGAGATTAGAGACACACATATGTTTGTGGTATTATTTTCCCCGAAAATCAATCCATAAATACAGGGTTTCGAATAAATCCTAAAAAAAAATGATAATGCCTAGTGGTTCTCTCTGTGAAACACCCTGTATAAAAAATATGCACTGTGCAATATTTTTTCGTCATAATACTGAATCGAAAAGAACATTTCAAAAATATGCCTTCCTGACGTCACAGTAGAAAAAGTGAATTTTGTCAAAAAACTACCGTCATATATTCGTGAATCATCCTGTGAATATAAATATTTTCAATCATACGTATCCACTAATTTGATTACCAGAACACCTAGTAAATGTGTGTATGCAACATAAATCCAATCTAACTCCTAATTATTAAAAAATAAATCCGAAAATCTGGGCAATTTTCAACTTTAACACCCCGTATTTAGAAAACTAGACATAGGATTGGGTTGGGCCCATCGATACTTTTGTTCACTGAGTCGGGTACAACAACATACCAAACTTTCAGAAAATTTGACCGGTCGCCACTTTACCTATAAAAAGTGCGGGGTCCTTTCAAATCGTCATAGCTCCCTTTCTTATGGTCGTATAAACCTTTTGTCTGTACATTCTTGATCAGTATTTCCGAAGTATCTCTGAGCATAATAAAATCGATTTCGAAAATTCCAACTTTTTGTGTCAAAAATGGATAAGTGGTAAGACCCCCCAAAACACTGTTATGCGATTGCGATGCTAGACGTCTACCTAATGAGATAATGATTTTTATTAGCACTTGTTTCACACTTATTGAATTTTCGAGGAATTGTTTGCACGATCCAATTATTATTTTGAGACCACATGTTTTCGTTTAATGTTTTATTTGCTCTTGTTGTCCATTTAAACAATTTTTCAAAAGGACAATGGAAAAACTAATTCGCAGAAGAAAATTCCCCATCAACGTATTAGGTGTATGTTGTTATATCTACTCAATATATTCACCAATAACAAAATTTACTAATAGACCAGTTTCTCTTCAGGTATCGATTAAGCAATGAAAACTAAATAAAAATTGAATTTTCATTTCGCAGTGTACATGGGCAAAATTTCCTCAATATGTAGACTTAAAACTGCTTCCAGAACCGATGAGAGGGTACGTCTCATGAGTGAAATAATCAATGGCATCCAAGTTATCAAGATGTACGCTTGGGAAAAATCGTTCGTCAAACTCGTGGAAATGGCCAGAAGGTTCGTTCGAAAATCGATTAAATCAAAGAACACACAGAATAAACAACAGCAATTTTTTGCAGCTCTGAAATTCATCACATTCGCAACGCTTCCTACCTGAAAGCACTTCAGATGTCCTTCAATATGTTCATCAACAGAACAGCCATATTTCTTTGCGTCCTAGGCCATGTCCTATCAGGATACTCCCCAACAGCCGAGTACGTCTTTGTCATCACCTCTTTTTACGGCATTCTCAAACAAGCTGTAACAACTTGGTTCCCTCTTGGTGTCACAGCAATTGCAGAAGCTAACGTGTCAATTGAAAGAATCCAGACCTTCCTAAAATACGATGAAACGTATTTTGCTGATGAGTATAGAGTTAAAAAGAAGAAATCGAAAAGTAAAAAGAAGAAATCTGACGGTAAGATTAAGAAAAAATGGATAACTGCCACTGAGGACTCCAAAAGAGATACCGGTATCTACTTGGATAAAGCTTGTGCCAAATGGACCTATAGCGCACCTGAGAACACTTTAAGTGATATAACCCTGAGTATAACATCAAACCAACTGGTTGCTGTAATAGGACCTGTAGGAAGTGGTAAAACGAGTCTGGTTCACATGATACTCAAAGAATTACCTATTATTTCTGGAAAGCTGGATATAGTTGGAAACATATCGTATGCTTCACAAGAACCTTGGCTTTTCTCTGGTAGCATCCAACAAAATATTTTATTCGGTGATACCTACGAGCCCATCAAATACCAAGAAGTTATCAAAGTTTGCGCTTTGGAGAGAGATCTCAGCTTGTTCCCATATGGTGACAAGAGTATCGTAGGGGATAGAGGGGTTACTCTCAGTGGAGGCCAAAGAGCTAGGATCAACTTAGCTAGAGCAATATACAAAGATGCTGACATCTACATCTTCGATGACCCTTTATCCGCAGTTGATACCCACGTAGGGAAGCAACTTTTCGAAAATTGTATCTGTGGATACCTCAAATACAAAGCTACTGTATTGGTTACCCACCAAATCCAGTATTTATCCAACGTTGACAGGATCTTCCTGATGGAAAATGGGAAGGTAGAGGCTGAAGGGACCTACCAAGACATTCTCAATAGCGGAAAAGAATTCGCAGAGTTATTCAAGGCTGAAATACCGATAGAAGATGACGATGAAGAGGAGGAGAAATTTATCAAGAAGAGGAAGAAGAAGTTCAGCGTGATGGAGAATCAAGATGATATACAGGACGAGCCGATGGTCGAAAGTGAAGGGGTAAAGAAAGGTTCAATTTCTGGTAGAGTCTACAGGACATATCTGAAGGCTGGAAGTAGCTACTTTATGGGGTCTATTTTGATCGTTTTCTTCATTCTGGCGCAGTTGAGTGCTAGTGGAGCCGATTACTTCATAACTTATTGGTAAGTATTGTTGAATATCTTTGGCGTCTCGATAAGTGTGACTACAATTTCTGTTGTTAAGCATCTTAATTAAACTCTTAATTGTTCAGCCAAAAATCAAAATGCCCTTACTACACAGATAAGGTTCTCAAGACCATTAGTATTTCTCATGAACAAAGTTTCCCCATCACTATTTTTCAGGGTCAATTTGGAGCAAACGAGGAAAGAACAAGAAACCATGAACATTTACCTAAATGAAGCTCTCTACAACGCGACCCTCACAGCACCAAAAGGTATATTTGGTGTAGAATTCACCAGGCAGACTTGCGTTATCATCTACTCCTCGTTGATAGCTTCAATTATATTGGTTACAATAACCAGATCTCTCACTTTCTTCAAACTCTGTATGAAAGCCTCCAAGAATCTTCACAACAACATGTTTTCCAAAATTGTTAATGCAACAATGCACTTTTTCAATGCCAACTCAGCTGGAAGGATTCTGAACAGGTTCTCTAAGGATATGGGTGCTATAGACGAGCTGTTACCTGCTGCTATAATAGACACAATACAGGTATGAAAAGAAACAGTCGTGGTTATTTGGATGTAACCTTAATTATTTTCTCAGGTGGGCTTAGGAGTAATGGCAACCTCTGCAGTCATAGCTACCGTGAATCCATGGATTTTGATACCTACTTTCGTGATTCTGGCGTGGTTCTACCTGTTCAGGTGTATTTATTTGGCCAGCAGCAGAAATATCAAAAGGATGGAAGGAACAAGTGAGTTATACAGCATAGGGAAATGAACATAGGTTTTTAAGATTCAAAATAAACGCATGGTTTTTCAGCCAGGAGTCCCGTATTTGCGCACCTGTCAGCAACGCTTCAAGGATTGACAACAATTAGAGCTTTTGGCGCTCAAGAAATATTAACGATAGAATTTGATAACCATCAAAATCTTCATAGTTCTGCTTACTACATGTTCTTAGGATGCAGTAGAAGTTTTGGTTTCTGGCTAGATTTGAAGTGCGTCCTCTACGTTGGATTTGTTACAGTCAGTGTACTGTTTATTGGATCAGGTGAGTTAGTTGTGGCATCTACATTCAACAGGTACATTTGAGGGGATATAGTTGTTCAAGATATCGACGCCAGTTTCAGTATAGAAGCCCTTTCTTCTTTATGATTGTGCCTCAAAAAATTATTCAATTATTTTCCAGAAACCTATGGTGGGAATGTTGGTTTAGCAATCACCCAAGCTATAGGATTGACAGGCATGTTCCAATGGGGAATGAGGCAATGGTCAGAACTCGAAAACCAAATGACGTCAGTTGAAAGAGTGGTCGAATACACAGATGTGGAGAAAGAACCAATTCTGGACAAAACAGAGCCTCCAGAATCCTGGCCTCAGAACGGAAAAATAGAATTTCAAAACGTATTCCTGAGGTATTCTCCTAGCGGCCCATACGTTCTGAAAAAACTAAACTTCACTGTCAATCCAATGGAGAAAATCGGCATTGTGGGAAGAACTGGAGCTGGAAAATCTTCCCTCATCTCAGCTTTATTCCTGTTGACAGACATCGAAGGACAAATTTTGATTGACGGCATCGATACTAAGAAAATAACACTGGAGAGCATGCGTTCCAAAATATCCATAATCCCACAAGAACCAGTCCTATTTTCAGGTACGCTGCGTAAAAACTTGGATCCCTTCGACGACTACGACGATGACAAACTATGGGACGCTTTAGATAATGTAGAACTGAAGAAAGTAGTGGCTGATTTTCCTTCTGGTTTGAACACTTTGATATCAGAAGGAGGTTCGAACTTCAGTGTTGGTCAAAGACAGCTGGTTTGTCTAGCAAGAGCGATAGTTAGAAATAACAAGATTCTGGTTTTGGACGAAGCAACTGCTAACGTTGATCCTAAAACAGATGCTCTCATTCAGACTGCCATTAGAAAAAATTTCGCCAAATGTACTGTATTAACCATAGCACATCGTCTTCACACCATCATGGACTCAGACAAGGTTTTGGTCATGAATGCTGGAAGCGCTTCAGAATTTGGACATCCATATGAGTTACTACAAAATACTAGAGGTATTTTCCACAGTTTGGTGAAAGAAACTGGAAAATTAATGGCTGACAACTTACAAAACATTGCTTCAGATGTAGGTACCAATCTCATTAATTGGCATGATTTTACAAGACATTTTTTTCAGAACTTCAAAGCACGTTCCTGAGAACAGAAAGAGAATGTCATATCCCTGCCAATGACATTTTTTCCAAACCTTTTCCTTAAATGAGGGTTAAATGTGTTAAAATCGACGAGTTGCTGTGAAAGCATCACTGCCATGTAACATTGAAGAAGCATACAGAAAGCTTTCATAATGTAATGAAAGAATTTCGTACAACTCTTTATGAGTCATTAGAATTAGATGAAATTCATCCATGATGAGTCAAGTTGAGGCTGTGTCCTTTCAATGAATATTTTTATTTGTTAGACTTAAGATTGTATATGGAAGATTTTCCATAAGAAACTTGCATTTGTTCAAGACTGCAATTTAAAGTAACAAAACTGTATTTTACCATTGTTTAAACAATGATTTTACTTAGCTGTACTTTTATAATAAATTATTTTTCACCTACCTTATTTTGTTAACTCTTTTGCTGTTTTTTGAGAAGTATCTTCGTACCCAAAGGACACATTTCTCCTTTCCCCAATTCTAAGAATATTGAATAAATTCTAGGATGTGTAATGAAAAACAGCATCTTGAGACAATGAAAGAACCATAGCTTCCAGTTACAGATTTTATTAACAGACAACAAACATTAAGTTTCTACACAAAATTTAGAACATGTGCAAATACCCAATAGGATCATTAAAAAAAATAATTCATTTTCAGTACAATATATAATGGTGATTATCTCCCAATTAAGCATATTTTGGCCTGATTTTCTCGTAAAATACTCTCTGATTCCTATCCTTCAATGTATACTTCTTGATGAAATGGAAGTAGTCCAATGCAAACTCGTAAAGTTCATTTTCCATTTGCCACACAGGACTAGCTTTGATTTTCTTTACAGTTTCTTCAGACGGAATATCTTTCTGTACAGTCTTCCGTAAATGGGATTTGTTGCTGTTTAAATAGTGATCAAGAGCTCCCTTGAATAACCTCGGAATTGTGATCTCTAATATAGAGATGAAATCTTGAAGTTCTTCTGTTACTCCAACCAAAAGGTAGTTTGACACAATATTTTTTTTGGCCTCTGCAAGTGCCCATTTGTTTCCAGGTTTTCTGGAGTTAAATTTTGAAAATTACAGTTACAAAGTCATTCTCTATCATAATCTTTAATTTTCAAAGTATGTAGTTCAATTCAAGACTCACCTACAATTCGCAGCATGTCCACAGAAAAAAGGTACTTGGAGCCATAAATTATTCGGATCACATTCTGGTAGACTCTTCAAAACACATTCATCGAATGTCTGAAATTATATATGTACATCAACTTAAAACTGTAAGAAATTTGTTTCTACTAACCATTGTGTTCCCATGTTTCTTTCTTATCAAATATGGTCTGTAATTATCTCCATATCTGACAAAATAATAATATGAAATGAATCGATCCAGAGGTTTTCGTATTAAATTTATGAAATATGGTTTGGGAACATGAAATCTAAAATAACAAATATAAGTACATTTCCAAGTTTGAAATAAAAGTTAGTTCTCACTTAGAAAAATCAAAGTAAGCAAAATGTCCATGGTACAATGCAGGTTTCATAGCATTCCAGTATGTGATATTTCTAGCTAAATTTAACTGATTATTTAGAGACAACACATGATTATTAGCTGAGACGTTTACATGAAGAACATGAAAATGATTCTTCTTACATATATCATAAGCTACACCAACAAAACTTGTGGAAGCTGTCTTTGGAACCCTATTATATATAACAACTATATCATCTTCTTCAGAGATTTTCTCAGTCTTTAGCATCGAATAATCCCTCTGAGATGTTTCTGTAAAAATTATCTGAATAATATTATTCGGAAACTGATATTTACCCACCTAAGTCAAATATTCTTTCCTGTAGTTTCAAGATCTGAATTTGATAGATAATTATAAGAGAACTTATAACTAAGAGGAGGAACAATCCAAATAGTCCGTTCTTTGGTAATAACATTGCAATTATTTTCCATGAATATAAAATACTTATTGAGTGGAAAGCGAAGTCAGATCTATACGATGCTGAATAAGCATATTCGAAAGATGCGAATACATTCTAATAATTAGAAATGCTGAAAAGGCTGAAAATTCATCTCCGAAAACATCACATTTTTAGGTTATGTTTTTATTTATGTTCCACTTATAAGTTTTCTCTATGGCCAAGGTCAAAGATCCATAGAATTCATATTGCTTTTCATAGTCGATGGAATGTACGGGGCGTCAACATAAAATTTTAAGCTTGTTATTCTTAAAATGTGAAGAATCTGATTACAAGGTTTTATGGCGAATTAATAACCGTTACAAAACGTTCCAGGGCATCCAAGTCCAAAAAAAAATAAATAAAAAAGTGTAAGATTTATTCTTGAAGTTCGGAAATAATTCCACACAAACTACTTCATCTACCATAAGCGACATTTATGCTTTGGATTCATCCTAGTACCAAGAGGACAGCTGAAGTCCTTAGCGAATGATCCGGAATTTGAAAAAGGTATGATGATCCTGTAGTAATTAGGGGAATGAGAATCGTCTAATATTTGTAGTTTTTCGTATTCCGGTCTTGCTTTCGAACACCAAACATTGGCGGCTGAAATCCAGAAAAGTTGTTGTGGTGTATATTTGAGCCCTGGTAATTGTTTCTCGGGTTTGTTGCGCTGCAACCATTTTTGATAGGCAAAGTAGGCCATTTTTATTCCGCCGTTATCTGCTATATTTTCACCTTGTGTATTAATTCCATTGAGCTGAAAAAATTGATCTCCCATAATTTTACAGAGCATTCAGGTATGGTTTTAATGCTTGCATCAATAGTTGCAACGCCTGAAGCTCACGTTTAAGCATTCATGATGTCCTTACTATATGCAGAGACAGGTTGTCTCTGATATTAGAATTAGTAAGATTTGCTACTTACGGTCATGTTTATCTTCTCATTAGTGTAATTGGCGTATTGCTGAATAAGGCAATCGGCTCTTTCCTGAAAACTTTTATTGGACGCAGGTTCCCACCAATCCACCAGATTTCCAGACTTATCATACTGCCTTCCGCGATCGTCGAAGCCATGTATGATTTCGTGGCCAATAACGGAACCAATAGCACCATAATTCAGATATTTGGGCCTATCCTTGCCAAAAAATGGCTGGTGCAATATACCAGTTGGCAAAACTGAAACAACATTAATGTAGCAAGATGAAAAAAATAATTGGATCTGATGTGTGTCTTATTACTACTTACCAATACTGTTGTCACTTTGTTCATAAAATGCATTAACCATTGTTGGGAAAGCTTTCTCTTTCCAATCGTTTTTATCGTAAGGTTCGTAGTACTTTTTGAGATATTTATTTCTTGACCAAATTGCCATGGCAAGACCATTTTTCAGCAAACTGTCTTCGTTGATTACGAACTTCAAATTATAGATCATTATCAGCGTGTATGATTTGACCTGATCTTACAGATAACTTAACCTAACCTAACTCACCCCTTCATAATGTTTCTCTATTTCGTCATCGTCCAGTAGTTCATCAGGATATCCCACATATGACCTCATTGCTTCGGCTTTCTGCATAGCCCTTTTCTTCGTCTTGTGGTCCATCCAGGTATACTTCTTCAAGTGTTCCATGAACGTAGTTTTGATATCAGTCAAAAGTTCTTGAACCAAATGTTTCGACCTCTGCTTCATGAATTGTCGGACGTACATGGCAGAACGCGCAAGATAAAGGCTGAATAAAGAAAATTTAACAAAACTGGATTTGAGGAAGAATTCTCGGGTTTGGGTACCTGCTACTATAGACACATTTCTTCCACTGCGGAGGGTCTTCTGTTACTCCATAAGAGATTTTTTCAAATTCTAAGCCCCTCTTACGCATGTCATCGTTGAAGGCACGAAACTCTGCTATGGAATTGAATAGATAGTTGGCTATGGCTCTGAAAGAAGTAAAGGACAAGTGTTACTGTAATGCGCAAAATGGAAAAAGTCTGAAACTAGAACTGGTTCCATCTTGGCACCATATTATCTCTAATTGAACAAGTAGGGGAAATACGTACAAAATGACATAGGCATCATAACTTGAGTTCGGAGGTATCAAATGCGGAACTGCCTACCATATCACACGACCTGAGTGGCTTCTATTTACCTCTGAAAATTAGCAAGAGCTACTCTGGTTGATTCGTTCGTTATGAGTGATAACAGAAATCAATAGGTCACGAGTTTTTTTTTCATTGCGCCAAATTTTAAGAAGAAATGGCCAGTTTTCACCATTTTTCTCATTTAAATTGCATTCAATTCAAACTTTACTTATTCGTCATTGTATTCACGGAGCTTTTGGTAGATATGTTAAATATACTTTTTGTATTAATTCGATACATTTCTAGTTTTATAACGCTATATGGACAAAATGACATATACACTGAACGGACAAAATGACATAGAGGTATTTCAGCTGAATTAACCGTATCTACCAGACAACACCAAGACGATCCATCTCAGGCTCCATCAGCAAACAAAGAATCAGGACTTGTCTTAACATATTCATAACAAAATCTTCATCTGCGTCAATAAAGGCAATGCATCTTAAACCTACTCTAGCTGATCCTATGAGGAGGTTTCTCCAATCCCTAAAGGACGATTTATAAGTGAACAAGGCAAACGTGAGCCGAGGACTCGATAAACGTACTTAGTTTCAACTTCTACACCTAATAAGATTGCAATCAAATCAAAAAAGAGCCCATACCTGCTCCAAAAACAAGGAGACAAGTCCCTAGGGCATTATTTAAAGAAGACAATGAAGAAGAAAATGTTCCTAGCAACTTTCGAGATCATGAAGATGACTGTCCAGGGTCCATCTTATTGTTATAACACCTTTTTTCCCGATTAAGATCTTCTCCAGGATTAGCCCTGAAGAAGACTGGTTACGATGCATGTATTGCTTGCATTGGGCTCACGCACCTTGTGCTGATGTTCCTAGAAGAACCAAGCGTTTCATTGGTGAACTTTGTCAGTAGTTTTGTAACTTTAAGTTGAAAACTACAGTTTCTGTTGCTGGTATGTCATTTTGTCCATAGCATGCGGATAAAATGAATTTTCGTTTATCCTAATTCATCTAAGAATATTTTATCTTTTGGTACTTTTATTTCATAAATAGACCAGGGTCGATAATTTTTGAAACAAAAAAAATTACAGTAGGATGGAACCCATTAAAGGATCAAAATGAAAGGAAAAATAAATTACGGTCGATCCGAGTCCGGGAAGTGGGAGGGGGTGAGTTTTTAAGGGTAAAAAATTGATTTCCGGCAAAACTACAAGTCCTATGGAAAAAAATTAGGGGGCAAAGTTGTAGGTAATAAAAAGATCTACAACTTTTGTATCCGCAATTTTTTCACATAACCTCAAAATTTATATGAAAATTTCAAAAAACCAAGTTTTAGGTTTTCTATTTATATCTTTTTCAAAAAAAATTTTTTTCTACGAAATTTGGTGAAAACTTACCTTATTATATTCTGAATACACTGTAATTTATTTGATTTAAAATATTTATGTTTTCGTCTTATTTTAACTTAATATCAAAAAAGCACCCTAATTTTCAATCGAAAATTCTGACGTCAAAATATCAGCTTTTTTTAAAGAGTTTCGGGGCTTTCTGTTCGTTGAAATATCTACTCTCTGATGGTGTGAAAAAAATATACATTACTATAAGGAGTGTTCTCAGAAAATGCAAAAAATTGAAAAAACTCAAATTCGAATTTTTTTTTAATCACCATGTACAATTTCATCAAAAAAATGTGATTGCTGCATTTTTTTTTAGGATAAAGAGTTTATTTATTTAATTCGAATTACATATTCATGTCATAGAAAATCTTATACAATATAAATATACAGGTAAATCGTACTATTGAATTTAGATACTTAATTCTGATTACGCATTTTATTTTTTTTTTCAAAAACGTTAATCTTGTTATTTATAAATACCTTATCTGAAATTCTAATCAGTTATTCATTAGTTTTTGTCTCTTCGAAGGCATTTCTTCATTGTCAGATTCGAAAAACCTTTCCAACTCTAGTTGATCGTCGAAATCTTCAATACCACAATTTTCGTCTCCAATGTTATTTCCAGTCTGCATTGTTTCTTCTGCCACAATTTCATCTGAATAATTTACTTCCTCATAGATTTTTTCTTCTATATTGGAGCAATTTTCAGAACCATGACAATTAGTGCATAAATTTGTGCATTTTAAACCATGTTTTCGGCAGCCACATTTTAAATTGTTACATCCAGTTTCACAGCTGCTGCAGCAAATAGTTTTGAGCAATACTTCCGGAATTAAATCCTTTTCTGTAAATTTGGGCATAGGTAATGTCACGCTGATGTTGCTTCCAGCCCCAATCTGTTGCTGTCAATTCGTTACCCAACCAAATTTAAAGTTGATAATATGCTCTGTAACAATGTTGTTCCGCTGCTCCTTCTGTGGGTGGGAGGTTTATAAATGAAACAGGAAATCTTACGTTTTTTGAGTAATTAAAGAGTAAATTTTAATAAATACCTCAAAATTGTACATAATGATTAAAAAAATTTCGAATTTGAGTTTTTTCAATTTTTTGCATTTTCTGAGAACATTTCCTATAGTAATGTATATTTTTTTACACCATCAGAAAGAAGATATTTCAATGAAGAAAAAGCTCTTAAACTTTTCGAAAAAAGCTGATATTTTGACGTCAGAATTTTCGATTGAAAATTAGGGGGCTTTTTTGATATTAAGTTAAAATAAGGCGAAAACATAAATATTTTGAATCTAATAAATAACAGTGTATTCGGGACATAATAAGGTAAATTTTCACAAAATTTCGTAAAAAAAAAAAATTTTTCGAAAAAGATATAAATAAAAAACCAAAAACTTGGTTTTTTGAATTTTTCACCTAAATTTTGAGGTTATGTGAAAAAATTGCAAATACAAAAGTTGTAGATCTTTTCATTACCTACAACTTTGCCATTTAACTTTTTTCCATAGAACTTGTAGTTTTGCCGGAAATCAAGGAAAACCATTTTTCACCCTTGAAAACTCACCCCTTCCACTTCCCGAACTCGGATCGACCGTAATTTATTTTTCCTTTCATTTTGATCATATTCCCCTCCTTTTCTAATGGGTTTCATCCTACTGTAATTTTTTTTCATTTTTTACCATTTTTGAAGGTTTCGGCCCTGGTCTAAAAGGTTGATAAGATTTTATGAAGAAAGGAACAAAGATCATAGGGGTAGAATATGACATTACTGTGATTCACTACTAACAAGTTATGCCTCTGAAATAAAACCCTATGTCATTTTGTACGTACTTCCCCTACCCATTGACCTTGTATACCTCTTACCTCTTTGGTGTCACAGCCAGTAACTTCTCAAGTTTCCCTATGTATTCTGGTTCAGTCACGATAACATAGTCATCGTAGGTCAAAGTTACATAAGGCTCTAATTTCGTGTTTATGTACTGTAACCATGGGATACTCGGAAAACTAACTTGGACTTCCCTTATGGTCATTTTATTGTATTCCAGACTTGCGTTCCTCCGTTCCTCCCATAGAAACATTATCTTCAATTGGAGAGATATTAGAGTTATTATTAACGATTTTGTGATGAAGTTCACTCTACATTGAAGACATGGAGTTTACCTTGGCTAGTTCTATACGAAATTCGACGTATTGCTTCATATCCTTCACAGCTTGATTTCTATCTGCTCCATACAAAACGGCTATGTCGACCAAATACTCATAATAAGCTTTCACCAAAGTTTCGTTCATCCCTTTTCTGAATATTTTGGCAGAACCTGAACAAGGTTGCCCCATCTGAAAAGAGGAACCAACTGAATGCCTACAGAGCACTAATTTCAGAATTCCACTAACCGTAAAAATTCTCTTGGTAGAATTCTTAGCATCCTGTCCCACATAAGAGCTGATCAACTGCGTGTGGTACAACCCTAACTTCCTGAAATTATATTGGGTTGCCTTCCAATCGAAAACCTTCTCGTTCCAGTAGTTTCCTTCCAGAACCGGCCAGCCGCCCAGTTCTTTGAGCATGTTCTTGAAAATTCCGAAGTCTTTTTTCTCGGTTTCTGAGTAGTTCATACACATTTTATACAGTTTCTTCGTGTATTGAAAAGGCACGATCTCATTTTCGTCGATGGGTTTTTCTAGCAGCGTCCTGTAGTTCTCCTCGATCTTATCGCTACAATACAGGAGGGACCTCAGCATTTCTTCCATATTGGGTCAATGAAATGATGATCACGAAAATTAGGCACTAATTATTTTTTCAAACTCATAAATCAATGGTATGAGCACCATTATACCAGGGATCAAAAAAGAAATGGTAAGGTATGACCAAAAGTGAGATTTTGAGAAAAGGTCCAGTGAGAATTCCAGTAAGAACTTCAGATAAAAGGTGAAAAACATCGTAAGAACTGTATTATGAACTAAAGTTAGTGTTTTCAACAGGATTTCTAGTAGGATCTTGGATCTTGGTTCAGGATGCTAGTGAGATGGCTATTGACCAATGAATTAAATTGTTACACCTCGAATGAGCCATATTGAGGACTTTGAGTTGTCATTATCCAGTTAAGCTTTCCAGGCTATATAAACTGCTTGACATGAGTTAGGGATATTGACTCAAATTGCAAAAAACATATAGTTAAAATAAGATTTTTGTGATGAAAATTCATATTAATATGATTTCAAGTTGCAAATTAATTTTAGCCTGTAGGTCACCAGCGTATACAGGGTGATTTCGAAAAATCGAGTAAAATAACGAAATTTTATTCCCAGAGAATTCAAACATTTTAAGACTATCAATACAATGTATGGCCTCCACGGGCATTAATAACAGCTCGACATCTTCTTTGCATACTACACACGAGGTTGTTGAACATTTTTTGAGGAATTTGTTTCCATATACGGGGCAAAAGCTCTCTCAGATCATTTAAGGATTCTTGGGTAGGTTGATGATTATCTAATCTTCTTTGGAGCATATCTCATGCATGTTCTATGCAATTCAAATCTGGTGAGAGCGGAGGTATTGGTAAATGTGGAATACCAAGCTCCTCGCGCGCATTCTCAACTATGGCTGCATGGTGTGGTCTAGCGTTATCGTCTAGAAATTGGAAAGTTTCACCAATAGCAGCGTGAAAATTTGGCACAACATTGTCAATGACATGCTTCCCATAGACAAATGTGTAGATCTGTGCGCCCGTTGAAACATATCCCGGCCCATACCATAACACTACCCGCTCAGAATGGATGGACTTCTTGGACATAGCGACCATTACGGGGTATGCGTGGGATTGTCCATATCCTTATTTTTCGAGAATCTGAAAATCTTCCATATCTGGATTCATCAGTGAAGAGGACACTACGCCATTGATCGTTCCAATTGATAATTTGCCTTGCCCATTCCAGTCTTTGACTCTTATGGTCACGTATTAATGGAACTCCTCTTAATGGACGTCTAGAATCTAGAACCTAGATTCACCTCTCTCAAACGTCGTCTGGTGGTTTCGATGGAAACTTGGACCCCATCTGCATTTTGAAGCGTATTCCGTAGCATTCTACACGTAGATGTAGGGTTTCTTCTCGCCAAAACGGCGATGAAACGATCCTGAGCAGGTGTTGTTTTTCGTCGCCCACCAAGCCTTGGTCTTTCCAACACGGAACCTGTCTCCCGGAACCACTTCCAAAGTCCACATATCACACTGGCTGACTTGGAGCCTTTCCTAACCTGAGTTAGGCCACCCTGTAGCATTCCGATAGCCCTATTAGCCTCAGCGTGTGTTAATTTACGTCTTGGCATTTTCAGAAAACTCGTTTCAAATCGAAGCCGTTGATGAACTGACTTCATTTCAAAATAAGAACATTCATGAAGCATAATATGCAAAGAACCAAACTTCAGAAAAAAGGCGGCCAGATTGATGAAATGTCTCCTACTGATTTTTTTGGATCGATTCAAGTTGTTATTGGGTTTTAAATGATTTTATAGCGATTTTCTCGAAGATTACATACTTTTAAAAACGATTGAATACGATATCCCTAACTCTTGTGGAGCAGTATTTTTACTCGATTAAAAATCGAGCGCATGGTCCAAACCGAAGAATCCTATTCACTCACCTGACTTCTGTGAAACTCATTATCTCCGCTTTATCTTCTGGAATGTGATTATTCTCAATATATCTTCCGCAAGCAAATTCGTAAAAATCCTCACAAGGGTCAGCGTTTGGATTCATGTTTTGTATGATTTCCGCTGCAGTTGTTACGCATCCTTCTGTTTGGCATATATTTGAGTCTTTGGAATCTGAAACACACACACGCGCGCTTCGTAGAAACATTTGTTCACTTGAAAAAACCATCATCATATCATTGCATCCCTATGCGCGGCAACCACAACCATCAAGAGGGGTCTACAGGGTCTTTCACGAGGAACCTCACCCATATTTATACGGAAAACTACTGAACGTATTTTCATGAAATTCAGCACTTATAAGTATTTCACGATGCTGATGAAATCTAAAATATTTTCAAGGCATGAGCACCTCCGGTTTTTCCGGAAATGACTTCAACTTTCGTTTTTCAAATTAGAACACCATTTTTTTATTGCAGAAATAGATTCCTTAGAAAATTTCAAGTTATTTTGATGTAACATTTTTCAGTTTTGATTGGAAAATTCTCTCTGAGCGGGAAAATTCGAAAAAAAAATCGAAAATAGAGCTCCGCTGAAACAAGAATAACTTCGAGGTTTTTGGATGGAAAATTTTCATTTTTGAGATTTTTCAAGATGTAAGATTGATGTATCCACTTTAAAAATCGAAATCGCGATTCATGATACAGGGGGTGAAAAAATCGCTTTCAAAGTTAGGGATGACAAAATCGTGAAAAATCAATTTTTTCAAATTAGAACCCCATTTTTTATGGCAGATATTGAATATACGTTAAAAAATAATGTGAGTGTATGCATCACACCCTTGCCCTAAAGTGGATATTAACTCAGAAAATATCCATTTTAGAGCAAGGGTGTGATGCATACACTCACATTATTTTTTAACGTAGATTCAATATCTGCCATAAAAAAAATGGGGTTCTAATTTGAAAAAATTGATTTTTCACGATTTTGTCATCCCTAACTTTGAAAGCGATTTTTTCACCCCCTGTATCATGAATCGCGATTTCGATTTTCAAAGTGGATACATCAATCTTACATCTTGAAAAATCCCAAAAATGAAAATTTTCCATCCAGAAAGCTCGAAGTTATTCTTGTTTCAGCGGAGCTCTATTTTCGATTTTTTTTTCGAATTTTCCCGCTCAGAGAGAATTTTCCAACCAAAACTGAAAAATGTTACATCAAAATAACTTGAAATTTTCTAAGGAATCTATTTCTGCAATAAAAAAATGGTGTTCTAATTTGAAAAACGGAAGTTGACGTCATTTCCGGAAAAACCGGAGGTGCTCATGCCTTGAAAATATTTTAGATTTCATCAGCATCGTGAAATACTTATAAGTGCTGAATTTCATGAAAATACGTTCAGTAGTTTCCCGTATAAATATGGGTGAGGTTCCTCGTGAAAGACCCTGTATACCGTTCGACGTTCAGTTCAAAACGCGATTCGGGATTTCTCACGATAGAGACCACCGATTCATATGGGGTTTTCACGATAATTCATAACTTTTTTTTTTCGTCGATCACTCGACGAAAAAAAAAGTTATGAACTTTTCCACTTGAAGAACTCTTCAAATTGAATAATAGTGATAACCCCATATAAATCGGTGGTCTGTATCGTGAGAAATCCCGAATCGCGTTTTGAACTGAACGTCGAACGGTATAGACCCCTCTTAAGGGGTTGGGCTTTGACTATAAGATATCCCAATTTATCTGGGGCATAAGATGAGTAAAAATTTCACTGACACAAAGCAGGTGTTGAAATTTTGTTCAGAAAATCGATAACAGTTGAATCCAACAAATGTCCAAATTGAGCCCCGCCAACTTTCATACCATGGTATAAGGTATGAGAATAAGAGATGGAAATCCGAGTAAAATTTTATGAAAGTTGGCGGGGCTCAATTTGAGTATTTGTTGGATTAACTATTCAGGACACTCATCGCGTTTAAGTAAAGGGTTTTCCAATGAGAGATGTTATTTCGAATCGTCCGCTTTTTCAGTAGATGTAATAAACGAAAAAACGAAATAGGAGCGATATACACGCTTCAACAATGCATTGAAATTATTAAAATTCACATAAAACTGGTGAAAATTTGGCAAAGACGGTTCGCAAATCTCGAACTTTTTTGGGTCGTCGTGAAGCACTTTGTCCAACTGCAATACAGATATTGGTGGAAGAATTCGATCTGTTGGGACAAGTTAGTGATGTGAAGAATAAAACCCGTGCACGTCGCTCAAGAACAGCCGAGAATAGCTGCTGTAGCCGAAAGTATCGAAGAAAACCCAGGTTTGTCCATTCCTCGTCGTTCTTTGGAATGAGGCATTCCACAAACGTCATTACACCGTATTTTGCATGAAGATTTGGGTCTCAAGGCTTATAAACTTCAGTTTACACAAGAACTCAAGCCGGCCGATCATCAATTACGTCGTGTCTTTCCGGATTGGGTCCTTGAAATGCATGAAAATGATTCGGAATTCCATCGAAAAATCATCTTGAGTGATGAGGCTCATTTTCACTTCGGTGACTTCGTCAATAAGCAAAATTGTCGCATCTGGGGCCTGGAAAACCCAAGAGTTATTGTTGAAAAGCCTCTCTTTCCTCAACGTGTGACTATTTGGTGTGGTTTATGGTCCGGCGGGGTCATTGGACCTTACTTTTTCGAGAATGAGGCTGGAGCAACAGTTAGGGTGAATGGATGGTGCTATCGAGAGATGATTAATAATTTTTCATAGCCTGAATTGGATGGTATTTATCTGGAAAACTTTCAACAAGACGCCGCGACGTGCCACACAAGCAACAATCCCATTGATATTTTACGGGAAAAGTTTCCGGGCCATGTTATCTCTCGTAGAGGTGATCACACCGAGAGTTTGTGATTTAACACCTTGCGTCTTCTTCCTTTGGGACCATGTGGAAGAGAAGGTCTACGCCAAGAGCCCAGCGTCGATTCACTGAGATGGAATTCGTGGGGCTATCGAGGACATAGGACACTTTGCGATTTGGTTATGGGAAATGTCTTGAGAAGGATATGGTCCTGTAGTCGTGATAGTCATTTGGCTTGTGTTATTTTCCATTATTAACGACATACCTTCCTCTTCAAAATGAAATAAACATTCGAAAAAAATGGCATTTTTCTTTGAGTGTCAAAATAACACCTCTTATTGGAAAACCCTTTAGAACACGCGCTAAAAAATATCTGAATATTTGGGGTACTCACTAGAAGAAATTTTTCTGTACGAAATAGCAGTGACAATGATAAATCCTAACGTGGTTGAAACTGATATTGCCAACAATATTTTCTCGGTGGAAGTCCTTCGGCCCAGCCATGATTTCCGGCTGAAATTCAAACATTTTCCACGGAAATTCAAACGGTTAAATTTCTACGCACCTTTCTCCAGCTTTGTCCGGCATTTTGACCTTTTCAATGTCTGGACACAACTGAATCGAAAACACGAATTTTATTCAATTTACTCGAATCCTACACTTCTTTAATAATTAGAGTTAATGCTGGAGTTTCAATGAATCTGGAGGAAGTAGGAGATAATTGGAAAAATATCCAACTTTTTTACTGGAATTATATTTAATGAAGTGAATAAAAGTGCGATGGCTTGTCTGCTATCCGAATCTAAAGATATTGCATGATAGGCAGTTGAATTAATTCATCAGTTACATATATTTCGTAGTTTGGGAGGATTTTAATTCTTACTCACTATAAAATAAATATTTATTCGTTTTTTTTAAGTCAAAGAATCACTTATCGAGGCGCACCGAAATATCTCCAGTCATTTTGGAATTATTGTAAAAAAAGTTATTCTCCCAAGTAGTAAAGAGTTCCAAAAAAGTTAGACAGGCTTTATTTTTCAGTGATCCGGAGTATCGGGAACAAAAAAACTGATCCTCAATCTAATTTCGATTCTTATTTTTCAGGACAACGTTTCGATCGAGGGCTTATTATTTATTCTCCCAACTTCAACACCCTGTATTTCGGAAGAGAAAATAGTTAGGACTCATGTTTGTAGGAACTAGGAACTAGCAAGTATGTTTCTTTTTCACTAGCACTATCAACCCTATCAATTTGTTGCACCTACTTTGGGACATCCTGATGTATGAAATACTATGTATACAGAGTGTAACAGCCAAATGGAATGAATTCGATAACAAATAAATGAGGGGGTGTTGGGAAAAACGCTCGGAAACGTCGATTTGTAATTTTAAATGCGCATATTTCTCAAGGAAATAAAATTATATAAGGTGTTCCATGCGACCGTGGCCAATACCAACTTTCTTATTTCAAATGCAACCCCCTGTATGTCATTTATTTTTTTGATTCTCCAGGAAATTCTAAACATAATTCATGTACAATGTCCTATACCTATCTTCAACTTTTTTCGGAAAATTATTGTTTTCAGATTTTTCACAAAAACCAACATTTTAAATGAAAATTATTTTATTTTACAAATTCGATACATTACACCCAATACTTATTTCCCACATACCTCTTGATATGAAGAAAGTAAGCAAAAACCATTACTGAAATGTTGATCGAGTAACGTTAGAAGACAATTCTACACCAGATTAGCATGTTGCCAAGACGTTCGCGGCTAGCATTTTGAACATTTCCTACATTGACATTAATTTTGATATTTTAATGACCTTTGTATTAATGTGTATTGGTAATAAGAGGGTAATCCAGACCAAAAAGAACCCTCTTATTACCAATACACATTGACATTTATGATTTTTTTTATAATTAAGAAATAATCAGTATTACTTATAAGGTTTTAAGTGTAATGTACCTACCGAATTTGTGAAATAAAATAATTTTTATTTAAAAGTTGATTTTTGCAATAAATCTGAAAGCACTTAATACTTCCGAAATAGTTAAAGATAGGTATAGGTTATTGTGCATGAATTGTGTCTAGAATTCTCTGAAGAATCCAAAAAATAAATTATATACAGGGGGTTGCATTTGAAATAAAAAAAGTTGGTATTGGCCACGGTCACATGGAACACCCTATATAATATTATTTTCTTGTAAAATATGCGCATTTAAAATTACAAATCGACGTGTCCGAGCGTTTTTCTCAACACGCCCTCATTTATTCGTTATCGAATTTATTCCATTTGGCTGTTACACTCTGTATAACTAAACACTGAATTTCATTCAAATCTTTAATTCACAGCTTCCTCAAGATTCCAATTAACTAATTCATGTACATGCTCAAGCTTGTCAACAATGAGTGTTAGTCATCAATTAAACCATTTAGAATGTATTTCTAAATAGTAAATGTAGATTCGAATGAATATACAGAGTGTGGGTATTGAGAAATGAATTTTGAGTGTCCCAACTAAAACTTCATATCTGGTCATACAATTGACTTTTCCAATTGGTACTCTTTGGATTCTTTGAATTTTCGTCCATTTAACGTACGAAACTTAACTACCTCTTCAAATTTTCGAATAGGTAATAGGCATAGATTGATTTTATAAAATTCTGCCCAATGATGTTGAGCAATGATTCTGAAATTAAGAGGATATTTTCTAGCAACAAAATTGGTGTTTTTCCATTAGAAAATACTCGTTATCGTTAGAATAGACAATGATACAAAATATTCGAAATTGAAGTTTGTGCCAAGATTACAGTACAGATACCTATCTGTTATCTACGGTTCCAGAATCCACT
Source organism: Adalia bipunctata (assembly GCA_910592335.1). Classification (NCBI taxonomy): domain Eukaryota; kingdom Metazoa; phylum Arthropoda; class Insecta; order Coleoptera; family Coccinellidae; genus Adalia; species Adalia bipunctata. The sequence goes on from OU342950.1 coordinate 23,278,697, forward strand.
ATGCAGTATCGCCTATACCTGTGTTTCCCCGTTCTATGTGGATATTGCAAAGATATTAAATTTTGAGGATGAGGATAATATTGCGTTTGTTTATCCTTTCTAAATGTACCATGTTGCCGATTCTAAATGATTATCAGAGTATTTCCCGTCATATTTCATTGAATAGATTCACGTTAGGCTCTCTCAAATTCAAGAACGGTTTTGTACAAATTTTAGATATTGAAGATGTTATCGATTCTATCAATCTTTCTTTTCTAGTATGCGAATAATATCAAATTCTAGTAGAAATTCCTTTTTCTGTCAGAACTATCAATAATCTCTCTTATTTATGTTCCATGGCAACATACATCAAAAAAAATATATACAGTAAGAACACAATTCAATAATCATTTCAAATAAAATATATAACAGAAGAATTCTTGCAACTTGGGTTGATAATGAAAATCTTTGTCCATTATCCTTCTTAATTATGGTTCGGTATAAATTCCATCGAAGTGAACTCAGAAAATGGTAGTCACAAACTTAGTTACGATGCTAATTTCAAGGGTATAAACTTTTTTAAATGGTTTCCTGAACTGACAAATCAGAATTTCCCTACAACAAGCTCTCAAAAGCTGCTGACTTCATGTCAGTGCTTTCAGGGAACCATTTTTTTATGAATTCTTGCCTTCCTATTTTTTTTACATACATCATTTCATTTTCATTAAGTGGAAGTTCTTCGATAAACCAAAAAACGTAGCCTACGTAATCTAACGTTAGATTACGTAGGCTACTCAAAAAAATGTTTGAGTGATATGGCAACCCTTCGATCATCCATATTGAACCATATAAATAGAGCGTTCCCTCCTTGAACAATACAATCGATATTATCAGAGATAGAATTTTTGACGTGAATTGAGTGAATTCAAAACGGTAAGTTCCTACATATTAGGTATTTGGATTATTCACAAATTATGAAAAAAAATCAATCCACATTCAAGCTTTCATCAGTTTCATCGAAAATTCCCTACCATTTCTCATTCAAAATAGTGAAAGCCTGGAAGGTGATTCACGACCGGGCCATAAGTTATTTCCATAATAAATCATTGAAAAATATAACACATCATCATCTTCGCCAGTACCTACCTGGATTTATTCGAGATTAAATGGCATACTGTGAAATAACTTCTCATTCTCATTTAAATGCAATAAGTAATATAGGAGCTTGTGTTTCCCACTTAAGAAATTAGAAAATGTAAAAATTTTTACTTCATTGAAGTCCCGAAGTCATGAAATATATCATATATTTTTCTATTGTTGTAGTTGGATTGATCCAAACGTAGAATTATCCATAATGGTACTAGCGGATACAGGGAGTGGGGGGCATGGCGGCCATGGCGCGCAATTTTTATCCCCGGAGTTTTTCCAACCGCGCAATTTTTGTCCCTGGAGTTTTTTCTGCCGCGAAATTTTTGTCCCTGGAGTTTTTCCAAGCGCGCAATTTTTGTCCCCGGAATTTTTCCAACCGCGCAAGGCTAGAAGTTCAGGGTTTAAGTGGAAAAACTTGATTCTGCAATTTGCCCTATTTCGCCTAATAAATAAAGATACAAGATGTTTGTTTTCGAGATACAGGGTGTACTAGGGAGTAGTTGGACGAAAATTATAAAAACGGATGCATTGGACTTGAATAGTTCAGATTTCTTTATACTCACTGGATTTTTATGACAATTTTGATTTCATTTTAGATAGAATTGTTGGGACATACTGTACATGTTATATTTGTCGTATTGTGTTAAGCCCGCAACGGACGACGAGCGATAATATAATATATATTATAGCTTTGCATTGACATATGTCATTTTAGTATGGAAAAATATATATATTTTGTCATCCAAGCGATATATTACGATATTTTTCCATACTAAAATGACATATGTCAATGCAAAGCTATAATATATATTATATTTTCGCTCGCCGTCCGTTGCGGGCTTTCTTGTTGTAATGTTGTTATGACGCAAGTACCTATATGTGATGAGAAAGCTGTCAAATAAAAATCACAAAAGTCACCTTCCAAGTAATTATTTCATATACTTAATTGTTTTATATAATTAGAAAGCCAAATAAAAATCCTCACAAAAGTCACCTTCCAAGTAATTATTTTGTATACTTAGGGCCGGTTTTATAAAAGGCGAACCGAGGATTCAACCGTGCGCCAACTACCAGATAGTAAGGAATTTGGTTGTTGACGCAACGGTTGAATCCTCGATTGGCCTTTATAATACCGGCCCTTAATTAGAAAGCAACTCATCAACATAATCTTTCACAATTTTTTTCTCGAAATCGGTAGTAGATACGACAAAACTACAAGGGACCATCCCATACAGCACACGACATCCATTAGCCCGCTCCACACTCATGGCGCGAATCTTGCCAAGAATTCTTGCCGTGAACCTGGCCAAGAATTCGCGGCCAAATAAGTCATCCACACTCACACAAATATTCGCACTTTGGTTCACGGCATCCTCGCTGTCTGCGAAGACTTTCCGCCCTATAAAAAAGGTTCATTCTGATAATAATCAAGAAATTCCCATTTCACTTATCTCCTCTAAATCTAATCTAATTCCACTTCATTGCTACAAGAAAACCATTCATTTCAAAAGCGAATAAAGTCAGTGAACAAGCATTAAATCATTACTGCGCTGGTACCGCGAACGCAAGTGAGTGTGGATGGAACATTTGTGTTTAGGCGCGAAGCCTTTGTCGCGGGACAGGAGACCGCAATGAAACGGAGAGGGAGAACGCCGCGAAGCGCGAACGTGACACAAGAAAGTTATCCACACTCGCGTTCGCGGTATTGGCCGACGTTCTTGCCATGAGTGTGGAGCGGGCTATTGGACGTCCATTTTACGACCATTTCAAGTCCAAACGTCCTTGGACATTGAATGGATGTCCATTGTACTTACAATTGTTGACGTACATTGGTTGTTACGAACGTACGTCCATTGTACATACATATAATGTCCAAAAATATATATGAATTTTCTGTTTGAATCTTATCTTTGTTGTCTCTGTTCCAACTGAAAATCAACAGAATTTCCAAACACAATCTTCGAATAAAATTTGATGAATGGTGCTTTTTGTTGGTCCAGTTAATGTACATTTCTCAATTTCTGGACGTCCATTGTACATCAACAGTGAACATTCATTGTACGTCCAATCAAGATACATTATTGATGTTATATTGTTATAATTATATTTCTTTCATGCTGTATCATGTTCAAATATTTAATAGCGTTCTTTGAAGAATAACTTTATAACTAAGGTTTATAGGCAAGCACGAAGCCAGGGGGCTTCAGCACGACCTTCTAAAGTTAAAGATGGCTATGGCTTCAGCCCCCAACCCCTCAAGTTTTTAGGAATATTTAATATTTTACTGATCAATTTCCTTTTGGGATAATTCTTTCTGGAATAAACTCTCGTTGAATAATTATTATTTACGAATATGCCGATTACTATGAACAATTCTCACGCTCCCGGCTTGTATATTTCATATGTGAAAACTCACATTCTTACTTGCTGAGGAGAAAATGAGAGCTATGCCATCTATCTTCGTTCGGGTAACTTCGACAGCGAATTAGTGTTGGTCTGATTGTTAACTAGATGTCGCCATGAGGTAGTCTTTCCTCATGACGATCTATCGCTTTGTTTTAAGATGAACTTGTTCTGCAGACATTAAAGAAGCATAACAATTAACAAGATCTTGCGTTGATGAGGATCATAGACAATTTCTGAATGATAACAATGGAGCTCTCGCTAGGTTCCCTGGATGATGTTGTCCACAGGTGCCGGGTGCGGCAGAGAAGGCATATACAAATAATTCTATGAAGGAAATTGAAGATTCCATAATGAAATTGCTAAGGAGAGCCAGTGAGAGGAAATAAAAAGAAAATCTGTAACTACTACGATTTTTCTCGGGCGTGCAATGATTATGCGAAAAATTTTGAAAATTCATTCATTTACAGCGTGAGGTCCAATGAATGTCCTCTTTTGGAGGAAAAATGGACGTCCATTGGTTGTCCGAAGTAATGTGTACGTCCAACGGATGTCATCAAAGGACGTCTAATGGATGTCCAAAGTGGTGCCATATGGGCCTCCACTGGACATCCGTTGGACGTATTACGTACAGTAACGGACGTACAATGGATCTTTTGGATATCGAAAACGAACGTTCAATGCAAGCGCGGATCCAGGGGGGGGGTCATGACCCCCCCCCCTGGACTGGACGAACCGTCAAATCTTGTGTTTGATAAAAAGAAATCAATTGGCGGGTATGTAATCCACCTGACCGTGACCCCCCCCTTTCTCGAGAGCTGGATCCGCCACTGGTTCAATGGACGTACATAGGATGTACATGTGCTGTGTGGATAAAGTTTAGCATAACAACAATGCTTCTCTTAACAATTTTTCGAACTATCAGTTTTAGAGGAAAATATCATCCTGTAGATTTGCAATCGAAATTGGAATGCCACATGGTGAGGACTCTAAATTTTGATTTGTATGCCTAATTCCAGTTGGATTGTGAAATGCAGATACTATGAGAAAAAAATTGAGAAATTTCAAACTTAAGTCATGGCCCCCTTCCTTGGACCTCGAAATGGACAATTATCCCTTTATTAGTAGTCCTATAACGTTGGTAAAAAATTTCTATTTATTAATGGCCCTCCCCTGAAAAACTGTCTGGATCCGCCAATGCATATAATAGTAATAATTGGTAATCACTAATGAAATACTTGTATTATTTAAAAGTCCATAAGCTCATCCAATAATTATACTTTTATAAAAAAATAATAATCTTCAATCTTTAAGTGCAGATACCATGGTTCTGACGTATGGAATATGCCAAGCAGCATGTGCTGGTGTTGTAGTAGCATGTTTCTCAGCAGCAGGATTCACATTCGGAGTAGTTCCTGCAACCGTAATTGCAGCAACTCCTGCATTGGCAATACGGCTTTCGCTAGTTGCAGTGCAATGTGTGCACCACTATTATTATCTCCGGTTTAAAAATGGAGTCTGTTCAAGTTATATGATAACGTAATAATATGTTTGTTCAGTTTATCGCTTTATGCAATAAATAATGGAAAATAAACTATAAACCTCTGGTTTTATTTTCACCCTTTGTATAGGTATTCCAATTAATAATTATTATTTTTATTTATGTATTCTTGAGGGAAAATACAGAGAGTAATGCGAATAAAGAGAATTCAAAACTTTTTGAGTCAGGGGATCTGGCGGTTTTTCAGAAAGCAAGGATTATCGCTATACAGGGTCTTTCACGAGGAACCTCACCCATATTTATACGGGAAACTACTGAACGTATTTTCATGAAATTCAGCACTTATAACTTATAAGTATTTCACGATGCTGATGAAATCTAAAATATTTTCAAGGCATGAGCACCTCCGATTTTTCCGGAAATGACGTCAACTTGCGTTTTTCAAATTAGAACACCATTTTTTTATTGCAGAAATAGATTCCTTAGAAAATTTCAAGTTATTTTGATGTAACATTTTTCAGTTTTGGTTGGAAAATTCTCTCTGAGCGGGAAAATTCGAAAAAAAAATCGAAAATAGAGCTCCGCTGAAACAAGAATAACTTCGAGGTTTTTGGATGGAAAATTTTCATTTTTGGGATTTTTCAAGATGTATGATTGATGTATCCACTCTAAAAATCGAAATCGCGATTCATGATACAGGGGGTGAAAAAATCGCTTTTAAAGTTAGGGATGACAAAATCGTGAAAAATCAATTTTTTCAAATTAGAACCCCATTTTTTTATGGCAGATATTGAATCTACCCTAAAATGGATATTTTCTGAGTTAATATCCACTTTAGGGCAAGGGTGTGATGCATACACTCACATTATTTTTTAACGTAGATTCAATATCTGCCATAAAAAAATGGGGTTCTAATTTGAAAAAATTGATTTTTCACGATTTTGTCATCCCTAACTTTGAAAGCGATTTTTTCACCCCCTGTATCATGAATCGCGATTTCGATTTTTAAAGTGGATACATCAATCTTACATCTTGAAAAATCCCAAAAATGAAAATTTTCCATCCAAAAACCTCGAAGTTATTCTTGTTTCAGCGGAGCTCTATTTTCGATTTTTTTTCGAATTTTCCCGCTCAGAGAGAATTTTCCAACCAAAACTGAAAAATGTTACATCAAAATAACTTGAAATTTTCTAAGGAATCTATTTCTGCAATAAAAAAATGGTGTTCTAATTTGAAAAACGGAAGTTGACGTCATTTCCGGAAAAACCGGAGGTGCTCATGCCTTGAAAATATTTTAGATTTCATCAGCATCGTGAAATACTTATAAGTGCTGAATTTCATGAAAATACGTTCAGTAGTTTCCCGTATAAATATGGGTGAGGTTCCTCGTGAAAGACCCTGTATAACATATAAAGTGAGACAAACTGTAGACATACACGTAGTTATATTGATGATAAATTGAATTTATTCCACAAATAATGAACTCAATTTAAATATGTGCGTCAATTCAAACTCTAACAACCCGTATCTTGAAAACGAAACGTTGGCGGTACCTCGGTAACATGTTTATGGGACCAAACGGTTTATTCTTAGAGATCTTCACTCTCGTTCAGGCAAACTTTTTTCGAGAAAAGTCAAAAATTTCGCGATCACTTCGAAATCGTTCATGGTAAAGACATGCGGAGGAAGCAAATCTTTGTCTTTCAGAATCGAAAGTACCAGTTTCTCTGCCGATTCTCTGCCGAATTCGGCAATGGCCTCCTCATCGTTTCTGTTCTTGTCGACGAACTCGGCCAATTCGTCGTCGTTCGGAATCTTGCACAGTTTTTGCAACAGGATGTAATCGGCTAAATTTGACATCACGAAGACTCCTGGAATCACCTTCATCTTAATTCCATGTTGTTTCAGGTTTTCCGCGAAGCTCTTCACAGCCGTGTAGGAAAAGACGGTTTCGGTGACGACGAACCTTGCCCCGGCTTCGTACTGCAACCATAAAAACGCTATTTTTTTGGAAAGCCCGCCATACACCATTCTCACCTTAGCTTTCATGAAATTCATTTCATTCTCAATACTGTCGGACTCAGGATGCATCAACGGGTACCCCGCCACTGCAATTTCGAATGCATCCCCAAACTTCTTCGTAATGTAATTTATTAGATCGATTGGATACGGAAAGTCATAAAAATTCGGATCGTCGATAGCTTCAGGGCCACCTGAAAAACTCTATCCATCGAAGTTATCCCAGAAATTATAAAGAACATCACAAACCTCCACGTATGCACAAAATACTCTTTACGCCAATTTTCTTCGCGTAACTCAAACATTTAAAGGCTCCAGTTATATTGAAGCATCTTGCAGGCATATGAAGCATTACAAAATATCCCCTCTGAATCAAATCTCTAGCCATTGCAAGGGGTTCTATCATTGTTACTTCCTTCTCATATTTTCCAATCCATATTACAGATACGAAGGAGAATTTCAACCCTTTCAGTATATCCAAATTGAATTTTCTCCTTGATGAGACTTCAATTGAACAATATTTTTGTTTTCCTGAGACGATTCTTTTCAACATGATCCAATTTTGTCAGATATTCCCTTGACAATTTATCCAAATTCGCATAAAAAAAATTTTTTGACTGCCATTCCAAAATAGTGAAGAAAAACTCGAAAACGAATTACTGTAGTTTCGAATCAGCGTAGTCCTCACTCCTAACCTAACCCCTAATATGAACCTTCAACCTCAAATTTAAAAGAGCAACGTCACAACATAAACAAATCCTAAAAAAAAAAATTTTCTGGAATATAAGTATCGTATTCAACTAGATTATGTTCAGGAAATCATAATCTTCCAAAAACATGGAGAACCAAGTAGATTTAATTGGTCAATTAGAAAACGACGGTAAAGCTAATGAAGTAATTCTCACTGTTTGCAAAAATGATTTCACGATATTTTCAGAATTCTTCAGTAAATTTCTATACAAGGATACAAATTCCGTATCACAAGATCATCTCGCAATAAGTGAAAAAGTAAAAAAACTTGGGGAAGGCATTGACTCGATCACTAGAGAATTACAAAAATGCGTTTTGGAGAAATATGAAGATCTTTTAAAACAAGCGAATCATGCAACCAAACTGGAGAATATTTTGAGTTTAATGAACAGCCATGTACATAACTTAGTAGCAACTGCGGAGAAACTCAGGAATCAGGTGAATACCAAGAATTCATGGGTAAAATTCGGAATTCCACATGAAATTTTGGGTAAAAAATGTCCCTTTATCCATATTGCCTTAAGGAATATAAATCATCTTCTATTATCTTGGTTAAATGAAGAATTTTCAACAGATCAATGTACCCTATGAAGCTCTGAATAAGCATACACAAGTATTAGGAAGATTACACCTTGCAAGCCATATTCTGAGACAAGTTAGCAGAATTCAACAACTGAGCAAGAGATTAAGTAACACAAATGATCCCAGTCAGAAAGCTTTAATTCTTCAGGAATTAGGTAGGCTGTAGTTTTCTATATATATTCCTTACAGTTCAATCTTCTAGAACAACTCGCATCAGATGAAGATTTGAAAGATATTCATACTGTTACTTCTGAATTGAGAAATATAAGGACACAACAACAGAAAGTTGTGCAACTGGCTACTGTTTCCTTAAATCAGGGAATCATCAATGAAAACTCAGTACAGACTACATCAGCATTACAGGTAAAAGAATATGTAATGAATTATTGAAGTTTTAGTTGTATTTGGTATAGGGTAAACTGATCTGTGAAACTGGTATTACTGTGTGAACCTTGGCAAATAGGTATTTCTCTTATCTCCCAAACAAGTCTAATTTCTCTAAAAGAAGCTAACTAGCTATGAGTTATTCTGTTGCTTTGTAATAGCTCACAGGTTTATTGTTTTACATCGTAGATTTTTATAAACTTGGGAACTATAAACAAAGTTCTGGATAACTTTTTATCATCAACTTTATCTGAGAGTAAGCAAAGTATTAATTATGCCTTTGAATCAACCGGTGGTATTAAGTCAAAAGGAGGACAGAGTAGAATTACTCTATCTTCCTCTCAAGGATTTAGAACGAAAATTTGGACTGAATTGGAGAAAGCATTCAGTGAAGATATCTATCAGCATTGTAAACAGGTAAGGGTAAATGATAAAGTTATAAGTTTTTCTAAAATGATTGAGAAATTTCTATATTTCACTTTCATTGCAACTTTTTCTTCAGGTAAAATTTCTGCAAATCAGTTTGTACAATTTGAATCTTCAAGACAAAGAAATAGATCTTGCTACCAAATTTTGGACTTCATTAGGCAAAATAATACAAGAACAGATAAATGTTGCACCTTATTCAGTGCAACAAATGCTCCAAGAAGATTATCCAAGATTGCTCAGGTGCTATTTGGATATATCAAAAAAATTAAACTATGAATATTTCACCTTTGAGTAAGGGAATTATCTTAGTTGAAGTGAACAAATGAATAATTTCTTAGTTTTAGTCGTAATGTTTTGGAAAAATGCGAAACAGCATATTTATCAACATCACTCACCACTTTATTAGATCCTACCCAAGAGATGTTTTCTGCTGAAAATGTTGCGCCATCCACTGATGACATAGACAAGATTGTTCGAATCATATCAAGGTGGGAATGATTGAAAGTTTATATTATTTTTTTTTATTTTCACTCAAAGGAATGTATTGATCACAATATTCTTCTGGTTTCCAATTTGAAAAGAATCTTTTCAATTTCAGTAACCTCAGTGTGGCCCTTATTGAAGAAAACTTAAGCAGAAAAATCAGTAAAAATGTCTCGAAATGCATAAAAATGTTCGCTGTTAAAACTGAGCAGCAACTTGACACTGGTCCTGATTCTGCACAGGTCATTGGAGGAAATGCTAATATAGGACAGCAGAAAAACGTACAGCTTGCGAACCGTCTCAATTATTTTCAGGGGCAAATTCGCAGAATATTATCTAATATGAATGAAAGCTTATCTTACTCCAAAATCGAGTTACTACATGATGCATTGAATGGTATTGATGTTCTCAGTGGAGCTATAATGCAGCCTCTTGTGGGTGAGTGAAATGGTTAAAAATAGTGCAGTACTCAATAATATTCCCAAGAGCATGTTAATTAAGATTTGGTTTTTCAGTTTCCATAAATTCAACAGTTGAGACTATCATAGTGACTATCCATCTTGAAGCTGACTGGACAAAATTACAAGCTATCAGCAAGCATACATCCTGTAGTCCATATATGAAAGAATTGGGTCAATTCATTAATCGAGTTTTCCATACATATTTGGTTCAGTTCGAAAACAAAGAAGTACTGCTCTTGAAGTAAGTTCAAAAGCAACAAGATTGTGAAAATTATATTCCTTCAATTTTGTTTTGTATCAAATCTTTTCATTTTAGATGTGGGGAAATAGCAGTCAGATGTATCGAGCTCTTTGTTCGACATACAATTTTGCTGAGACCAAGTTCTCCTATAACAGATGGAGGAAGACAGAGGTTAAAGGCCGATTACATCTACCTGGAATCTGCCTTGAAAATTTTATATCCTAATTTATCAGAGCTTGGTAGACCTTATAAACTATTGAAAGCAATGTCATCGCTCATCACTATGACTCCCACTGAAATCATCGGTAGTTACACTGAGGGGAGCGTAGTGCCCCCCAGTACGATCCTGCTCTTGTTATTCTCCCATGCAGGTACCGAATTGGCAAGTCCTCATCAAAATACGGGGTGGTCTTTGCAGAAATTATCTGCATGGTTGGACGAGCATCAGTCTGAATCGGAAAGGCTAGATTTGATTGCTGGAGCTCTTCAGAGGTATGAAGCACTGATTCGGCAAAAAAATTCTGCTAATTATGATCCTGTTTATCCTTGTATGTCCCAGTTTCTTGAGAAAGTCGTCAAAGTTAATAAATAATTGAATGTTTCGATGGGTTTCATTTCGTGACCAACTCATTTTGTAAACATATTGAAATGAAGAAAGGTCGGTGTTGTTAATTTTATTTTAACAAGTTCTTCCTGTTAAGGACAAGATTCACCTTTTAAAACACCTGTATATAAATTTCCTACAGGGCGAGACTGATTCAAAATGAAAAACAAATTAATGGAATCAAATAATCATGTTTTAATAAATATTTAATCACAAATTCAAACAGCATGTCAATTGAAATATCTCTTCCTTTGAACTGTGCCAATTTCCTGCCGAACAGTGTAAACACTTCTTTATCCCATTTTCCATAATAAATAACAGCACTTATTCCCACTCTCCCTCATAATTATTTTCTCTTAGATCATTTCTTGCTACCATTAATTTCACTCGAACCAAAATGAAGCAACTACAAATAACACTTCAGCACTAGCTAACATCAATTTCCAATAATTTGCCACCATTCTTCAATACTTCAGCAATACCAGTTTTTTTCATTGGAAGTTTGATCATCCTGAACAATCTCTGTTTTGAATCTTGGTCTCATATATGGAGGTGGGCTGGGTCTGCAATGAACACCTCTGTTTATCGTTGAACTAGGACTGTTGGTGTGGCTACGAGACGCTAATGCTGGATCAGGGGATAGTCTAACCATGTTACTTGATGGTTTATACCCGCTCAGTACAGCAGGTTTATTGTAAACAGGAGTTTGTACAGTGATTGGGTAATCATCTTTGTATCTGCAAAAGTAAAGAAAAATTGTAGTATTGACTGAGAAAGTAATTTTGCAGGAACTCTCTTGGCATTAGTAATTGTAAATCTTAAGCTGGGGTATAACAGCTGAAAACTCAAATGCAAACCTAATTTTCCATATTTTTAACAAATTGTTAAATGGGATTATCACAAAATATCTTAATCTTCATCTTTTGAAGTCATCAAAATGATTTTAAACATTCATTGGCGCCCATTTTGAACTAATTCGATAGTAATTCCTTTTGTGATATAAACGCCTTATAAGAACTGAACTTTCAATTGAAATTCATTTCATAGCTGAATAATATAGAAAATAACAGAACTAATAATGAGTTTTAAATTATTCTTGTGAAATAATGTATTCCTGTCCCATATCAATTTAGTAAAATCGCTAGATATTGGAAAACAATCAAAACATTATTCAAAACAAAAAGTTCATTAAACATTGTTAGAAACAATGGGCAGTTGTATCCATCTAAATTGGTCTGATTAAATCAAAAGCTTGTTAAATATTGAAAATTCAGATGTGGATAAATATTTTGTTTATATCAAAGCAATGCACCCAAACACAATTACCTGTCGAACATATCTGTGCAAATATGAAATAAATTACTGAAAAAATCTTCACTGGCCTGATCATATCTGTAAATATCAATTTTCTTCTAAATTAGACACACAATCACCTTGATGGAGATTGAATTATTTATCTTTCAACACTAAAATTGTTTGTCCTATCTTATGTAATTTTTTTTCAACTACAAATTTCTTGAAAACAATAAATGGCTAATTTTTTCCAAGAATAATTCCAAAAAATAAGCTCAACTTTCATCATGCTAAATATTTCAGCTTCTTTGGGAATATTTTGATGCTACTTACATTCCATCATGATAAAAGCAGAGAATGAATGACAGTAGGAAAGTTAATATAATCAGGAGTGCGATAGGAAGCACCAAACTCCATGTAACATCAGCTGAATAATTTCTTATAGGAATATTGTCTTTGGTTGCTGTTTCCCATTTATCTTTCACAAGGGCATTTTCTTTTACTCCAGAATGATGCATTGCAGAATTGTTAGGATCAATCTGTAACAAGTTAAACCGATTTTTCCATCTGCAAACCATACAAAAGGAATGCCCGAAAAGTTAATAATACAAGGGAATCAATCAACAAATTCCAAAACAGTAAAATTTCAACTGATCGAAGTATCATTACCAATCTGAATGCACACCAATCCAAAGCAAATCCCGCACTCTTGAAGTACCTTTCAACTGATGTTTTTTTGAAATTTCTAGGACATGACGGCATCCTCCATAATGGTCTTACTTCTTCTTCCAATGCTGTCAGATTGCTAGAAAAGGGTGACTGACTCCCAAGTCTCAGGACTATTCTATAAGGAATAATTTTCATGATCTAACGAATTCATGAAATATTGATGTCCTTATTTAAATCAAATATTGTCCGAATACTTGCCCTTCTTCCTGGTCAGGATTTAAAGGTTTCCTGGCGCCTAATTCTATAGCTGACTCAAGATATGTCACATAAAGATCATTTTCGCTATCTTTCCATAAATATTTCCTAAAAATATCTCTCAAACTCTCCATTCTATCAACATCGAATATATCATGAACGTTAGCATTATCAATTTTCATCATCACTTCAAACTTTGCCGGATTCAACTTCTCAGAGATATGTATGTTTATATACCGAATTCTTGTGTCATAATTTTTGGTATTCAATGCAACAACTTGAAGAGGAATCTTAGGCATGTTTCTATTTGGTGGTACACCGTACAGGAATCCTTTTTTGTGTTTAGCACTGAAAACATATTTGATCCATGAAGGAAGGTCCGGGGAATCCAATAGAGACGCTTGATAAACATATTGGTTTGGATCACCTGAAATTTCAAACAATAATAATGGGATGAAGAGATTAATTTAGTATTTCATCATCTACCTTCATAAGTCCAATTGAACAGTAAAGGATCTAAGGTGATAGTGAATACCTCAGTCAATAAAACATTTTCTTCTTCTGTGAAAATTGGAGTAAACAACAAGAAAATCAAGAAAAGATACATGTTTCACATAAATCACTAAAAATAAAAATTCGCCTTGGATCAATAAATTCTATTTTGAAAATAGCGATTTGTTGTGGTGCCCTCTATGTGCACCATATGGAGTTCGGACTTTTGCAGGACCCTTTTTTTGTGTTGTGTGAGCGGCCCGAGTTCATTACATTTTTTCAAATAAATTCTTTTTCCAATTATATTTTCAATTGTCTTTGCCAAAACTCTTTGCTTTGCTTTTGTTAACAGGAATGTCTGAACTCAAGAAATAATAAATTAATTTGAACAAGACTTCTACGAATTTATTGTTTGGCAAAACGGGCAAAATTTTAAATATAATAAGTAATGATGATGCTCCTTTTTGAAGATAAAATTTCGCTCGGAAACTCGGATTTTTACGAATCGATTATATTTTTGAGCGCTCATTTCATTTCTGTACAAATCCCTAGAGGACATCATTTGTCATTGTCATCTAGAACTAAAATCAAGTCCCTCTTTGGTAGACGACTATAAATAAATTACAAAAACTAGATGTTTCCAAATTATTTATAAATAAATATAAATTATTCCAAAGTTCAAAATTTATAGTCGAATATATACATATCACTTCTCTGGTTCAAACCGAGCATAATTTATTGATACAGCGAATTTGAACTTAATTGGTGAAAGGTGATTCAATTAAGTAGTACAATTCCTTTAGAGGGACTGTTTTAGTGTTTTATTACTCATCCTTCCGCAGTTGACTTTAGGAACAGCAAATCTTTCAGTGAGATTGAAGCTATAATAGTCTAGTCTCACCTTGCATACGTTTTTCCTTAAACTTCGGATTGAATGAATCATATTGTTGAATTCATAAAACATATGTCCATCTAATATCTTCTACCTTCAGATAAGATTATTCCTTAGATTTTATCATTTTGAATACATATAAAAATGTCAAATAATCATATAAATTATAAGACCGTGTACGCTTTCGCTAGAGAAATGCATCCAAAGACAGAAAAATTCGATGTACAATATGGAACAGCTGGTTTCAGAGCAAAGTGAGTATTTTGGTTTTTCTAGCTAATGATTTTCAATTTATATTGCAATTTTAGAGCGAGTACTCTAGGATATGTTATGTATAGAATGGGACTTTTAGCAGTGCTAAGAGCTAGATATAAAAAAGGTGACTTGTGCATATAATTCCAATAATTCCATGGTGCTTTGGAAATACATAACATTCTTTTCTTCTGAAAATTTTCAGCGTGTATTGGAGTCATGATAACTGCATCTCATAATCCAGAGCCAGATAATGGTGTTAAGTTAATAGATCCCTGTGGAGAAATGTTGGAACAAAGCTGGGAAGCATGGGCTACAAAATTTGCAAATGTAGCGTAAGTAAGCAGTATTTATAAATCTCAAACCAAATGAATCATTGCTTCTATTGAATGAAAGGAAAATACACTCATATATGTTCTGTTTTAGTGATGATCGCCTTGTAGAAGTTATCACTGAAATAGTATCAGAATTAAGCATTGAAATGACACAAAGGGTTGAAATTCTTGTCGGAAAGGACACTAGACCAAGTAGCCCAAGTCTATCAAAAGCACTATGTGATGGTATTTTGGCTTTATCAGGAAAACCCATAGATTACGGCATAGTAACTACTCCACAACTTCACTATTTTGTATACTGTAGAAATACACATCACAAATATGGGGCACCAACTGAAGAAGGTTATTACACTAAATTATGTAAAGCTTTCAAAACAATAAGGGGCGATACTTTCAATGTTGAGAATTATAGGAATAAATTGATTTATGATGGGGCGAATGGAGTTGGTGCTAAAAAAATTAAGTATTTTCAAGAATGCCTTGGGGAATCACTGAAAATCGATAGGTACAATGATGAACTTATTGGGACTGGGAAATTGAATTTTATGGTAAGATAATGAAGTTTTTTCAGTTTATTTTGGTGTGAAATATAGTTTATAGTGAAAATTGGTTACCTATATGATTTTGAATAGTCGCAGAAACCAAGGTGTTGTTTCATCAGTACCAATCCTTTTAGTGTGGTGCAGATCATGTTAAAAGTAAACAAGCTTTTCCTAATGGTTTGCCCAAAGAAATTAATCAGAGGTGTTGTTCTGTGGATGGAGATGCAGACAGATTAATGTATTACTATTTGGATGAAAATGAGAAATGCCACCTCTTAGATGGAGATCGTATAGCAATACTTATCGCAGAATATTTGAAAGCACTGGTAATCAATACGGGTTTTGATGTCAATTTGGGAATCGTTCAAACAGCATATGCAAATGGGGCTTCTAGTGAATATATCACAAACACATTGGTAAGATAAATCAAATCAAATTGATCATCGGTTGAATGCATTCGCCTTATTTTCTCTTTTTATTGAGAAACTAAGATTTAATTTAAAATATGGAAAGTCTGTTATGAACTGAAGGACTATTTCAGAAAATACCAGTATCTTTCGCTTGTACTGGCGTGAAATATCTGCACCATGAAGCTAAAAACTATGATATTGGTGTATATTTTGAAGCCAATGGTCACGGTACAGTCATATTCAATACAGAATTCAAGGAGAAACTTCAATCATCCCTTAGTGATCCTGAGTAGGTTCATTTTTCATTAAAATGAGAAATTCGAAAGAAAATGTAATTGAATGAATTTTCAGTGTTTCTGAAGTAGCAAAAAGCGCCATCAAAAAGTTGCAGACTGTAATCGATCTCATCAATGAAACTGTAGGAGACGCATTGTCTGATATGCTTTTGGTGGAAACAATTTTGCATTCGAAGGGCTGGAGTATTCAAGATTGGGAAAAGACATACCAAGATTTGCCTAATCGTCTTATGAAGGTTTCTGTCAAGGTAAAATCTGTTTGTCAAATTTGGTTGATTCATTATCATCATTGAGTTAATGAAATCGAATAGTTTGTGTTTCTGTTAGATTGTTATAGTTCTAATCTCTAGGATCGCAATCTGATAACAACCACCAATGCTGAAAAGACTTGTGTTAAACCTGATGGACTGCAAAAGGAAATTGATGCAATAGTGAAGAAATATAAGTCTGGTAGATCATTTGTGCGACCTTCTGGCACAGAAGATTTGGTAAGGGTGTATGCAGAAGCTGCCACCAAAGAGGAAGTTGATCAACTTGCGTTGGAGGTCGCATTGAAGGTTTATGAAATGGCTGAAGGAATTGGACCAGAACCCACACTTTGATTTTGTTCGGTAATCATTAGGATATTGAGCATTTTATGGATTTTGCTTTTAGTTCTTAGAGAAAGCTTTAAGAAACTCTTGAGGTGTTTGAAGGTGCCATTTTTTATGTCATATTTTTTCAAGCTTGTTATACAAATATTGATTTGAATCGGTTTTGGTTCGAATTTTTTGAAATTATTATTTCATTAATAATATTAATGTTCCTTGCGTACAATCAACGCATCTCAGTCATATCTGGGTCTTACTGAAATGGCTTGCATCAACTAATAATTGTAAAAATAGATTACAGATACTTTTAACTAGGAGCATAGAATAAATTCTATATGCTCCTAGCTTTTAATAAGCAAGAAGTCAAAAAAAGTAAGTGGAAAACTAATTATTTTTTGACTTTCAAGATGCCCACTGCCATTTGTGATAATATTCTTCAGATAAATAATCAATTTTATACTTCAGGTGAAAACATACTAAGAATGTTTTGTTTGATAAAGTTGGAAAAAGAGGCATACAACAATTTTATTTTCATTATTTAATTAACTCTGATTCACAAAAATGTACTTATGTTGAGTAAGGGGGAAAAGTAGCATTTATTAAGAAAATGGCTGCTAATTTCAAATCTTTAACCGAATTTTAGCTGATATACAAGATATTCTTCCACTTCTAGACAGTTATTTCGGGTAGTTTGAGGTGCATTTCGATATCTGCATTTAAAGCACAATATTCATTGTGATATTTTCAGAAAAGACATTTATTCGATAGGTTTTAATTGTTGAATTTGCATTATTATGTATTTTTTCATGTACTGCTATACAATGTTGAAACTAATACACCAATGATTTATATGTGCGATTTTTTCCATAAATAGGTTTAACAATATTAACTATCTGGTTTGAGAATTTGTTATGTAGATTTTATTTATTGATTTCACAAAAAATACATTTTTACAATTTGATTTTTGAGTTATTCGTATTCCACCCTACGGCACCCTAATTTGAAAAATATACAGTTCAATTCCAAATCTCTGGAAAACAAATATGTATTTAATTCCAATATATTCAACCACCATTTTTTTCTTGGTAATTTCTTTTAGTTTATTTCCATTTTTTGGGAATGTAACTAATTTAGAAATGAAGAACTCCTTTATTTATCGCACCAAAGACAAAGACTATAGTCTTTGATCGCACAGACCAAGGTTCAACGCGAAAAAACGGCTAAGATTAGTTCCTATGTCTAGGAACTTCGACCATTGAACCAATTGAACTAAGATTGGCTGATTTTATCTACTGTCAGATGATTTCAGAGAGTTGAGTTTTTAGGTTAGAGCTATGGCAACTTTTTTTAGATTTCACTATTTTAATTCAAAATTGCTTCAGGCGGAAACATTTAGATACACTAGAAATTATAGTCACTTCAACAGGAAATACAATAAATTTAAATGTGCTAATGTACTCATAGTCCACTGCCAAGAAGTGAGTTACAAATACTAATACATTTTCAAATTTCAAATTCTTTATTATCGCAGCCACACACTAACGCAAATGGTGAAACAAAAATTCCGAAGAATGCTGGAATTATTTCTAAAGTATTGAAGCGCATTAATACTCCCATTTCAAAAAATCAGCCATCACGAGGATGTTTCCATCCAGGTGCCTCTGTTCTCTCACAAGAAGCGATTCCAGTAGATGGAAAACCGGTGACAGGGGTTCAAATGGTACAGGCTATGTTACAGTACATTTGGCCACAAGATGACAAGGCCATAAGAGATAGAGTTACTCTGGCTGTAGGTTTATTGATAGGTGCAAAATTGATGAATGTCGCTGTGCCTTTCATTTTCAAATATTCAATTGACTATTTGAATGCCGCAAATACAGTCAATTTGGATTCTGCACCTGCCACTGTTGCAACAATGGCTACAAGTCTGTTACTTGGATGTGAGTCTTCAAGTACTAATAGTTCTGTTGCAAATAATTAAATTTTAACATTTTTATAGATGGTATTGCTAGAGCAGGTGCAGCTGGTTTTAATGAAATACGAAATGCAGTATTTGCCAAAGTGGCTCAACATTCCATTCGAAAAATTGCAAAGAATGTATTCGTTCATTTGCACAACTTAGATTTGGCATTTCACCTAGGAAGACAGACAGGTGCTCTATCAAAAACCATCGATAGAGGTTCAAGAGGAATAAATTTCGTTCTCACAGCCATGGTGTTCAATATTGTTCCAA
Source organism: Adalia bipunctata (assembly GCA_910592335.1). Lineage (NCBI taxonomy): Eukaryota > Metazoa > Arthropoda > Insecta > Coleoptera > Coccinellidae > Adalia > Adalia bipunctata. Next base: position 23,297,941 of record OU342950.1, read on the forward strand.
CTGTCTTTGAGTTGGCCCTAGTTTCTTCGATATTGGGCATTAAATGTGGAGCAGCGTTTGCTGGTGAATACTAAATTTATTTGATGATTGAGTAGTTATGTGATATACTCAAATTTCAGGAATAAGCTTGGGTTGTGTGGGAGTTTATGCTGCATACACTCTTAGTATCACTCAATGGAGAACAAAATTTAGGGTCTTTATGAATAAAGCAGAGAATGAAGCGGGAAATAAAGCCATAGATTCTCTCATAAACTATGAAACAGTCAAGGTAAGCTTCTCAAGAATAATTGTGTGACAAATGTTCCTAATGTGTAATCACTTTTCTAATATTATTGTTTATCTTCAGTATTTTAATAATGAAAAATTTGAAGCTGACAGATATGAGAGTGTTTTAAAGAAATACGAGCAAGCTAGTTTGAAAACAAGTACCAGCTTAGCTGTACTGAACTTCGGGCAGAACGCTATTTTTAGTGTTTCTTTAAGTGCTATTATGGTACTTGCTGCACAAGAAATTCTCAAAGGTGAGCTATTGAAATTCCTTTAATTTCACCTAATCTAATTGCACCATTACTTTGTATTTCTAATGTTTTTTTATGTTAAAGCTTGTGAAACTGTTAAATCTGCATGCAACCAATAAAAACTTCTGTTTGTCAAATTAATGTTTTTACAGAACTTATTGAAGTGCTGAAATAATTTTGTTCGTTGTAAAAATATTGTACATTAATCAAATACTATTTTTATTCTGCTATCCTCTTCTGCCTCAGGAAACTTGACTGTTGGGGATTTGGTGATGGTGAATGGACTTCTGTTCCAACTTTCCATACCCTTAGGTTTTTTGGGTAGTGTATACAGGGAAGTTAGGCAGGCTCTTATCGATATGCAAACCATGTTCACTCTCATGGCAAAAAGTCCGGCTATCAAGGTGAAATGCAATTTTTTGATGATGCAGATAGTTTGAAGAATTCTCTCTGTAATTACAATATTTTCAGAGTAAAGAGTTAGCACCTTACTTGCATGTTGACGTCAATTCTTCAGACATCAAATTTGAGAATGTATCATTCAGTTATGGACCAGGCAAGGATATTTTCAAGGATTTATCGTTTACAATTTCTCCAGGAAAAAAGGTAGCCATTATAGGAACATCAGGAAGTGGGTATGTGAAGACGAAACAAATATTGTGAATTTTTCCATTTCGATATTTTATTTTCTAGAAAAACTACAATTGTAAGGCTCCTCTATAGATTTTTCGAACCTTCATCTGGAAGAATCCTGATAGGAAATCAGGATATAAGGGATGTAGACTTAGAAAGCCTCAGGAGATCCATATCGATAGTTCCTCAAGACTCTGTCCTTTTCCATGATACAATCAAGCACAATTTGCATTACGGAGACCTCAGTGCTTCTGAAGAAAAGATCGTAGAAGCGGCCAAAATGGCGGAAATACATGATTCTATTGAAAGTTGGCCTAAGGGTTACGAAACACAAGTAGGAGAGAGGGGATTGAAGCTATCAGGTGGCGAAAAGCAGAGAGTTGCAATAGCAAGAGCTATTTTGAAAAATTCACCAATTCTAATTTTTGACGAGGCCACCAGTGCTTTGGATTCTCTCACTGAATCTGTAAGTATATAACTGAGATTTCTTGAAAAAATGTTTCATTCAGAATCTTGAAACAAAAAACTGTGTGAAAATTTATTTTGGTGTTTTAATTTTCAATGAACTTTTCAGAATATACTACAAGCTTTGAGAAGAGCTACTCAAGGAAGAACAAGCATTTGCATAGCTCACAGATTGAGCACGATAATGGACGCAGATGAAATCCTTGTACTTCAAGGTGGAAAAGTCGTTGAACATGGAAATCATTCAGGCCTTATTAAACTACCTCAAAGCTTATATTCTCAGTTGTGGAGGGTTCAGAATATTCAAGCTACTGCTGCTTAATTTCAAGAAAACAAACAGTTAATTCATGTAAATATGTATTTTATTTGTGTACATTGGCATATTTTATAGATTTATAGATGTATAATATGATGTATGTATATGTATAATATATTTTGAATCTGAAGAGCTTTTTTATTGGTTCTGTGATTGAGCCACTTTAGAATTTATTTCAATCATAAGATATATACACAGAAGCAACAACGAAACTTCTGAGAGTTTCACACAAACTCAGAAAATTTGATCATCCAAAAACAAATTGCGGAACATAACTGGTACTAATGTATATATGAGTATTGCATAGATGGATGCTCTTGAAACTATCTACATTGTGTGGACACCAAGAGCATTACTATTTGAAAACCTGCTACATTTTTGGGAATATTAGAAATGAGATCTCTTTTATACATCAAAGGATACCTACTATCATTCAACAAGATACGATATATTAAAAATATAATTTCGTTATAAATGCAACTGACATTATATTTGGGAACGTCAATTTGACTTGAATTTCCATCCGGTCGTTACCATAGCAACTGATATAAGTATACAAACAATGATGTCTCTGCATTGCTGCTTTGAAAAACAATAACGAATATTTTTATAGTTTTCTATCTCATTGAATTATTAATATTATTTCAGTATGACAAGTTGTAGTTCCATTTCTGTAAATAAATCTCCTGATCAAAGGTGAGTTAATTTTCTGGTGATTTACTTCCTTATTAAATTAGTGATATTATTAAACTTTTTGAAGTATTTCTGACAATTCCATGACTTTCCCTATGTGAGTATTAACTTCTTTGGGACTGTACCAGACTTTATGCCCAAAAAATTTAATTTTGGGTTAAGCAGACTATTTGACAATTCAGCCATGAGTTTTCATTCATGATCTTGATGAGTACATCGAAATAAAACATCAATATTGTTTCTTATAATATTCCTTTTTTCCTGTTAGTGCATCAACAGCTTACCTATATTCCTTATTTTTTCAGAAGTAAAAGTTGTGATACAGTTTGCTCCTCTAATTCCGGTTGTTTCCTCCAAAAAAGAAAACCAATTCATCCTCTAGCAGCTAGCGTAAGAGCAACATTTTCCCATACAAGCAGCAAGAGTAGTAACGTGAGACAAAGGGTTCTGTCTGCTAAATTGTTGAAACTCAGGAGTTTGCAGAGCCAGCTGAACGATGCCAATTACCATTTAAATGTGAGTACTCACACTCACAACAAATCGTTCTCTTTTTGTTTAATTTTGTATTGTCTTCACTTCAAATGCTTAAGTGCAATACAAAAGTAAAATTGACGTGAGGAATTTTATCTACAGTATGCACTTCAAGTGGCGATTATTTCATAACATAGCTCGATCGATTCTCATTTTTTTTTCATAGATTTAGTACTCCGAAAGTTCCTACAACCTGGAGTGCATTATTCGGATATTCTCTTTTTCCATAGCCTAGATGCATCTATTCCATAACCTACCAAACGCTTTCGTATAATGATGAGTGTGTCATGACCTGCACTTTCCCAAAATTTTCCGACCAAATTTAACGTGTATGAGCTTGCATGAATTGATGAATTTTTTATTTCGGCCAATTGAAATCCGCTAGGGTCAATGTCAAAAAATAATGATTTTACAGGAAATACAGCGTGAAAACCTAGCCCTCAAAACGTTAAATCAAAGACAGGAAAAAGCTTTAACCAAGTGAGTTACACTCGCCCAAATTATGTTCGTTACTTAACTGATTCTGTACAGGTATGAGGGAACAAACGCAGATCTTCCTCGATTGTTGAGATCTCATAGCGAAGAGATCCGAATTCTGACAGAAAAGAACAAATCTCTCAGGAAAATCGTGAAAGATTTAACGGATCTAGTAAAGGCGAGGGACGATGAACTGTTGATGGTGAAAAAGCAGCTCGAGCACTTGGAGAAATTGAACCGAAACAAACACCTAGGCGAGCGACAAAAATTGAGCGATCAAGTGGAGGACCTGAAGCTGAAGTTAGAATCCGCCGACAGTCAAATAAGCACGTTGAATCGAAAATTATTGTTGGAGGGGAAGTCGTCTAAACAGAGGATGCTGATGGAAAATGTTAAACATAAGGAATGCCAAAAGAATTTGATGCAAGCTTTGGCGGAGATCGAAAGATTGACCGGGCTGGTAGATGTGAATAATGTGAATGTGAGTATACAAGGTTAATTCGAACACTGCTGTATCCATCTCTGATGATTCAACGACGAAACTAGCCGTTACTTGAATGAACGAAGAAGAACAGTTTATTACACATTGCGCTGATATTTTCTTAACCATCTCTACTTCCAAGCCTCGAGGTAAACCATCCGGCAACGGGGCAAGCCGCTCTATGTATCTATTTTTTACAGTTGTCAAAAAATTCGACAGATGTCAAAGTTTTTGACATATGTCAAAAAATTTGACATATATATCAAAAATTTTGGCATGTCAAAAATCTGACTTATGTAAATTTGACAGCAAATGCCAAAGAAATCATCAATGATCCCGAATCTGTCACCGAAATATCGTAATTTTTTTTCGATATTTCGTTGAGGTGGGCGTTCAATTACTGGGTTCGTTATTTCATTCCCGGAGTGGAGCGAGAGAATACGGATACAAACGGGTATACAATCACGTGACTTCGGAGCGCAGAACAGAGAGTGTCAACAGACTGAATTATCGAACGCCAACGGAGCAAGCGGATAGAAAGGAGCTGACGGATATGTATATACCGAACGCGCCTAATGTAGTGTGTATTTATTTCAAGCTGCATTTGAAAATGGTTTCACTTTGAGAACTGAGATTTTGTGGGTGAACTCAGAAAGGATTTTGTTTTATTTCAAACGAAAGACCCATAAAAATAGTTCAACTTCCGATTAAAAGTGAATCTACAGATAATATCATTCAGAAAAACAACTTGAAATATGGAATTGGCAGAGAATGGCCAATTTCAAATATATGGCGGGAAAAAGTTCCTGCTTTACCCACATATTCACTAATTTCATAGTTCATCGATTTTCGGATAGAGAGCGCCATTGTACATTTCATTCATAATTAGAGAGATAAACATAGAACTTATAGAGATAATGTAAGTTCTATGGAGATATTCCACAAAATGCACGGTGGCGCCTCTATCGGCTGAGTTTTCCTACTCGCTCTGAACGGCGACCTCAAAATGTTATAATTGCGTGTAAGAAAAAGAAATTAAACGGTTATTTTCAATTCTAGTCCTGCAAAAAGGAGGATAAGCTACCACTACGCAAAAAACTGCCCGATCGGGACAGTAAGTCATTAATTGCCTTAGATGATAAGCTGAACGTTCCGTTGACCGACAGGCGAAGTGACGAGTCGCTCCTAAAAGAACTACCTAACGGCATGATCGAAAAATTGAAATTGTTACCGACAACAGTTCGATCGGAAGAAACATGTTTACTGGATACGAACGGAGACCTGATATCACCTACAGAAAGCATCAAGAATAGGCTATCGACAGAAAAGAAAGTGACTTACGATTTGGAAAAATCTGGAAAGTTACATTCGGATGTCGAAAAACCAAAGTGTAGTAATAGACCGAACTCTTCGCATAAATTAGAAAGGTGAGGAGAATATTTTTGCATTTCTCTGTAGCACTTTATCGCTGGCTTGCGCGGGCTTGGCTTGCGCGATTTGGTAGGTTTATGGCCCGGCGGATGCTGAAAAAACGGGCGATTGCAATTACTGGCTATCGCTCGTGGTATAACTCTATCTGCTGCTTATAAAAAACCTACTTTACGTCTTTGATACCTATTATGCCTTCAGCCTATTTCAAACCTTCCAAGTTCCTTTACAAATTCAATCAATATTTTTAGTTTAAGCAGCAATATCGACTCGATAATCCAAAGATCCAAGGAAAACGGCCTCTCCCAATTCGACCGAACGCTGGGAGATTACTGTAGCCAGGTGATGAACACCGTTAAGAACTGTAGCAAAGTGGTCGAGGACCATCAAGAGAGTTTGGACAGATCCAGAAACGACACAGAAACAATAAAAGACGCGGTGGATGAAATTAAAGCTTTAGACGACCAACTGAAAAGAAATAGCATATTTTCCATAGACGCGGAGGAACTGAAGAAGTTACTGAAACCAGACAGGGTAGAAAAAAATTCGAAACAGGTGAAAAATAGAGAAACGAGCAAGAACAAAGACGTTAAATTGCGGGAGGATCCGAAAGCGAAACTTTTAGCTACTCTACGTGCCATAGATAATGGGGAATTCATAGATAGTTTTGATAATGACCTGACCACCACCACCACAGACGAAATTTATGACAGTTTTGCGAATTAGATTTCGTTGATACCGATATATACTCATCAAAGGTTATTTTTTTCTATTTATTTTATTATAGATTTATATTATCATGTTGATGTTTTGATTGAAAAATCACCTGTCGTTTTCCAGAACTCCCAAATGTTTTTTATAGTTTTTATCCCTACTCTACCTACACAAAATAGCCAAAGAAAAATATATTTTTTTCTGTGTTATTCAACCGTATATGAAATTATTTGTCTGTGGATTTGATAGATGGACAGAAAGGAACACTGAATAGTGTGGTAGTGCGTTTTCAAAAGCCGGCTCCACAAGTCCACACTCATGGCAATAACCTCGGCCAATAACGCGAACGCGAGTGTGGATAACTTTCTTGTGTCACGTTCGCGCTTCGCGGCCTTCTCCGTTCTGTTGCGGTCTCTTATCCCGCGACAAAGGCTTCGAGCCTAAAGCCCGCTCCACACTCATGGCAAGAACCTCGGCCAAAACCGCGAACGTGAGTGTGGATAACTTTCTTGTGTCACGTTTTGTTGCGGTCTCTTGTCCCGCGACAAAGGCTTCGCTTCGCGCCTAAGCACAAATGTTCCATCCACACTCAGAAGCGTTCGCGGTACCTGCGCAGTAATGATTTAATGCTTGTTCACTGACTTTTATTCGCTTTCGAAATGAATGGTTCATGTAGCAATGAAGTGGAATTAGATAAGATTCAGATTTAGATAAGTGGAATGAGAATTTCTTGATTATTATCAAAATGAACCCTCTTTATACCTGGCTAAACCGGCGAAAAGTCTTCGTAGACAGCGAGGATGCCGCGAACCAAAGTGCGAATATTTGTGTGAGTGTGGATGACTTATTTGGCCGCGAATTCTTGGCCGGGTTCACGGCAAGCATGAGTGTGAAGCGGGCTAAAGGTGAGTCTATTATTAAACATAAGATAGAATTCGACTGAATAAACCGTTTCACCGAAAATCGCATACAAAAAAATTCCGTTATGACGAAGATATCATCCTCATCCCTTGAAGTCGAATAATCGTTTCACCAAAAATCGCCGATACAAAATTTCCATTATGATGAAAATATCATCTCTTGAAGTCGAATTCGATTCGATCAAATGAGAAGTACGAAACTCAAAAAGAACGAGCAGTAAGAACGACTTTTTGTTTCCCAGATTTTTTTTATTTTCATGAATCCTTACGGAGCTGGTTGACATTTTATCAATGAAATATTCGAAGTTAATAAATTATCTGAACACTGATATTTCAAATAGGGCGTGAGAGTCGAGGTAGATTCGCATTTGCCAGTTCCAAGAACAAACCAACAAACTGATTTTTTTTTGACAGGCGTCAAAATATTTGACGTATGTCTAAAAATTTGACAGCTGTCAGAAGAAGTGACAGCAGCTCTCAAATGTCGAAATTTATCGTTTGAGGCCATAACCGTCTTCAAATTCGAAAAATACAAACATCGTGACGAAATGATAAGCGCTCGTTCGGTCAAATACAGGGTGTTTACTCTGGGATTGAATTAAAAAAAATTCAGTTTATTGATCATTTATCCTAAATATTCTCATAAACATAAATTCTTAAATAAATATATTTTTTTAAATAATGCTAAGGTATATCACAACCAAAAAATTAAAAAGTTGCCCAATGTAACCAAACGTATTTGGTAAGTAGTTGAATTTTTGGAAGAGGTTCATCTATAATTCTATAGTTTATCTCTGAACATATGAATAGCGTCTTTTTGAACCAAGGACAAGACATTAAGTAGATTGCCTTTCAACAAAGAGTAAGCAGCTGGATTTTCCCACCAATTTCATGTGGATCACCACATATAAAATTACCCCATTGGTGGTATCTCATCTTGAGTGTAGCCGAGCTGAGTTAGAATTTTTCAATCACATGATTTTCAATTATTGTCTCGTGAACCAGCGAACGTTAACTATTTATATTCTCCAATTGCCTTGTTCATCAATTCGAAATAATTTGGAGGTTGAGTACATCTAGAATGGCACAATTTTCAACAATATCCATCACATTTATGTTCCTCTGAAAGCTTACATTTAAATATAAAATTAATGTAGATCATTAGGCTTGAACGGTGTCGATTTTTGGTTGAACTATTCCTCCTGGTCCTGGTAAGGACGATGGACGTTGCATGAGGTACTCGTCGACAGCTCTAGCAGCTTGTCGTCCTTCAGATATGGCCCAAACAACCAAGGACTGACCTCTCCGGCAATCTGGAAAAAATTATTCATCTATGTGAAATTCCAGAGGGGACAGAGCTCCCTAGGACGGCCATGGATACTATGTCAGCCGAAAATTTCTCTGCACAATAAAAAAGTTGAATATCAAAGTATCAATATCTCCTACCTCCTGCTGCAAAAACATTTGGAACATCCGTCTGATAATTCTTTGTCTCGAAATTGGATCTCGGATCTAAAGTCAACTCTAATTGGTCCCCGATAGCTCTCTCGGGCCCCAAGAATCCCATTGCCAATAGGACGAGATCAGCAGGGAATACTTTTTCGGTACCAGGAACTTGAACCATCTGCCATCTACCACTCTCGTCTTTTTTCCATTCAACGTTGATTGTTTTGATACCGCTGATGTGTCCCTTGCCATCGTCGATGAATTCTTGGGTCATAATGCTGAAAACGCGTGGATCCTGCCCAAATTTCGTTCTCACCTGTGAATGATAAGAATTTTGGTTTCAACTCACAGGTTCATTAGAGGATTATCCAAGTGAGTATTAAAATATTTTGACATTGAAATTTTGTTTGGTTCAAGGGACACTAGGTATTAGGAATCTTTTGACTCACTTCTTCGTGCCCATAGTCTATTCTGAAAGTTCTTGGCCACTGAGGCCAAGGATTGTCTTGCGATCTCTTTGGTCCAGGTTCTGGCAGAATTTCGAATGTAACAATCGAAGCAGCTCCTTGTCTAAGAGATGTTGCGATGCAATCACAGCCTGTATCTCCACCTCCTATCACGATAACATTCTTGTCTTTGGCTGTTGGACCATCGCGGTTAGCTCCAAGCTGTTTCTTCTGCCAGTTTTCCAAAAATTCCATAGCGAAATGAATTCCACTCAGTTGTCTACCTGTAAGGACAATCAAAGTTTGAATCTTGATTTATGTATTCTGCATATAAAGTACCTGGCAATGGCAAATCTCTTGGCCACGTAGCTCCAGTAGCCAACACAACAGCATCATACTCCTTGGTCAGATCGGTTGCCGATATATCTTTTCCGATATTCACATTGGTTTTGAAAACTATACCCTCGGCTGCCAACAAATCTACCCGTCGTTCTACCACTCCTTTACTTAGCTTCATTGTTGGAATGCCATACTGCAGCAGACCTCCTACTCTGTCATTTCTCTCGAAGACGGTCACACTGTGACCTGCCTTATTCAACTGGCTCGCACAAGCAAGACCTGCTGGACCTGTAAAAGTACAATTTTTCATGAAACATATTCAGTCCATCATAATTTGTACGTACCAGAACCAACAACAGCTACTTTTTTCCCAGTTCTAACTTGAGGAATCTGAGGAGTCATCCATCCATTTTCGAAAGCGTGGTCAATGATTGAACATTCGATGTTTTTGATGGTTACGGAGGGTTCGGAAATGCCCAAGACACAAGCCGCTTCACAAGGTGCAGGACAGACTCTTCCTGTGAATTCTGGAAAGTTGTTCGTCTGTAATAGTTGGTTCAAAGCTTGCCTCCACTGGTTCTGGTAAACCAGAAGATTCCACTTCGGAATGATGTTACCAAGAGGACAACCGTGTGAGTTAGATTGGCAGAATGGGACCCCACACTCCATACATCTTGCCGCTTGCACTCGGAGCCCTTTTCTTACATGCTGGAAGTTGTAGATTTCATCCCAATCCTTCATACGTTTATCTGCTGGCCTATATATTCCAGTTTCTCGAGGATATTTCATGAAACCTGAACAAATCAGAGTTAATTCGATAAACTGGCTCATAGGAAGGAAATTTATACCTCTTGTTTTGTCCAGAACATTTTCCTTCTTAGGATCGCTAACGACATCTTCAATGTCGCGAATTTTGGCTTCGTGATTCAACCCATTGGTGATTTGACTCTCAACCATCTTCTGCCTGAGAGCTCTTTGGTAATCGAAGGGAAACACCTTCACAAACTCCTTTACTTTGTTATCGAAATCGTCCAGTAATTCTGCTGCTACGATGCTACCAGTTAGTTCTTTGAATTCCTTCAACAAGGTTTTCACAAACGACACGTCCTCTCTGTCTTCTAACTTGCAAAGCTCGACCATCTCAGGATTGCATCGCGTGGAGAATTTACCGTCTATATCCCAAACGTAAGCTATACCTCCTGACATACCAGCAGCAAAATTCCTTCCAGTCAATCCTATGAGCAGTTATATGGACATTTTCAACATAGAAAATTTTGGGAATGAGTGAATTAGCTCACCAATAATGAGGACAAATCCTCCAGTCATGTATTCACAACCATGGTCACCAACTCCTTCTGCTACAACAGTTGCTCCAGAGTTTCTCACTGCAAACCTTTCAGAAGCAATACCTCTAAAGTAGGCCCTTCCGGATGTTGCGCCATAAAGGCAAACATTTCCAACTATCACGTTCAGATGGGATTCGAAAGGTGACACTTTTGGTGGATATATGACGATTGTGCCTCCAGATAAACCCTTTCCTGGAAAATTATTATCATCATCCACTATTGAACCCTGTGATATTCAGATAGCACACTCACCAACATAGTCATTAGCGTCTCCCTCTAGAGTAATGGTTACACCCTTGGCGAGGAAAGCACCAAAACTTTGTCCAGCTGAGCCTTTAAGATTTATCGATATGTGCTTGCCTTCAGGAAGACCTTCCTCATTATACATTCTGTGAAATGAATGATGCAGTTTATTGCAATGCTTTTTGAAGCCACTTTTACCCATTGAACTTACTTGGAAATTTCGTAAGACAATGTCGATCCGAAAGCTCTACATTCGTTGTTGATTTTCATCTCGATTGCAACAGCATTCTGCTTGCCTTCCAGAAGTGGTCTGGACATTTCGATCAACTTGTTGTCCAACCTGTTCTCGAGCTGGAAATCCTGAGCTACAGATCCTCCTTTGATGTTCACACCAGGACGCATGTGACTGGCGTTTTGCAGTATCAAATTGAGGTTGAGAAGCCTTGATTTTGCTGAACCAGTTTCAGAGGCTTTCAGGAGGTCCGTGCGACCAATCATTTCTTGAAATGAACGCACCTTGAAGGAAAAAATTGAAGAGTAGCAACGGGAGACGCATGCCATGAATATTTCGAATAGTCTTCCCCAGGGCTCAGTTTCTGGCCTTTTCAATCACAAATTGTATTTTATTTAGATGACTTACGCCTAAGTTAGCCATGTGCTGTCTCACTTCTTCTGCGAGCATGAACATGTAGTTTATAACATGTTCCGGTTGTCCAGAGAATTTTTTTCTCAGAACAGGATCTTGGGTAGCGATTCCGACGGGACAAGTATTCAAGTGGCATTTTCGCATCATTGTACATCCCATAACAATGAGTGGAGCAGTACTCAGACCTATTTCATCTGCGCCCAGAAGTGCAGCTACCACAACATCAAAACCTGGAAATAAACAAGCATGTAGACATCCAGAACAACCAATTAGAGCTAGATAATAAAGAGAAGGTTAAGAATCTTTGTGTATTTGATTTTGTTTACCAGTTCTTATTTGGCCATCAGCTTGCAATACAATTCTTGACCTCAGGTTGTTCAATACGAGCACTTGATGAGTCTCTGCTATTCCTAACTCCCAGGGAAGACCAGCTGATTTGATTCCGGTCCAAGAACTGGCACCAGTCCCTCCATCGTGCCCAGACACCACGATATGCTCCGCCTTACCTTTGGCAACCTTGAAATACATATTCAGATATAACCTCTTCCTCTTCTAAATTTGGTTTCACTCACCCCTGAAGCTACAACTCCGACTCCCACTTCAGATACTAATTTCACAGATATACGAGCTGTAGGGTTCGCGCATTTCAAATCGTAAATCAGTTCAGCCAAATCTTCTATGGAATAAATGTCGTGATGGGGTGGGGGTGATATGAGACCCACGCCTGCCACCGAGTGTCTGGTTTTAGCTATTTCAACGGAGACCTTATATCTGAAATGAAACGTTAGTACTAATCCAGTATCCAGTGGTACGACGTCTTCTAAAGCTGGTATAATACCAAATTTATTCATTCCAATAATTTGGCTTACCCAGGCAATTCCCCGCCTTCACCTGGCTTAGCACCTTGCGCCATCTTGATTTGTAAATCGTCAGCGTGCGCTAGATAAGAAGAAGTGACGCCAAATCTTCCGGAAGCCACTTGTTTGATGGCAGACCTTTTGGATGAATCAAGGTATCTTTCTGGATCTTCACCGCCTTCTCCTGTGTTACTTTTTCCGCCAACCTTGGATGATATACGTCAATGAGTGAATATACATCGAATTCTTTACAACATACTTTATTCATGGCCATGGCTAGCGTTTGATGAGCCTCTAAACTGATGGAACCAAAACTCATAGCTCCCGTGGCGAACCTCTTGACGATTTCGGCGGCAGGCTCAATTTCTTCGAGAGGTAAAGGTTCATTCTGAGTTCGTAACTCTAATCGACCTCTCAACATTGTATTCCTAACAGACTCCATCGTGGATTCCCTGAATTTTTCGTAAGCTGACTTGTTGTTATTTATAGCTGATTCCTGAGGAATTACGATATTCAACTTATTCATCCAAACAATCTTGCACAATATGATGCGATAGTTTCATCGATTGCGTTACCTGGAGAGCTGCAATGCTGGCAGGTTCATTGAGATGTTTCTCTCCACCAGCTCTCCAGTGGTAGTTTCCAGCATCTCTGAGCACTAAAGCGTCCACCTGGTTGGTGTAGGCATTCTGATGTCTGTTAAGAGCTTCTTGCGCCATCATTTCCAAATTGGCACCTCCTATTCTAGATGGGGTTCCTATAAAAAAGAGGACTTGTTGAAACTTACGAAATATTGGAAGATACGAAGGAGTTCTCACATCAAATTAAACGAAGGCTAGAAAGTTGATTCTTTATGTTTGACTATGCTCACCAAGAAAAACACCAAAACTTGAGAATGCTCAGGCAACCTTGCTGAAGGAATTGAGATGCTAAGAAGAATAATTTCTTTCGGAAATCTAGCTGACTGCCTCGCCACTTTCGGAAAGTTTTGACGTTTTTATCAATGCAACAAGAGCCATTATGTTTATGTTCTCGTTTAATATTCTTTGTGTCGCATTGGTATACTCACGTGGCATTTCCAGTGCAACAATTTGGTCAGTAAGCTTATTGCGGCATACACTCGTTTTCAAACATTAGTGTATACTGCAGTTTCTAAATCTGAAAAAATAACACGTAAACGAAGAAGAAATATGCATGAAATGTACCTTTGAAGCACTTATCGATGACGTCTTCGGCCAAACCTACAGCTTCGAAGATCTGAGCGCCTTTGTATGATTGCAATGTCGAGATGCCCATTTTCGCCATAACTTTACTGATGCCGGTCTGCATAGCTTGTGCGTAGTTCTGATAGATGGCTTCATCGGAGAGTGATGTGTCCAGTATTCCTTGGTCGCGCAGACTTGAAGCCAATTCCAGGGCAAGGTAAGGACATATTGCGTCGGCACCATATCCTAACATAACACATATATGATGGACTTCTCTTGCCTCCGCTGTTTCTACCACCAAGGCTACTTTCATTCTTGAACGCGTTTCTATCAAGTGGTGATGGACAGCACCTTGAAGGGGAAGAAGATATTTAACTGTCCTATTTAAGATCACTTGCTGGTCTAAATCTTGTTTTTTATCGAAACAAGAGCGAAAAACTCGAAGTAGATATTCACCTAAGGCCACCAAACTGCTGATAGGAATTCTATCAGCACCACCCTTTCTGTCAGAGAGTATAATGATCTGATTTTTCTGACTAGCACCGTCTGCTTCCTCACAGATGTCATGCAGTCTTTTAAGGTATCCAGTAGTACCTTCAGATGCAGGAAATGTGATATCGATAATATGCGAAGACCATGAACGGTGTTTGGTATGAATGAGGACATCCATATCAGCGATGGATATGACAGGTTGCTTCAACCATAACCTTGAAGAAAGATAATTCAAAATAATTCGAATTCTGGCTGGTCAATGGATTACCAAATAACTAGAAATAGTGTTTTACCTGTGAACCTGTTTGGAGTCAGGCTCTAATATATTTGACTCTGGGCCAATAGGACATTGAAGGGACATGACAACTTTTTCTCTGAACGGGTCAATGGGAGGATTTGTAACTTGTGCGAATAGTTGTTTGAAGTATTCATAGGTTAGAGGAGCAAAGTTTGAAAGGCACGCCAATGGGACATCATTGCCCATGCTTCCAAGTGCTTCCTTTCTGAAAATATCAGACTTTAGGTTTTCCCCTCTAAGGATTTTTCATTTGACGATTGTCATACTATAAATGCCATAGGCTTAATTGTGTACTACTTACTTGTTATTGATCATGGGGAGTAGCAAAAGATGGATAGTTTCTGTTGAGTATCCATACAAAGGTAGACGCTTATCTGTCAATCCACTAGGTTCATATTTGGGTTTAGCAGCATGACCACTATCTAAATGAGCTTTGCGCAGTTCATCCATGGAAATCTGGAAGCGATAAAGTAATAAAAATACGGGTTGATACAAGATGAAAACATGCTTTTGCTGAACTAGGAAGGGGTTGCCACACACTACGAATACTTAACTTATGACTTTTGTCTCTCACTAAATGAAAAATATAATGTTTATGAAAGTTAGCACATCAGCAGCTAAAGCGAAAATTTCCTCGAGAGAAGTTATTTCGTTTGAAAAAATCAGTCTAAATCTTCATACTTTCGAACTTACCATCTGGATTGTCAAGGAAATCATGAAAAAAGATAATGGCATTAGTATGTTCAGGAATTTGAATCACTTCGATTTCTGTATATATGATGAAGAAAAATCGATATGTACTAGTATATCAAGATCCAACAATTGATCAAAACATTTTCTATGGCAATTTGCAGTTCAGATCATTTGATAGATTCTTGAAAAAGAAATTCGACCTACTTGTTCTTTAAGCCACTCTCCATGAGGTCTGGAATGTGCGATCTTTTTCTTCAACTCTACATCTTGAATCACCATTTTTTCAGTGGTATCCACCAATAACATTCTTCCAGGTTTCAATCTGCTTTTGTATACCACATCCTCTGGAGCCACATCGTATACTCCCACCTGGAAATTGTGAAGTACCGATTGAATTCAACATAATTCAAACCTTGATATGTTACTCACCTCACTGGCCATAATAAGAGTATTATCCTTCGTGATGTAGAACCTTGAAGGTCGGAGTCCATTCCTGTCTAAAATAGCTCCAATATATCGACCATCAGTGAAAGAAATTAACGCTGGACCATCCCAAGGTTCCATGATGCAAGATGCCCAATGGTAGTATTGTTTCTTTTCCTCAGACATAGTCGGGTCATTCTGCCAAGCCTCTGGCACCATTGTCATAACTGCCTGAAACATTTGGGATTCTATATGAGCTTAATCAAGTGGAAGATTTCGAAATTGTGGTACATTTCAAGATCCAATGGTTCGATAGACCTTTGGTCATTGAAATATTGTGTGGGGAGGAATAAGTACATCCTTCATAATCCAGGCATAATACGACATACCTCTGGGAGGCTTCTGTTGCCAGCATGGACCAAGAACTCCAGAACGCAGTCTGCAGAGCCACTGTCTGAAAGATTCGGTTCGACCACAGGGTATAGAGACTTTAATTTTTCCCCGAATTCTTTATTGAACATGACCCCTTCCCTGGCTTTCATGAAGTTCACATTTCCCCTCAAAGTATTGATTTCTCCATTATGTGCTAGCATTCTGAAATTAACCAATTAATGCAGGATTCGATTAGGCGGCCAAATGTTTACCTTAATGGATGAGCCCTTTCCCAGCTTGGAAACGTGTTTGTGGAGAATCTGGTATGGACTAGAGCTAGGTATGCAGTATATAAGGGATCAGCTAAGTCGGTGAAATAGGACCATAGTTGATCTGATGTGAATTGTCCTTTGTACACTATGGTTTTTCTGTTGAGTGAACAGATGTAAAATCTTTTTCCAGGACCTGGAATTTGGTGACTGGCTTGTTTGCGGAGGATGAAAATCTTTCTATCGAGCTCGTCGCCACTGATATCATCAATGTTTGGAGCAACAAATACCTGAAAACCTTCAGATATACAAAGAAATCCTCCCAAAAAGAACACCAGTTACAAAAATATCTGAAAATGGTGAAATGTGAACTTACCTGCCTCATCAGGGGTTCCGTATTCTTCGCCACTGTTCCTATGGAGGAATTGTCGGTTGGTACAGAACGCCACGCCAGTACTGACATGTCCAAGGCCTTAGCCAATTCGCCAAATTTGGCCTCCGAATCCTGATGATGCACCTTGTCCAGGAAAAAGATTCCTGTTGCGTATCTGTCGAATGGTGGTAGTTCCACATTCTGTTCGTCTCTGAAAAAATATTCCAAGCGTGATTGGAGTCCCGCAGGGTTCATTGTAATGGATATTGTTTTTTTCCGTTCGCTCTTAGGACCATTGTTTAGGTGTGTTTTGCACATGAGACTCACAGTGAATCGACTTTATCGAAAACACATACGTGAGATGGATATGTCGAATTGATGTGTTGTTTTAATTTTAAATGTGTTACTGTGGACAGTGATTACAAGCCCCGTGCATTCAACATTTTGTAAATGTTAATCAATCTTTATGATTTTTTCTCTTTTTTGAGGTTTTATTTTTTCGATATTCTTTCACTTATGGATGGTTATAGGTTTCTGAAAAGTTGTTGTATTTGATTCATTAATACTGGGTGTTCGTTTTTCGATGTCACTCAGTTTATTTATCCTTCTATTAGATATATCTATTCCTTTATCCGATTTATTTTTTTTCATAATTCGTCTCTACTACTACGTTTTATAACTGTGTATGGGATGTCTTGTTTCTCCAAGAGTTCGTTGCGTTTTTTAATTCACCGATGTGATAATTGTACATTGTTTATCGGGTAGGAAAAGCCTTACATTCCTGGACGATCGTGAAGACTCTGTGTTGCTAAGTCGGTGCGCACAGAGTCCAGAAATGTGGCTTTTCCTACGAGGTAAACATACTATTTTTCCGCAAATCGTTTAAAATTCGACAGATTTCCATCAGTTTTGAAAAAATTCGCGAATTATCTCATTAATAAATAAATGGAGCTTTGAAATTCGAAATTAAATTGGTTGCGTTACTATGGAAACGTATTGATGTTGAATTATCAAACTTTACTCATATAAATTTAATTGCTGGGGTTTTCGAGGACTATTTCACTCATTCCATTTTTAGTGAGGAACTGAGGAAGTTTTCATAGCAACTCTCGTTTCACATCGATAAAACATGCAAGCCGGCAACTAACAAGTTGGTTTTCCAGCGATAAAATTTTTGACGTTTCCCAAATTCATAAATAGCTTCAAAAATGAATACCATAGAGAAAACAAATAACGTTTAGTTAATCTATGATGAATACTTATTTATCAAATAGCGCAATACGTGCCCAATCTGACCCAGGCGCGGATCCAGGCCCGAATTTTGGGGGGGGAACTTTTAGATATTCAAATGCCAAAAGGTACTGATATTTTAGGCAATGGTAAATCATTAGGTGGTCAGGGACCATTTGGGGGGGGAACGTTCCCCCAGTTCCCCCCCTCTGGATCCGCGCCTGATCTGACCATATTACTGTTAGACACATTTTCTCGTGTTTTAGTCATGTCATGCTCGTGACATTCACGAGCCGGCAGGCGAGTGATTTTCGAAAAATGTCATGAGCGAAATTGCCGAAAAGCAACAAACTTGAATATTACAAGAGAGAAATTTTACCCGCTTAAATTTCATCTCGAGTGGTATTCGACATGACTATTTCACGAGAATCTTTCATATTGCAATTGAAAAATTTTGCTGGCAAAATTTCATCTCTAGTGGTATTATACAGGATGTTCCTAAATTGGGAGTACAAACGAAGTGGAAAGATTTCTTGTATAATTTCAACCAAAAAATGTTTCATGGACATGGGACCGCACACGTTTCGTTTCCGAGATACAGGGGGTGTACTAGGTTTATAAGGGGGTATTTGGAAGAAAGTTATGAAAACAGGTGGATTGAACATCAGTCATGGCCCGCCAGATCCCCAGACTTAAATAGTTCAGATCTCTTACAAACTGGCCTGATCATAATTTGGATTTTTCCGAGGATTTCGAGAGAATCGTTCAAGTTTTTTTTTCTCGAAATCGGTAGCAGATACGACAAAACTACAAGAGACTGGAAAGTTTAGTAGAACAACAAAGCATTTTTCAAATTAACAGTTGTTCACAAAAAAAAGTTCTGGAGGAAAACAGGTGACAGTGTTCCAGAAAAAAATATCACCCTGTAGATCTGCTATCGAAATTGCCATGTCACGTGGTGAGAACTCTCAGATGTATACAGGGTGATTTTTTTAAGTGTTTCATTAGAAGTTTTCGAGGAAGGAATTGCGATACAAATTCAAAATTTTGTATTTTTGTTTTAGAGTACATGAACTCAATTTGTAAAATATTTTCAAGCGGAATCTACTTCCGGTTCTACCGGAAACGGATGTGAACTTCGTTATTTCAAATGTAACACCCTGTATATTTATACATATTTGAATTCTTCGTTTAATTCTGCAATGATTTGATGTATGATATGCGCAACCACATTAAGCGATTGTTGAGTTATTGCCTGATTCTCAAATTTTTTGACAGAAAGATTGTCACAAATTAGTGTTTATATCTTCAAAATCCCTCATTATAAGAATTTTTTTTTGGAGCAGTGAGACAAATGAAAGTACGCTGATACGGCTTCTTGTATAAATTATGAGGAAATTTTATACAGGGTGCCTGAAACAGGGCTTCAAAGTGAGCCTCAATAAAACTACGAAATCTCATTTTTTTCAAATGGGAACCATATGATTTTATAATTCCGATCGATTGCTCGCCAAAAACTAGTTGGAGTGTGCCAAACATTTCATGTCTTTAAAATGAGTAGTTTCGCCGTTATCGAATAAAATTCTGATTTCACGACTAAAGCCAGGTTTCTTTGTCTGAATATCAGGTTTATCAAGATAATTTTCAAGTAGGCTATGTCAATAGTAATAATATGTCAGTTTTAAACTAAAATTTCTTTATTTAGTCATCATTCATTATCTGCTCTGTTTATTTGTCACATTCGCAGCAAATACAGAAGAGACTTTTGATATATCATTGTCTTCATTATTATTGTTATTGCTTGTTTTGCATAGTGCTTGATCAATAAAAATAAGTAATGATAATGACTATTCCTAACATAGCCTACTTTGAAATAGACGAGCATTCCACTGAATTTGACTGATGGGACAACCCTGGCTTTATTCATGAAATTCTGTCGAATTGAGTGGTATGCTCGTCTATTTCAAAGTAGGCTATGTTAGGAATAGTCATTCTTACTTATGTTTATTGATCAAGCACTATGCAAAACAACCACTAACAATAATAAGGTACACTAGAATGATATATCAAAAGTCTCTTCTGTATTTGCTGCGAATGTGACAAATAAACAGAGCAGATAATGAATGATGACTAAATAAAGAAATTTTAGTTTAAAACTGACATATTATTACTATTGACATAGCCTACTTGAAAATTATCTTGATAAACCTGATATTCAGACAAAGAAACCTGGCTTTAGTCGTGAAATCCGAATTTTATTCCATAACGGCGAAACTACTCATTTTAAAGACATGAAATGTTTGGCACACTCTAACTTGTTTTTGGCGAGCAATCGATCGGAATTATAAAATTATATGGTTCCCATTTGAAAAAAATGAGATTTCGTAGTTTTATTGAGGCTCACTTTGAAGCCCTGTTTCAGGCACCCTGTATAAAATTTCCTCATAATTTATACAAGAAGCCGTATCAGCGTACTTTCATTTGTCTCACTGCTCCAAAAAAAATTCTTATAATGAGGGATTTTGAAGATATTAACACTAATTTGTGACAATCTTTCTGTCAAAAAATTTGAGAATCAGGCAATAACTCAACAATCGCTTGATGTGGTTGCGCATATCATACATCAAATCATTGCAGAATTAAACGAAGAATTCAAATATGTATAAATATATAGGGTGTTCCATTTGAAATAACGAAGTTCACATCCGTTTCCGGTAGAACCGGAAGTAGATTCCGCTTGAAAATATTTTACAAATTGAGTTCATGTACTCTAAAACAAAAATACAAAATTTTGAATTTGTATCGCAATTCCTTCCTCGAAAACTTCTAATGAAACACTTAAAAAAATCACCCTGTATAAATACCTATGCCAAATTTCAATTGAATATCTTCTAAAGTGTAGATACTACGAGAAAAAAACTTGTAAAAATTCAAACTTCAACACTCTGTATCTCGAAAACGAAACGTTTGCGACCCCATGTTTATAGGACTTTTTTTCTTAAACTTATCCCTCCCCTTTTCGTTTGTACGTTCAATTTAGGAACACCCTGTGTAAGACACAGTGCAAAATGATAAATGATGAGGAATTTTCCATTTCTGGGACTCTTCCAGAGCTGGTTGAGGCAGTGAATACTGCTTCATTAGAATTATTGCCATAGAAATCAGGAGAAAAGTACGAATATGCTTATGTAGAATACTGACAAGGAAATATCAGTTCCTTACAGTAAGGAAATGAATATTTCCTAACAGTTGGGAAATCTTGACTCTTTCTATGAGAAATTTTGCGAGGAATGTCAAAATTTCCGAGCGATTTGCGGAAAATGAAATTTATTCCCAATGTATAAGAATTTCTCAGTTGGTTCCATCATAAAATCATAAAAGAAAATTCAGGGCGAGTATTGAAAACGATTGCAGGTACTTTTTTACACGGTAGGTAATACATCCATAATAATTTTTTATGGGTTCTTATTCTTAATCTACCTAGGTGTCGTATAAAAATTGCAAGTCCATACATAATTTCAGATAACGAATTCAAACCTTTTCCCAATATCGATTTCATAGTTAGAAAAACTTGAACTAGCCTGAGAAATCCATTAATCTCAAGGTTGCGTTTTCCTTTAAGTGCATGTACATATATTCCATAAGGAATGCGCGCCAAGGAAGGAGATCAAAACAAAAATAAAGGAAATATGTTTACATGTGCAGGCATAATTTCGAATTCGTTAGCAATTACAGCTATCAATTATTGTACATGTACGATAAGAATTGTTCGTTGATTGATTTTTATGTTATTCGATGATATAATCGATGGGATAATTGAATTTCGCATCCATTATTTCGTGAATCACTATATAAATATTTGATCTTCAAACAATGGTAATTGTGGAAGGTATATCGGAATATGGTAATGAATCGGTTCGTTATCTACTCCATTTTTATTCCACAATTAATGGAATTTGGTGGGGTTTTCATTCTCGAATGCACAATACCAACAGGTTATTCGTTCTTCCCAATTTTGAAGACCATATTCAATATTCATCTCTAGATAATAATCTCTATTATCAAAAATAACCTCTGTTTTAGCGAACAGAATGTTAAGCCCATCAACTTCCGCAATTGCAGTAGACAATACTCTGATTCGTGTATGAATGCTACTTTTAGTAGTCCCAATGTATACTTTCTCATTCTATGGCGTCTTGTAACATCATAGTGGCCTTTGACCGCTGTTGTTGGCGAGACTTCAGATTCATATTGTAGATAGGTACCTAAACTTACCTAAGCTTCGTCGAATAAAACTCGTGTGGAATAGAAGTAAGGACTCCAGCTCCATCTCCTGTATCATTATCGCAAGCGCAAGCACCTCGATGGTTCATGGATATAGCAAGTCTTTGGGCATCTCGGAGGATCTTGTGGCTTGTATTACCTTCGATATTCGCTATGAATCCAACTCCACAAGCCTCTTTTTCATGTTGGGGGTCATACAAACCCTGCTTCACTGGCCCTTGCCAAGGTTCAGCCATCTGAAAACTTTAAAGAGAACTATTGCTTGTAGATGTTAGAACAAGCAACTGAAAGAGATAAATAGATTTCAATCTTGTAGATTGTGGTTGTTGAGTTTTTAAGTTAATTAATAATAGATCAATATCAATGTAGATTAGTAATTTGCTTCGAATGAGACTATGCTTCAATGCTATGAAGTTTGTATGCGTCTTTATCGTCTGGCATTTTGTAAACAATTCTGAAGACATACAGGGCGACTTTCCAGGATGGGCGCGCTCAGAAACCCGCAGGAATTTTTCTCAGGGGGGGCCAAATAATGATTAGAAAGTAAAATTGAGGGTTTTTGTTGAATGACAATAAGGACATCAAAATCTCAGGGGGGGGCATGCCATCCCTGCCCCTCCTGCGGACGCCCATACTTGCCGGTCCAATTATGTCACGACAATGATGATATCAGAGAAAATGCCGGAACAGGTCAATTTCTATTCGTAGGGGGACATATTTTGAGCAGAATTGTAAGCCGAAATCTCCTCAACCCTAGGTGTGGGGGCTATCACCCCTAAATTCCTAATAAGAAATAGAGGGTGAGATTTACTCCAATTGAAAGATCATTTGTCCCTCTACATGAATACTATGGTTTGCAAATTTTTATTGATTCCTTGAAGTAGTTACAGGAGGTGACAATTTGAAAACTTGCCAGGTCCATTATGTCTCGACAAGGATGTTTTCAAAGAAAAATCCGGAACAGGTCAATTTTTAAAGGGAGGGGGATACATTTTGAGCAAAATTGTGAGCCGAAATCTCCTCAACCATAGGTGTAGGAGCTCAATTGACTCACTTGACCCTCTACAATCTACATGAATACTATAGTTTGCAAATTTTCATTGAGGTTTAGCTCACCCTCTAT
This sequence comes from Adalia bipunctata, assembly GCA_910592335.1. NCBI lineage: Eukaryota > Metazoa > Arthropoda > Insecta > Coleoptera > Coccinellidae > Adalia > Adalia bipunctata. The sequence goes on from OU342950.1 coordinate 23,321,202, forward strand.
TCCCTATGAAGAATTTAGGGGTGATACCCCCTACTCCTAGGTTTGAGGAGATTTCGCCTCACAATTCTGCTCAAAATAAGTCGCCCTCCCAATAAAAATTCACCTGTTCCGGCATTTTCTCTGAAAACATCCTTGTCACGACATAATTGGCCTGGCAAGTTTTTAAATTGTCACCCTGTATCTGTAACACAATTTTGAATCGAACACATCACCAGATTGACCTTTATCAACTAACGATAGTTGCAAGAATGCGTTTCCAAATACCTTAAGATTAATTTAAGAAATTTGGCCCAAAATGATGGAAGTAGGTACTTGGCTGCCAAAACACGCCTGGATCAGACAATAAATTATAGTTAGTTTTCAATTAGTTTTGCTTTCAAATAGGAACAGCTGCATTTCGAGACTATCTTCAATACATGTAGAGCACAAAGGCATCAATTAAAGAGTAGTATCATTAATTCAGATGCAGTTTTGAACGAATTGAGAGCAAGCAAAGGTTTTGTAATTATGCAATGTAAGACGAATTCTCATTTTATATTTATAAACGCAATCGAAGGTTCCACGTAATTGGAGCCAAAATTATTCCACTTCATTAGTGAAGCATAACACAAAAACATTATCCCAGATTAACTAAGTGCCTGGATATAAATATAATCATTCGACGCTGGTTAATGGGCAGATCACTAGATTTTTCTGTAAAAGATCGATCCAAAAAATTGCTCCTTTTCATCTCTATGTATAACGGGAAATTCATTCGAAGGACATCATTATTATCCTTGTAAGACATGGAACCAATAACAAACCACCAACACAAATGTTGATCATGGTTTGATTGTCCTACCTGGAAAAATTTCTAAAAATTCGAGAAATCACTGGCTTCAGTTTCGCATTTTCATTGAAACATTCGAATTCCTAATTTCAAGCTGAACTCAATGCTCCTAGATAAAGCACTCGTTCTCCAGCACACCGGCGAAAAATAAAAATAATACCGAACTTGTTTACTACTTCAGCTATCTTATCGAAAGTAAAACACATAATATCAGAACATCGCACCAAAAAGAATTTGAGGAGCATTTGACAGCATTTAGTATGTTATTCCTGCAGAATTATAAGGTTTTCAGTGTTGATTCAAATCCAACAGAATTATATTGATTAAGTTTTGGTCCTGTTCATTCCTTTTCAGATAAATGTTTATGCACTCAGGTTTCTTGTTTTTCTTAATAATTTGTTTATTTCAATCTGTCAGGATTAATTTATGAACGTGTTGATCAGTGATGGCAAGTGGAAAATTAGTGAAGGAAGGCAACAAAATAGGAGTTGTTGATACCAAAAAATGAACTATAGGTTCATAGTCAGTTTTGTGAAACTTTTAATTCTATCAAATTTCCGCAAGTACAAATTGATTCACGTTAATTTTTGGAGTTTATAGATTCCGTAAATATGATTTGTATACTGACTAGCTACGGTGGAGGAATAATCTCGAAGAACAACGCCAGAACCGATCGATAATGTAAAGTGAAAATTATTGCAATTGTCTTGTTAATACGTATCGCTTTTCGATGTTGCATAACTATCTGGTTAATTGTCGAACAAATAATATCTCGTTTCACGTTTAAACAGCGTGCTTATTCTTTTATATTATCTTCTTTTGGAAACACTGATGAAGTTATATTCCTTGGTTAAATTTTGCGTATTTTCGGGACACGTGCGTCATGAGATTTATCATAATGTATATTATTTAGAAAACATAACAGTTTTCGATGTATGACGTAGATTCAACGATAAACTAACTAGGTTAGATTTTTCTCGACTAAACAATCTATCAGTCTGTACAAATGATGTGAATGTATAGAATAATGTACGAAAAGAATGCTCAGACATTCTGTCGCTCTCTCAATTCCTATCTATCGAAGTATTTTGAATGAAATTATCACAATTTTTCAAGAAATTGGATTTTTACTTTCGATAATTGCGCGATTGTTTCTATGGAAAAGAGCGTTGAACTCACAAATGAAGAATTTATGATCCGATTCAAGAAATATTTTTCATTTTTATCTTATACTAGGGATCCTCCCCGGCTTCGCACGGATGCAATGCTGATACTAAATAATATACCTACCTATACTCCATTCACTTTTATAAAGTATCGCGGTTGGCCATGATTTAGGTTTATCAAGTTTTTTCCCCTAGAACAGACGCAGTTTGGCACTCGTGAAAATTAAGCGACATTGCCAGGTCTACTTTCTATTTACTCTTTTTCAACTTTGTAAATGGAGTTATTCTTCGAAGATTTAACTGTGGCGCGGGTTTCGTAGAACTACTACATTTTCATACTGGAGTATTTCAGGTTGTGCAAAAATGTAGTTAAATGTCTTCTGAATTAACATAATATTTTCTCAAATTCATTAATTTCCCAAAGGAATATAAATACGTAATTACTACGATTTTTTAGCAGAAACGGCAACGTTGTGGGCGTATCTGACAGTGCAATGACCATAACCTAACATTTTCAAAATATATACGGTGAAATGTGTCAAAATTTCATGGCAAACCGCGATACTTTATAAAAGTGAATGGAGTATACTACAGAATGCCGTTTACAGCTTTTTTGTCATTAGACAATACAAACATATTTGTTCAGAAGTTACTCTTGAAAGAGCGACATATAATGGACCATTGGGAGAAACACGGCTTTCGATGCGCTATTTATAGGCACACGCCGCCATCCGGTAGTGCCGGCGCAGCACCGCTATGTCTTTGCATTTTAAATCTGTGATATCTTCGGAAATACCTATTCATTTAAATCACATGCTGTAAAGGGTCATATTGATCTACAGGGTGTCCCACTAGTGCCGCAGCGGACGATATACGCGTAACGGTCTGGGATTGGCAAAATTTTTTGAAGCAGACTTGATATACTACAAGAAGAGCACAACGTAAAAATATTTTCGAATATATCGGGTGGCCCACAAAAGAGGAATAGCAGGTGACTTTGTTTTTTCAAATGGGACACCCTATATTCAATGGTGTTTTTCAATTCTCTGAAACTTCCTGCATGCTCTCGTATACTTTTCACATATCTTTATTCGACAGTTTTCGAAATATTGGCCATTTTGACAAAAAAATGATACTTGTAGAGGCTATGTTATCCAATTATATTTCATGAACCCTTGCACATACCAATAACAGCTTTATATGGATTGAAAGACAAGACTTCAAAGTATCCTACCCAGCTATAATAAAGCATCTTCAGCATACAGAGTGTCCACAAAAAGACTATCAACATGACGAATTTCAAATCGATTTTTCTTCATTTTTTCAAATGCAATGCATATAATTTTTTTTCATCATTGTAATCACCATTCATTTTACTTCATTTTTTGTCGAATACATGATATGCATATCTCTAACGGAATAGGATTTTTTAGAGTTTTTCCTCCAAATTCACATTTACTTTCGAATTCAAAGAGCAGATTTGGCTTTTCTGTGGTTATTGAGAACTGTCAAATTATTCCACTCAGAATTAGCATCATTGAAGCTTCAATTCATATTATAGCGAAATGAGGAACTAGAAGGTTTTGATGTATCTACTCAAAAATGTGATGAAATCAGTTACTGAAGACAGAAACTTGCTTTCTGTGCCCATTTTTCAAAATACATTTTTGATAATTTTCTATGTTTCTAATTGGAACCTCGAATCTTCCAAAAATTTCAAACAAGCTTTGAGCTTCCGAGTTTGAAGATCTGCGTGCGTGCCTGTGAAACTTATGAATATCATTTTTTCGAAGAAAGTTGTATAAGGATAAGAGCGGGCACTTTTTTGTATCCTGAAGTTTTGAAACTCGTTTTTTTGAGGCATTCATAACTTGTTCATTCAAACTCATTGGTATTTTTTGAATTTTTACATCATTGTGTGAGTATTCATCCAATCCGTAAAAACTATGATGATTTGAATTGAAGCTGCAATAATGTTAATTTCAAAGATTATAGAGTACAAAGATAGGAAACGCCCTCATATCTCTCGTACTAAAAACCGACTACGTTTTATGCATATATATATCGGGACTTTTTACTCACGAGATGGCGTTTTCATTACAGATTACAGTGACTGTAGTTTTTTTCATTACAGATTACTGTTACTGGAAAGAGCGCGAAATTTGAATACCACCATAAGTAATAATTTTGATTTCCACCTATCGAGCCCAGACAATAATATACAGGGTGACACAACAAAAGCAGGGCTTCTGTTCTGCTCAGGATTATATTTTTGATCTACATATTAATTCAATTGATACTAATTAAACACACCAAATAGATTTGCTTACATATTTTTATTTCAAAATATACATACAATTTTAAATTGGAATACATGTCAAAAATATCTTTACATCTGAGTTACAGAATTATTAGAACATATTTTTTACAGAATATTCAAAATCACAATTTAAAAAACATCTTGTAGAGGTGTAAAACTTGTATAAGGACTAATCAGATCCCATTCAGACGCCATGCTGCGATCTAAATCCTCTCGCCCAGAAAACTCTATCCATTTCAGAGCACTGAAAATTAATGCAATGAATAACAGAGTTACCCCTTTCGAGTTTCAATACTTACATTTCCATTTTCTTCGGTAATTTAAAGAAGGATAATTTCGGATTATTCCTTTTATTATTAGTACACTGCCATGCACCATGCTCCGGATGGCATCTTGTCTTCAAATATTTAACAACCGAAACACAGGAACGAATACCAATAAGCACGAATCAAACTAAATTATAACGAAAACACAAATATTAAACGAAAACTCAATTAAACTTAAACTTAACGAATACAACTATTAATTATTCTTTGTAGATCTAATCTAAACGAACTCAACTGGAGAATAATCTAAAAAATTTGATTTGAATTTGTCTGTTTGAATTGTACCATATGTGGAACCATGGTAACAGTCACTTCTCTTAGCCACCTATTATCTATCTCAGGACTTTCTTCTCACCAGACGGCGCTCACGTCAATGTTGTCGCTTCGTTTCCAATCTTCCTTCTCTATAATCTTTGGTTAATTTGTAATAGAATAATTTGACGGTTCCCAATAACCACAGAAAAACCAAACCTGCTCTTTGAATTCGAAAGTAAATGTGAATTTGGAGGAAAAACTCTAAAAAATCCTATTCCGTTAGAGATATGCATATCATGTATTCGACAAAAAATGAAGTAAAATGAATGGTGATTACAATGATGAAAAAAAATTATATGCATTGCATTTGAAAAAATGAAGAAAAATCGATTTGAAATTCGTCATGTTGATAGTCTTTTTGTGGACACTCTGTATGCTGAAGATGCTTTATTATAGCTGGGTAGGATACTTTGAAGTCTTGTCTTTCAATCCATATAAAACTGTTATTGGTATGCGCAAGGATTCGTGAAATATAATTGTATAACATAGCCTCTATAAGTATCATTTTTTTGTCAAAATGGCCAATATTTCGAAAACTGTCGAATAAAAATATGTGAAAAGTATACGAAAGCATGCAGGAAGTTTCAGAGAATTGAAAAACACCATTGAATATAGGGTGTCCCATTTGAAAAAGCAAAGTCACCTGCTATTCCTCTTTTGTGGGCCACCCTGTATATTCGAAAATATTTTTTAGTTGTGCTCTTCTTGTAGTATATCAAGTCTGCATCAAACAATTTTGCAAAACGCAGTCCGTTACGCGTATATCGTCCGCTGCGGCACTAGTGGGACACCCTGTATATTGAATGAAGGATATATTTAAGGTACTTAATTGGATAAGGATCAATGCTGTATTGCTTAAAATAACATATACCATCGCGGACTTTTTTGTTGACCTTTTTTAGGTGCACAATCCCGAGTACATTATTTTGATTTATCTCGTGGGGTTCAGTCAGCGTTTGCAATGTAAGCGCAAAACAATGTGTTTATTCACCACATCAAATTAGAAACCTGTAAATTCATCAGTGCTTCTCCACAATATTATGCATGTCCATTGTCCATGTATCATACATAGGTATAAACATTCCTCTTGAATCACTTCATCTATTGAAAAAAGCTTTAGTTTTGAAGATTCAAGCATACATAGGGACAGACCTTTGACTATACCCCTTTATACATATAGTCTAATAAGGGACAGACAGCGATAGTGACTTTTTTATGCTATGTATAGATTTCTATAATTTCAATAAACCTCGTCAAGCTTGACAATTTTAATGTCGTCTCAAAGATAGATACATAGAATACCTTGTGTAACGACTCCTAACTAAAAATCGTTACCAAAATTATTGTAGATCAAAACGGCACTCCAGAGTCCAGATTGTTGATCGGGTTCTAGTTCCGGAATTATCCGCAATATTTCGCGATCGTGGCGCTATTGCGGCAATGGAAAATCGCGCGACGCCATTCGGAAGAAATGAAAAGTAGGACCCCATCACAGATTTTCGTCAAGAAAGTCTTAAACAGAATCTAATCATTGCCAACAACAGGTGTTCTATGCATCTATTCTCAAAGTATTAATTTTGAAAGGAACTATCACAATTTTTCAAGAAATAATTTTCATTTTCATCTTATACTAGCTGGCCCGGCGAACTTTGTTTCGCCTAAATGATTCCTATACTTACGGTGGATTTCACAAATCGTAATCACCAGTGATCGGAGATCAACGGCTTGGTCAGATTTCTGAACTGTCAAATCGAGTTGATTCTAGATCAAGCTCCGATCACCGGTGATATGCTTTGCGAAACCCACCGTTAAAGTTGTATAAACTTTCCATTGCTATTTTTTCAAGCAGGAGATAAATTAGGCATAATAAAAGTTCTGTCATCTGTCAAATGTCACCTGTCAACTGTCATCTTTCCCATGGATATGAGCTGTCAGTCTGTCACACATAACAGAAACACAAAAATAAAATATCAATTACTAATTAAGGGCAATTTTGAATTTAGTTTTTTCCGCAAATATATTTATTACCCAAACAGAAATCGAAAACATTTCAGAATTATAGAGAAAAGATGAAAAAAATCGGCTAATGACCACAGCAGTCGATGCCGTCAAATGAATATAAAAAAAAAGATGAAAATGGACAACTCACTGATCGTCAAATTCCGATTTGCTTGACATTTCGGTAAAAATTCAATATTCCACCAACTTGAGATGTTTACCCGCTTTTTGATCTGATAATAGCCTTCCATGTTATTATGAGTTCTATGCAAATTACACAGTAATTGTATACATTGCCATCCAGTGGCGATAATATCGAATATAGTACCTTCACGACTACGCTTACGCTACAGTGTCTAGTTAAGAGCCATTAACCGTAGCGACACCTAGTGGCCTTATTCAAAAAGAGGAAAAGCATTTACTACATGAGCAAATTTTTCATCGAATTTTTCAGAGTTTCAATGTATTTTATAATAACCAGGCCGTAGACGAATCCATGAATGGAGTTTCATAACAAACAGTCCATCCGATCTCGAGTTATAAATGGTGTAACCAACAACTCTGTTTTATGTATATAGATTTCTTCCATATTTTCAATAAACCTCGTCAAGCTTCACAATTTGAATGTCGTCTCAGAGTATTCATAGGTACTCAACACAATATTGACAATAGAAGGCCCTATTCAGTGCCCTTCGTTCATTCTTAGGATATTACCAAAGACTCGTCTTTGATATTACTGTTGTGTTTGGTATCGAAAAAGCTATTCATCGAACATGACCAGAATAAATGTCTGAGATTAATATTTCTTTTCCTTGACACAGTGCAATAACAGATATATTGTACTTAGTGATACAGAAAACAGGAAGTAGACACAGATCTTCAATAAAGACATTAGTCTGCTCAACACATATCCAATCGGTGGATTGTTGATTTCTGAACCAAAATTAAAGATATTCCAGGAGAAAACTGAGGAACCTATTCGCATTTTATTGGCCCATATTTCGAGATAAATATAACTTGTTAGTTAACATGGGAGCTTTGAACTTCACTTTCCAATTTATTTATTTTGACGTCAGAATTCCTTTATTCGTTATTGAAGCAAGCACCACTGCGGTGAAAACTAAAGATTTGAAAATTCCGTTCTCCATGCGATAGGTACTGATAACTCAGGAAAAAATTAAATGTAATTAATTTCGCAAAATATAATTGCGAAAAAAATTCTTCGAATGATCTATGAACGCGTTATCAAGAACAAATACAAAACAGTTTTTGGAAATCCAAAACAAAATTTTTCCACATTTTGACATTTGTAATAACGATATGATAACTCAGAAATTTCCATTTAACTTAACCGATAGTGAGTCGTCAATGGTTCTATTCAAAAATTTCCGATATCATCAAATACCCCTTATGAAATTGTTGTACAAGGTGCGGCACGGAGGGCGGACGTTTTTCAGATGGGCATAACTTTCCCCCACTGAGAACGAGAGAAGTGGGGAAGGTGCCGTTAGACTCGTGTGTTCCTAGCATTTATTTACCAGTTGTCGTCATGGAGCCTTGGACGGTGGAGCATCGTGTTTTCGCCTATGATAGTTTCGTCCGAAATAATGAGTCAGTCACGGTCGTGCAGCGTGAGTTTCGTCGCCATTTCCACATTCATCGGAATAGAGCTATTCCCTCTCGAAACACCATCCTTCGTTGGGTTGAATCACTTCGCAGACGTGGTGAACTGATCAACAGAAGACCAAGAGGACCTGTGCGAACAGTTCGAACGCCTGAAAATGTTGAACGCGTTCGACAAGCCATTGAGCGCCTCCAGCACTGCATCACCGATTTCGGCCACCACATGCCTGATGTGATTTTCCACACTTGACTGTCTCAAATGCTATTTCCTTGAGAATCTGATTCCGTCAATAAATGTGTTTTTGAGTAAAAATTAACGCTTTTATTATTTTTTTAAAACCATCCATCCTCCGTGCCGCACCCTGTACCTAATTGACAAACCTGTCGGATAAAGAATTGAGGTCTGAGCTATTTTACGTACGATAAAAAAGTTCTATGCATTGGTCTCACATTAAGAATTCTGATAAAGCACTATTAAAGATAACTAATGTGATAATAATTCCCTTTATAATGCATAAGCATATTTCCCACTGTACAACTGCATAAACTCGTATTGTTGACAAAACTATTATTAGAGATCTGGCAGTGATTGACTGATTATGTGTAGGATACATCCAAAAATACATACTTAATATGATGCAAAGTCCTCAAAAAATAAACAAAGTTTTCTATGAACGTATTCTCTTTATACAGGGTGTCCCACATGAAACAGACCAGACGGAAGTAAGCGTTTTTCCGGAAAACGAAATCGTGAATGGCACTAGGGGGCAAAGTGTCATTCCATTTTGTAGGATTCGCAATTCTATTTAAGAATATGCTGAAACTTTTCTGTTTGAAATTATCCTGCTAGACTCACGTGGGACAGCCTGAAATTTTAAACCCGATAAGAAAGTGAGAATGGAGAGACTAATGACTTAATTTTGGCAAAGTGAGGTGTTAAAATAAATATTTTAGGTACATATTGTAATGAGCGTTATTGCAACAGTGCATAATGAAAGAGTCAACTATGCCATCGATTTTCAGCATTCAACGTTAATATTCAGACTAAACAAACAAAGTGGGGATTTCTTCTTAGTTTTTTCGCTTTTCGATGCGGGTGAACAAACTTGCTAATATCTACACAAACATTAACATCTTATTAACATAAACGATAGCATAATATACCAACAGTTTAGGAGACAAGCTTATAAATATTCAGGCAATTGTATATCTTTCAGGTTTTTATCTTTAGATGATTCTATAAAGACGATGCAATTGATTGAGTGGAATATTCGAAAACTCAGACAAGTTATGCTGAATTCTCAGTTCTTTTAAACGTCGAAAATAAAAGTTTCTGGGGATTCAGCTCGAAGTAGGTATATCTGATCAAATCCTTTATGGGTTGAGATAAAATTCTGAATATTATTCCTTTCCGAAATTATGGAAAACCCGAAATATTCTACGAATCTTTAGGTGGTATTTTAACCATAATCGAAAAAGCTATGCAAGCTCGTTATTGGAAATAATTATCAAATGGACAAACAGCATTCCATGTTGTGACATAACGCATAAATCGAGTTATTTATTTCATCAGACTTTGCGGTTTTTGACGTTTTGTCGAATTTGGTAAGTTCACTCACTGACACGTACCACCATTTCACGTATTCACAATATTCCTCCTCATCACAAGTTTGGATCAGGAAAATTGCATCTATTGTTTTGTTTAATGTTGATTTAGTATTCTTGGATGACCTTTCAAGAAAACATGATACGAAAAAATTATCAAATATTATAATATCCCATAATAGAATCGGTGCTTGAGGTAGAAACATACGAAGGAAAATATTTTCCGGCGTATTCGAAATAACTGATAAGATAAAACACCTTCAACATCAACACGATTGAAAATAGAACTATGGAAGACATGGTGCAGTTTTAATGATTCTCATGAGAAATTTTGAGTTTTGGAAAATCGAAATACGACAGATATTCAGGAGGTGAAACTTATCCAGAAATGCTTCATAATCTTCTTGTTCATTGATTTTTCAGTTTCACAATCACTCAAAATTTTCCAATATACACTAGAAATTCTTGAATTGTGTCAAGATTCGGGTGATGCTTAACCCTAGTGGATTTACATTTTGGGTTGAGAGAAGTGAAAATTTTCCTTCTTCCTCAAGGAAGAAAAGCAGGAATAATATTTCGTATCTAACATTTCCTCTATATCTCAAAATATATTCTTATACCGGCCTTAAATCTGAGATACTCACCTCGAAGAAACTATTCAATTTTCTATGTCCTTTTGGGTGGATGATTCGAATTGGGGTTGTTTTCTGTGGACTAGGGACGTTTTTGGGGCAACTATCCTCGAAAAACGTCGCTAAGGATGAGGGTCCAAATGGAATTGTTGTGAAGTTCGATGTACATATACAGAACTTCCTCGCAAAAATCACCAGCAACTTTAAGGCTCACTCATGCGACGATCGCGACTGTGAATGAATGGTTAATCCTATTTATTTTAAGCATGTTCCTTCCTCGGACAAGTCATTCGTTTGAGTTGCCGTAGAAGCAATCTTTATCGAGCAACCCTGTACATAGTTGCCAGAGTTCCCCGAAAAAAATCCCGAAAAAACGAAAGATGCACAGAAGAAAACAAATGTTGCAAGGAAAACAGGAACCACAGATACCTACCTTTTCACAACAATTATTAGAAGTTGGAAGAATGTATGGAAATATAGAGCTTTAACCAAATCGAGGAATATCGAAAAATTTACACAAAACTTTCTTCAGTCTTTTATTGACCTTTTCCATATCTGCGTTTGGATAATATAAGAGCTAAGTTAATCAAATGAACTATGTACAGAAAATTCAACGAATTCTCGACCTGAATGCCAAAAATAATGAAGGTGATGGTTCAATGGAATACAGAAATTTTTAGTGAAGCTTCCTCACAGTGTTCAGTATTTAAATCAAATTCGCCTCCTGCTCCAAAAATTCAATATCAAACCTTGACAACAGTGATTTTTTTTTGGCATGTTATAAATGACGTATCGAGGGCCCCCATTCGAAGCAACTTCAAATCATAACAGAAGTAGCTTTTTCATCTGAGGAAGCAGCCGAAAGTGATTTATTGAAGGAGAATTGGTCGTGAAATAATCTGTTTCCGCGGCAATTCATCAATCCTTCAGAAACAGTTGATTTCAGATTTAAGAAATTTCTCGTTGATTCAAGCTGATGCTTCTTCGAGGCGTGAAACTTATTCTGCCAGAACTGAGGAAAAGAAGCCAGGAGAAACAATTTATTCAGTACATAATTTCCTTCAATTCTCCTTCCTTTGAAGAAGAAGAGTTGGTCATAGATTAATGTGACTTGTTCATATCCGACTTTTATGGCATGCTGGCAACCTTGCGTCGTATGCACTGAAAACCGAAAGGAATGGGGGCTTTAGTCAATGGAATATATAGCTCTCTTCTTCTCTCCCACCCATGCTTATCCGCAGGATAAGAATAAAATCCTGGCGTACGTTGCCCAATAAACGAAAACGCTGCGAAATGTTTTCGGAATAGGTAGTAAATAGACTGATTTGTGCCCCCAATTTTTGAAAAATTAAAAATACCATAAGTGCAGTATTTTTTCAGCAAATCCTCGTCCCGTTTTTTTTCTACTTCATGCAAAAAAATTGAACTCATTCAGAACGTAGTCTCATGATTCCTGTTAAATCTTGGATTTAATATATGGTGATTTTTTTCAAATATGGGGACGCTTTATGAGAGTATTCTTTGCTATAAAAAAACTTTTTACTGCACATGCTATTAATCTAAAATGTCAGATTTATCCTAAAGAATTCCATCAAAATTAACATTATATTCACACATGATATTGCCAAATTCGTTGTGGAAAATGAAAATGAGTTTTCTCCATAAATGGAATTAGGCATCTACAATACACTCAACTGTACGGTTGGTTGCCTACAATTCAAATACTCCACCTATGGGTTGTTAACTGAATAGCAGCAATTCCAGAGCAGAAAACTAACATTATTCGTATAGAGTTCTAAAGTCTATCAACAGGTGGCCAAAAAAAAATTCGGGATATGGATAATAGGTGGCGGAAGTGAATTCCGTTTCGCAATTCAAAAAACCAAAGATATTGTAGAATATCGTTGCGAAAAACGCACAAAATCCAAATTACCTTATACTGATAGTATATTCTGATCATTTTCTGCCCCATATTTTAATGGATTGATTATGGAATGAGCACCTTATTACGAAAAATTGGAAATGTTAAGAATGAAGATTACACTAGTTGGAAAAATAAGATCCAGTTTATTTCTTCTGAGTATTTTATTTCAGTCAGTTTGATGTATTACAATACTCAATTGATCCGGCTTATCTTCTACAGACGCAAACAGCTTGGCTGTTGCAATATCCTCCTCTGTAACGAAGAGATGCGCAATGTAGTGCACAAGCTGCATGATTTACTTTGATGGTTCCAGCTTCGAAACTCAGGGCATCGCATGTGAATCTTCGGAATCTGTGCAAAACGTGTCCTGCATCTTGAAAAAAAGTTAATCAATTTTTTTTTTTAATTGAAGATAAAATAAAGAATCAATTAGATGTATTTCAATGATTTTTCTATGTAGACTAGAAGATTTTTTAATCTTAATTTTATAATTTACTGGACGGCTGGACGGACGGAATTGAATTTGACCGCGGAGTTTTGATCAGTGAGTCGAACCTAGGCGATAAAGTTCAAAATTCGTGAAAAAACAGAATGCTTACCTCTTGATTCGAAGGATGATTCGGATGCTTCAGCCAAACCCAACAAGAAAATAGCAGCAAAAATGGAAAACAGAGTTAACTTCATCTTGATTGATAGATTGTTAGGAAGTAGCGTTTGTTCTGATAACGTCACTGTACATTTGCTCCGATATTTATAAGCCGAAATGAGATGATGTTCAATCCAAGCGCGGTACTTACCCATTTCCACTGATAACAAATCAACTACGAAGAATTAAGACATAAAAATAATTTAAACAATGGAATGCGATAATCCGGATCTGTATGCAACGTACGTATAATTTCGATTGAAGGACAGAATATTTTTCTTCTCGACGAAAAATTCAGTTCACATTCACAAGTGAAACATCTATTTAGAGGACTATTTCTGGCATTACTGTACAGGGTGTTTCACCATAAACTGGACAAACATATATAGCCCTGTAGATGACACCGATAAAGTCATTTTTGCCTCATGACATATACTCCGTTTCTGACGCATAAGCGAGATACAGGGTGTTTAATGTCAACTTTGAACAATATTCTGCGAACTGTGGTGAGTTATGCGTGATATTTGAAATAACGGTTTCTGGTCACATCTTAGTATTTTTTAGGACTCAATTGAATTGTGCTGTAGAATTTCGAAAAATAAAATTCAAAATAGCGGAAAACCTGCAAAGTTGGAATTTTTTGCTCTCGTTTACCAATTCGAAAAGCACTATCTCAACGTACTCGATTCTCTTAGATTTTCCGTGACAAAATTTTTTCGAAATTCTTCAGTGGAAGAAAAATTCTGCCCAAAATTTTTGAAATTTTTAATGGTTGAACTATCTTTCATTCTGAATACTGGTGTGAAAACAGAATGAAAAAATATCAATTGGTTTTCTTATTTTAGACTTCTAAAGATTACGCTCGGAGAGTCGGAGTACATACATAGGTACATTCATAATTTTTATTTGAAAAACTGGAAGCCGTATGAAAGCCATAATCAGGCTAATGGGCTGCCAGAATGACCCGGATAGAAATATGAATTTATAAACCAAAATTTTTTTTTTCGAAAAACTAGTTAAATTTCGCAATTTCCCTTCAGAAAGGTATTCCCATTTGGTATTCGGTAGACAGGCCATCATGATTACTATTTGACAGTACCTTGTGACATTCTCCTAATGATAAAGGCACCAAGAAACATGACTGTCAAACTTTTTAGGTATATGAATAATTATAATGCTCGAATCGCTGTCCGTTCACTTCCAAGCACTTTAAAATGCGGTTATTGATGACTGCTTTCGTCGTGGCAGATCGGATTTCATTGGGATCCAAATCTTCAAATGCTTTGGTGATGAAAATCTAATGGACTAAGATCGGGTGATCTTGCTGGCCAATTCCATGGTCCCAAGCGCCTTATCCAGCGATCGTCAAAAAGTCTCTCCAGTTCTGCACTCACTTCTCCTATACAGGGTCTTTCACGAGGAACCTCACCCATATTTATACGGGAAACTACTGAACGTATTTTCATGAAATTCAGCACTTATAAGTATTTCACGATGCTGATGAAATCTTAAATATTTTCAAGGCATGAGCACCTCCGGTTTTTCCGGAAATGACGTCAACTTCCGTTTTTCAAATTAGAACACCATTTTTTTATTGCAGAAATAGATTCCTTAAAAAATTTCAAGTTATTTTGATGTAACATTTTTCAGTTTTGGTTGGAAAATTCTCTCTGAGCGGGAAAATTCGAAAAAAAAAATCGAAAATAGAGCTCCGCTGAAACAAGAATAACTTCGAGGTTTTGGATGGAAAATTTTCATTTTTGGGATTTTTCAAGATGTAAGATTGATGTATCCACTTTAAAAATCGAAATCGCGATTCATGATACAGGGGGTGAAAAAATCGCTTTCAAAGTTAGGGATGACAAAATCGTGAAAAATCAATTTTTTCAAATTAGGACCCCATTTTTTTATGGCAGATATTGCATCACACCCTTGCCCTAAAATGGATATTTTCTGAGTTAATATCCACTTTAGGGCAAGGGTGTGATGCATACACTCACATTATTTTTTAACGTAGATTCAATATCTGCCATAAAAAAATGGGGTTCTAATTTGAAAAAATTGATTTTTCACGGTTTTGTCATCCCAAACTTTGAAAGCGATTTTTTCACCACCAGTATCATGAATCGCGATTTCGATTTTCAAAGTGGATACATCAATCTTAGATCTTGAAAAATCCGAAAAATGAAAATTTTCCATCCAAAAACCTCGAAGTTATTCTTGTTTCAGCGGAGCTCTATTTTCGATTTTTTTTTTCGAATTTTCCCGCTCAGAGAGAATTTTCCAACCAAAACTGAAAAATGTTACATCAAAATAACTTGAAATTTTCTAAGGAATCTATTTCTGCAATAAAAAAATGGTGTTCTTATTTGAAAAACGGAAGTTGACGTCATTTCCGGAAAAACCGGAGGTGCTCATGCCTTGAAAATATTTTAGATTTCATCAGCATCGTGAAATACTTATAAGTGCTGAATTTAATGAAAATACGTTCAGTAGTTTCCCGTATGAATATGGGTGAGGTTCCTCGTGAAAGACCCTGTATAGTGTGCAGGACTCAGGAGATCGGTCTAGTTGGTACCAACAGTTTGAATCTTTCATCGTTTTGAGGGTATCTGCAACTTCTGAGATGACAAAAGTTTCGATATTCAAGTTTCTTGGTGCCTTTGTTATTAGGAGAATGTCCAAGATACGCGGTCGAATAGGAAACATGGCCTGCCTACCAAACACAGAATGGGAATAAATTGAAAATTGAAATATTTTGGTTGACCAGTGTAGACTTCTGAAATTGATATTCAGGGGTCCGAAAATTATTGAAGTGCTTATCGGTATGGTGTATGGTACAGGATGTTGGCGAGACGGTAACTATTGAAATTATTGATCTTCGGTTCAAGTTTCTCATGGGACTAAGACGATATCAGAGAATCGTTCCACGAATTCAGTTGCACTAAATGCATATACATATTGACAAGAATCTTAACTGGAAGGAGCACATAAATTGTTTTATATGAAAGAATAACTACATCACTTTATGGTTTCAGGGTCATTGCTAAATATCTTTACAGTAATTACCAGAAGACAGTCTACCATGCAATGATAGAGGCAAAACTGAGATTTGGAATTATATTTTATGGCTCAGGGAATATGAAACAACTATTTATTCTCCAGAAGAAAGCTGTTAGAATCCTCAATAACCTCAAATACAAGGACTCTTGCCGAGGCTTCTTCAAGAAATCAGGAATATTGACAATATATGCACTCTATATACAAGAATGTGTACTCTTCATTAGGAACAACAAACCTTTATTTGAGAAGCATGAAAACAGAAGAACTTTCTATGTCACAAGAAATGATGATTTTATCTACCCCAGGCATAACCTGACAACATCTCAGAAGCAAACAGAATATAGATGTTTGAAAATACATAATTCTCTTCCGTTAAATATCAAAGCAATTTCAAATTTAACATCTTTCAAAAAGAAATTATACGAATATCTCCTTGGCCTGGAGCCATACTCTCTAGAAGAATATATTCCTAATTTATAGATGAATAGTTTTTTCTTTTTTTGACACTGTTTCATTTCATTTTCGTAGATTTGTGAAGATGATAGGAAATAAAGATTTTTTTTTTTTTTTTTTTTTTTTTTTTTTTTTTTTTTTAACGTCCGTGTGAGGGGAAAACCCTTTATGGGCACCGAGAGGGTCCGCACTCTCGGTAGTGTGAGAATCCAAGATCTTGTTTGGTTACTCACTAAAAACCCCTCACACTTAAATGGAGGAGTTCTTCATCCTGCCCTTGTAGCGTCCCTTAACAAAAGAGATGAGCTGCAAGTGGCTTCTAGAGTTCATGGGACCTGATGATATGAAGTGACCCGAGCAACACTGCTTTCTGCATTCTGTGCGCCAATACCTCGGCCAGTGATCTACAGGCCGGAATAATCTTCAATTCATCCACGTAGTTGGCTCTCATTCCACCGAGACATCCTATGATTAGTACGACCATCCTAACTTTATGACCTGGGTATAAAGTTCCAAGCTCGAACATAAGATCTTTGTACTTTTGCCTCTTCTGTTCTTCTTTCATCACAACATTATTTTCAGCAGGGGAGGAGAATTCCACGACAAATAACTCCTTCAGCTCCTTGTCCAGAAGAAGTATGTCTGGTTTAATAGCATTGATCTGTCGTGTTGTTGAGACAGGATAGTTCCAGCATATGCGAGCTCTTTCGTTCTGGACCACCGCTTCAATCTCCAGAGGCACATATGGTAGCACCGGTTCCTTGTCTATCTCATACGCGGCTCTCAGATGGAAGTATAGAATTCGTAGAGCCGCGTTGTGTCTCTCTACATATCCTGATGGAGCATGGACTCTGCAGGCGGAAAGGATGTGCATAATCGTTTCCTGTTGCCTATGGCAAGCTCTGCAAGTTGTTGGTGTATCCATTTTCATGATGTTCTTTTTATACCATCTCGTATTTAGTACTCCATCCTGACATGCCATCACAAATCCCTCCGTCTCTGACTTGAGGCTAGCGGACTTTAGAAAGGCGAAAGACAATTCCTCAGACAGGTCCTGGTCTTTTAAACTCCTGAAATATATGGAGTGCAAGTTCTTACTCATATGATGTTCGAGTAATTTATCCGCCTGAGACTTTCGGATCAGTCTCGCTAGGCTTCTTTGTTCCGCCTGAGTGATCGGTGTTCCAGCGAGCTCGGGATTGATCGATACGCCGGTTATGCTGTGCTTCTCCACGGCTCTTTGTGCAGCTCGGAAAAGGAAGGCTCCATGGTTCGCAATTTCATGCTGAGCAACGAATTTCAGGAGCGGATCTTCACTTCTCAGAATCCTTACTGCCATTTCCAATGTTTGTTGATAGTGTTGATATTCCAAACATTGCAATCCTCTACCCCCCTGGCTTCTGGGAAGGTATATCCTCTGTATTGAACTGTTGGGATGAAGGCTACGATTCATGTTCATCGTTTTCCTTGTTGACCTATCAAGATCTAGGAGTTCGTTCACCGTCCAGTTCACCACGCCGAAAGAGTAGGTGAGAATCGGGATGGCTAGCATATTTGTAGCAGATACTTTGTTCTTTCCTGACAGCTGCGATTTCCAAATGTCCCTCAGCTTTTTTTTGTAGCTGGCTGTTAAGGCATCCTTTATCTGGGTTGTCTCCAGTACACCCCTCTGTTTCATCCCAAGAAACTTGTAAGTTTCTCCGTCTTCGAGGTGTCGAAAAGTCATTCCATCTTCCAGTCGAATATCTTCTCCTGCGTCTTCAGCTTTTCCCCTGAGCAGATGAAAAACAGCACACTTGTCCAAACCGAACGACATTCCCATTGCTGAGGTGTAGTCTGAAACGATATTCAGCAGTTGCCGTAGTGCGGACTCGGAGGGAGCGTAGAGCTTCAAGTCGTCCATGTACAAGAGATGCGAGATCAGGTGGTTCCTTCTGCCTGGTGGTCCGGCCTTGTATCCTATCTTGCTCTCCCTTAACTCAATTGTTAGTGGTATTAGAGTTATGCAGAATAATAACGGGCTCAGCGAATCTCCCTGGAAAACTCCTCTTCTGTATCTCACCCATCCCGTATAAACGGTTCGACCCTCTGCTCGGATGGCAAACTTCGTTTTCCACAGCGCTATGATGTTTTCTATCGCGTGGATGATGTTAGGGTACACTTTCAGCATTTTTAATAACCGTACTATCAGTTCGTGCGGCGTGGTGTCATATGCTTTCGCGTAGTCCAACCATGATGTGTGTAGGTCGCGCTTGTAGTGTCTGGCGTCTAGACATACGCTCTTGTCTATGAGCAGGTTGTCCTTGCATCCTTGCACTCCTTTTTTTGCTCCCCTCTGTTCGTAGATACTGTTCCACACTGGTCCAATAACCCTCAGTATTTGATCTTGAATTACACTTGTGAGGATCTTATACAGTGTATTGAGACAAGTGATTGGGCGGTAGTTCTTGGGTTGCCCTAAATCACCTGATTTTGGTATCAGCACTGTTCTACCCTCCACCAGCCATGACGGAATAGGCTCACGGCGAGTCAGCATCCCGCTGAATAATCTTGCCAGGTGTTGGTGTGTAGCTGGAAATTGCTTCCACCAGTAGTTTTGAATACCGTCCAGTCCAGGTGCTGTGAAATCACGCTTGTTCTTGAGGGCTTGTCTTATATCTTCGGTTGATATTTCAGAAGGTTCATCGTTCCGCTGTTGGTTTTGATCGCACATTTGCTGGAATCTGAGGAGTGCTGGAGTATCCCTGATTTCTGCTTGTTGCTCATACAGGCTTTTCCAAAATTCTTCGACCTCTTGAGGTGATGGTGGGTTCTGTGCCTTTTGTTGTGGGGACTGAAATAATTTCGATGGTTCTGCGGTGAAGGTGTTGTTATCTTCAATCCATTTTTGCCTTTTTATCAGTTTCTTTCGCGCTGCAGCAAGTGATCTTATTCTATCTACAGCTTTCTGCTTCAGTAGATGGATTGTGGGCAAGTCTACGGTACGATGTATGGAACGAAGCTCCTCGATCATGTCCTTCATTTTCTTGCTCGATTTAATTTTGCCTTTCAGAACATCTATGATACATTGGTACCAAGATGCCTGCTGCCTCATTGATTTTATTTTGATGTCGAGCCGACTGAGTCTTAACCTATGCTTATCATTATTCGTAGCTGTACTTTTCGGTGGACATAGAAGTGAAGAGGCCGCTCTCACTGCAGCCACCACATCTTCTAGTGAACAGGTCTCGTTAAGATGATCTTGAATTATTTTATCCAATACGGCTAGATCTTCAGCCTTATGTCTTGTTTTTATTCGGGTGGCCTTGACAAGTGGGTTTCTAACGGCAGCCTCGAATGCTTCCCTTGTATTGACGATCAACTTCGGAACATCTTTCACCGTTCTTGGCATTTGTTGCTGTTGGTCTGGAGCATCTGTCACCTGCTCTTCAGCGTGTTCTATTTCTGGAACATCTCTCACTTGTTCCGCTCTTGGCCTTGCCCCCAGTGCTATTCCTTGGTGTTGTTGGTTTGGAGCATCTGTCACCTGCTCTTCACCGTGTTCTATTTCTGGAACATCTCTCACTTGTCCCGCTCTTGGCCTTGCTCCCGGGGTTATTGCTCGATGTTGTTGGTTTGGAGCATCTGTCACCTGCTCTTTACCGTGTTCTATTTCTGAAGCATCTCTCACATGTTCTGCTCTTGGCCTTGTCCCCAGGGCTATTTCTTGGTGTTGTTGGTTTGGAGCATCTGTCACCTGCTCTTCACCGTGTTCTATTTCTGGAACATCTCTCACTTGTTCCGTTCTTGGCCTTGTCCCCAGGGCTATTGCTTGATGTTGTTGGTTTGGAGCATCTGTCACCTGCTCTCCACCGTTTTCTATTTCGAGAACATCTCTCACATGTTCTCTTATTGGCCTGTTGGAGCGTATACCAGTCCCAGTTCGGCCCGCGATATTTCTCACCAGGGCTGCAGCTTGTTCTTCAGTTGTGTCAATCGTCAGTTGCTGATGTTGGCTCGAAGCATCTGTCACCTGCTCCTCAGCTTGTTGTTCCATCCTTTCTTGCTCTTGAGACCGCCATATGATTCCTCTTCTTTTGAGATGACTGATCTGATCTCTAAGGTTTTGCTGCGTCATGAAGTCAAGGTCTGGATAATTTTCGCACCACAGACCATGCAGCCTATTCATGTATCCTCGTCTTTCGGGTCTTGATCTTCTGTATAGCGCAGACAGCAGGTTATGCTGCTCGGGCGTCCACTTGTGGCGTCCCCTTTGTGCCGTCCTGTTTCGGCTGCCGGTTCCGACTACGGGCTGCTCTTTCGAACGTTGAATCCCTATGCGACCGACAACCTGAACTCTCTCCTCGTCGATGTCCTCCTCGTCTGAAGGCATAGCTTCTTGGATGGCAGGCGCCTGCCTTCTCAGCATCCTGCCGTTGGTGTCCCGCATGCTGTCACGTCCAGCACCAACTCCAGACGCGCCCTGACGATCCCCAGGCAGCGACTGTTTTCCGAGGCTTAGCGTATATGTGTCCGACATCGGTTGAGAGTGACCGGGGTCCGCGGGATTGTCACACCCGTATACTACAAAGTAGTACCCCCGTGCGGGTATTATTATTATTATTATTATCATCGGTTTCCCGGTCTCAGCTTAAGCTGGTATTATTTCTATGAACCAGTGAAAAAACAATTCAGTTCCTCCCACTAGTTCAGGAATTTCCGCACGATGTGACAGGTTTGCAAAGCTACAGCCCGCTGTGCATATCCCGCGATCCTCTGGGATATTTCGATCTTTTGAAGATTTTTCTTAAATGATTTGGACATGACTCCTTCAGCCGAAATCACCAATGGTATAATAGTGACTTTCGACAATTGCCACATATTCTTCAGTTCCATTGCCAAGTTCTCGTACTTCGTTATTTTTTCCGACTCCGTTTTTCCGATGTTATGAGTCAATGGTACTGCCACATCAATTATCACCCCATACTTCTGATCCTTCTCAATGAATACAAGGTCCGGTCTATTATAGTCCACTGATCTATCTGTTGTTATGGGTCTGTCCCAATAGAGAACCGCTGCGTCCGTTTCCAACACTGCTGCAGGTTGATACTTATAGTATGGCGGACAAGTATCCAGAAAACCATGTCTAAGAGCCAACTGCTGGTGAACAATTTTTGCCACTTGGTTGTGTCGGCCCAGATATGCGTTGTCGGCAAGAACTCGACAACCTGCGATTATATGTTCGATAGACTCGCCAAAGGCGCCGCACTTCCTGCATTTGTCCTCCACGTTCAGCTTCAAACAGTGCTTCTCATAGTTGCGAGTTCTTATAACTCGGTCCTGGATAGCCATCAGGAACCCCTCAGTTTCAGGATACAATTGTCCCGCATTCAGCCACGACAAAGAAGCTAATTTATCGACATTTTCCCCCTCAAGGTGTTTGGGAAATCTGCCGTGCAGAGCTTGCTCCCGCCATGCACTTATATCTTCGCTTCTCGTGGTGATATCGAATGTCAGTTCTCTGTGTTGTAGGTTCAGAGGTGTGTATCCCTTATCCTCTGTTGTCACCAGTTTCATCAGGCTATCTTTAGACTCGAGCAGTCGCTGCCTCAGGTTTTTCTCCTGGGTTCTGCAGAGTTTGTAGATGTTCAACAGACCTCGTCCGCCATCTCTCCTGGGCAGATAGAGCCTTTTCACCGATGCATTGGTGTGCAGACATCGGAACTTTGTCATTAGGCGACGGGTGAGTCGGTCCAACTCATTCAGATCAGCATCTGACCACTTCAAGACTCCGAAAGTGTAGGTCAGAGCTGGCGTAGCCCAAGAGTTTAAGGCATCGATCTGATTTTTAGCAGACAGTTTGGTGTTGAGCACTTTGGTTACCCTGTTTTTATATTTTGCAGTGAACTCGGCCTTCAAACGGGTGTGATCAATCCGTTGGTTTTGAGGAATACCCAGATACTTGTAGGTCTCTTCTGGCAACATACTGTGGATGTCCTGAAATTGTTCCTGAGTGTTCTCCATTTTACCCTTTCTGATGTTGACTATGGCGCATTTATCGAGACCGAAAGACATGTCAATGTCTGTGCTGAAGGAGCGCACTATATCTATCAGCGAGTGAAGTTGTTTTTGGTTCTCGCCGAATAGTTTTAGATCATCCATATACAGTAAATGGGTAAGTTTTCGCGGATTCCTCATTGCTGGTCTGTACCCTATGTTGGTATTTTTCAAAAGAGTAGATAGAGGATTCAGTGCTATACAAAACCACATCGGCGACAGGGCATCTCCCTGAAATATCCCCCTCGATATTTTCACGGTTCCAGCATTGATGTTGTTTATAAGAATATTTGTTTTCCATGTACTCATTAGATGTTGGAGCACGGCTTTTATTTTCGGGCAGATCTTATAAATCTCCAGTACTCTCACAAGCCAATCGTGGGGCACCGTATCGAAGGCCTTCTGATAGTCGATATAACATAGACTTAAATTCCTCCTTCTCGCTTGGGCTTGCTTTAACACTACAGCGTCTATGGTGAGTTGATGTTTGCATCCTGCAGATCCTCGAGAGCAGCCTTTCTGTTCTTCTTCCAGAATGTTGTTGGCTTCACAGTGACGATATATCGCATTATTCACAAGCGTTGTGAACAGCTTGTACACCACTGATAAACACGTTATGGGGCGGTAGTTTTCTGGCTTGCTGCGATCTCCTCTTTTGTGAAGCATATAGGTATTGCCTTGAGTGAGGAAAGTAGGTATCTTGAAGGGGTCTTCCAGCGCTCCCGAAAAACATCTAGCCAGACTTGGGAAACATGCTGGAAATTGTTTAACCCAGAAGTTGTGAAGTCGGTCGGGTCCTGGCGCCTTCCAGTTACTAGTGTTTTTGACAATGTTGGAAATTTCTTCGACTGTGAAAAGATCAGTCTTCATCTCAACGATTTCTGAGGCCTGGTGTTCAATGTCCGTAAGCCAGCTAGTATTCCTCTGAAGTTGACCACTCTCCGACCATAGGGAACTCCAATATTGCCGAAATTCTTCATTGTTGATGTCAGCATGCTGATTGGAGGAGATCTCGGATGGTTTTTCAAGACTTCTGAAGAACTTCTTTCTGTCTCTCAAATATTCAGCGTTTTGTTGCTTTCGCTTTGTTAGCTCGTTGTATCTTCGCAGGCGAGCACCTTTCGCTTTAGCTTGTTGTCTCAAGCGATCTTTCAGATCAACTATCAACTCTCTATGTCGTGGAGATTCAAGGTTCAGCCCTGCGGATATGGCTATTTTTCGCACTTTGTTAACTACTTTACGCGATTTATTTTCCCTCAGGAACTCATCCAAAACATCGACTTTTCCTCGAAGTTTATCGACGTCCTGCATTAATCTTCTTTTCCAGGCAGGAGTTTCATTTTTAACCTTCTGTTCACTGGTTCTGGGAATGTAGATCTTTTGCCCATTTTGTCCGATTACTGTGATGGCAGCACAGTACAGAGATAAGTGGACTTGTTCCAACGTCCATTGAGTGCTCAGGTGTTCCGCCAATATTTCGTTGAGCCTCTCGATGTTATTTTTGGCCGTAGAGTTGAAGTTCAATTTTGGAAGGATGGGGCGGTTGAGCGGATCAGTAGATTCGTATTGCGCCAGGTTACTATAGAAGGTGTCATACAGTTGGCGATATTGTGGGGAGTCTTGATGAGCAGTTCGTGTGACAGACAGGTCCCTCGCCGTATCTACTGGTCTCTCCAGCTGCTCGGTGGGTTCTTCATTTCGACTTCCGACAATCTGTTCTTGATTGATTGTGTAGCCCATTTCTCTCTTGATCTCATCTAGTTCCTGTCTTGTCAAATAGCCTTTTCGTATAATAACATTTTTACGATCGGCAATATTCCCTTCCGTTAGCTGAAGTTCTGGATGTCTCTTGGTGAATTCAGTATAGAGGGAGTATCTCCATCCAGGAAGTGGTTTGTCATCGCAATTGTTCACGTAGTAAAAAGCTCGCATTACTTCAATATTCATTTCGCGGCTCCACTTAATACGTGCGTTGCGAGCTCCCCTGCGGGCAGTCCTCCTCACGGTGGTCGAGCCAGCAGGTGGAGTGGCATTTCGATCTTCTGCCATGATATCGGTTTCCACTTCTCGTTGCTGTCGTGGTGCTGTATTTTGTTGAATGACAGGAGCCCGCTTCCTCAGCACCCTGCCACCGACGGATCGCATGCTGTCATGTCCAGCGTCGGCTCCGGACATGCCCTGGCGCTCCCCAGGCAGCGACTCTCTTCCGAGGCTTAATATTGGCTCCATTTTCATGGGTTTGCCACCATTTACCCTTGGTGGCCCAGGTAACTCGGGCCGTGGGGACGTCACCCCCCATGTAGCATGGCATAAACCACACCACACCCGTGCGGTATTATTATTATTATTATTATTATTATTATACGATACCAGAAAACTTCGAGGCTAAAAATGGTGGGATTTGCAACGTGGCAGTACCCGAAAGTTTCATGGGAAATTACGTCATCCTTTCAGAACCCAGCCACGGGATGTGAGAAGAAAAATCTTTAATCTGATTGGTTTTTGAAAACGAAGAAGAAAAATCTTCAATTTGATTGGTTTGTAAAAACGAAGGAGAAAAATCTTTAATTTGATTGGTTTACAAGGAAACCAAGAAGAGAAATCTTTAATTTGCTTTGGAGGCGAAAAAGGCAGTAACTGGGAAAGCCCTAAGAGTCTTTCGCCTTCAATATAAGAAACGTATACCGCCAGATGGCAGTGCAGTGCATTGATTTTTATTTATTGGATTATTCAGCTTAATAGAAAAAATGTTGGGGCGCCGGGAATATAACAAGAAATCCTACCCTGAACTAGATATCACACTGCCTGTATAATTGGGTATAATACTCTCTTTTTTCTTCATCAGTCATCTGGGAGAAGATGCTGCGGGCGTGTCATTCAGAAGAAATTCAATTCCATGTTAGATCTACAATTGTAAGAAACAAATAATTTTCACCAATCGACGGCTAAAACAAACCTTAATAAATTGTCTTTGATAAAAATGGATATTTATCATTTCGAATAAAAAAATTCAAGGAAATATATCGCGGAAACAACACATTGTTGTAATTTTATTTACAAAAAAAAACGTTTAATTATGAAAAAAAAATGAGATAGACGTTTGATTAACTAAATAAATGATAGACTTCAATACCGAAATGAAAAAACACTTAAATATTTGTTAGTTTTGATGGTGGAATTGTTACAAAATAACCAAAAATGATGGGGAATATCCTTTTCATTCATTTAATACTTAAAAAAAAATTTTTCATTATTTTTACCTTTATACACTTATACATCCCTTCATCAATCAGAAAAAATAAATCGTTTCTGACTCCTTTTTTTTCAGGGATGTAGACCCTTTAACGGGGGAAGGTTCCCAGTTGGCTCGGGAGACGGTTCGGAAATTAAGGGTATCTGGAGAAGCCTTAAACGGGAAGGATCTGAAATGACTGGAGAACGGTGAAAGGGTAACTCATATTTTTGGTTTTTCTGGAAGGATGGTCTCAAGCGGAGACAGAAAAGTGTTAAGTTGAAAGTAAAAGGTTTTTTTTATTGCAATTACTTAGAATTATTTAGATTGCGTCCCGTCGGTAGAACTGGAGTGAGATTAATCTGCGCGAACAGCCAGTCAGTCGTTAGTGACGTGTTTTTTGTGTTTCTTTCATTTTTCAGGATATTTTCTGTCGTAATTGTTTTATTTTTGAGATCTCCCTTGAGTATTCGAAAATTTGAGTTGTATTGTTTTGAGATCACCCCATTTTTGCGGTTCAGGGTTATTTTTGAACAAACCCTCAAGTTTTTATAATTCGATTTTGTTTTAATACTTGAAATTTAATTGTTCCAAAATCCGATGTCTGGTTCATCAGAAACGTCGAATTTGCCATCCACTGTGAATTACCCTGTACAATAAAATAGAAAAAGTAATTAAAAAAAAACCTATAACAGTTCAATGTTTCAATTTTATATATGGCCTAAAGTAGCAACTATATAAACTAAAAAAAATTGTATCCCGACTTTTTTTGTATCTTGTCTAGTTTCTTAACGAATTTGTACTTTTTCAATTCATTTCACCCAATTATGTATTTTGTTGATGACACTTTCCGTGAAATTCATTATGTGGAACACACCTTATAGTCATTTTTTCTTACTAATATCTATTATGTGAATAATACGGTTAATATTCATTTCATTTTTCGAAAATCCACAAGAATTTTTCGTTAAGTCGTTCAATATATTGCTGAATTATTAATTAGGTGCTACACAGAGAAAAAAAGAGATGCGCATTCTTTTTTGAGTTCCGAATAGTTAATCCAGTCATCAACTTCCCAGAATGCATTATTCATAGCCGAATATAAGCCTACGGACAAGAATCTGGCGATGTAACATTCTTCAGTGAAAGTATCTTACATCACACACTGGATGCACCTGTAGTTACCTCAAGAATCACGACGTGGCAACGTCGCCAATAACAACACGCAACTATTACGAAATTCGAAATTCGTATTGAAAATGGAACAAAGGAAATCCTTCAGAATCCCCGTTTAAGGACCAAATTCATCCCTAATTAAGGCATCCAATCGAAATGGCGACTATAAGAAAAAGGGGAAGGCGATTTGGTCTAATCTTCATGGCATTCATATGTAGGCCAACTTTCACTTCTCCCTTCAACCGTACAGTGGATAGTTTCATTAGTTTCAGCTTTCTTGGACGTCGTCTTAAGACAATCGCTAGACGTCTCCGAAAAAGCATCGTGAAAATGTCACTCTCCAAGTGTACCCCCAATTTTTTTCGCAGATGCGGAATTTATCGTGCCAGTGTCGCGTCTTTGAGTTTCGTACACCCCAAAAGGGGTTTGGGGTCCGCGCAACCAGAAAAGAAACATGATAAGTACAATGACAAATGGAATAAGGCAGTGGCAGATGCTGAAAAATTGGTTGGTTACAAAACTTCTTTGATTGGGTTGAGATATTTGTTGAGTGATGAGGTGGAAAACGTCGCGGTGCATGTCAGGAAATTGTCTTCCTCGGGTACCAAACACCCCCTCGTGAAGACTGTCAAGTAAGTAATAAGGGAAAAAAGTCTGTGACGGAATGAAAATAAATTTTGCGAGTATTTTGTCATTTTGACACAATCGATGTTCGAATTTTTGCTTTTTTCAAAATTGAACTTCTCAGAGCAATTTTTAATATTCAACCCTTCCAAGTTTTATTTTTATCATAATATACAGAGTCTCCCCACTTAGGCGAGTAACCCTTCATTATAAGTCACTCAATTGATTTTTGGGGGCCTCAATCGACCATTAGTTCATCTCACTGATCAGGAATTCGTGGTCAAATTCAATTCTGTCCGTTCGGCCGTAATCACGATAACTGCCGAAAAGAGAAACCTTTAAATTTTTAAAGGGATGGTTCGGATCTCGTTTAACTCGTTTATGGGAGAAATTTGACACGTTCGAAGTTTTGTTTTCCAATAGTTACGAAACTGACGTATTCAAGCGGAGTGCGAAATTTTGTCCAGATCGCTCAACCAAAACCATATGAAATGAGCGAATTATTGACCAGGAAATTCTCAATATGGCAGTAATAACATATTCAGGATCATGGACGATAACTTCGATAGCTGTTGTCAATTGTTTTGGCACCTGCCTAAATATTTTTTTCGTTGGTTTCTCGAATGCGAATCTACCTACAAGGTGGATCTATTTACAAGATGGATGAACAAGCGTTCAAAAACTTCTGGTAAGGGTTTAGGTAGCCCATTTTCCAAAATACAATTTTTTTTGTTAGAATTTCACTTTCCTATATGGATGGTATTGATTTTTTATAATATAATCGAAATTTATATACCTACTCCATTCACAATTATAAAATCACAACTCTGGCCTTGGAAATTCGACACATTCCACTCTGTATCGAAGTTATGACGTTTTTCAAAATATTTTTATGTTCCAAGTCAACACTATGTTGCCCTTTCTACATTCTTGGCGTATTTCTCAGAATGTGAATGAATTGGAAAAGATGTGATGGACGAAAATAATTAACGTTTATATGAATTGATAGAAAGGAAAGGATTCCTTTTCTAGTTATTTGCATGAAAAGTACAAGAGATCACTGTTGAAATATATTAT
This sequence comes from Adalia bipunctata, assembly GCA_910592335.1. Classification (NCBI taxonomy): domain Eukaryota; kingdom Metazoa; phylum Arthropoda; class Insecta; order Coleoptera; family Coccinellidae; genus Adalia; species Adalia bipunctata. The sequence continues at coordinate 23,350,247 of OU342950.1, forward strand.
TTTTCGCCATAGAAAAAAATTGCATTGCTTTCACATAATTTTCATATGCATGCTTGTGAAGATTTAATGTTTATTATCCTCTTGAACTGAAAGTTCAAGACTTGACGACATTTTATTTATTTGATCTTATGAACAAGGGGTAGATATAATATTCTGATTGTATAGTAATTTATTAGATTTAAAAATATTCATACATTACTATACCACAGTAGGTTTGTACAAATAAAATGGAATAGGGCAAACATATGCTTCACATTTATCATTCACCATTCACCTGTTCTAAAATAAGACACAAACTCCTGGAATATGGAGAGAACCGATGTATTCTGGTTCAATATAGCCTATTTCTACTTTCGGCAAAGGATTGATAGGAATGGAAGCTCCAGTGACACATTTCAAATCATCGGAATCTGAATTCAACTACCGTTGAATACAATATAGTCATATTCTTTCTTTTTTCAGCTTTTTCGACGTGTTTTTTTTTCTGAAACGTGAAAACGACCAACAATAATCATTTGGAGACCGATGACGGCCATCCAGAACCCGTTTAGGTACTTACGAAAATCGTGCAATTTCATTCTGCAAGTTCTTTCCTCATAATTCCTCAAAAATCCTACCTGAACCATATTTTCCGAATTCCGGTCGCTTTTGTTAGAAGATCGTATAAGGAAGCCTTTTTTGTCCATTTACACATTCCAAATAAATTTTGAGCACCAAAAACGATACCGAAACTAACCAAACTTCTGGGGGGCCGGAATTTCGTTTGAAATCTTTCAAAACGGCCAGATACCTAAAAAAAACTTCGTTATCAAGTGTAAAAAGGTCGATTAGTACTTACTTTCGCTTTATTTATGCTTATAAATCGATTTTTGGTCCAATTCAAATTTGCCGTTCGTACTCACGCCAAAACTCGTATAAGGAAAAAATGACACTTGCACGAAACTTCTTCTGGACGACGAAGAACGGAAAAATAGGCGATTTCCTATCGATATTTCGCCCCAAAATCGCCGATCGATTCGAACTAACAAAATGTGGAATATCTTTGATACTTTTACTCTGATGTAAACAAAAAAACTGGCATCGTCGTTTTGTCATCAACGATATTTTTTGTACGGGCACAGACTTTTCATCAGGTTCACCAACTCCTGAAAACGAAACCATGACCTCCTATGTGATTAAATAAAAGTGAATGGAGTATAGGTCCTCTAGCTTTTTCCCGTGAGGAACTTTATAACCAGCCCTGCATTAACGGTAAATTTGTTTCTGGCACCTATGTCTTGCTAGACGAACCGAAGATTTGGAATGATGACCTTGATTCAGGAATTTATTTTGAGAAACCGTTATCAGCTTCGAACATATAAGAGATATTGTTGTTGATACTAGGGAGAGTTGTATTACATAATATAGTTAATTAAGTAAGGGTAAGGATGCCAAAATCGGAAGATTTAATAATTACGATCAAGAAGAGAAAATTATAGGAAGCAAGTGCTCACTTCTTAGACTGATGATAGAAGACAAAACAATAGGAAAAAGATATATCGATCGCTGAAAAATATCATGACTGGGAAACACAAAGAATAAGAAGAAGAGAGTTGTTTTTTTTTTCATGCCATTTGGTTGACCACTTTCTCTTTCATACATGTTTGCACCTCAATCGATGAAACGAGGTATTACAGGCTCATCCCTTCATTCTGGGACATATCAATATTATTCCTGTACATCGTGCAGTCGTAAATTTATTCAATTATTCCGGGATATAACGACTGAATACTGTTGTCTTCATCTTTGTTCCCAAGTACAGTAACTACCATGCACCTGTTACGCATCATCTTCCTCTTGCGTTCACGAACCCATGAAGGTGAAATCTCTTTATTTTCATTCCACAATTATTCGTTTTCACCTTGTGGGAACAAATTAGTCAATCCATTTATTACTCGCAAAGAGCATATAGAATTACAAGGAATTTCAAATCATTAGGTTGTTGGAACGGATACTTTGCCCATAAAATAATTTTTCTCACCTTGTAAATTGCAAAGCGCAAAAATCAGTGAAATGTTGCAACCGATACGACAAATTACCAACTGAGCGATAATTAGATCAATAAATCGATCGATACCTAGATGTGTAAAGGACATGGAGGTATTATTCAATTTGGAAGCGTAGTGCGAATATACAGGGTCTTTCACGAGGAACCTCACCCATATTTATACGGGAAACTACTGAACGTATTTTCATGAAATTCAGCACTTATAAGTATTTCACGATGCTGATGAAATCTAAAATATTTTCAAGGCATGAGCACCTCCGGTTTTTCCGGAAATGACGTCAACTTCCGTTTTTCAAATTAGAACACCATTTTTTTATTGCAGAAATAGATTCCTTAGAAAATTTCAAGTTATTTTGATGTAACATTTTTCAGTTTTGGTTGGAAAATTCTCTCTGAGCGGGAAAATTCGAAAAAAAAATCGAAAATAGAGCTCCGCTGAAACAAGAATAACTTCGAGGTTTTTGGATGGAAAATTTTCATTTTTGGGATTCTTCAAGATGTAAGATTGATGTATCCACTTTAAAAATCGAAATCGCGATTCATGATACAGGGGGTGAAAAAATCGCTTTCAAAGTTAGGGATGACAAAATCGTGAAAAATCAATTTTTTTCAAATTAGAACCCCATTTTTTATGGCAGATATTGAATCTAAAGTGGATATTAACTCAGAAAATATCCATTTTAGGGCAAGGGTGTGATGCATACACTGGTTCTAATTTGAAAAAATTGATTTTTCACGATTTTGTCATCCCTAACTTTGAAAGCGATTTTTTCACCCCCTGTATCATGAATCGCGATTTCGATTTTTAAAGTGGATACATCAATCTTACATCTTGATGAAAAATCCCAAAAATGAAAATTTTCCATCGAAAAACCTCGAAGTTATTCTTGTTTCAGCGGAGCTCTATTTTCGATTTTTTTTTCGAATTTTCCCGCTCAGAGAGAATTTTCCAACCAAAACTGAAAAATGTTACATCAAAATAACTTGAAATTTTCTAAGGAATCTATTTCTGCAATAAAAAAATGGTGTTCTAATTTGAAAAACGGAAGTTGACGTCATTTCCGGAAAAACCGGAGGTGCTCATGCCTTGAAAATATTTTAGATTTCATCAGCATCGTGAAATACTTATAAGTGCTGAATTTCATGAAAATACGTTCAGTAGTTTCCCGTATAAATATGGGTGAGGTTCCTCGTGAAAGGCCCTGTATAACTCTGGCGTATTGTGACGATGAAATCAAGGTAGCACTGCTCTAAAGCATCATCCTTACGCATAATCAGGGTGTTAAGGGTGAATTGAATACTAAAATAAAGCATTGAAGTAACAGAGCTTTCGAGCTCTATCTTGTGAATGTAGATTTGCATTCAAGATCCCAAGAAAAGGTTTTTTTCACACAGTCGAAGAAAAAATGGGCAACAGCTGTCAAATAAATACTCCATGATCTGGAATCTGATATTACAGCAACATTAGAATGTTTTTTCCAACTGAATCCAATCTATAGTTATGAATTTATCGAGAAAACAAAATTACCACATTTCTGGTCATATTTTGCCCATTAACTAACTTAACTGTGGCATTCGAAGCCCAAATCTACCCTGAAAACTTCGAGTTTCTAGGTTTATCCGTTCGAAAGTTATCGTGCTCGCAAACGGACGGACAGAATTGAATTTGACTACGGATTTTTGATCAATGATACTATTCTTGGCTAAAAAAAATAATCCAACGGATTTTTTTCCTTACTTACAAACTGCAATAATTCTTTTTCCCAGAAAGTTGGTTTATAACGCCAGCAATAACGTGCAAACTTGGGGTCTAGTGATTCTTCTGATTTCGAAAGCCCTCGGACACAATTCGAAAATGGCCGTTGCTGAAGCGGAAACTAATGATGGATATTTACACTCTCAACGTGCCCTAGCTGAGATCACCGAAATGATCAGGACAAGTCACATCGTCCACAAGGGATTGATGAATCTTTCAAAGGATATTCCCGAAGCAGAATTGGGGGATATGGTCAATGGAAATAAACTCGCCTTGTTGAGTGGAGATCATTTGTTGAGCACCAGTTGTTTGGAGTTGGCCAAACTCGAGAATCAGGACTTGGTAAATATTTTTATTGTTCATTCATTTCATTTCAACTAGCAGCTTTATCAGTTCTTTTTACACCCACCCAAATGTTTAACCATTTATGTTCGAAAGACGGCCCTCAAAAATAATCCTATTGTTTATATGTAGCTAATCGGAAATTCTCATTATTCTCGAAAAATGCTAGTGAGATCTAAGTTCTAATACTCGATGTCTCAAAAGTAAATGCATGAAGAAATAACATTCATGTTCCTTAGCCGTATCAACTTTCTCGATAACCAAGTTGAATGATTCTATTTGTACCGACAGTTAGAGTAATGAACACACCTGAATAATAAGAGAAAAGTGAAAACTTCCAAGCTGTGAATTCCTTTGTGCAGTTTTTAATTTGCTTTCCAAATAACATTATTCCTGATTCGTTGTAAATCTATAGTAACCGTCTCTGACGATCTCACCGTAAGATTACCGCTCTCATATGTTATACAGGGCAGTGGCGTATTCAACCATATAATCACAGGAAAGAAATTCTGAAAGTCCGAAGGCTTAGGATAGTATTAAAATTCAATTTTCCTCATATGGGAAATCTGGGCCCCCCCAAACTGAAATCCTGGATACGCCACTGATACAGGGTGACCAATTGAAAAGGAACAAAGCCATTTTCAGAAAAGAGCTCAAACTCTTTGAATCTTTCACTTTCTTATTGTACGTTTCCCATCGTGAAGACATAATTTCTTTGATACTTATTATTCTTACCTGAAAATCTCTACAGACACATATTTGAAAAAGAAATCACGGTTTTCTAAAGAATCATTAAAGTTCCCGCAATCAAAACCATTTTTTAATCAAAGGTAGAGCTGATTTCATCAGCCGTACGCGACTTGTCAGAAGCTGAATTTATCGGTTTGAGAGATAACCAGAATCTGCCACTGCCTTCTCCACCTAGACTAAGTACAACCAGCAACTTCAAGCTGCCAGAACATCCATTAGATCCTGTTAACGCTGAAGATGCCTTAGGTGTTGCTAAAGCTGAATGGACACTGAGGAATACTTTGGAAGGAGGTAGGCAACTTAGCAAATACCTCTCTTTGCAAATCCACTTTCATTTAGATCTAGATGGCAAATTGAATTTTAACATCCTGATGATCTTGTGTAAGAGGAATTGAATGTAAATGTGTTTCCAGGCAATCTGCTAGGCAAAGCTTGCCAAGGTGCTTTGATACTAGCTGGACACTCTACAACCACGCAAATACAAGCCTACCAATTTGGATTGAACCTTGCTCTAGCATGGCAAGTCCGATCAGATCTACTCCCATTTTCTCCAGGATTTTCAGATCCCTTTCCTTTAGTATCAGCTCCAATGTTGTTCGCATTGCAGAGCAATCCCTTGATGTACCCAGAAATAGAGAATGGACGAAAAAACGTTTATGACTTGGATTACCAAAAGTTAAGGGAGTTTGTTCATTCCGGTCCTGCCATTGAAATGTCGAAAAAACTTTTGAAGGAGCATGCCAACAATGCGTTTGAGTTTTTGGAAAAACTTCCAGACTCCGAAGCAAAAGGGGGATTAGAAGGTATTGTGTCTGGTATAACCAGTATATGCTGAAAATGAGACCAATCGAACTTTACCATCATTTTTATATAAATTTATCTATACGAATTAAAAAACTGCATATTATTCAATTATATGAATAACAAGGTTTATCAGAGGAAGATATCAAACTTTAGGATGAAACCGAAAAAACTGAGAAAATGGTGACACATATCTGGGAGCTGCGACCACAAGGTGTACAGTTTTACCAACGTTATATTCTAAAGTTGTTTGCTCAAATTGGTACATGAATGAGAAAATCAGTTGCTATACTTGACTGAATGAGAGGTACCTGATTAGAAGGGGAAAAATATATTATGTTTTGCATTAATTTTAATAGGAGGAATATTATCTTTTATTTATATTCCAAACAATGATATGTAAAATAATTATATTATATGTTTAAGTGGCGGATTGAGGTTAGATTTCGGGTCCAATTTCACGCATTAGAGATCTTCACTTTTATAATTCTAGTATTGGTATCTTTGTCAAATCCTAGATTCGCCACTGATCTGTTGTATGATTGTGAAGGTTTTATATTTATTTCTGTATAAAATAAAGTAATATTATATTTATACGATTTTTCTTCTAATATATTGTGCGGCAACAAGAACATTTACAATTCAAGGAATAAACAATAAGAGATAACAAACAAATCTTTTTCTGATGGGTTCCCAGAAAATTTAACGATTCACAGCGCATCATTTCTCGTGAGTATTCACAGCCTTTTCAGGAAAAGCATGAGAAATAAACTGCGATATTTATTATTGAATAACAAAAAAATGGTGTAAAATTTTATTTGAAATTAAATTAAATTCTAATATCACATTAGGTATAATGAATTCCATAATTTCATGATATTTATATCAACAAAAAATGATTGTATATGACAACAAAACTGACTTGACAAGTTACAAATAGTTATGAAAACATTGTTTCTTAATTATTCATTACATATTATCTCTCCATACTACACCAATATCATCTATTATATTTGACTGAACTTCATCTACACACGACTGAAAAAATGACTATTTATGATTCCTTCATCAGAATGGAACTATTAGTGAAATTTTTGGGTGCCACCTTATAACAATAATCTAAACATTAAACATGATCACGAAAGTAACAAATATTTTCAACAACATACAAAAAATAATTGACTTTTTGACTTCTTCATTTGATCATAAACACTTATATAACTAGAGTCAAAGTAAATACATGAAAAAATAGTAATTCAGTTGAACACAAGCTGGTTGTTAATCCTGAAAATGCACAGCTTTATCACAGCCATAGCTTCTCATAAAAATAGTGAGGCATCAATAATGCTAATAATCTACACTGTTTTTGGTGTTTACAATGGTGTTAAAGCATCCACCAATTTTGCAATGGCAGAAAGAGCACTATTACTAGGAAAATATGGTAAAATACTATTTGCTTCACTTCTAAATGCCTCTATCAAAGAAGCTGTTTGACCCACTCCCTCACCATCTAAGACCCTATTTCTGATTTCTCTATAAGAACAATTATTATCTTTAAGAACTTCATACATGTCAGGATCAGAGTGAAGTTGGAATAAAACAGGAGCACTAGTTAGAGTGAAAGGTAAAGATTTGTCGTAAAGGAAAGGTTTTAATTCCTGCATAGCTTGCCAGGCAAGTCCTATACATCTCCCTAGGGAATAGGCCTTCTGTTGAAGATCCTCTGAGTGACCTCCAAGAATCATTGCACCTTTACAACTCTTGGCCAGCAGAGTAATACCACCCAGTAGATTTCTCAAAATCCATTCTTGTTGGGGATCACCAAGGAATCTGTCTAATTCATATGGTCCTATATCTAAATCAGATATTTTATTCTCTTGAGTATTCAGAATTGGTCTACTTGGAATGGGCCTATCATATTGATCTCTAGGTAGAATGAAATCCCCATGTGCCATATCTCTTAAGGAAGTGGCAATTATCTCATTCAGGTCGTTGTTATTGAGTAAAGCTAAGTCTTTGAAACTCTTGCTATATAAGTAATCACCAGATAATAAGGCAAGTTTGTTTCCAAAATGTAATTTTTGGAAGTTTCCATCATTTTGTTTCACATTCACCATAGTGCTGTGCATTTGGTGTCCAGTTTTTATCATTTCTGTGATTTCTGCTAGACTTCTTTGAGAATGAAGAATACCTGAGATAGAAATTCAAAATGAAAACTCAAAACTGAATTGAGAAAACATTCAGTTGCTTTTTTATTACAAAGTGTCTTTCCATCACAGCTTTCTGTTTGATCAAGAAATATCATGAGGAATTACATACCTGTTGATCCATCTTGCTCATCTTCAGAGATTTCCGGCCTAATCTCTGCTGCTTTAGATATCAAAAGAACAATGAGGCCCCATTTAGCAGTGTCATTTTGTTGTATCAAATCCCTGTGAAACAATTGTTTGCAAATTAATGAATTACACACAATCGATTTCTTTTACTTTGCAACATGCAGCATGGGATGTTTGGTTCCTATCAGTTTAGAGATATAAGAAGCGATATTTGAAATTTCATCAGTGAGTAACCACCGCAAATTCATGAAAGAAGTGGGATATCCTACGATTTTTTCAGCGTTCTTTACAGCAATCATCCACCTTTCATCAGTGGAATAAGAAGTACTGGATATTCTCACCAGATTTCTTACATTCCAAGTGTAATTTTGCGCACGGACTAAACGATTTAGAGAATTCATTGTATTAGATGATTCACTTTGATAAATTTACAATATCGTCGTTGACTACAGAACTGGTAAGAACAAAATTATCGTGATAATGAGACTTTATAACGTTTTCGCCTCTAGTGGAAAATGGAATTTGATTAATGGTAAAAACGAGTTTTATTTGATTAAAAAGTAAAAACACATGTATTGCATAATTTGAGGTTGACAACGGAGAGGGAGATCCATAGAGGAAGAACCTTTTTCTAGTTTCTTTTCTTTTCTACAATGGCACTTGAATGATCACAAATCAGTATGATGTAGAATATCTTCGAGTATAACATTGTTTAGAAAGAACAACTTTAAACAATGGTATAACAGAATTGAGGAAAATGGACTAGCAGAGATCTACAGAATGTTTTCTTCTTCTACAAAAGTTTCCTTATTTTATACTAGATGGCGACTCAAATAAGGCGGACAACCAATGGTACACCGTCTCCTATGATATGTTGCCTACGTTTTTCAATTTTGAGGGGACAATTCTTTTCGTATTTTCCATACCTCTTTTGTATTTTCACTGTTTTTTCAGCAATGTCTGACTCGCTCAAGCTACGAGCTTATGAAAGGTCTTTCCGGAACACCTGATGAAAATACGGGAACCTGAGCTAGAACTACCCTAGGCGAGTCCAAAAAACCGATATATTATAGGTCTAATCAATTCCATAACAACCTAGATACAGGGTCAAGGGCGGATATAGCTTTTTTTTCATGGCGGTTATAACGATTGAAAATCAGGTACACAATGTATGAAATATTTTATGTGCACCACATTTCCTGACTTTTCCTAAGGATCACTTTTTGATGCTCATGGGGGGGGGGTTGATTACCCCCTCAACCCCCCGTAAATCCGCCCTTGTACTGGGTGGTTTATGTATTCACCAAAAATTTCAATTCCTCATAACATTTGAACCAACCAGTATACTCGGTTGATATTTGGTATTGATACTTATGATTCACTTCTATAGGTCGATCGAATTACTTTCGAATTTCCAAAAAATTCCAGGTCCGTATTTGAAAAATAAGGGAGATTCAACACCCTGTATATTGAAATTTTGGGATTTGATTGAGATATTTGAAACGAGCAGGAAATTTTCAATGGGGGTCAGTAGATTTCATTGTCCCGCACGTCATTTTGCTCAGAGAGAGCTTCAGGGAAAGATCCAATTGAATATTGGAATTCCACAAAATTCTCAAAAAAATCCATTATTATTTATTATTAGTTATGTTCAAATTGAATTCTTTTTGTCCCACTAATTGCACATTCGAATTTCATAATATTTTGAGAAATTATTTGGAGTTATTTCCGGAAAAACATTATTCATAGAGAAAAATTTATTTGAAGTCAACAAAGATGAATAAATGAATGAAGAAACATAAAAACTTAACGTGAATTACAGAAGGTGCCACCATTTTGTTCAATACACATTCTTGCCGTCTTCAAAATATGTCGTATACTTTTTTTGATCAAGTCTGGATATAACGTATTTCATTGCAGGCGACTTCGATACGTTACATGAGGATATCCTCACTTCCTATTTCAGATGAATATACTGAACATTTCAAATAACCCCAAATGAAATAATCAACACGATTGAAATCTGATGATTTAGCGGGCCAGGTATGCGGTCCACCTCTGCATATCCACATATTTGAAAAGTTCTGATCTAAAAATTGTCTGACTATTTTTTTGAAATGGGGTGGAGCTCCATCATGCTGAAAATGCATTCCTGCAATGTCCGTACCTTCGAGTAATATAGGAAGATGATTTTGGAGGAAACCTAAGTAAAGATCACCCGGCGTAAGGCGTCTTGGTAGAACGTGTGGTCCAATCAATCCATTTTTATAAACGCCGCATCATACGTTTTTCGATAATTTGTATTAGGATTTCGTATGCCTGATCGCATGCGGATTCTCTTCTGCCTATTCATGCGTAGTCCTCATATTGAATACCCCATCCCTCGTGAATATAGCTTCATCGGTAAATAAAATTCTGTTGACCATACTTTAATTTCGTAAAATCCAGTTTTTCGAATAATAACTCCAAATGATTCCACAGAATATTATGAAATTCGAATGTCCAATTAGTGGGACAAAAAATTCGAATTGGTCATAATGTAGGTACGATTTTTCTGAGAATTTTGTGGAATTCTAATATTCAATTTGATCTTTCCCTGAAGCTCTCTTTGAGCAAATTGACGTGCGGGACAATGAAATCTACTGAACCCCATTGAAAATTTCCTGCTCTCTTCAAATATCTCAATCAAATCCCAAAATTTCAATATACCTGATGTTGAATCTCAACTTGGAAGAAGTCCCATATTTTTCAAATACGGACCTGAAATTTTTTGGAAATTCAAAAGTAAATCGATCGACCTGTAGAAGAGAATCGTACGTTCCATATATCAACCGACTACACCGGTTGGTTCAAAAGTTATGACGAATTGAAATTTTTGGAGAATACATAAACCACCCTGTATCGGCTGTATCTCGTTTATGGAATTGATTAAACCTACCATATATCGGTTTTTTGTACTCGTCTAGGGTAGCTCTAGCTCAGGTTACCGTATGTTCATTTACCAATGAAACACCCTGTAAGTATATATCTTAATATTAATCAATCAATAATTCTTTCAGTTGTGTAAGTATGATTGAGGATGAATATAAATACGTTTTAATTAACAACTTATATTTAATTATGGTAATACAGCTAGCATACAACTCCTGCCGTTAATCCAAATAATACCTGATTATCCAATTCCAGAATTGCTTTCCCATATTCGTTATAACTTGGTACAAATACACGTTATTTTTTTTAACATTTCATGATAGTTTAATGAAAAAATATGGAAAGCTATAAATATTGATACAACATATTCGGAAATTCTCAATTCTCAGGTAATGTTAGTTTGTATATGGTCGTCCACATTGAATAACATACATGAAACACGAAAAATGTTCAAAAACCATACGATAGAGTCTAAGTATAAAAATATAAATGCAATCCAATAAAGGAAAACTTTGTGGGTTGATTTATTTATCGGGAGATGGTAGAGGAGCGTTTTCTTCGTAAATCATCACCAGTGAACTGTAGGATTTCCTTCTCTTCACAGTCTGAAAAAATCCTCAGTTAAGTCGAGTACATAATAATACAATGTATTTTCATTTTTCATTAGCCTTTATAAACTCACTTTTGTAGTATTGGTGAATGATAGTTCATCGCCACTGCTGCTTGAAGTTAGACCTCCTTCATCAAGGGAAATCTTTTTGGAGATCCCATCAAGTTCCATTTCGAGATATAGTTGGTTCAATTGATTGTTAACATGTTCAGGCTGAAAAAAAAAGTTTAATAAAGCATGCTATCTTCAATACAGTGTTGACTGATTCGAAAGCCAGAACTTCATAATATGTATCTATATGAAATGTATTTAGTACATACTTGTTTCATTTGGTTCAGTGCTTTAAGATCAGCTTCCAGAATGGTTTCCATATCTTTGACTGCCATTTGGTACCTATAAACCAGATCGGGACCAACTGATACAGCTTTAATCCAAGGCGGATCCCTCTTTCTGATAGGAAAATTCTTGTTTTTCCTCCAGGAGTTCTGAAATTGAAAAACTGTTAGATTCTTATGCTTCTAAAAATAATGAACATTTCTCTTACATCATCGCTGATCTGATTTTTGGTATCCATCGTATTAGAATCGTCGTTGGATCCAGAACATGTATCCGTTTTGAAATAGGAAGAATATGACGATGAGTAGTAGCTACTTCCTTCGTCCATTGTTGTGCTGTCACGATAATCACCCTGTATTTTCATTGCTCCTTTGCTCTGAAAAAGTACTGTATTTTAGTTTCGTTTGTATCTTGATTTATGACTATCAAATTGTTGTGTTTCTTTTGTTATTTTTTTATAAATTCGGAAAAATTTTGGTCGTTAGTGTTGAGCTATAACCTCTGACTGTAGACCTTGCCAAGAATGTTGGATTGAGTTCCGTAAACAAGAAATTAAGAGAAACGGAGTATTGAACCCAGTTAAAAATAGGAGTAAGGGAATGTGAATGTGTAAGGTCAAAATTTAGCTGATTGAGTGAGGAAACTTTTGAGAATAGTGTAATTTCTGAGATCAAGTTTTAAGGACCGACCTTTGCCTTCATGCTGTAATTTTCCATGTCACAATCACCAGCAGGTGGGCTAACTAAAGGTGTGCTTGGGGAGCATACTGATGGTAAGCCTAAATCTTTTCGCGAACATTCTGACAGGGCCTGTAAAAATAAGTCTCATTTTGGTTTCACATATAATCAAAAACAGCTAATTCAGTTAACATGTTTCTGATGTCCACTTTATAAGAGAGTTTCGGAAAGTTTATACAAGCATAACATGAAAGTTTAAAATATGATCTTTTATTTCTGCTGTTTAATTAAAACAATATTAACAAAATATTCATAAAATGAAGCAGGGAAATCTTCTTTTTTTCATTGAATTTAAAATTTCTTTCTTTGTTTTTATTCACATCAATAATTTGTTGTTGTTTATTCTACTTAATGAAATTCCTTTCACTCTATTGATAAATTATAAGGACAAACCACCACAACGATCAAAATAACTTACTTTGTTGGCGACACTAGCTGAAGCAATGGACCCCATGGCACTTCCTGGTTCAGCTTTGACGCTTGTGGCTTGAGAAGCTGGTCTTTGGAATTGAGCATTTGTCACGACACCAGAAGAATTGGATTTCAATTCTGGATTTGCGGGAAGCGATACCGTGTTGTTCATATGAATACTGTTGATTTGTTGGCCATCTTGCGATATTGGCGTTATTGAAGAATGCACAGGATGTGGTACTACTGGTACTGGAAAGCACATGATGGGGTGTGGATCAGGGTATAGAGCGTTGTAGTTGTATATCATTCCAGGCATGTAATGAACTGAAAAATGAATGGGATATGATGTAACACTCGCAAAAAATCACCTAGTACTCCACATCAAGTGACGAAGGCAAACATCATCTTCGCCTTACCTTGGTATCTCGTTGGATTGGACGAATTGAAATACTCTGGCAGTGTCCTTTGGGTGGGCAGATAATAAAGAGGAAACATTCCCGAGTTGAAACCTGTGCCTGCTGTGGTTGCTATATTGCTGTTGCTGATTGGTGTCACCGTTACTGAAAATGGCGGCCACAGGTTCACGTCGTTCATCTGTCGAAATATAAAACCTTTAAAATGGTCTAATGGAATTTTCGATAAAGACCTACCGCTGGCTGTTGGTATGTTCCATTGGCAGATGTGTTCGGAACATTTTGTGGAGTTACGATGATATTTTTGGGAGGAGAGTTGTTGGTTGATGGATCTGAGGTACCAGTGTTCATGGAACACATTTGGTGCTCATGTTTCGATACCTTGTGGTTGTCACTCTCCCAAGAGTGAGATCCTGCTCTCTTAACACCTTGATTGTGATTGTTCTAGAAGTATAATGAGAAAAAATAAAGAAAAATGCATGAAAACATATTTAGGTTACGAAATTTTTAATGAAATACGAGATGGTAACAGAATATTTCAAAAACTCGGCATAGGCCCTAGATGCATAACAATATATACTTGAGTTTCCCCTGAATCGCTGATCCAAAATATGCCTTCTTTTGAAAGCTGAGTGATATTTCAAAATTTTACTGGATACTCACATCTTTATCTTCCAAGTTCAGTTTGTTGTTACTATATTGTAGTTTGTCCGCTTTGTCCTTGGCATATTTCTTTTTACTCTCTTTATTGGTCGATCTATACTCCTTATGTCTTTTGATCAGAATTTTCTCCATATCTTCATTGTGTCTGCGAAGAGAATGTCTATTCAATAAGAAACTCTAACGTTTGAATGGATGTTTATACTCACTTGTGAAGAATGGCTTCAGTTAAAGGAGGTGGTTTATAAGAATCAGTCGATTTAGCACTTGGCGTTCTAGATTCGTGCAGTGGATTGTATTCTGAGCTTAAAACACCAGCAATTCCACTGCCAGATGTACCGCTGGTTTGAACAGGGGAAAGGCACTTTCTGAAAAAAAGTATTTGTAGTAACACAATTGGTATTTATTTGGAAATTTATATTTTTCTTCTGTAAGGAGGACTTACTGATTGTGTGAATTATCGTTCACATAAGAAGAGACTTTCACTTCGATGTCAGTTTCACAATTTTTAGCCATTGTACAGTGTCTCTCATCACTGCCGTCAGATGCTGTGGTTTTCGGTTTACTCTGGAAAAACCTTTCAATATTTTCGTTATAATTCAGTTGGCTGTAACTTGGAGGAGTCTCTGAGGAAGATTTGCTGTCCTCGTATTCATGGTGGGGAGAGATCTCTCCTAACATTACGGAATCTCTTTCCTAAAAAAGTCGCTATTACAACAACCTCCTTTTCATTCAAATATGTATATCCTATATGAAAACGCAACTCTCATGTCTGCTTGTGATGAAGTCTCAGCAGGAGTTGGGCGAAATAAACACAGTTTTATAAACAGTTTAGTACTAACCGATACTGTGAGATCAGAGTCATGAGGAACTTCCAGTTGAAGATTACATTTCTTGACCTCTGTCATCAAAGATTCCATGAAATTGGCGAGGTCTTTACAACGTTTAGAAACTTCATGTTTTGCTACTTCTTTTGGTCTTGCAATTTCCTGAGAATAGGAAAAATGTAAGATTATTTTAAGAAGTGGAGAAGCATTCATGCGAATGTAAGACCTTTTCTATGGAAGGTACTGTTTTATTCCGAAGTAAAAATTAAGATATCGATAATAAACTGTAGTTATAAAGCAATTGATGAAAGTTTCCCCTGAAATATTCGTTTGGACTCACTTTATTTAGAAGCTGAAGAATCTCGCCTTGTATGATTTTAGCTTTCTTCAATACTTCATCTGGAATTATCTTCTTTTCCTCGTCTTTCGGAAGATCAAATACCTCTGGGTTCTTGGGACCCTGTAATATCCTATGCAGGCCAATGACGAACTCCAATCGTCTTGACCAAGGATTCACGAAGCTGGACCATTTTGTTTCAATAAGCGCGAAACCGCCATTCTGGACTGCGAAACGATAAGGTTTACTTCTGAAGACTGATCCTGCGATTTGGCTCATTCTCATCACTGAAAAAATGCAAGAGATGTTACATTGACATTTTTAGACAAAAGCCATTGTGTAAGTTGTGAAATGAGGCTACGTCTTCATTTGAGACTAAATAACAGTAACAGGCATGTATGGAATTCATTAAAATAATTTTCTTACCTGATTCATAAACTTCTTTAAGGAAGGGCATATCCTCAGGATGATAGAAATCGAAAACAGATTTTCCTACCATATCCTGAGGCAGAAATCCGAAGTTTGTGACAACGTCTTGATCTACATGACTAAAAACGCAGGTTGATGTATGTTTCATGCCAAACTTCGTTGATTTCTTCTTCTCTTCTGAAACTAAATACCGTCCAAATATTAATAAATCATTCTTTTTCATATTTCCAGAATCAAAATATACCGAATGACAATGTCTAATGAAATACTGTTAGTCTGCATGCAACACTTACTTTTGTAAGCAGAACGCACAGGAACTGCAACTACAACTAGAAACATATTCGAGTTGTTGTCTGCAAATCTATTCTCTGAAGCATCCTTCACTCTTTTAAAGGTAACTGTCAGCTGAAAGGCTTGATACGAAACAGATTTTTCGACTACACCAAATCCAGAAGACTTCAAGCCTCTGTATTTACGCAGGCATACATGAAGCGAATTCTTCACATCTGTAAAAAACAGAATTCACCGAAAAGCTCAACATATGAGGAATTTCGGTAATAATCGAAATTCTGTCTTTCGAAATTTTACCTTCTAAGTTCACTAACGGCAGAGCAATTCCCATGGTTACTTGACTGGAAAACGTTTCTCTATCTTTGGGATGGACAAAATCGATGAAAGATCTTCCAAGCCACATATCTTTCGGAAATCCCAATACTGAGGTGAGACTGGGTGTTGTATAAAGAACCACGCCATCATTGATTGAAATTACACAGCAAAAGCCATTCTGTGTTGATAAAAGTAGTTATTTTTATTAACGCTCAAGAGAAGTCATTACTGAATTTTTTTTACCGAGGGCCCTAAAAACGACAATATGCTCACCTCCGGTTGAAACTCTGAATTATTTTCAGCTGCTGACATCATATCTGGTTCTATTTCATCTACTTCGATTATAATTTCAGTTTTTTCCTCTTTTTCTTTCTTTTTTTCTTCGCTACCATTTTGTTCCTGTATTTCATTTGCTTCGTCTGAGATTCAAAATAAATCATTCAACTACACCATTTTCACAGTTGTGAGAACAAAATTATCAAATTGCAATAAGAAAGTAACAAGGCGACATTCATGAAATGCAATCTATAAATCTTGAGAATTTCACATTCGTCCTCAAAACCTTGTCTCACGTAAAGGTTAATAAATTATTAATTTATCAGAAATTTTCGATTATAACAACAATGTCATTAGAAGGTTCTAATAAATTAATAGTCGTACCTCCTTACGCTCTCCTAGTATAAGTCTGGACCTGGAACCACCCCTTGCAGAACACCCCAAGATTTATGCGATTGCAGATAGCAAATAGTAAGCTGTTGAAATTTTCCACCTCTCTTTAGTAACTTTCAATATTCTAATTTTGACTAATATATAACTAATTATCTATCACTTTACCTTTGTTTGATTCTGATGCTGAATGAGATGTAGAGGCTTCCATATCTCCGTTTTTTTCTGCATTATCAACTGGCTTAATGATTTCTTGACTTTGGATGATTATTTCGACACCTATTGAAAATTTAGGAGTAATTAATTGATGGAAAATTTGATTTAAATGTGACCTACCTGTATAGGATGCTTCATTAGAAACATTCTTGGAGACTTTTTCATTTTGTAGAGTTATGAAAGTTTTTCCTTCGTAATTATTAGTTGTTGATCTGAGTTTCTTCTTTTTGTGCTCTTCATCCTTGTTACGTTTGGGAACTTGAGGTCCAGTCTCACTAAAAAGTTTCGAAATTTAAATTCGCATTTTTAATTTTGCATGAAGGTAATTTACCTTCCCTCTGGAATGGTTGTACCACAGTATCCACTGCTTCTGCTAGAGTTGCTGCCGCTATGTCTAGATTTTGAACTCGCACTGTAAATTAGAATATTTGAAATGTGGTTTTTGCCTAACGCTTTTTAAATACGAGTATTTGTTGAATGATCTTAATGCTTTTGAATTGGTAAAATTTATTTTGAAAAGCGCTGGAATATTTTGAGTAAGTATGTAAATAATAAAAGGAAAATTCCGAAATCAAATAAACAAATACCTTCTTTGCGAATTGCTGTTACTGTTGGAATATCCTGAATCGGAGATCTTGGTATTGGCTGTTCCATTTTCAGACTCCATCTTCTTATATCGACTAACAATAAGTGAAATGTTTTCTGTAAGAAAATGGGAATATATATATCATTTGTGTTCACTCATCACCAGTTAATTAACTGATGAACAGACCTAAAAATATCTGCATTTGAGAGGTTTATATAGGGATGAAGGGAAGGGTGAAAATGTAACGAAACTTTTATATAACCCTAGGAGATCAACATGCTTTGCAACGTGACAAGAATTGGTCCGGAGAATCCGTTGAATTGTTTGAGTTGATATACTGCACAAACTAATCGATCTCATCTTTTTGCGCGCTTGTATTCCTTACATTTTTTAAAATCATTTCGTCGATTTTTTAATTTTTTTAATTATTGCTAAGTGCATCTCGTTTTTGAGCGAGGGCTATAAGAATAATTTCGTCACGGTGTTTTTCGAATTTTTAGCCGAGGATGGTCTCAATCGAAACACTGATCATGAATCCGTGGTCAAATGTAATTATGTACGTCTGCAAAAACGATAGCTCAGGGTAGGTTCGGATCTCTAGTTCGTTAAGGGGAGGTGATACACGTCCGAGCTCGCGAGCTCCCTTCAAAAATTGGTCTTTTTATTTCCATGATATCTCAGTTCGTATGCGACGTAGACCAACAATTTTTTTCAAATTAAAGCTTAATCATTTCCCTAGAATGTGTATTACTCGCTTTTCTGTTTTTCTTTGTATATTAGGAAAAAAACCTGGCGAGCTGTAATTTCATGAAAATCTAGACAAACGATTTCATTTCCTTATGGAATTCCAGAGATATTATTATCTCTGTCAATTTTCGAGATAAATGTATAAAATCTGAGTTTACATGCGAAATAATATTTTTCAATTTTTTTTTATTGCCCCCTCAGTTTTTGAATGAATTATAAAGTAGGACCTTTATTGGTCATATTTTCAACCAGGTTTTTTCCCCAATATACGCAGAAAAACGAAAAAGCGTATAATACACATTCTGCAAAATATTATTCCGCATGTATATTGAAAATTTCATACATTAATCCCGAAAATTGACGGAGATATCATGGAAATAAAATCATTTGTCCAGATTTTCATGCAACTACAGCAGGTTTTTTCCTAATATATCTACGAAGAAAAACAGGAACGCGAGTAATATACATTCTAGAGAAATAATTAAGCTTTAATTTAAAAAAAAATTGTTGGTATATGCCGCTTACGAACTGAGATATCATGGAAATTAAAAGCCCAATTTTTGAAGGGAGCTCGCGAGCCCGGACGTGTACCACCTCCCCTTAATGGGCAAAAGTTTTTCAAATATGGCCGTTCCAAATTTTGCTTTCCGGTTAATTTCAAAACTGCAGATTCGATTGAGATGAAAGATATTGTCAAGATCTCGTCACCAGCACCTATAGAAAGTGCTAGCTATAATTATTGACAACAAATTCCCAATGTTTCTGTAATAACATATTCAAGATCATGAACGATTGTTCTGAAAGCTGCTGTCAAATTTTTTCTCGATAACTGTCGACAGCTTTTTTTGTCCGGATCTACCTATAAGATGGATCAACTCACAAGATGGATAAACGAGCGTTCGAAAGGTTTAGTACTTTTTTGTTATTGTTCTGTTGACGATTCAATATTAGCTACAGAATAACAGAACACGCAATAACCAGCGCATTTTGGAACATTCCGATTCTTAAAAGTGTGCAATAGTTTTTTCAAGCTCTGCTGAAAACTCTCATATTCTTAAATGGTGAAAATCTAGAAAAGTTTCATTAACACTTGAGTTCTTTCAATCGTTGAATCATCAACTGCTGAATTGAAAATTGAGAATGGGGTGGAGAAAGTAATAAGCCTAGACATCATCAATATCGATGACCCCATGATATCAACAATATCAATGACCCTAAGAAATATCAGTTAAAGATGTATTCAACCTTGTTATACACTGCATCAATGCAAACAAAGGATAACTAACCTAATATAGCAACTGACTCTTTGATGTGAATATAATCGAAGAACGAAAGACGACTTTGTCTCTAAAGAATTTATATGAGAGAATAGAATTCGAGTAAGAAGTGTGTCTCTCATTTTTGAACCTATTAATAGCTCGTAACAACCCTGCAAATCATGTAAGTCCTTCCATAATTATGTCAGCTTTGGCTGAGATGTACCTGTTACATTTAGATTCACCTGAATTGCCACAGCTGTTGATTTTAACATGTTCTATTAATAGTATCCTTGTTGTAATTGTCAGGATAATCGGCAGGGGGTAAAAAAAGAATATAATTGTTGGAGCATTGCTAATTATAGAAATTAACTGACCCAATCGCTTATTTAGGATGTGGATTTCTATATTTGTCATTCGAAGAAATGGTTTCGTAACTGAGGCGTAATGTTTGGATTTCAAATGCAGAAGGATTTTAATTAGATGAAATGAACATAAGATTTTATCTTCATCGATTTAAAATTTGCTGGATTCGTCGTTCTCAAAAAAGTCCAGACTTGGATCAAACTGAATTCATTGGTTAGACTGATAAGAGGGATTCGCAAAAACCTTGAATATATAATAGATATTAAAAATACTAAGAATATGCATGCTTGAAATGACATTTAATGAAAAAAATAGTCCATTTCAACATGTTTTATTGAAACATTGACAAGCAAGAATATTGGACATTTTTTTTGAGACATTGTGTTTGCCTCGACATAGAACAACTAAATTTGAACTTTCCCCATCTTATGAGGATATAAAAATCTTCAATAATCTGCCAGACAGATAGGATTTAACGATTAAATGAGGTAAAATTCAGAAACACCATAAAACGTATTCTGATTGAAAAATCGTATTATACTTTAGAGGAATATTCAGCGGATGGTCAATTCTCATAATTTTGTTAAATTATTTTGTGTTATTAGGATATAATATTTATTATTATTATTTTGTTGAGTTAAATTTTCTTTACTGGGAACATATCTTATATGACTTGTCCTATACATTCTTTTTTTTGTAATGTCGAAGGGAATAATATAGAGTATTATTATTATTTTATTTTTTTGACGTCCGTGTGAGGGGAAACCCCTTTATGGGCGCCGAGAGGGTCCGCACTCTCGGAAGTGTGAGAATTCAAGATCTTGTTTGGCTACTCACAAAAAAAAAAAATTATTATTATTATTATTATTATCATCCAGAATTATGAGGATATTTTCATGAAATCCAGTTTCAGTGTGTTATCCTTAATGCCTAGAAAATGTCTTCATATTTTCGTCACTTCCTGTTATCACGGAAGTAGCTATCAACTTTTTTTCTAATGGCAAGCACAATAAACTCTCATTTTTGGATTTCATCGAATTCTGATGTGACTTCGATCATGTGACTTCAATAATATTCCGAAGCTGTTATTGGAGCTTTCAGACAAATATTTTCTAAGATGGTTAAAACTACTACAACTTTAGAAGGATTATATCTTCGAAAATTGTTATTTAAGCCAACTTATACGTTTTCAACTCTGATTTTGACCAAAAAATCTAATCTAAATTCGGTATTTTTCTGTGAATACCCTGCAGCCATTTGTCGTCAAAATCAGAGTTGAAACCATTTACATGACATCTCTTAAAAGTCAGAGGTCAATTACCTATGAATATTTGTCCGAAAGCGTGAATATCTCTGGTGAACTTGGGAGTATTAGTGAAGTCAAATCGTAAAAGTTACATTAAAATTCAAGGAGGAATCCAAAAATGTGATCATTGAGCATGACATTTGGAAACATTTCTTTCTGACAAAAAACATGAAACTTCTCGGATAGATGCATAGAAACCTTGGTGTAACGACTCCTAACTAAAAATCGTGACCAAAAATTGCTGGTCAAAACGGCATTCTAGATCTGGTCCTATAGTTCCGGAATTATCCGCAATGTTTTGCGGTCGTGGCGCTATTGGGGCAATGGAAAATAGCGCGACTCCTTTCGGGAGAAAAGAAGAGTAGGACCACATCACAGATATTCGATCGACAAAAAAGTCTTAAACAAAATCTAATCAGTGCCAACACCCGGTATTCTATGCTACTATCTTCTCAGCATCGAAAACGATTTTCGTAAGTAAAATCATAAGGGCATCCAATTTTTCAGAAAAAAATCGAAAAAACACGTTGCTAAGTAATATTTCAACAAGAAGCATATGAGTGCTGGTGGCAACAAGAATCCGAGTCGAAGACGAGGATTTTGCACCTGCACGAATGCTTTTTGTTAAAAATATTACTTTGCATTGTGTTTTTTAGATTTTTTTTAGAAGAAAAGATTCGATGTCCGAATGGTATTTGACCATTTACCAGATTATTCTGGATGCATTATGTATAATGTATAGGTAGTTATTATCAATTTTCGTTGACAACTGTCAAGTTTTGCCGCGGGTAAACCCGAAAAAACTGCTGACCAGCTGCTGCCATACAGTTTTTCCATCTAGAAACCATTTGTGATTCAAAATTGCGCGTTTCTGATTGGTGGAAATCAGAACGGGGAAAATAGTCCTGAAAATATCTTGGGTAGTTCTCCGTATACATTCAATGTTATCATGAATAATTAAAAATAAAGCTATAATAAAACACTTAATGAAAACACGTGCCACGTGAGTTCTTTTGAAAAACTGAGCATCTAAATATAAAACTGATATAATTAAAAACCTATAAAGGCATTTTGTCCACGTGAATTTCATGCAGAAATTGAGACGATAGTTCGACTTCATTAATCACGTTCTTCAGAACGTGGCGGTTGTGAACAAATCAGCGGAAATTTTCCCTAATTGGATAACACGGTGTTGCTCTCGTGTACGGTGGGTGTTTGAACATGAAGTAGCTACTAAACATGCCATTTTTTCATTTAATGACCTTCCAATTAGTTAACTCGTTCCCAAGAGAAAGTTATAAAATTCATTTCTCAAAAAGCGACAAAAGGAATATTATGTTACATTCATTAATATCATTTCAAAACCCAAAGACTTTCTATTTAATCTCCAAAGAAAAGAAAAGAACAGTAGTAGAAAATTATTATTTATGAACCCACAAACGAACCAAATTAGTCCTCATAATATACCAAGTGGCAGAAGGAAACACCCAGTAAAAATGAATTTACAACAAAAATTTTTTGTTTATACTTCTCTTAGGGTTAGGCTGGTGGTTGAAGATGACAAAACATTTGATCCGACTATAAACAATTAACATTGAGATGGGCCTTTCATGATCTTCAAATAGTTCACATCATGACCTCAATTGATCTTGCGGACGTGAAGAGGTCCCGTACAGCCAAAAAACTAACAAGGGGGCGATCTTGGTGTGGCGCCGTTCTTCTAATAACTTCTGTACCTCTAGCCGTTCGTATACTGCGTGAAAAACTGATCGTTTTTTCTTAATTAAACAAACATATTCGTTGGAATTTTTGAATTTCATTATTACTGGGTGTTCCTTTTTTGTCACTTCGAATATTTTTTACTGTGGAATTTGTGGTCAGAATCAACAGATCATAGTCTTCTTTGAAATTCAAAGGGATTCCGGAATCGATTAGTGATATATATTTTGTCGATATAAACAATGAAGATGAGCAAAGGGAGATCTTCTTCATCACGTTGCCAAGCCACGTGAAGCTTTTATCCCTTGTTTAATCAGAGCAGGTGTCTTTCGACCTTCTTTGTATCCCACGATTTTCACATGTTTCTTTTCAACGGATTGATATGATTTTATATTTTTTTATTTCAGATACCACTCGACTTCTATAGCCTTTTTTCTAGCACATACTGATGACAATCCCGAAACAACTCTACCATAAATCGAAACAGAATTAAGATTTCTCTACAAATGTATATCTACTTTTTTGAATATATGACCTTGTTGCAAATGCATATTCTATAATAAAAATCGATATTTTGGGTTATTCAAGAATGAGTTTTTATACAAGTCGTGGAAAAAGTGTAGTAAGCTTCTCACATATTATGTATTCATGAGGAGAATTGAAGAATCAAGCCTACGGCATGTTTGGTAAACGTGAATAATAGCTATCATTCTATGCTCATTGATCGATACATTACGTCGATGATGATATAAACTCAACAAACACCTGATACCTAGGTGAAGTTAATCGAATATATTGTCAGTTTATCCTTCCACGAACTCATTGTTTTCGTCACTTCGTGGTTTGTGTGGTTCAATTTGAAATGAAATTTGAAATATGACAAAAATTTTTTCCTGATTTTTATTTGATTACTGAATTTTCTTAGATTCTACATTCTTGTTCTTATGCTTCACCGAAAAAAATCATGATACATGATCAATGAATATGAAGGGGTATCCCACCGCAGTACCTAATGAAAAAAATAATTAGGTATAACACACAATCATCAACTTACAATGACTTGTTTTTCTTCAGATCATCAACACTAATTTGAACATCGCGCTAGTCAACCTCAATTGTAGCAATTCACTAATGAAACTGAATCCTTTTTTCATTCCTTGTAGTAATACACCCTCTCTCAAAAAGAGAGAGAGCAATCTTACCCGTGTGAGTTGGATAAAGATAGCATAGCACATGAGCAGCAGTTTTTCAGGCACGCTCTCGGCAACGTGACTTTTCTCCTCAGGTTAGGGGTTGATATGAATAGATTTAATTAATTGGAATGCCAAAAATAGATTCCAGATGAATATCTTTAGATTTGTAATGTTTGATTCAAGATGACCATCAAAGGGTTCAGACAAGGGGTTAACTTCGGGTGTGTATTTATTTTTTTTTGCTTTCATATCTCTTTCTTTATTCTTTCTTTCGATTCAGTAATTTCGTTTTGGCTCTCTTTGTATGTTCATAAATGAATTGCAGTTATAGACTCTTCCATCTAGTTTACTTTAATTTTTTTCATTCAAAAAATTGTATAGAACTCGAAATTTCGAGTTTTGATGCACTATTGCTTCACCCTGTATAGTTCTAAGTACATTACATACGATTAATATCTATCTCTACATATTGTCGCATGTGCATCTGAAGTACAAGATGTTAATGTTAATTAATTATATTGTTTGTGCGGATAAGAAGTTTTGTCTATTTTGAGTGTTTTGTTTACAGTTTTGTACACTTTTATTCAATCTATTATTTTCTCTAATGGCGTGTGGTTTAGGAGAAGAGTGTCCAGTATGTAGAAATCCCTTTTTTTATTTTTCTCTGAGTGAATATAAATCCAGATAAAACACATTTTAGTGGGCTTGCAAATCGATTTGACGCAAAAATCCCTTTATCTTAATTAGGTATTTTTTGGGTTGTTGAAGAAGTATTTAGGAATTTCATCAACAGGCGGAATGCTCCAAAATGCAAGTGCATATGGTGTTTCGTGACATACACGTTGGAGACGGGCCCCATTGGGATGAGGACAAGCAATGTCTTTATTTCGTCGAGATGGTGGTTAAAAGAATACACAGATACGATTACAGAAGGGAACTTCATACGATGGCAATATTAGGTAAGCTTCTGATTTACTTGAAACTTCTTTTTTTAGATTTTCCAAGTCTAAGAATAAATTATGATGGATGCATATTATCAAATCAACATTTCTCTTTCTTTACAGAAACAGATGTTTGTCCTGCTTTCATTGTACCGGTGGCGGGCACTAGCGATAAGTTCATTTTGGGTACTGGCCAACAATTATTTGTAATAACTTGGGATGGCGTTAGTAGAACCGTTGGTGATATGGAAATTCTAGAATTGGACCATACGTTTACATTCTTTGAAAGATTTACAGATGGAAAATGCGACAGCAAAGGAAGGCTCTGGGCAGGTAGCTGAAGCGAAAACCTAGGTTAAAATACAAACTGAACTTTGTCAGGATTTCAATAATTTAGTCGTTCTTGAAGTATCTCGAAATTCATTGATATATTTTTTGAAGATATTAATTTTGAAAAATTTTGGAATTATCAGAAATATCTTGGAAATTTTGAAATATCTTGAAATTGATGTGAAAATTTCGAAATTATTGGCAATATCATACTTGAAATATCTCGTAATTTCTGGGCATATCTTAAAATTTCTTGAAATATCTTAAAATTTCTTAAAATATCTTGAAATTTCTTGAAACATCTCGGAATATCCTGAAATACATTAGAATATTCATGAATATCTTGGAATTTCATGTAATATCTAAGAATTTCTGGTAACATCTAGAAATCCATATCTTGAAATATTCAGAAAAATCTTGGAAATATCTTGGATTTGATGTAATATCTGAGAATTGTAAGTAATAACTTCGTAATTAATTGCATTATCCGAGAATTTATTGCAATATTTCAGAATTCCTTGATATATCTCATAATTTCTTGAGATTTTCAGGAATGAATGCAAATTTTTTGGATTATTCTGGAATTTCCTGAGATGTTTTTCTTTATTTTCTTAAATTCCTGAAGCTTATCTCATTGCCCCCAATTTGAATGACATTTTGTTCGAAGTATCCTTCTTTTAGGTACAATCGGACACAACGATTCCAAAAAAACCTACTTGATGGACGGTGGCAACGTCTACAGATTAGAGAGAAGAAATTTCTCTAAAGAACTGGAGAATCTCACCTTACCCAACGGTATCGTTTGGAGTTTGGATTATTCCAAATTATTTCTAGTTGAATCTGAAGAGAAGAGATTATATGTATTCGACTATGATATAGAAAGGGGCACTATTTGTGAGTATGATATCGAGATTTTGGTTGAACAACCTCAATAAAAAAACGATCAAGTGCTTTAAAATTTCTTTCAAATCTCCACAGACTGTATCATTCTTTTCGTAGAAATTTAAATCCAACGGCTGCCAAGTAAAAAGTCTATATGGAAAAAAAAGATATTTAATAATTAATTTCGAATTAAAAGTTGTAGCAATTTATTGATGGGAGGATTCGAATGCAGAAAATTTTCATTTTTCAGCTAATAAAAGGATACAATTTACCTTCGAAGATCACGAAATCACTGGAACACCTGATGGAATGACAATTGATGAGGAAGGCAACTTATGGGTAGCAATTTTCAATCAAGCAGCCATCCTTCGAGTAGCTTCTGTGGACCGTGAGACGTTACTTAACAAAATCGAAGTACCAGCTGTACAGGTAATTCGGAACTTCAACAAGAAGTTCCTTCAGATAGCTGATTGTTTCGTTGAGCTTTCTGAAAATCTCTAAGAGCTTTTCTCGAATAGCCCAAGCTCTTGATTCAATTGTTTTTTATTTTCTTAAAGTTTTCAACATTTAATTGTTTAGTGCTCATATACTTCATCTAAAGCCGGACTCCCACTACTCGTGTATTTGGCAAATATTTGCCACTTGCTCATATTTGGCATGTAGTGGGAGTGGTTCACTCGGCCCATACTTGTCAATCTTGTCATTCAAATTCGAAACTTCATCTACTTGCCAAGTACGCAAATAATTGTGTACTTGCCAAATATACGAGTAGTGAGAGTCCGCCTTTAGTTGCTATCAAGGAACAGTCAAAAAGAATTCTGATCATAATCTTACAATTCTTCTACATAAAGCATCTTTTAAGGTGACGTCTCTAGTTTGGGGTGGCCCAAATTTGGATGAATTATTCCTTACCACTGGAAGACTTGAGAGCAGAGGTCCTTTGGATCCAGAATCCAATGGCGTACTCATGAGGTTAACTAATTTAGGAACAAAAGGCTTGCCTATGAATAAATTCAAATTATGATCTACCATATTATATTGTTTCGTTGTTTTGTCATTTATCATTCAAATAAAATTTATATTTTACTGAAAGGATTGTTATTTGGTCAACTCCTCATTCCTTCCATAGTCGGAAAACTTAATTCAAGATATGAGTTCATAAACCTAAACTCCTGGAGTTATTTGTATACAGCATCACATTTCATGATGGCATATATGTATAGGGTCCTGCAATAGTGCGAAAATCTTCCATAGCTGCCAAACCAGACATCTCAGAGATTTCGTTGGAAAGTAGACCTCTTGTACCTTCATTTCTGCATCTCAGGAAATTACTTTCTTATATATATAGGGAATCCCCGATAAATGTTATTCAACAAATGAATAATTTTTCAAATTGATCCCCCCATACAGGGTCTTTCACGAGGAACCTCACCCATATTTATACGGGAAACTACTGAACGTATTTTCATGAAATTCAGCACTTATAAGTATTTCACGATGCTGATGAAATCTAAAATATTTTCAAGGCATGAGCACCTCCGGTTTTTCCGGAAATGACGTCAACTTCCGTTTTTCAAATTAGAACACCATTTTTTTATTGCAGAAACAGATTCCTTAGAAAACTTCAAGTTATTTTGATGTAACATTTTTCAGTTTTGGTTGGAAAATTCTCTCTGAGCGGGAAAATTCGAAAAAAAAATCGAAAATAGAGCTCCGCTGAAACAAGAATAACTTCGAGGTTTTTGGATGGAAAATTTTCATTTTTGGGATTTTTCAAGATGTAAGATTGATGTATCCACTTTGAAAATCGAAATCGCGATTCATGATACAGGGGGTGAAAAAATCGCTTTCAAAATGGATATTTTTTGAGTTAATATCCACTTTAGGGCAAGGGTGTGATACATACACTCACATTATTTTTTAACGTAGATTCAATATCTGCCATAAAAAAATGGGGTTCTAATTTGAAAAAATTGATTTTTCACGATTTTGTCATCCCTAACTTTGAAAGCGATTTTTTCACCCCCTGTATCATGAATCACGATTTCGATTTTTAAAGTGGATACATCAATCTTACATCTTGAAAAATCCCAAAAATGAAAATTTTCCATCCAAAAACCTCGAAGTTATTCTTGTTTCAGCGGAGCTCTATTTTCGATTTTTTTTTTTCGAATTTTCCCGCTCAGAGAGAATTTTCAAACCAAAACTGAAAAATGTTACATCAAAATAACTTGAAATTTTCTAAGGAATCTATTTCTGCAATAAAAAAATGGTGTTCTGATTTGAAAAACGGAAGTTGACGTCATTTCCGGAAAAACCAGAGGTGCTCATGCCTTGAAAATATTTTAGATTTCATCAGCATCGTGAAATACTTATATAAGTGCTGAATTTCGTGAAAATACGTTCAGTAGTTTCCCGTATAAATATGGGTGAGGTTCCTCGTGAAAGACCCTGTATATTTCCACATATTTTCAATGATCTTCATTACCTCTTTCATGACGCAAAATATTAGAGACATTTTATCAACGGTACAGATCTTATTCGAAGAAAAGTGTACAAAGGTGAAGGAAAAGCAGTTCAGTAAAAGTCTTCTGACGATTTCCAGTAGCGATAGTAACATGAATTCGATCTAAAAGTTTTTAATTGAAGGATTTGCCTTGGTGTCCGTTATTAAGGTCCAAATATGAAGAACTTCAAATTATTATTTCCCGATTTTTTCAATTGTAACACCCTATATTTTTTTCCACAATAATGTAGACAATTGAAAACCTTACATTTTCTCAGAAGTAACCTTAGGATTATTTTCACTCTCGCATCCAGCAGACTCGAAAAATAATATCGCAACTAAAAATTTCATCCAATTGTACTAACATAAAACCTACGGACATTCAGAAGAGGTCAAAAAATCAAATACATAAAACTAAATGAATTATTATTGACAAATAGCCCGGGAGCCAGTGATAGTTTTTGGTGACCAATTTTAACCCTGGCCATAATTTGTATATAGCTCAATTTGTATTATAGCATAGTGACCGTCAGCTGGCGCACCAGTGGTGGGTTTGCCAACGGGAGCAACGAAAACACGTAAAAAAAATATTGAGTTTCAGTCATTTTAACCCTGCTGAAATTTACAGAGGTGATAGTTTATATAATTATTCGAATAAAAAAAATCGTCCGCTGGCTGGACATGAAAACTTGTTTTCCACCAACGTACAGCCAGCGAACGATTTTTTTTATTGGAATAATTATATGAACTACCATCTCTGTAAAGTTATGAAAATTGTGAATTTTTTACAAGTTTTCATGTCCAGCGGACGTACAGCCAGCGGACTATTTTTTTTATTCGAATAATTATATAAACAACCATCTCTGTAAATTTCAGCAGGGTTAAAATGACCGAAACTCAAAATTTTTTTACAAATTTTCATGTCCATCGGACGGGTTTTCCACCAACGTACAGCCAGCGGAAGATTTTTTTTATTCGAATAATTATATAAACTACCATCTCTGTAAATTTCAGCAGGGTTAAAATGACTGAAACTCAAAATTTTTATTTTACAAGTTTTTATGTCCAGCATGAAGGTACAAGAGGTCTACTCTCCAACGAAATCTCTGAGATGTCTGGTTCGGCAGCTATGGACGATTTTCGCAATATTGCAGGACCCTGTATAATCAGTGATGATAGCACTACCCTAAAGTCAAATTTTGCTTGAATTCTTTCTGATTGAAATAAAACTGATGTAAGGAATTTCTAATTATTGGAACCACAGACGAACGAGTACCTACTCATAAGCCTCTGACCCCAAATCGGCTATGAAACCCATAATCGTTCTAAAAACAGTAGAAACTCATAAAAGTTTCCCAGTGTCCATAACAATAAGTTATGGGTAAAGTAAGACATTAAATTTGAATTACAGTGCTAATTACGTTCCTGCTCTTCGTTCGACCTATCCAAGGTCACTATATGATTAAATCGAACCCATAAGATAAGACTAGTGTGAGTTATGGTTATCGAAAAAATCGACCAGCTGATGTTATCAAAAAATTAATCATCTCAAATTTGAGAATAAGTCAGAATCTAGTTGAAGACTCAAACTGATCGTCGTTAACCTTCGTTTTCGCTGATTACGAGGTGATCGCACTTTGGTCGGCGTAGAGAAAAGCTCCAGTATATGAGCTAACACTCTCATTGTTCGTTGAAAGAACTGGTGAGAGGATCTAGAAGAGGCTCTTTCGTCCTCGAGTGAGCTGGTGTGCAGAAAAAGAGGAAAATAGAAGAAGATATAAATCGTAAGTTTAAAATTCTGTGTTTATATTGAATTTTACAGAGGGATGAATCTTAGTAAATAATTTACGAATTGATTTGGAACATCTAAACATTCAATAACTAGAGCTATAAAAACTACTCCTCAATTTTTCTGTCAATTTCGATATGATTCTGAAGTTTTTGAACAATATGGATCCTTTTTCGAATTCTCTTGGGACGCAAATTATCTTCTATATACTGACCGGCGGAATTTAGTTCCTAGCTGATTCTAGCAAAATCACACTACTTTTTATCACTATTCAAAATATTGTAATTTCATTTGAAATAAATTCAAACTGTTACCGTAACACAAATATTTATATCAGATATAAACTAGAATTTCATTTACTTACCTTAATTCATTTCCGCTTGAAAAAACTTATTTTTCTATTTAAAGATGAGATAAAGTAGAATTTTATTTACTTACCTTTCACCTCTCACTCAAAATCAATATTTTCTAAGTTTCAAGCGTTTAATTGTTACCTAGTGAAGTGAAGTTTCGAATGTGAATCACCCTGTATATAATTAATGTAGGTCAACATTTGGAAATGGTCTTGATTTCATTGTCAAATTTATTAGAGTAACTAGAAAAACTGGAATAATCAATGATACTCTCCGTGAATTCGATATGATTCCAAAATGGAAAATATTAAACGCATGTTTGACCTTGTTGGTATCTGAATGGAATTGCATTGATAAGAATAATAAGTGTTTTATTGAGTCCTCGCATATACGTGAAGTTTTACTAAAAATAAACTGCTCCACATGAGTTAGGGATATTGACTGAAATTGCGAAAAAATATAGTTAAAATAAGATTTTTGCGATGAAAATTCATATTAATATGATTTCAAGATTCAAGTTGCAGATTAATTTTAGCCTGTAGGTCTGCAGCGTATACAGGGTGGTTAAGGAAAATCGAGTAAAATAACGAAATTATATTCCCAGAGAATTCAAGCATTTTAAGACTATCAATACAATGTTTGGCCTCCACGGGCATCAATAACAGCTTGACATCTTCTTTGAATACTACACACGAGGTTGTTGAACATTTCTTGTGGAATTTGGTTCCATAAACGGGGCAGAAGCTCTCCCAGATCATCTAAGGATTCTGGGGCAGGTTGATGATTATCTAATCTTCTTTGGAGCATATTCCATGCATGCTCTATGTAATTCAAATCTGGTGAGTGCGGAGGTATTGGTAAATGTGGAATACCAAGCTCCTCGCGCGCATTCTCAACTATGGCTGCACGGTGTGGTCTAGCGTTATCGTCTAGAAATTGAAAAGTTTCACCAATAGCAGCGAGAAAATTTGGCACAACATTGTCAATGACATGCTCCCTATTATTCCCAGGACAAATGTGTAGATCTGTGCGCCCGTCGAAACATATCCCGGCCCATACCATAACACTACCCTCTCGGAATGGATGGACTTCTTGGACATAGCGACGATTACGGGGTATGCGTGGGATTGTCCATACCCTTATTCTTCGAGAATCTGAAAATCGTCCATATCTGGATTCATCAGTGAAAAGGACACTACGCCATTGATCGTTCCAATTGATTAGAGGTGGATATCACAGGATTAGGGCTCAAATAACAACAACTTTTTTAAAACAAAGTCGACGTTTCGTCGATATATTTCGACTTCCTCAAGACTAGTTTTATCAGTTGTCTAATTTGAATGTGAATGCGAATGTGAGATGAAATAGAACACTTTTTCCAGTCATAATAAACGTCAATTAATCAAAGACCGCTCTTTAACAATACAAATGACAAAATTTTGTCATCTCACATTCGCATTCACATTCAAATTAGACAACTGATAAAACTAGTCTTGAGGAAGTCGAAATATATCGACGAAACGTCGACTTTGTTTTAAAAAAGTTGTTGTTATTTAAGTCCTAATCCTGTGATATCCACCCCTAATAATTATGGAAGGACGTGAAACACAAACTGAGGTCCAATTGATATTTTGCCTTGCCCATTCCAGTCTTTGACGCTTATGGTCACGTGTTAATGGAACTCCCCTGGACGTCTAGAACCTAGATTCACCTCTCTCAAACGTCGTCTGATGGTTTCGATGGAAACTTGGACCCCATCTGCATTTTGAAGAGTATTCCGTATCATTCTACACGTAGATGTAGGGTTTCTTCTCGCCGAAACGGTGATGAAACGATCCTGAGCAGGTGTTGTTTTTCGTCGCCCACCAAGCCTTGGTCTTTCTAACACGGAACCTGTCTCCCTGAACCTATTCCAAAGTGGTATCACACTTTGGCTGACTTAGAGCCTTTCCGCTACAACAACCTAAGTTAGGCCACCCTGTAGCCTTCCGATAGCCCTATTAGCCTCAGCGTTTGTTAATTTACATCTTGGCATTTTCAGAAAAAATGGTTTCAAATCGAAGCCGTTGATAAACTGACTTCATTTCAAAATAAGAACATTCATGAAGCATATTATGCAAAGAACCAAACTTCAGAAAAAAGGCGACCAGATTGACGAAATGTCTCATAATGATTTTTATTGGATCGATTCAAGTTGTTATTGAGTTTTAAATGATTTTACAGCGATTTTCTCGAAGATTACATACTTCTAAAAACGATTGAATACGATATCCCTAACTCTTATGGAGCAGTATATTTCAAATGCGTTTCAAGTATATCTTCTGTGTAGGTATTAAATTTGTGACAACAAACTCAGATATCCGCACAAATAAAATTTATTTATTGATAAATACTCATGGTGTATTTATTGAAAACATCTTGAGACGCAGATAATAAAGTATGGTGAACCCGAAAATAGAACTTAAAAAATTGATTATGCAGTTCTTATATTGATGAGCAGTCATTTGGATAATTGACCCTTTATTATCCTATATACTACATCAACATTAAATTAGATTATCGGAATAGATTCAAATGCACTTAGCAGAAAAAATTATTCTCCGAAATGTGCGACGTAAATTATTCGGGAATAAAGCTTTCTTCATTTCAGTTTAGACAATGGCTCCTATAATTGAGAGAATAGTGGAAAATATAGAGCTAGGAGAAGGGCCACATTGGGATGTTGCCACCCAAAGCCTATATTTCGTAGATATCTTCTCAAAAACCATCAATAAATACGATACTGCAACAAAGAAACACACAAAAGCTCACTTCGGTAAGTGATAGTTATTATATAAAAAAATCAACGAAATACACAGTGGAGATAATGATAATAATATATTTATCATTCATTTTACCTTCTGGGGTGCATTACTTGGCGATTGCCCTTTTTCTTAGCCTATTTACAATATCAAGGACCGCGATAATGACGAAAAAATATAGTGGGGATTTTTGGCGACAGAAGAAATACCTCACATTTCACATCTGAGGGGCCCTTATTTTGTATACACACAGTATGACAGTACCTATATAACTTAATGAATTGTGAATTTGGGGATTTATGGGTTTCAGATGGACCCTTGTCGGTAGATGAGATAGGTACATTCTTCTTCAAAAATTCATCTTTTTGATATTTTAGCATTGCTATGAAAAAGGCTTCAAAATAATGGCTACCATGATGTACAGCTTTGGGAGTAGGTATTGTATCTGAAGAAATCTTCAAAAATATACGGGGTGTCCCATTTAAATTGAAAAAAATGCAACCTTGGTTTCCATCAACATGGATTCAGAAGATCTCATATGAAATAAATTTTCAGATACCTATGTTTCTTTCATTATACCCGTTGAGGGAGAGAAAAACAAATTTGTATTAGGATTAGGAAGACATATTGTTTTTATTGTTTGGGATGGAGAGAGCGATAAAGTAGAGGATATAAAAATGCTATCAGAAGTAGACCACCAATCCCAAGAAAGTATGGAAAATAGACTGAATGATGGCAAATGCGATACTTCTGGAAGACTTTGGGCAGGTAACAATCATACATTTTTCATTTTCAGGAAGAATCTCTCGAATATATGAGAGTTTCATTCATCAACCTATATTATAATGAATTAAAGAGCCAATATTGGCCTCCTAAGGCTAAGATCTAGGACATGCAATATTGCTTTCAAGGTCAACGAAACGATACAATTCAGGAGTGGCTTCTCTCGTTTCTATACTGTTAATAATCTAAGATTCCATTTCCCAGGAACTATGGGCGTAGAAAAAATAAACGGTCAAGTGAAACCAAACATGGGATCATTCTATAGCTATGCAGATAGAAAACTAAAAAAACATTTCAACCAAATTGGCATTTCGAATGGCCTTGCTTGGAGTAAAGACAACAAAAAACTCTTCTACATAGACTCCTTGAAGGGAACAGTTGATCGATTAGACTTCGACATCACAACTGGAGAAATCTGTGAGTACAGGCATCTAAACATATACTGGGTGTTTCACCATAAACTGGACAAACATATATAACCGTGTAGATGACACCAAAGAAGTCATTTTTGCCTTATGACATATACCCCGTTTTCGACGCATAAGCGAGATACAGGGTGTTTAATGTCAACTTTGAGCAATATTCTGATAACTGTGGTGAGTTACAGGGCCGTATCTAGGGTGTGGCCAAGTGGCCCCCGCCACAGGCGCAAGGTCCGCAGGGGCGCCAAAAAATATCAAATGAAAAAAAAAATTTGAGCGCCAAAAAAAATTCTAAGAATAAAATATAGAAGCGCCAACAAAATATTCGAGATAACATGTCACGGTTTTCATGTATACGCCAAAAATATTTTTTTGCGTAAGGAGCGCCAATTTGGGGGCGCTGAAGAAAATCTTGCCACAGGCGCAGTAGTACCTAGATACGGCCCTGGTGAGTTATGCGTGACATTTGAAATAACGGTTACTGGTCACATCTTAGTATTTTTTAGGGCTCAATTCAATTGTGGTGTAGAATTCTGAAAAAAAAATTAAAATGGCGGAAAGCCTGCGAAGTTGGAATTTTTTTTTCTCGGTTGCCAATTTGAAAAGCACTATTTCAACGTATTCAATTTTCTTAGATTTTCCGTGAAAGAATGAAAAAATTTTTCATGGTTATGAACAATATTTCATTCTGAATACTGGGGTGAAAACAGAATGAAATAATATTTATTGGTTTTCGTTTTGTAGCCTTCAAAAATTTACGCTCGGGGAACTTTCATAATCTTTATTAAAAAAACTGGAAGCCGTACGAAGGCCAAAATTGTGCTAATGGGCTGCCAGAATGACCCGGACAGAAATATGAATTTATAAACCAAAAAATTTTTTTTAGAAAAACTTTGGTAGGATTCGAACTCCCTACGAGTATGAATTGGGTTTATTTTAATCTTATAAATTTTCGTTACCAAAGCGACGCTAGTAAATCAAAAGTGGAGAGTTCGATTCCCACCAAAGTTTTTTGAAAAAATATTTTTTGGTCTGTTAATTCATATTTCCGTCCGGGTCACTCTGGCAGCTCATAAGCCTAAATTTGGCCTTCATACGGCCTCCAGTTTTTTTAATAAAAATTATGAAATTTCTCCGAGCGTAATCTTTGGAAGGCTACAAAAAGAAAACCAATTGATATTTTTTCATTCTGTTTTGACCCAAGTATTCAGAATTGAAGATAGTTCAACCATGAAAAATTCCAAAAATTTTGGGCGAATTTTTTTTTCCACTGAAGAAATGTAAAAAAAAAGTTGGGTTCGAATATTGAAAAAATTTTTTCAGGGAAAATCTTAGAAAAACGAGTACGTAGAAAAAATGCTTTCCGAATTGGCAACCGAGAAAAAAAAATTCAAACTTTGCAGGCTTTACGCCATTTTGAAATTTTTTTTTCAGAATTCTACACCACAATTGAATTGAGCCCTAAAAAATACTAAGATGTGACCAGAAACCGTTTTTCAAAATGTCACGCATAACTCACCACAGTTATCAGAATATTGCTCAAAGTTGACATTAAACACCCTGTATTTCGCTTATGCGTCGAAAAGGCAAAAATGACTTACCGGGTGTCGTCTACACGGCTATATATGTTTGTCCAATTTATGGTGAAACACCCTGTATATATATATGTACGTAGAATACTCTTGCTTCAAAGGTATCAGAGAGCATATGATGAATATTCTTTTTTCAGCCAATAGAACAACATGGTTCTCCTTCGAAAAGAATGAGATTAGAGGTTTACCAGACGGCATGACCATCGATGAAGATGAAAACTTATGGGTTGCTTGCTTCAACGGTTTCCAAGTCATCAAAATAGACTCGAAAAAACCGGAAACTTTGTTGGATAGTGTAGCTCTACCAGCTAAGCAGGTAACTGCTCGTTTGAACTACTTTTCCCACTTTTGTTTTCGTTATAAGTGTTGGGTCTGTGAGGGTCTTTCCTTCTTTTCTGCTAATTATGATACAGCAGTGGCGTAAAGAATTCCAATTGATATAAATTTTTCACAGATAACATCAGCTGCATGGGGAGGCCCAAATTTGGATGAACTTTACGTGACCTCTGCGAAATTCTTGGTAGATGGGGAGGTTCTTAATCCTCCAGATCATGGCAGCATTTACAAAATCTCTGGATTGGGAACCAAAGGTATCCAGATGTCCAACTTCAAATTTTGATTGACATACGTATATTACGTATTAATTTTTAATAAAACGTTTTATCGGAAATTTTTGCTTATTTATTGCAAGACACCTATTGGAATATAATTCCAAATCTTGAAACCAAAATAAGTCAGTCGCACCAAAGCATCCTCTTTGCTGTAACTGTTGCACTGTTTTATTCCGAATGAGTATTATAAATGTTTAATCCGATACTTTAATCAGCGTTTGAACTGAAGGCAAAACGAAGAAATGATCATTTCATCAAATGCTAATACTTTCCATGGAGCAAGAGGAAAATCGAAAGAAGTTCATAATGACGAAGAAATAATGATGAGAGGGTAAAATCACAAAAAACTTCAGATGTATATAACGTTTTTAATCATAGAAAAATAACTCAAATAAAATTTTTTCCACATATCATTATTATTCTATTTACAAACTATCGAACAGGTTAACCACTTATCTATACATTTAGATCATTTATCTTACCATATAAAATTCAAAGTTCAAATATTAATAATGCTTTAGTGATTTTTTCATACTTCGTATATCTAACAGCATTCATAATGTCTGCAAGCAATGTACCTACCATTTAAATGCTCTAATATAACTTTTTCTTCGATAAAGAATAAAAGATATAAGAATAAAATATATATTATATTCATTTTTTCTTTAAAGCTTCAAATCTTCTATTCAAGTCATCAAAGTCGATGTCGTCTGTTTTAGAAGTTGAATCGGACGGAACTGATGGTAATTCTGGCAAATCGAAATTTTTCTGGTCATCTAACTTTGTTCTAGGCAAAGGCTTGGGAGCTTCGTTGATGTTCTGCGAAATTCAAAGGGAATTCAATTTCAAACAATTCATTCTCAGAAGATCGAATGTGATGTTTGTGAAATCAATGATGAAAGTAGCACGTACCGAGGGAAGATTAACCTTTTTAGCTCTGCCTATCTGTCACAGTAAATTTTTTCTTGATCTACCCGCCAGAAATGATTGAAATTTCGATTATTTATTCAGGTACGTGCCCCAATAACGGACGCATATCTCAAAGAAATTAATTTTGATTCTCAACACAAATTTTGAAGAGAAAATTGAAAAATGTACTCGGAAATATAAAAATTTAATCCCAAAAATGTAAGAAAGCCATTATTGTCCCGTAAACTAGCTTTGTCAGAATATTTTGTTGTTCTTTTTAAAGCTTTTTACACTAAAAATTGTAACAAATAAAACAGAGGAATCTTTGGAAATCATTCATTTGAAGATGTCCCAGGATTCCCAGAAAGCTTCAGTTGAAAAACAAAATTTGTGCATATCAGAAACTAAAAGAAGTTCGAGCAACTACCATCTTGTTAGTTTTTTAAAATACCCAGATTACACTAATGTTAGCTGTAATGTGAAGCTTGGACATTCACTGCGATCTAAAATTTATATATTACCTCTAAATTATTGGCCAAGTTGCCATTACTAACGTTGTCCTCTGCCTAAAAGTAATAAAATTCAGAAATCTATTCAGGTCAATGAAATGCAGATCGGAATCAAAAAACAAATCCATTTAAAAAGATATTTGATCTACTGTCAACTGAGTTATACTTCAATAATCTGTGCACTATAACTACTATTTTCAATTCACCATTGACATCTCTTGTCCGTTTTGGTATTTTTCTCCTTGATAAGAGCATACCCACTCAATTAATTATTTTCTTTGTGCTTCAAATAAATAAGTAATGAATCAATGATTTCTAAATTTGTGAATGAAAGGAATCAAAAATTTTAAAAATCAAAGCATTCTATAATCTATTTTGATAAGAATATATCAACTTTTTTATATCTCTGATAGTTCTGTTGGTATGAAAAATATTCTCTAAAACATTGCTATTAAGTGCATATGAAGATATTCTAGAAAATTATTTTCAAGCAATAAAAAAATTAATAATCAAACCATTCAACCATACTCATTTACTTAAAATCTATTTTTAAATAAATTTGAGGTATCAACAAATGTTAGATATTAGTATTACCTTACTCATGCCAGGATACAGATTGTTGTAAGAAGGTAAGTTATCCTAGAAGCAAATAAAAAAAAAAAACATGTAGGAAAATATTAAATAAAATAAACTAGAAAGAATATACTACAGACTACAGCATGCCCTCTATGACTCATGCCAAACTGAAAATGTTAGTAAAATTTTGGAAAATAAAAACTGTTAATTATATGAAAATAAGGAAGCAAGTACTGATTTTTTTCAATTTCAGCAAAAACATATTCATCTCATCACAATACAGTTTCGAATCCCATAAAACGGGAAAAAAATTGTGACAACACTCACTATTTTCTATCAATATATCTTGATAACGGAAAATAGATTTCTGAATTTGTGATTCCTTTCAACAAATGTAGAATATTGTGAATTTTTTTCGATTTTGTTTCGTAAAATTTTTCTACTCACCATAAAATCAGTGTTGAATTCTTTATTTTCTGCTGAAGGGGGGATATTGTAAGAAAATGCTGGAGGTGGGGCAGTTGGTTGTCCCTCAACAGGCCCTTGTTGTCCCTATAAAAAGTTATCATAACCATTGAAAAAATCGTCATCGAAAGGGTACACTAGAACTCACAGGATATTCAAATGGTACAGGAGGAAAATCAGGAATTGCTGGGGGTTGAGGATATCCTAAGAATCCAGGGGGATGTGGCATACCACCACCACCACCCAAATTGTTCTTATCAGACAGATCAATAAGCATAGCATCCTTGGCTAGAATTGAAAATGAACAAAAATTCTATTAATTCAACAAATGTATCAGCATTTACCTTTGTCCATTTCCATGATTTGGGGGTCTGGTTCATAAGGAATGTTAAAACTCTTCGCAATTTCTATCATATACTTCTCAACAAGCAACTTCGGTGGACTATGAATTGCTAATTTATGTTTCAATCGATCATTAATTGTTTCAACAGATTCTACCCTACAGGCTTCCGCATAATTCAGACCATATTTGGCAGTGAACAAATCTGCAATCACTTTCAATTCCTAAAAATAAAGCATTGATCGAGTATAAATGATTTTGTCCAAGCCAACTCACGTTACAATCGGATTGTAACCTTGGTGCAACCCATATCAAACTTGATACTGCTTCAGAAATACCTTCATCTAAGTCTTTCATGTTTGTTATCAGTCCAAATCTGGCTAATAACAAATCGCAGTACATTTCAATTATCTCCATTGCCTCGACAAGATAGTCTTCTCTATAATTATGTAGTTCTTATTTAATATGTTTTAACTTTAGAATTTAACTTAACCTGATTATATATTCTACCCTTATTTTGGCTCTTTCAATTTTGCCATCTCTAATGAAAGCAGCAATTTCTCTTCTGGACTTTTCAGCTAGCTCAGCCTTCTTTTTCTCAAGTAATTTCAATCTTGCCATTGCAAGACGTAGGTTTGTCTTGAGTTTCGTGTAATTTGGTCCACTTGAAAACATTATAGGGGATTGATAGGAATACGAGACAAAATAATGGTAAATTATTAAATGAAAGTTATTGTTTTTATGAATCACCAATTATTTATATAATTTCGTCATTGATGGGATAAGTAAGTTTATAACCTTAAATTATTGACAACTGACTTTTAGATGACAACTAAGTCCATACGTTCCATAACTTTCCTTTTCTCATCTACTCGAATACAAAAATATGAATATTCAAGTTATACCACCAAAGGGCAAAGACTCTTTGTTACCACTTGTAATATTTCATCCGAATCCAAATTATCTGGGTTAATGAAAAATGCATAAGTATTTGAAATTATTTTATTTAATATTTACAAGAAAAAATTAATACAAAGTAAGATTTCAACAAGTTTTATCATTCTTATATAGAAATAGAATAACAATGTTTTAAAGCCAAGCATTTTCTGCACCTTCATCCTTAAAAAAATAATCATAAATAATACTCTTACTGATATATACAATCAAAAAATATAAGTCTTGCAGTATGGCAAAGAAAAGATAATAGCATAATATAAAGATCAGTGCAGTCATGAATCTCAAACAATTACATTCCCATAAAGAATTTTAGGTAAGAACACATTTTCACAAAGCTGATTTACATTCAACTTTATTGAGCATCTTCCACCTCTGTAGGTACTTCTTCTTCCACTGTTTCTTGAACACCATTAGACACTACATTTTCAGTTTGTTCAGGCTCCTCTTTCAACTCAGGATCCGCCGAAGTGCCATTTTCGACTTTGTTTTCCTCTGAAGATGTCACAGTTGCATCGGATGTTTCCAATTTCAAGAATTTATCCATTTCGTCTATTTCATTTGCCATGTCGAATTGATCGTAATCCTTAAACGAAACAAACTACAATGACCCAAAAAATCGAAGCAGAGGTAGCATTTTGAAATTTATTGTCAAGTTAAACGGTCAAGTATTTCTTCATAGGTTTTATTTGGGTGGCAAGGAGGGTACTCACCCCACAGTAAACTTCATCATTGAAAATTTGAGGTGGTAGAGGATGTCTTGGATTGGGATCACTGATAGTTCCCCCAGAGGAAGTTGATTTGCTTTGCATGAAATCCTTCTGATCTTCACTACCTGGTTCGGCGATATCGATAACCTCATATTTTATATTTTTCGAATCTAGAATCAGAAGAACCCTTTGTTGTCTCTTCTTAACCTAAAAAGGAAAAATTGATTACGAATAAATTCAGACAAATAATTAAGCTATCATTGCGTTGGTCTAAAAATTGAATTACCTCTTTATTACCGGATATTCCACTTATATAAACTTTGACAACCATTGTTACTACTATAAAATTGTCTTCGAAAACCGAGAAAATTTACCGTGAATGAGAAGAAAGTGGTGGAAATGTACCGTACCGCTTCAATAATCCTTTTTACGGAACGACGACTTCAAGCCACACCTACAATAATGCAATAAGTCAAATCAACAACTGATAGTATGTGTAATAATGAGATCAATTCATTTCATTAAAATAGCCTGTAAAAATAATGCTGGGTATAAAAAGGCTTCTGACAACAATATCGAATGATATGAATACATACTGGCAATGGAATTAAAAATAAGCAATGAGCAGGTCCGTAACGAAACTGTTGGGTTCGAATCCGCAATCCGTTACAGCTAATGAGCAAAGTAAGCATACGGCAATACTAAATATACTTAACGTAAAAATAATTGTACGTCTGGCGGATATTCAAGCTTCAATTCCCATTAACAATCGGTAGCCTTTTGAAATACACTCTTACATAAA
Organism: Adalia bipunctata; assembly: GCA_910592335.1. Lineage (NCBI taxonomy): Eukaryota > Metazoa > Arthropoda > Insecta > Coleoptera > Coccinellidae > Adalia > Adalia bipunctata. Next base: position 23,392,906 of record OU342950.1, read on the forward strand.
ATTATAATATAATCTAACTTATGTTGGACGAAGTTTTCAAGATATAAAAGTTCAACACATTCTAGGTATACCTACCTACATCTTTTTTCTAAAGAATATGCCTTCATATAACCGGATAACCGCTCAAATCCATCAAGATTTCATTGTTGGATTGTTGGATATCTTATCATCATGTAGGAGAAAGAACCTTATTACCTTGTTCTCTCTTTTTTGGGTCTTATATATCTTTGAAACTAGCCAACCAGGGTACCGCCAGAGACAACTCTGGCACCGTATTCAGAGTGATATTGAAGGACTTGATGGTTGTTCAACAAATTTTCAGACGAATCTTTCGAGGACTCATTTTTTTTCATTCTCTCTGGAAGTTAATATTTATGGTAAAAACGCAGAATTTTCCACAGGAAAAAAGTTACAGGCACTTTTTAAAAATGCACATTTACAGAAAAACACCCCCTTATACTAAAACGATGATATAACACCGACATCAGGTTTTGTTTATCTAATTTGCGAATAGGACTTTACATTCAAATGTGCCCAGTTCGGCTCACTCTGGTACTCTTGGTTGAAAATTTTCAAAAACCATCCCCCCTTTCCCCCGGAAAAACTCCCCAGATCCGCTGGTGAACTTCAGAGTTGGGAACTTAAAGCAGGCATTAAAACACCTTGCCCGCATGGAAACGTTAGCATTAAACGGAAATATCTTGGAGTTGGGGTCTGAAGTCAAATACCTAGGAATAACCCTAGATAGCAAACTTCTGTGGAATAAGCATGTTGATAATGCTACTGGCAGAGCTACAAGAGCTCTGATGGCGTGCAGGCATCTATGCGGCAGGAATTGGGGCTGTAACCCTATAGACTATAGTCACATATGGGGCAGTAGCCTGGTTTGCTGGGGCAAGTCAGGCAAGTACGAGGAAAATGCTCGACAGAGTACAAAAGCTTGCCTGTGTGCATCACGGGAGCTATGAGAACGTGCCCAACCAGGGCACTTGATCATCACAGACCTCACACCTCTACATCTACTATCTAGTGATTGATAGTGTAGCCCATGAGGCCATCCTCAGAGTATCTAGAGAAGGAGCAGGCAATGAGAGAGTCAGGTTTCAGAGAGCTTGGTCCTCTCTAAATGACTACACCTCATCTGCAAACCTTCCTAGTGATGTAATGATCAAGAAAGTAAGCACTGAGAAAAACTTCAGTACATTGCTAATGCTAAGCAAAAGAGAGGATTGGGAAAGGGAAAACACCAACTATAATCCCAAAGAAAATACAATAAAATGGTATACAGACGGTTCCAAAACCGCTACAGGAGCTGGCGCTGGGATTTACAGGTCAAGTACCAAGTGTGCACTATCGTTAGGCTCCTGTACAAGCGTGAAATACTCGCAATCGGAAGATGTCTAGATATAAATCTAGAAAGAAACTATCAGAAGTGCGATATAGCTATTCATATACAGATAGTCAAGCTGCTATCAAAGCACTGAGCTCCTACGTCATTGACTCAAAGCTGATTTGGGAGTGCCGAAACAAACTCAATGAGGTAGGCAAGAAGAATAAGGTCTTTCTAATCTGGGTTCTCGGTCATTCGGGAATCGTAGGAAACGAAGAGGCCAATACACTGGCCAGAAAGAGCGCACAAACGCCACTCACTGGCCCAGAACCCTTCTGTGGTATAGGAAAATGCACCTATAAGAAGGAGTTTAAGCTGAAGGAGAGAACCGAAAGAGAAAAACTCTGGCGGAATCTCCCAGGGATGGATCACTCCAAAAAGTTGCTCCGGAACTTTGAAACTGCTAGATCCAAAAAATATCTGGATCTCAGTAAAAACCAACTTCTCTTACTCACTGGCTTTCTCACAGGACATTGTCGCCTAAAGAAGCATCTGTTGAGAATGGGTTTATCGGACACTGATGAGTGTAAGTTTCTGTGGGGAGGAGGAAGAAACTCCTATTCACCTGGTTACGGAATGCTATGCCATTGCAAGCCAAAGGAAAGAGTGCTTTGGACAAGAAACTTGTAGAAGTGGGGAGTTATCCTCCTTGAAGCCGTCCCAGATTCTGGATTTCATCAAATCTCTGGAACTGGAGGGCGAGCTGTAGGAGGCGCGATGATAACAGCTCTGATAGGGGGACAATAGACCTTAAGGTCGCAGTGAACTGTTACCCCTTTTCACTATACTATACTATACTATGGATAGCAAGGGAGGATCATAACAATTAAGAGCCTGTAAGTTCTGCTCGTAGTTTCTAGACCTTCTGCATACATGCCTAGCCCACTTCCCATCCACGCCTCTGCAACTGGAAACTGCGGTCCCCTTCATCTAGTTCCTTTTCTTCATGTCAGACCGTTTCATAATATCTCCTATTTAATATTCAATTCCGGTAAATGTTGAATGAACCATTGCCATCGACCCACAGTCGACAGTTATCGCTTTCCATCGAACCCAACCAGAAGATCGTAGGTGAAACGGAACGTTGTACACCGAAAAACTGCAACAGCTATCGTTCCATCTATTTCCCCATCCTCAATTCACTACTCTAACGTTTTCAGCTTACACTTTCTCTTTCCAAATGTTTAGTAAGTAGGAATGACTCAATCGAATTTATGTTTATCATATCGTTGATAAGATAACCATCGAAGCTCTGTACTTTTGTTAGTTGTTTGTGGAAGTTGCGACGGACTAAATTCTCAATTTTTGTTGTGATTATGGTTGTTAAAGTGTATGTGAGTGAGGTATCCGGTAGCAATGAGGTGAGCTTAATTGAGTTACCTATGTGCATATCATGAGGCCGCCGAGCGTTAAATGTGAAGTGAATTGATTATCAACTGTTAATTGTCCGCAAGGTGCGGTCACTTAGAACAATGATTCAAATGATAGGCTGTTTAGACTTATTCGAAGAATTCAGCAAAACCAGTGAACGTTTCCGTTCTGTATTTGAACTCTCGAGAATTGGAATAACTGTTAACATCATCGTCAATCCGTTAAGTCCTGTAAAACCATATTAATTTGGTTTCTTCAAGGAAATGTTCAATATGTATATGATTCAAGTTGTGCGTCAGATTCAATAAATAAATGCATATACTCATTTTGAATATCCGGTAATTATCCGATTGACCTTAAAAGTAAATTTGTGACAATCGTTTGGTTAAAACTCATATGCTAACCTGAATATAAAACTTCTTGGTTTATTATTATTTTAATTTCGAAAATTATTGAAATGAAACACTGCCCTATAATTTCTCCAGATACGAATTATTTTTTCCAGTCGAAAGCACCACACACTATATGGTATATAGTCACACGACTATTGAAATGATGTGTCATACGAATCATATTACCTATTCATAAACTTGAGGGGTTGAATTTGATGAAAACCTGGCCTTTTCTTCTTCTCAAAACAATTCTTTGGATAAAATTAATTGTGCGACTTAATGATATGTTTCTATAAGGAGTAGCGTGTTTAAATAGGGACGCCCTGTATATACCATTAATTCAACTTGCAAAATGCAACGCAGAAGTTACAAAGTTCAAACGATTTCCGAAGTTCACAAAAAACACGTACAATTAAGGAATAAAAAACTGAAATAACTGCTTCAGTCATTTAAATGTTTTGTATTGAATGCGTGAATATTTAATTAATAACTTTTGAAAATCGTTGATGGTGAAACTCCAGTTCAATATTCATTAAAATAAATGTATCAATCAAGTTTTCAAATGTTTCGAAGAAGCTTAATGGAACATATCATATGGGTTATGTAAATATTATCGAAATAAAGTTATGCATTGCATCAATAATTTATATACAGGTGGCTCACATGAAACAGTCTGGCCCGATATTTCCGTTAGTAAGTAGTAGTAGTTTTTCCGGCAAAAGCCTAAAAAGGGTAATTTTTTAAAGGATTTTTTTTATTGCAAATTCGTGAGTGTATAAACTCCAAATGGAAATAAAAGGTTCGAATGATTTTGTCGATTTTGCAATTGAATGTGCTGAAAAAATCAGAAGGTATAGCGTTTGTTTGGTCGGAAGTGGAGGTCGAGTTTTTGAACGAATCAAATATTAATAACAAAGTCATCAACTGCAAAAAGTGCAACAACATATTGTTGATTTGACTTCACCCCTTTTGCAATCAAACAACTGACAGAAGGTAGAACTCATCAAAATAAGTCATTTTAGCAGAATTTTTTTTTATGAATTATGGCCCTGTTTCGAGAAAATGAAACTAGAATATTTTCTACTTGAATCTGAAAATTCCTCAGTACGAACCTGCTCCTCCGTAGATATCAACATCTCTTGATTTTTGTCTTCTTATCTGACAAATTTGCAAGAAATTTTATTGCCTAGAACAATTCATTTTGCCATATGCCGCTTTTTTATGAATTTTTTAAATTGAACATATAAGAAATTTTCGGTAAAATTACTAATTTTGATGAATTGTATGCACCTGTCAAAAGAAAAGCCTGACCTTAAAATACACCCAGTATTTGCAGTGGTGCCAGTGGTTCAGTGGCAGCGCTAATCAAACGAGAACAAAGCTCTTTACATTCTCTTAGTTCAAAAAAATCGTTTCAAGACTGTTCATTACCATTTCCAGATAAGAGAAAGGCAGACCACCATTTTGCTGGCACTCAAATCGAAAAACATCGAATTTGAGGTGATCGACATCACTGTCAACGACGCTGCCAAGCTGTTCATGCAAACCAAATCAACCAGATTTGGAGGTACCAGTTTTAATTCGCATCCTATTTATCCTCTACCCCCCCAAATTTTTAATGACGAGGAATATTGTGGAGTAAGTTTTCTTCGAGACTATTTCAAATATAACTTTATTATATTTGAAATTTCAATTAATTCCTCTTCTTTCCAGGACTACACAGCATTCGAGGTTGCCAACGAAAACAAAGAGCTCCCAACGTTTTTGAAATTGTCTGAATGTAATGAAACTGAATGTACATAGAACGAAATAAAGACGTTTTTATTTTAATAATCTTTTGTAACTTTTTTTTAAACGAAAGAATCAAACCTTTCAAATTGTTATGAAAAATGCTTAGTTCTCTATTCATTTCACGGGTCAGATAGACTGCAATTGAAAATTACATAATTGCGAAAATAATAGATCCCCAAACTCTGTTTTTGTCTGTTGGTTCCAAAGATCATTCATTTGAAAAAATAAACTGAAAGGAATATACAATTTGTCTTCATATGATGAATATAGGGAATTAGAAGATAAAATGAAATCATAATTTTTTAAAGTTTTATTCATCAACAACTTTCATCATCAAAACAAAAATATTTTTCTACATTTGTTGAACTATATTACTCTCTTTGTTCACTTTGCAGAACTAGAGGAATGATAAAGATAAATTAAACCTCATTTCCTTAAACCAAACGAATAAATTAAACCTAATTCAAGACACAAAGTATTTCAATGGAAAAAGAAATAAAAGTATGGGTGTTCAGTCAACTATTCATTATTTACCTAATTGATGTCAATGCCAGCATACAACAACAAGCACTTGAATGGATGAGCGAAATATTTTCTAATAATCTATTTCTTATGTTAAATATCTAAGCACACATTTTGAAAAGATTCTCAAAAATAACGACTATTTATCACATAAAGAAATTCTCTGAATCACATTTCTATAAATTCACTTTTTAATTTATCACTTTGAAACTTGATGATTGCCATCTATTGTTTTGGGATATTTTTTCTAGTTCAGTTTGGGATATGAAACTATAGCTTGTGCTGCAGTGGACTTCGAATTTGACGATTATAGTCTATTGTATTGGGTGATTCATACCATGGTCAGTAAGCATTCATCTATTAGATGAATACTCAATGCTATGGGTCACTATGGGATATGATACTATAGCTGGTTGTGAGGTTTGTATGGTTCCATGTAATTCAATTTGTTGTTGACCTGCCAAATTTTGCGATGTCAGAATTTGCTGACTCTGACCACTTAGAGCCAGTTGATTTGTATTGGCCAAAGCTAATTGTTGACCTTGACTGCTCAATGTCACTTGTTGCTGATTCTGATTTGCCAACATCTGTTGTTGGTGCTGGTTTTGGTTGGCCAGAGCTAGTTGTTGATTTTGATTGGCTAAAGCAAGATGCTGCTGATTTTGACTTGCTAACGCTAACTGAGGAGTACCTTGATTCGTCAAGGTTATCTGTTGAGGGACATTTGCTACCGCTAACTGTTGAGCGTTACTAGCTGCTATAGTCAATTGAGCCTGTGAATTGTTGGCTAATGCTAGTTGGGTAGATGGAGTAACTGAAATGGAAGGAATATTTTTCGTCACTATCAAAATTGTCCACCTGACAGAGATGATATCATTTCGATAGTTTTTGGAAGCCTTATATCAAATTTTTTGATTTCAGAATGTAATATCATCCATAAAACATCAGTAGTTCTATAAGCAATATAACGAATATAGGAATTTCAATTTAACGATAATTAAGATTCGGACTTACCCAGAATCTGTGAGCTTGGAGCCAAGAGTTGCGCCGTAGACGCGATGCTGACAGATGGCATAGCAGATATCGTGACAGGGTTGCAAGTTGACACCGTCGCTAAGGAAACAGGTACTGTAGCTAAGGAAACCGGGACTGTAGATATGGAAACGGGAACATTGGCGACGCCCGCTGTTACAGTACCTATGACCTGTTGAGCTGGCGCCGTGGTGGGATTCGTTAAAGAGCTACTTGCTACTGCAGAGTTGTGATTGTTCGATACCCTAATCGAAGCATTTTGATCGAGGAGAAACATATTGGTTGCAGTCAAATCTTGTACCTGAAATAAATGGAAATTGTATTTTCCCTGAAATGATTTTCTATATTGGCTCACCTGCTTCTTCAAATTTTCGACCTCTTTTTGTAAAAGATAGACCATCGCCTCAATACCGTTCCTGTATGAAATTCTTCATGAACCAATTGAAAGTTTAGACGGCGTTATCAGGCGCGGATCCAGGCCCGAATTTTGGGGAGGGAACTTTTAGATATTCAAATGCCAAAAGGTACTGGTATTTTAGGCAATGGTAAATCATTAGGTGGTCAGGGGCCATTTGGGGGGGGGGGGACGTTCCCCCAGTTCCCCCCCCCTGGATCCGCGCCTGGACGTTATTACTGATAAAAGCAAATGTTAATTGAAATTTGGAGAGACATACCTATTGCTTTCGCTGTTTAAAATAGGATCAGGAGGGGTACCAGCATGGTAGCCTCGGAAAATGGGCTTGTTTGTAGACGCATCCATTGGTATCACTCGTATTAGTCTGCGCTTAGATGCTGGGCATTCAGACTCCTCAGGCTCGGGCTCAGGAAAAAATGGGTAGTGTACTGATGCTTTTAACCCTGAAATTGAGGGAGTATCGAATTCACCAAAAGCTTGTTGAGGTGACATTTCATGTGTTACAACAGATATACATATACAAATACAGAAATTTCTCTACTGCTAAAACTGAGTTTAGATTACGAACGCAGTCTTTTTCTTCCACTCATTTTTCAAATATCTATGATAAGGCGTCAGCTGTCAAAATAACAGTTTCAGTTCCTTTCCTTCAAACATTTTTCATTATTCACTGTCATTCGAATGACGGTTTTTTAATAGCGGAATTATTACCCAGAATTCGATCATATAATTGTCCACGATGGCGAAAGAGATTTCCCTGAGCGTTTTAACAAGAGATCTGGGAAGCATAGACTCCGACACGGATCTAGGCAGTTCATCCGACCTACTCCCAACGACTACTTGGGGTACCATAAAGAGATATCTCTACAACCCTAGAACTGGAACTTGTTGCGGAAGAACGTCCAGTCAATGGTTCACGATGGTGCTTTATTACATAGGATACACCGCTTTTATTGTCCTCTTATACTTGGTGTTCCTATACGGAACTCTCACCATTATACATTCTTCGTATCCTGATCAGTCGATAATCGACAAGGAGAATCTTCTCGAATCGGGCCATCCTGGTTTGGGATTCGTGCCGAACATAGGTGAAAAATATCGAATTGTGGAGCGTGAAATACAGAGTGTCCCGAAATTAAGTTGAAAAAAAAATTATGGTATATTCTACGTTGAAGAACTCACAATCAGAAAGCCTCTGCTTTTAAAATTGAAGTCAATCACATGAAATTATTTTTGTTTTTTCCCAAAACTGATGGAGAATAGTGAGTGAAAATGTATACATTACTCAGATTTTTGGGCCTCTATAGAATGAAATACAATAAATAACTAAGGTCAATTGAGTGTTAGGTTATACCCGTGACAGGTTATAGCTCCATTTTATTTTCTCAAGACGTTTTCGGTAGAAAGCATATTTATACACAAAAAAGCTATAGGTACTAGTTATTCGTTGTAGTCCATTCCTTAGGGGCCAAGAAATCCGAGGAATGTACCAGTTTTTACTTATTCTTCCCTACCATTTCGGGTAAAAATCGAATTCATTTCGGGAGTACTACCATTCAGTTTAAATATACCTAGAGAAACAACGTCAATGGACGAATTGAAGCCACTTTTAGTTGCAGTTCCTTCTCCCGTTTATAGTGGCGCAGTTGTGTTTCAGACAATCGAAATTTTTTACCCCCGCATCTGGCGGTGAGTAGCTGAACTATAAAGCACTATCTCCTAAGCGGGCTGAGCACGAATGTGCGAATTATTTATTATTGTAATTCAAATGATCTACATGATCTCTCTTCCACACCGTTTGTAACGAAGATATATAATTTGGACGAATCCGACCCTACCCATGATTCATAGTAATAGAGGGAAATAAATATCCTACGGATTTCTGTAAATGCATAGCTAACAAAATGGAGCAGACTGTCCCGTCAGATTATGGTTCCGTTACTAGGTGCCGCCACTTTACGGCCAAAAATTTCAGCTTCAATTCGTTCAAGGGCGTTGGTCCTCTAGGTATATTCAAACTTAATGCTACTACGTATAATTTCGACATCGAATTTTTTCAGTTCTCACAAAATTCCCGATCATATGGTATAGTTTCGACCCGTTCGAAGGTAAAACTGAGGACGCATACGTGACGGCTTTAGACAAGTTTTTTGTGAAATATAAAGGAGCTAAAAAAGAAGACTACGCGGACTGTTCAGCCGAGAAGACCAAGGGCAAGCTATGTTACTTCGATCTGAACTCGCTTGAAGATTGCAACACCAGCCGATATTCTTATACAAACACATCTCTATGCTTCTTCTTGAAGTTAAGCAGGTAATTAATTGTACCTCGATATCCAAGTAGAAATGAGGACAATTTGAGGGCTTCCGTTAAGGCTTTATTGGGAGTAGAGCAGTGGGGTTTCGTGCATTGCCACGTTGCTATTTGCAGTATGCAACATGCAGTGGTCTGGTAAAAAAGGAACTCTCGTTGTGAAGTATTTTTTCACTGCTTCCAAACCTTTAACTTTTGCGTAAAACTTAGATTACATTATGTTTCTAGGCGTAAGCATTGGAAGCCAATTTTCTACAAAACGGAAAACGATCTGCCCGACGAAATGTCTCAGTCCATGATGGACCACATCTTAGCCTCGTCCAATAAAGATGTGATCTACGTCGAATGCGTCGGATGGAATCTATGGGACAATGAACACATGGGCGAGATAACTTACTACCCGAAGCAAGGTTTCGACGGTTTCTATTTTCCGTATGAGGGCGAAAGTAGTTATTTGTCACCTTTGGTAGCGGTCAAGATGAGCGGAGTTACTACTGGCATCATGATACACATCAAATGCACCGTCTGGGTCAAGAACATAGGCTCTAGATTGAACCATCTGAACCTCAAAGTGTTCATTGATAATACATTGCCCTACTGATATCATTGAAAGTGTAAGAAAATTGTACGTGTTCACTTTTTAACCAGATTGCAGACTCATTGGAGTGAGTGAATATACTGACTGACAAAGGAACTACAACACCCAGAAGGAGCTGTTTAAATTTTTTATTTTATTTTTTTTTGTAAAACATAAATAGTATAGCAAGGGGTAAATGATTAAAATCTGAAGAAAAAAACGGAGGGTTACAATTTTTTTAATGAATTTGTTAATAATGTGTTTGTCCACCATGGTTATCTATACTCTCCCCAACACGTCTTGGCATTGATGCAATAAGATGGTCTATTTCTTCTAGATGGATACTTTTCTAAGCTTCCTGTACTTCTTGTCTCAGAGCCGCCAAAGTCCGTGGGGGCTAGGGTAAATTTCAAAGCCTTCGACCTTCTACCCATGATGTCCCAAACATGCTCTATGGGCGAAAGATCGGGGGATCTGGGCGGCTTTGGCAAAAGATTCACATGGGTCGCGTCAAAAAAGTTTAAACTTACTCTAGCATTTCTAGCAAAATGAGATCGAGCATTATCTTGCTGGAATATTGGATTCTAGAGCCGGTTGAGGTAAGGGAGAACATATGGCTCCACTATTACTTGAAGTTTACGCAGGGCTGTCATGTTACCACCAATAAAGACTAAAGATAACCTACTTGCATGTGCAATAGCACCCCATATCATAACGCCTGCTGTCCGGTGTACGCTCAACATCAAAAGGAGGTTCACGTCTTTCTTCCCGACATTGTCTAACCCTCCGTCGACTCCGTACGATCTGAACGAATGATGAATCTGAATAAAAAACTCACCACATAAAATATCAGCATCGTGCCTCTTGGATAAGTTTCTGTAGTATTCAGGTACTTCTCCATGTGTTTCATCAAAGCATCTTCCGGTGAAGTGTCTGTATTTACAATTGTTCCTCCTAAGTCATAAAGAATAAGAATGAAAAACGAACACAGAATGCTCAAATAAAACTTAATCTTCTTTCGCATTCAAATCGACAGAAACACTTCCATTTTGGCACCAAACGATGAAATAATACCAAAGACTCAATTCTTGCTGATGATTTTTCGTAACAATCGTTGGTAATGAGATATTCTACTTTATCGTACTGATGGGACATTGCATGGAGCTAAAGAGTGAATGAAAGAATAACAACTCACCTACACGTGCCCTTTCTGAAATTATCACATTCTTGCATTACACCAGGAACCTGATTCTTTCTGGTTGCCTCAGCGAACACTTGCGCGGACATTGCGTGATCCTGTTTATACATGTCCTCTTCATATGGAGAGCAATGGATGAATCTGAAAACGAAGGGATTATGATCAGTCAAATACAACAGTTTATTCTCGATATAAACGATGTCGTTCTAAAAAAATCATATGAATTCTCAGCATCACATCAATAATCGATTTCACACAGCAACTAATACTTACTTGCAATTTGGCCTGGGACAATAATTGTTCTGAAAGTCATGACAAAAAATCAAGTCTGGCGTTTCATGTTTGTATTTGCAGTTTTTACGTTCGCATCTACCCTTATTGTAATCCCTGCATATTCCTTCTTTATCGTCTGTATTATCAGACTTTGTTTCTTCAGTTGAGTCTGCCACCTTCGGTGAGCTCATGTTATTGAGGTAGATCTGAAATAAAAATAAGATTATAGAATTTGAAGGGCCAAAGCCGAAAGGTAAGGTTTGCATCCGGAAAAGTAGGGAAGTCGACAATGTACAAATTGAACAATCTGGCTCCTAGGATAGATCCTCTTTAATATTAATGTTTATTCGAAAAATAATTACAATTCAGGTAATTAATGAATAATATGAATAAACACAGGCATTACTGAAATAACAACTAATATAAGTTGTTACTTGTGCGCGATATAGCCATAACAAAATATGAAAAAACACAATACAGGGTGTCCCAAGATGTTCTGAACAGCCAATATCTCGGCTCTCAGACAACGTAGAAACTTCAAACAAAAAGTTTTTCAAATGGCACCAAAAACTCTACCAGAATCCGCCATCGAAATGCTGTTTCTAATCACCTCCCCTGAAAAAACTACCCACAGATTTTTTTTTCAAATGACACCCTTCTATTTTTCTCACTCTAAACGATTTCCAAGTAAAAGAAGAAATATGTTAAAACAATTTTTTATCATTTTACGTATATTTGACCCTCAAAAAAATTATTATAATTTCCGGCACATTCACCATTTTTGCTCAGTCCATTCTCTATGTCTATTGACAACTTATTTTATTTTGAAAACTGACATTGTTTTCGGTGGCAACCTTTGAGTATAGAATAATTAGAGGGTATAGAACATAAACATAACAGAGAATGGACTGAGAAAATGGTGAATGTGCCGGAAATTATAATTATTTTTTAAGGGTTGAATTTACGTAGAATTATAAAAAGTTGTTTCAACATATTTCTTCTCTTACTGGGAAATCGTTTAGAGTGAGAAAATATTAGGGTGCCATTTGAAAAAATATCTGGGGGTAGTTTTTTCAGGTGAGGTAACTAGAAACAGAATTTTAACGATGGATTTTATATGCCATTTGAAACATTTTTTGTTTGAACTTTCTACCTTGTCGGAGTGCGGAGATATTGGCTGTTTGGAACATTTTGGACAACCTGTATAACTGACAAAGAAACTGCAACACCCAGAAGGAGCTGTTTCAATTTTAATTTGTTTTTGGTGAAACATAGAAAGTATAGCAAGGAGTAAATGATTAAAATTTGGGAAAAAATCGTGAAGGTTTTTTCATGTAAACATTTTTTGTTACTTAAATATTGTAGTAGTTTTTTGCAGAGTTAGTATAAACTTTTTTGAAGCAACCCATGTGAAACCCATAGAGCATGTTTGGGACATCATGGGTAGAAGGCTTGGAAATTTACCCCAGTCCCCACGGACTTTGGCGTTTCTGAGACATGATGTACAGGTAGCTTGAGATAGTTTCCCCCAAGAATAAATAGACCATCAATGCCAAGACATTTTTCTCCAAATTTCAATAATTTTCTCCTTGCTATACTACATATATATGTATACATGTTTCACCAAAAAAATTAGAAATTTAAACAGCTCTTTCTGCGTGCAGTTTCTTAGTCAGTTAGTATAAAAAACCACAGAAGCGAAGCAACAAAGAAAAAAGACATAAATGCAAGATATATTATATATAAAAGTTCTTTTTTTCAATGTTTATTGGTTCTGGGAGGATGTCCTCAATTTTTACTCTCCACTTGCGGTTTGTGAGATATGAATAAAACTTTTTGAATAGAAATGTGGGGAATTTTCAGTTTAATCGTCTTGTATCAATCCATTGAAATAGCAGTAACAAATGTATGTTGTTTGTTGAAGTTGTTTCTAGTCTGTTAATATTCTTTATATTTGCTGTGCTTTTCTCTGAATCTAAATTGATGTATATCTTTTATGATATTATTTCAGACTTCTCTTTCGACAGTTTGCTTATAGTCGATAACAAACTGATGGGTCTGTTACTCTGTGTACCGACTTTACCAAGAGCTTCGTTATCGGGTAGAGTTTTCGCCAGTGCCCTGATTTCCGATGGTATAGTGAGAAATTTATTGTTCGGGATGTTGATAGTATGAAATGTGAGATCACATTTGACTGCATTTTCCACTTCTTATGATTGGTCATTATCGGAGTGGAGAATCTAATGGTTTTTCTTCAATAGTCTTTGAATAGTCCCGAGGCTAGATTTCTTGAATTTTCGGTGAGTCTTGGAATGGGGTTGAATTCTTTTTGAAAAATATTCGTTCTCTCACATAATTTCATTTCGGCTTAGAAATTCCACAATTAGACAAAATGATAAAGTTCCCAATCATGCAAAATTTGGAACGACCTAGTTCTGACCATGAGAAAACATGGGAGGTAGCGAATTTGAATAAAAAACTCCACAGCCTTGGTGGCTTGTATTAACACGCCTTTCATGTATACCCCAGCGGGACGTCATCCCCCAAGGATAGAAGTCAATGGCAGCATTCATTAATTCCGCAATAATAGAATCAATCAAAGATTTAAAACTCCCACTACAATCACAAAAATACTCCGACTCTGAATGTAAATGAAACAATTCGAAAAAATTCACGTTTTTCTCCACAATCCTCGGCTAAAATTCGACATGCGCCGCCCCTCGCCGCCTAAGTGATCCACGGGGGGTGTAAAGTTTTTTCCACCCCGTTTTTTTCTAGTCATATAAGACGAAACGACGATGTGTTTTCTCCCACAATCTTTCACTTAACCATGGCAGTAGCGTGCAGATGTTACAGCCTCAGTTTCCTTTTTTTGTACACAATTTTCACGCTGAGTTTCTGCAAGCCGGAAATGCCGGAAGAAACCTGCGAGACGATACCGGCAGAAATTCACTTAGTGAAAGGTGAGTTTTATCGGAAAATCTTAATTTTCGAAATATTTTTCTTCTGCTTTGTGATTTTTTCACAATTCTCTTGTCTTCCAACTAACTTTCTTCGATCTGCTCATGTATTATTGTATATTAAGATTGCCTGTTTTAATGATGTTATATTCTTCAACATTTCAGAGGAATATGACGAACTTGGCCATTTACAAAGAACATGTAGTGGTGACGTAGCTGTCAATAAATGCGAAGGATCATGCCGAAGCCAAGTGCAGCCTTCTGTCATCACTCCCACAGGATTTCTTAAGGTTTGTCCCATTCGTAGACTAAAAACGTATGGTCCCAAACTCAAATAATCTCACAAAAATAGTTTCAGACCAGTATTTTACTCCGAAACGAACTGGCCAATTTGTTTTACCCATAATTTCCAAACTACGAAACGAATTCGATCAAGATGAAATTTTGCATTAAGATGGATGATGGTCCATTCAAGCTACGTGCGAAATTTTGTCCAGTTCGCTCAACCATAACTATACAGGGTCTTTCACAAGGAACCTCACCCATATTTATACGGGAAACTACTGAACGTATTTTCATGAAATTCAGCACTTATAAGTATTTCACGATGCTGATGAAATCTAAAATATTTTCAAGGCATGAGCACCTCCAGTTTTTCCGGAAATGACGCCAACTTCCGTTTTTCAAATTAGAACACCATTTTTTTATTGCAGAAATAGATTCCTTAGAAAATTTCAAAGTATATTCTCTCTGAGCGGGAAAATTCGAAAAAAAAATCGAAAATAGAGCTCCGCTGAAACAAGAATAACTTCGAGGTTTTTGGATGGAAAATTTTCATTTTTGGGATTTTTCAAGATGTAAGATTGATGTATCCACTTTAAAAATCGAAATCGCGATTCATGATACAGGGGGTGAAAAAATCGCTTTCAAAGTTAGGGATGACAAAATCGTGAAAAATCAATTTTTTCAAATCAGAACCCCATTTTTTTATGGCAGATATTGAATCTACGTTAAAAAATAATGTGAGTGTATGCATCACACCCTTGCCCTAAAATGGATATTTTCTGAGTTGATATCCACTTTAGGGCAAGGGTGTGATGCATACACTCACATTTTTTTTAACGTAGATTCAATATCTGCCATAAAAAAATGGGGTTCTAATTTGAAAAAATTGATTTTTCACGATTTTGTCATCCCTAACTTTGAAAGCGATTTTTTCACCCCCTGTATCATGAATTGCGATTTCGATTTTTAAAGTGGATACATCAATCTTACATCTTGAAAAATCCCAAAAATGAAAATTTTCCATCCAAAAACCTCGAAGTTATTCTTTTTCAGAGGAGCTCTATTTTCGATTTTTTTTTCGAATTTTCCAACCAAAACTGAAAAATGTTACATCAAAATAACTTGAAATTTTCTAAGGAATCTATTTCTGCAATAAAAAAATGGTGTTCTAATTTGAAAAACGGAAGTTGACGTCATTTCCGGAAAAACCGGAGGTGCTCATGCCTTGAAAATATTTTAGATTTCATCAGCATCGTGAAATACATATAAGTGCTGAATTTCATGAAAATACGTTCAGTAGTTTCCCGTATAAATATGGGTGAGGTTCCTCGTGAAAGACCCTGTATAAAATTCCAGCAAATCATCGAAAAAAAAAAACAATATCCGTAATGGCAGATCTGGTTTGATAGACGGATTTCTTTGACAGCTGTTGTCAGTTTTTCAGACAGCCCTCAAAATTTCTTTGGTTACTTGAACCAAATGCTAATCTATCTACAGGGTGGATCGATTTTCGGTACTTCCTCTATATATTGTATGAAATTATCAATTTCCAGGAATGTTATTGCTGCCGGGAGAGCTTCATGAGAGAAAGAATCATCACATTGAATCACTGTTACGACATTGATGGAGGAAAGCTTGTGGATGAAGGCAACAGTTCTCTAGACGTCAAGCTGAAGGAACCAGCCGAATGTAAATGTTACAAATGTGGCGATTTGGGACGATAAAATAACGTTGTTCAATTGTTCTTGTAAAATAAGATAATAGTTTATTACTGACTCTGTAACCGTGAGACGCAGTAGAAATTTAATTGTCGCTTATATCTGATGAAATTTATGTATATCTGTAGCAATCATTAATTCGTCAATGTGAGATAATAGTATTAGATACAGTTCATGCAGTACTTATTATTCTTTTAATGAATGTATATTGCTTGTTTCGAAAATAAAGAACGAGAGTTTAGAAAATTTTTGATTTTTTCAAGTGGAAATTGTGAATTACACCAGCAATTCATACCTGCGAAATGCATTTCCATTCAGTCTTTTCACCTTTTACTGAATTTTCGATAAAATGTTTGATTCCACGAATGAAGATTACTTGAATCTCTCTTATTCAAGACGATTTTACTCTACATTGAGCGATTTTCTGATCGACCTAGAACTTAAACCATCAAGAGATGTAAGAGAATAAGGATTACGTTGTTCCAGAGTCAGGAGAATTAAAAATAACAAAATGCATTCTAACAAATTCTATTCAGGGTGAAGCTAAGAAAAAATGGGCCACACCACACTGCAGATTTTAACACTGCAATATCTCTCTAAAAAATTAACAATACCTTTAAGCTTACTCCAAGGGAAGATCGTATTTCTTGTGAAGATCCGCAATAGATTCATTAGTCGCATTAGACAAGTAATTCAAAACTGTCAATGTCGTATCTCTCATCTCGTTGTAGCGATGAAGAGCTTCCATTTGCTCAGAAACATCTGTGGTTATTCCTTCTTTTTCTAGTTGTTCGATTTGCGAATTCAAATCGGAAAGTTCTTCTCTCAACCCTTTTTCTTTATCCCTCAGTTCTTGAGAGCACAGTTCGAGATTGGATTGCTTGGTTTTCTTCTTGGGAGTTCTCCTTATGACCGTATGTTTAGCAGTAGGAGTTTCCATCAGATAAGCAAGCGCATCCTGCGAAAAAATGGGAATATCTTTGCTCAATGGCGAAAGGAATAAATATTGGGAAAAATTGTAAATGTTATACTGTAAACAAACTAAATGGCAGACGACATCATTTCGGCATCTGTATCTGAGACCGGAGCGCTTGCTTTACAAATCTGAGGCCTGGAATATAAGAATGCCTAATATAAATGCACATGAAGTTGCCACTGCTATACAGTTTCTATTTTCACAGAATTTTTTTAGTGCCAATGATTTAACTTGTTTGCAATTCTGTATGATAAAACTGTTTCACTCTCCGCTAGAAATTTCTATTTCTCCTCAAAATGATTGAAAAAACAGCCAAGAATAATTATATCGAGTTGATTTATCGAACAGAAAACCATTAAAAACCTTTTTGGGTCAGTAACTTCTGATTTTGAACATTCGTAAATTCACGTTTCAGGTAGATTTGCATTTCCCAGTTCAAGAAGAAAGGCAAGAATTGGCTGCTGTCATAAAATTGACAGAAGCTGTCGACGAAATCGTCCTGGATCTAATGTTACGAAATATACTAAATGTCAAAGAAACTGCAACACCCAGAAGGAGCTGTTTAATTTTTTTTGGTAAAAAATAGATAGTGTAGCAATTAAAATTTGGGAAAAAATCGTGAAGGTTTTTTCATGTAAACATTTTTGTAACTTGAGTATTGTAGTCGTCTTTTGCATTTTTTTTTTAAATTTTACAACAAACCAGCTGTTCGAGGAGATCCAAAGTCGATATTTGTTGTTGTTAAATGCTAACCGTATACGAACAGAAATCCGACTTCTTTCATGGGATGTTGTCAAGCGTGGTTTGATAATGCCCAAAATCGAGTAAGAGTAGGCACCGGACGTCGAAGAGGCACAAATCGAGTGCAAGATCGACGTCTAAGACTTAAGGCCATTAGAGACCGATTTGCGACAACTCGATCTTTGGCTGATGAGTGGTTAGGAGAACAAGGCCATCCTGTAACTGTCCGAACGGTTTTCCGCCGGATAAGTTCTTTTGGACTGCAGCATTATCGACCCCAGCATTATCGACCCCATCTTGTGTTACCTCTGACGGTTGAGCATCGCCGGCAACGATTACAGTGGTGCAGAGAACGTCAACATTGGAATATGGAATGGCATCAGGTCGTCTTTTCTGATTAATCTCGATTCTCGTTAGGTGCACATGATGGCCGAAGAAGGGTTAGACGACATCGTGGAGAAAGACGTCAACCTCAGTTTGATGTTGAGCGTCATGTACACCGGACAGTAGGCGTTATGGTATGTGGTGCTATTGCACATGCAAGTAGGCCACCTTTGGTCTTTATTCGAGGTAACATGACCGCGCTGAGTTACCTTCAAGAAATAGAGGAGCCATATGTTCTCCCTCACCTTAACCGGCTCGAGAATCCAATATTTCAGCAAGATAATGCTCGACTTATATTGCCATAGTTAGTCCAAACTTTTTTGAAGCGATCCATGTGAATCTCTTCCCATGGCCGCCCAGATCTCCCGATCTTTCGCCCATAGAGCATGTTTGGGACATCATGGGTAGAAGGCTTGGAAATTCACCCCAGCTCCTACGGACTTTGGCCGCTCTAAGACATGGAGTACAGGCTGCTTGGGATAGTATCCCTCGAGAAGAAATTTAGCATCTTATTGCATCGATGCCAAGACGTGTTGGGTAGTGTATATATAACCGCTGTGGACAAATGCAATAACGAATTTATTAAGAGAAAATTGTGACCCTTCGTTTTTTTTCTCCAACTTTCAATCATTTATCTTGCTATACTTTCTATCTATGTTTTACAAAAAAAAAATAATTTAAACAGCTCCTTCTGGGTGTTTCTTTGTAAGTATATTAGGGCTTTTTTCGATAACTCGCTAAGTTTTACATGGTACTGACTACACGATCTTTACAAAATTTCGCATGTAGCTTATATATGTCGTCCTCCATAAAAAGATGCAAAACTATCGAAAACATGGATCCATAAATAAAATAAATCAATAAAAGAAATGGGAGTGAAGGAAATTAAGTGCGTTGTTACTTGAAGGGCGTAAATATTTGGATAGCTAACATTTTTCTTGTGAAACTTCTAAAATTTAATGCCAATGATGCTTATTACACCTAAGTGAACAACCATTTTTGGATAACATCAATAGACTACCTATTCTGAGCAGAATCAGTTTTCTGAATCTAATTAGTGAAATATTCGCTAATAAAAGATGACAACATATTGCCAATAACAAAAACGCCGTCGAAAACCTACTTCATTCCATAAATCAGTTAATATTGACGTAGAACCCCTGTTATATGTAATTAACAGCTAATCAAAAATAAATACTCGTTTTATTGACACCGAAAGCAGAGTTCAAACGAAAAACACATGTCATTTCGTGGAAATCACCCCGTAATGGTATTACACGAAAACGCGATATGTTCCAGCACTCACTCGCCCAACAGGGGTTAAGTTTACACAATTTTCCCATAAAAAATCACGACAATATATTTCGGTCTTCGGCGCTCTCTTGCTTCATGAATTTATAAAAGCGAGCCCGCGACAAAAATAAATTAAGTTGAGTAAACTTCTTCAAGTGGACAGTTCAGGGGCTCATAGTTATTATGTTCAGTAAAATATCTGAATTTACCACAGGTTGGTATTCGTTTCCAAAGTTAATTATTGCACAATTTTCGCGTAAGAATACTCTACAAAATTCTAAATATTTAGTTGAATTTTCAGTCAGGAAAAGAATCCCAGTTATCCTGCTCAACTTAATATCTTCATCTACTAATTACTGGATTGCATGACTATTTATAAATGCGATTACGCCACTATAGTGAATGAATATCATGATTTTTATTGTATAATTTTTCTTTCAATGTTCCAATTTTCCTCCTAAAATTCCCCCTAAAAAATAGATTTTTTCAGAATCATGGAATATTCTCTGCAAAACCATCGTTTTCTTCATTATAGGAAGTATGTGTATAGATCCAAGATATATACAATATGAAGTTGCTGCTGCAAGCAAAACTGACTTGTGCGAAGTAACTCCTGTTATCCATGTACTGCAATACCCGGGTTGTGTACCCAAACCAATACCTAGTTTTGCATGTATTGGTAGGTGTGGATCATATCTTCAGGTAAGTTACCTTCAGAAACAATTGGACCCTAAACAATATTTTGGAAGAGTTTTTCACTTCAATTATGGGCATGTGTGAGGTATATTTTAGTCAAACTACAGATTGGTAGACCCATACTTACAAACTACTAAAAAATTGAGTAAAAAAGGAATATAAGGTTGAAACTAGAAGAATTCATGCAAGGGCGTTCATGTGCTTTCCTCTAGAAAGTGTTTTAATCGAATTAAAATGCAGGCATTGTACATTAATTTTTTCCACATCAAATTCAATGCAAGTGCCAAGATCTTTTTATCTCGATAGGGGCTTCAAATTACATTTGCATAATTTATCAATGAAAGATTAACGTATTGAAGAATAAGATTTTTAAATACCTACCACGATTATTACATGCAAAGGTTCAAAATTGAATATATCTAGTATTTTTCTTCAATACGCTTATCATATCCACGTATTCGGTATTGTTACTCACTTTTTCAGGTATCTGGCAGTAAAATCTGGCAAATGGAGCGCTCCTGTATGTGTTGCCAAGAATCTGGAGAAAGAGAAGCTTCAGTTTCCTTATTTTGTCCAAAAGCAAAGCCTGGAGAACGAAAATTCCTCAAGGTAAACACAACACATTCACTGATTCCAAGATTTTTTAATGAATTACTTGGGATATTTAGACCAAACTCAATATTTAATTAGCACTAATTAGTCCATCTTAAAGCACCGGAATCAATTTAAATGTCAAGAATTTTCGACTATGAGCTTTGAAATTAATGGCGATCATCATAACAATCTCGTCTTGTAGAAAATACAAATCACAGAGATTGTTGACAGATTATTTGAGGTTAGGAATTGGAATTTACTTCATTTTTTACAGGGCCGTATTTTAAGCATACATCTGATTCTAAAAAAATATTCAGAGAGATGATTTTGCCTCGATTTCAGGTCACAACAAAAGCTCCATTGAACTGCATGTGTCGCCCCTGTACGAGTATTGAAGAGAGTGCTGTTATACCTCAAGAAATAGCAGGATATGCGGATGAAGGACCTCTATCTGATCATTTTTTGAAATCTACACCACAATAAATCATTTACATGAATTGATGTAAATTCGGTTATATAATCTATCGTTTATACCTATGTCTAACCTGTTTAATACATTTGAGAAATTGCGAATTTTGTTCAAGAACTGATCATTTCATACCACAGTCGGATACAGTCCGCCAGTGTTTCATAAAAATCCACCCGATATTTTTTGAGTTTTTTTAGGTAGGAGATATTGAGATAAGACACTTTTATACCTAAATAAATTTGAATATATGGGAATTTTCGCTGGCCGTGGGTCATTTGATATCGAGCCCAAGGAACCTTAGCTTCGGCGTTGCTTCAGTGTTCTTCATGGTTTTCCAGAACCATACGGACATTTAAAATGTGTATTAGTTGATGTTTTTCCATTACGACTTGTTCAACTCTGATTTGTAAAATCTCCAGATTATCTACGGTTACTAATGCTATTTATTGTTTCAGTAAATAATTCTTGAATACCTGTTGAAATTTAATAAACATATAAGATAATTCAATAAAAAGTTGTATACATAATCTTGTTTGAAAAACGAAATTTCATAGTCTTTCTATAATTGAATATTTAATTTTTCTTCTTCAAGACATTTTTTCGAATAACGGTCGATTTAAACATGAATCTATCAAGAAGAAACCATTTCCTCTACCAGTGTTGCCTATTTTATTTCCACCTATTTTTCACGTTAAAAAACGGGTGGCTGTGCCTACAGAACACATGTGGCACATGTGAAGTTTTTGTTCTATTTCTCTGTGGTTCGTAGAACCAAGTTGAAGTTGACAGTGTTGACACATATAGGTTATGAAAACATAAAAAAACTGCTTGATGTTGATGAAAATAAAATAATAATAGTGAATGAATCAAAAGTAATGCTATGTGTATTGTGATTTGCTGAGATACATGTTGTCATCAAATATGGCACACACAGCACACGGAGTCCCCTTATCCCAAATTCTTAAGTCAAAAGCTGAATTTGAGGATGACGAACCCAAGAAAAAGTCAAGGGAAGATTGGAGAAAAGCCAAGGAATTAGAAGAAGCCAGAAAAGCAGGTACAGCGCCGGCTGCAGTTGATGAAGAGGGCAAAGACATCAACCCTCACATTCCCCAATACATTTCATCAGCTCCTTGGTATTATGGAACTAGCGGTCCTACTCTGAAACATCAGAGACCTCAAGAAGAAAAGCAAAAATCCTTCTCGGATATAGATGAGTGGTATAAGAGAGGACTCGATACATCAAAAGTTGTTACAAAATTTCGTAAGGGCGCTTGTGAAAATTGTGGAGCTATGACTCATAAAAAGAAAGAATGCATGGAGAGGCCTCGAAAAGTTGGAGCTAAATTTACTAACGCCCTAATTGCACCTGATGAATTCGTTCAAAAAAATTTGTTGCTGAGTTACGATGGAAAGAGAGATAGATGGAGTGGATATGAAGCATCAGAGCATACAGCTGTATTAGAAGAATTCCAAAAGGTTGAAGAAGCGAAGCGGCAACTTAAAGCTGAGAAGTTGAATGCAGGGGAAGAAGATTCAGATGAAGAAAAAGATGAAGATAAATATGTTGATGAAATTGATATGCCTGGTACGAAGGTTGACAGTAAGCAGAGAATTACTGTACGTAATTTGAGAATTCGAGAAGATACTGCAAAATATTTGAGAAATTTGGATCCAAACTCTGCGTTTTATGATCCTAAAACTAGGTCAATGAGAGAAAATCCTAATCCAGGCAAAGATGATCTCTACACTGGTGAAAATTTTGTTAGATTCACAGGAGATACTCAAAAACATTCTGAAGCACAGTTATTCGCTTGGGAAGCCTATGAAAAAGGTGTTGATGTTCATCTTTTAGCTGAACCAACTAAATTAGAATTACTCCAGAAAGAATATGATAAGAAGAAAGATCAATTCAAAAATAAAGTACACGAAAGTGTTCTAGAAAAATATGGGGGTGAAGAACACCTACAAGCACCTCCTAAAGCACTGTTATTGGCTCAAACAGAAGAATATATTGAATATTCAAGATCTGGAAAAATAATTAAGGGACAAGAGAAAGAAGAAATCAAATCAAAATATCAAGAGGATGTTTATATAAACAACCATACATCTGTATGGGGATCTTATTGGCAAGGAGGCCAATGGGGATATAAATGTTGTAAATCTTTTATAAAGAATTCGTATTGTCTTGGAGAATCAAATGCCCCAACTTTAACACAAACAATTGAGGCAGAACCTGAAGAAGAGGTTCCCAAAGTCGATTCAAATGATTCCTCTAGTGAATCATCCTCTGAGGATGAATCAGAAAAGAAAAAGGAAAAGAAAAAACAGAAGAAAAAGAAGCGCAAGCAGATGAAAAAGAAAGAGATGAAACAAGAAGATAAACTTAAGAAGGCATTAAAGGCTGAAGAAGAACATCAAGCAAAGGTCAAAGAGTTGATGTCAATGGATGAGAGGAAACGTCCTTACAATAGCATGTTTGAAGTCAAAGAACCTACTGAGGAGGAAATGGAAGCTTATCGTCTAAAGAGACGACGAGAGGAAGATCCAATGAATCAATTCATGCATTGAAAAGGCTTTATATGCCATTGCAAAAGCCCATATCAATTATGTTATCAATTAATTTCGTAACTTGTAAATAATTATGTGAATGTAAATAATAAAACTCGACCATTGCGGCCCACACATGTTTTTCTTTTATGAAAAATTCATTACTTCCCTACATATTAAGCATTTCTTTATGACATGGCCCAACTAAAATCCCACACTCCTTTCACTGGACGACCCAGTCGATTCAGAACGCACTTTTTCAAAGAGGAGTCTTCACTTAAATTGTTGATCTGTTTCTGTGGAAGTGGAACGCACCTAAAGTAGCATCAACGTCAAGTGAATTTATCTGTGGCCAAGTTGTCAATGTCGAATCTAACCAAACAAGCCGCGACACAAGTTCCATCAACAATAATTGATCTTACTTTTTCTAATCAGTTTATCGGGCAGAATATTTATAAAATTCCTATATATTAGAAAGAATATATTTTAAATATGAATATAACATCCGCAGGTAAATAATTGATGATTCTTTTATAGGATTTTCTCACACTGAAAATTGCAAGTCATTTCAAAATTTTGTGAAATTTCTTACGATTATGATCTTCAGACAATGAAATTGTGAAATTTTTATGAATATTCGACATATTATATCGGTCTTGATCAATATTTGGTATATGAATTGCTCATTATTTGTGGTTTCTCACTTGAATCTTTACAGCGGGGGTGATCTCTCTGTTGGAGGAGCCTCGTCCTGAACTTAAGGTTTTTGCCTTGAAAAAATTGGATTCTATAGTAGATGAGTTTTGGCCTGAAATATCTGAAGCCATCGAAAAAATGTAAGTTGTATGTTTAATTGATGAAGGTTCTCCAGGATTAATACATAATGTCACATTGAAGTATCTAATAACTTTCTAAATTCTCGAAAAATCTCGGGGGAATCTGAGTAAATATATTTATTCTTTATTCCTAGTTCAAGCTTTGATTTCATTTTTTGTTCTTTAGTGAGATACTACATGAAGACAAGGTTTTCCAGCAACATCAGCTTGCTGCCTTAGTGGCCAGTAAAGTTTATTATCATTTGGGATCGTTTGAAGATTCTTTAACATATGCACTTGGAGCTGGAGATCTTTTTGATGTCAATGCCAGGACAGAATATGTGGAAACCCTACTTGGTTAGTATTGGGTATTTGATGATTATATAGATCGTAGGTTCACTGATTTCTATTTCCAGCCAAGTGCATTGATTACTACACTCAACATAGAATCGCCCTTGCTGAGGGTATTCCAGAGGCAAAACCTATTGACCCTAGACTGGAAGCCATTGTTAACAGAATGTTTCAAAGATGTTTGGATGACGGCCAGAATCGTCAAGCTATGGGTTTGGCTTTAGAAACTAGAAGAATGGACATCTTCACTGCTTCCATTACTCAAGCTGAAGATATCACTAGCATGCTGAGTTACGCATTTCAGGTTAGAATACTCGCATATTTTTCATATGAAATGGAACTTATTTCTAATCTTTTCAGGTTGTAATGAGTCTCATTCAGAACAGAGGATTCAGAAACACAGTATTACGATCATTGGTAGGATTATATAGAGGACTCCCAAATCCTGACTATGTGAATATGTGCCAATGTCTCATATTTTTGGAAGATCCCCTATCCGTAGCCGAAGTACTTGATAAATTAGTACAGGCTGATGAAGAGAGTCAACTGATGGCATATCAGATAGCTTTCGATTTGTATGAATCGGCCACCCAACAATTTTTAGAACAGGTATTGGTAGCTCTCAGAACGACAGCGCCGATACCAACACTTTTAGAGGAAAAATTTAAACCCAAAATTGTCGAAGTAGTTCCACAAAGGGTGATTGTTTTGACTGAGGGTGAAGAAACACCAGCGCCTGAAGTTAAGGAGGAGAAATCATTAGAAAATTTGGTGAGTGGGAGATGATATGTATTGCTTTATTATACAGAGTGGCCTAGGAGCGGTTTGTGGGGAACCTGACCGATTTATAATTAGAAAAGGATAATTCAAATATGATGTGTGGGATTTGTGGGTACTAGGTTGTACTAGTACCCACAAATTCCACACATATGATATTTGGGGACGCTACTATACCTTGGGATATTTTAAATAGTTGAAATTTGAAATGCTTTTTCCAGCGTTTGACCACCATCACTAACCTCAAAACATATTTGACAGATTGTTGGATTACCTAAGTTTATTTGAGGTTATGTGGTGAAAAGTCACCAGATGTGTATTGCCTTGTTGACTTCATGCTCAGATTGATGAATCAAGAAAAATAGGATTTTTATTGGAAAAAATTAGTTTTGACTTCATTTTCACAGCTATGTTAGTTTGCTGAAATATTGCACAATTGAAGAGGCTGGATATTCCTTAACAGAAAAAGTTGAATATCTTGAGAATTACACCTTTGTAGAGCATACTGGGAGAGTTATGAAATCAAAATTTTCAAATTTCAATTAGGATTTAGTTCTCTCTAAATGCCTTATCTGCCATGTTTCTTGGAACCGTCTGAACGTCATGTTCTTTTATGTTCTTCCTGTTTTATATTGCATTATATTTTTAGAGTGATAATGAAAAAGAGCACCAGAACAAAATCGAAAAACTACACACCATCCTTTCTGGAGAAGTATCCATTGAATTACGTTTGCAATTTTTGATCCGATCAAATCATGCAGATCTTCTTATATTGAAACAAACTAAAGAAACTGTTAGAGTTAGTATCTGTCATACTGCCACTGTTATAGCGAATGCTTTTATGCATAGTGGAACAACCAGTGATCAGTTTTTGAGGTGAGTCAAAAGTGAACCTCTTCTTTATTTCAAATTTTCTTCTCAGTTTATTCACAAATGGACAAAAGTGATTCTTAACCATTTTCAGGGACAATCTTGAATGGCTCGCCCGCGCCACCAATTGGGCAAAGCTGACGGCCACAGCTTCGTTGGGCGTCATCCACAGAGGCCACGAACAGGAAGCGCTAACTTTGATGCAGAGTTACTTGCCGAAAGAAGTAGGACCCAGTTCCGGATACTCAGAAGGCGGCGGACTCTACGCCTTAGGTCTGATCCATGCGAACCACGGTAACAACATAATCGAGTATCTTCTCACGCAACTGAAGGACGCTCAGAATGAGGTGAGTGAATATTTGGTAGATTGAGAGGTGACTCGGTTTGTTGACATTTTTAACTTTGGGCAGATGGTGAAGCATGGAGGATGCCTAGGTTTGGGTCTTGCGGCCATGGGTACGCACCGATACGACCTTTACGAGCAGCTCAAGTTCAATTTGTATCAGGACGACGCTTCGACCGGTGAGGCGGCCGGTATCGCCATGGGAATGGTGATGTTGGGCTCCAAGAACGCGTCTTCCATCGAAGATATGGTTGGAGTGAGTATTTCTGTATTTTTTTAACGGGAATTTTGATATAATTTTTTTTGAGCCGTTACTTATTTGAAATTATTTATGATTGACATTTTTAAAGAAACAAGTGTTTACATTTTCTACTTCATTTTTGTTATTGCAGACATAAGTTCTGCCCATAATTGAAAGACCCAACTGGGCTTAAGAATGTAATATTTTTTTTAATTGAGTTTATTTAGTTTTCAATGATTTTAAGCCTTTAACAATTCATTTCCGTTTCAAGTCGTTTGAGTATAAAGCTGATGAATATTTCAGTACGCACAAGAGAGTCAACATGAAAAGATCTTGAGAGGTCTTGCAGTCGGTATATCTTTCCTGATGTACGGTCGACTCGAAGAAGCCGATCCTCTGATCGAACAGCTGATGTCTGATAAAGATCCAATTCTTAGAAGATCGGGCATGTACACCATCGCCATGGCTTACTGTGGAACAGGACACAACAAGGCAATCAGAAAGTTGCTCCATGTAGCGGTAAGTTTGAAATTTATTTCATCGACACGTATTTTTGCTTCCCTTTTCGCTACAGATGCAACTTTTTTTGTTTTCAATTTTTTTCCCAAAACTTTTGCTTTGATCACAAAAATATACAGGGTCCTGCAATAGTGCGTTCTTCTTCCATAGCTGCCGAACCAGACATCTCGGAAATTTCGTTGGAAAGTAGACCTCTTGTACCTTCATTTCTGCATCTTAGGAAATTATTTTCTGATATACAGGGTGTCCCCGATAAATGTTATTCAACAAATGGATGATATTTTTAATGGATTACCCCATATATTTTCACATATTTTCAATGACCTTCATCACCTCTTTCATGACGCGAAATCTTAAGGACATTTTTCCAACAGTTCAGATCTTATTTTAAGAAATCTGCAAAAAGGTGAGGGAGAAGCAGTTCAGAAAAGTCTTCTGACGATTTCCAGAAGCGATAGTAACATGAATTTGAACTAGAAGTCTTTTAATTGAAGGATTTGCCTTGACATGTTTCCTAAACGATCAATCTGTCATATACAGGGTGTCCGTTATTAAGGTCCAAATATGAAGAACTTCAAAGTATTATTTCTCGATTTTTTCAAATGTAACACCCTGTATTTTTTCCACAATAATGTGAACAATTGAATACCTTACATTTTCTCAAAAGTAACATTAGGATTATTTTCACTCCCGCATCCAGCAGACACGAAAAATGATATCGCAACTGAAAATTTTATTCAAATAATAACTCATAATGAAAACTAACGGACATTCAAAAGAGGTCAAACAATTAAATTGAATTGAATGAATAATTATTGACAAACTTCAAAACCTTCCCAGAATCATACTTTCTGAGCATCATCATATAATTGATATTTCTTTTCCGTACAAGCAATTCATATTGATCACACGTATTCAACCAATTATGTGAGTTTTTAATTATTCATTTGATTTTATTTTATTGTTTAACCTCTTTTTAATGTCCGTTAGTTTTCATTATGTTATTATTTGAATAAAATTTCCATTTGCGATATCATTTTTCGTGTCTGCTGGATGCGGGGGTTAAAATAATCCTAAAGTTATTTCTGAAAAAATGTAAGATATTCAATTGTCTACATTGATGTGGAAAAAAATACAGGTTGTTCTATTTGAAAAAAGCGAGAAATAATAATTTTAAGTCCCTCATAGTTGGAGCTTAATAACAGACCCTGTATATGACAGGTTGATCGTTTAGGAACCATATCGAGGCAAATCCCTTCAGTTTGAAAACTTTCAGTTCAAATTCATGTTACTATCGCCTCTGGAAATCGTCAGAAGACTTTTACTGAACTGCCTTTTCCTCACCTATTTGCAGTTTTCTTCGAATATGATCTGAACTGTTGGAAAAATGTCCCTAAGATTTTGCGTCATGAAAGAGGTAATGTAGGTCATTGAAAATATGTGAAAATATATGGGGTGATCCATTAAAAAAATCATCCATTTGTTGAATAACATATATCGGGGACACCCTGTATATCAGAAAATAATTTCCTGAGATGCAGAAAAGGTACAAAAGGTACTTTCCAACGAAATCTCTGAGATGTCTGGTTCGGCCGAGGGTTCGGCAGTTATGAAAGAAGAACGCACTATTGCAGGACCCTGTATAAAGTACTGGGAGTCTTTTCAAATGAATTCAGACGTTTTGAAATCATCTGCATACATTTTGAAACACGAAGCTGAATTATTTCGAAAAATGGTATAGGAAAGAACTAGTATGGGCCAGCAGATATTCCTTTTAAATAGTTATCATCCTTATCGCAGAACTCGGGTGATCTTATAGGCAAAATGCCAAAGTTTGATCAATTTTCCTGAAGAAATGGGAAAATTATGAAAAATATGAATACCCAAGCTATTTCGTATTTACCTTTTCTTTTTTGATCCGTATTTTTACATCACGGCCAGGATATCTGTGAAAAAAGTTTTATCGAGTTTAAAATGGCCCTTCTTGTCGGATTTTTTCGCAATTTTCGCGAATTTTTTAAAAATACTTTCACATCGCCTAGTGAATCGAAAGTTCAGCTACTTATAAATCGGTTATTCCTCATTTCGACCGTATAAAAATTCCTTCACTGTATCGCAGCTTCACTGTATGGCAGCTTCACTATATCGCAGCTTCACTGCGATTTTAAGATTCTTCCGGACCCACTTTTCGACAGACTCCCTCGTGCCGGTCCGCAGAGTTACCATTTTAGTACAGTATAGAATGACGAAAGGAATCTACAATAAAGAAGAATAAATATTCAGACTTGAGAATCTCTTGATGAAAATTTCAATTGCTTTAGTTTGTGGAACAAATAACATCAACAAAGAATTCCGAATTTCTGTATAACTCAAAAATAAAACCTAATCCCAATATTTTTGTGAACTCTTCATGAATTGTATTGTATGCTTTTTATTAGCATTATCCAGGGTGGCTTAATAGATAACTGCCTGTAATCCGATGAATTCTCGCTTTCCTGTGCCTCCTCTGTCTCCGAAACACGCGGTAAACTTCCTCTGAAAGCCGCTTAATGACAAAGCACTTCCGCAAAGTGACAAAAAACAACACGGGACCACCTCGATCCACGTGCACGGCTACTACGTATGTTATTTAACAAAATAAGTGCTTAGTTGGAAATAATGGAATTAAATTGCAGACTCTTTCTGTCCGCAAAGTTGGCTTCTGTCGAGTGCGCTCTGGGAAAGTTTGGTGGGCATGTGACGATCGTTTCGGATTGTTCTTTTCCCCGACTTTTCTTTCAGGCTGCTTAGCAGATTACGCGAGTTTTTAGCGACGGTAGTGGGGGGGGGGGAACGTCCTCGTTCAGATCCGTTTCAGGGTATGTACAGGGTGGCCAGATTTCGATGAGTACTACAACTCCTAAACTATAAGAGATAGAGAAAAAGTAATATACAAGTCATGTTCTCTTTTTTCGAAAAACCGAAATTGCTGAAAACCACAAGTCGCTACGGCGTCTTGTTTCCGAGCTACAGGGCGATTTAGGTATTTGGTCCTTAATTCTAATTGAATATAACTTCCGTATTGTGGGATCTACGCTACCGAAATGAACACATCTTTCGGGTACATTTTTTACAGCTTCTCAATGCTAATGAATTTTTTGTATCTGCTCAAATTTTGGAGCAATAACAAAAAAAAATTTTTAAATGGAAACCATAAGGGGAAATGATATTTCCGAATAGATCTTCCTTCAAAGATTTCAAAAATATTTATCATGTTATACTTCCGAGTTCACTATATATCGAAAATTTCGAAAAAACACTTCTCGTTCAACAAAATCGAAGCAGGATTTGATTCACTTCCTTCAAAACTGGGACGGTCATAGAATTTCATATCTAATTTATTTTCACTTGTCAAATTCAATGCAGTTTCATCATTGTATCGTCTGGCGCTTCTAAAGTTCTTATTTATATCACATCATGCAATTTATGTATTTCCTCCAAGGCTCGGTCCAATGGACAACGATTTGAACATTCGTTATGAATATACTTTTTTTCAAATATGTAAATCTATATTTTTTCTTGAAGGAGCTTTTTTTTTCCCTCATGGAAACATTTATTATTGCTATCAACGGCCAACGGGTTACATAAGTATTCAAATGCTTTTCATTTTTCAATTTAGCAGAGAAATCATACTAGAATCAACAAGTTTCGCGAAGCCCCTCTATTGGTCTGAGTAATAATAAAGCTTATATTTCCTGAATCAATTTGGCAGCTTACAATAAATGTGAGATATCGAATTCTATAACCTTATAAGAATTTTAGAAGCGCCAGACGATACAACAATGATGAAACTTAATTTAATTTGACAAGTGAAAATAAATAAGACATGAAATTCTATGACCGCCCCAGTTTTGAAGGAAGTGAATCAAAGCCTGCTTGGATTTTGTTGAACGAGAAGTGTTTTTTCGAAATTTTCGATATATAGCGAACTCGGGAGTATAACATGTTGTATATTTTTGAAATCGTTGAAGAAAGATCTATTCGGAAATATCACTTCTCATTATGGTTTTCATTTGAAAAAAAAATTTTTTTGTTATAGCTCCGAAATTTGAGCAGATACAAAAAATCCAATAGCACCGCTGGAAAGCAGTAAAAAAAGTTTGAAGATGTGTTGATTACATAGACTAATAATATAATCTTATATTATTAATCTATGGTTGATTACGAGAGCGTAGATTCTGTAATACGGAAGTTATAGTCAATTATAATAATTGGCCAAATGCCAAAATCGCCCTGTAGCTCGGAAACTAGACGCCGTAGCAACTTGGGGCTTTCAGCAATTTCGGTTTCTCGAAAAAAGAGAGCATGACATGTATATTACTTTTTCTCTATCTCTTATAGTTTAGGAGTTGTAGTACTAATTCATCGAAATCTGGCCACCCTGTACTTCTAAACCGGGTTAGAAACTTGAAACTTTTCGTGGGATAATTATACCGTGTGTTCGTGAAGTCTCCCTCTCATTTGAAGTAGTATCTGTTGCTATGCGAATGTTATTTTTTTACTGTGTGATTTCTCATGGTCTACCTCTTTTTTTAATATTATCATTACAATATGATCAACCCTACTTAAATTTTGCCCAACTGTCAAACTGACTAAATATGAAGGTTCCTTCAGTATTTTGGCAAGAAACAAGTAGTTTTCGATCTATTTATTCACCACAGACAAATTATCACAAAATGAAACAAGGACAAAACCGAGACCCACTGAACTAAATAAATATGAAACTAGCTATTAAAAATTCTTCAATCTTCTCGAACATTCTAAAAACTCTTTACAGATATTATGACCTCTTAAAAAACGAGGGTTTATGACCACACAGTGGAGCCTCATGACTGCTCTCTATGAATCCATACCTACAACAATAGGCAACACAAACAACAAACAGAAATCAAAACAAACAAAATCGCTTCAGGATCAGGTCTCGACCCATCAAATTCTCAAACTGAAAAGGAATTAGAACCTAAAACAAATAATATCATAGGTGAGAAAGAATACATTCAATTCATCAGATATGTACCAACATTCGGTGAACACCAGACGTATAAAAAACATTAAGAATTTGTATAAAAAACATTAAGAATTTGAGAATTGCGGAGACCGATTTTGGAGATTTGCAGTTTTTATTCAGAAAACGTTCCTACAGGGAAGAAATAAAATTGCCATATTATGGCTGGTAGACATCTAGCTTAAACCCTGTGGTCGTTTCGGAATTCAATATCGGCCGATACTTGGCCGACAGTTTATATTTGGCAGTCGTGTTATCGGGTCATAACCGATTCTTTGTTGTTTCTTAACGGTCGATAAGTCGGCGGGTTAGGCCTCGTGATGGATCCGGAATTGTCGAACCGCGACCCTAAGCCGTAAATTCCTCACGTCAGGACGTCGCGGCGCGTCGGCAATAAACCTCTATCACCGTCGATATTTCGGCCGTGAGGTTAATCCACACACGGTTTGCCGAAAGTGCGGCAACCGCCCCTCGGCACCGTCTACGGCCGTATAAAGCCGGTCGTTAATACGTTAACGGGGTTTTAACGGAATGAACAATCGCGAATCGATGGGGGCGCCGAAGGAGGGGCTGGGGAGGGAGGTCTCTGAAGTTTCTTGGTGGGAAAACCGTTCATTCAGCGTGGTTATCGAACAATACTCAACCTGTTTAAGTACAGGCTGTTCCGAACTCGATGCTCACTGAGGGCAACTCGGAGTCCATTCGAGTTGGAGACAAATTTTTGAATGACCGCCAATATATTTGAATTTTCTGGTAGGACACTTGATATTTGGATGATACACCAAGATACACGCAGTGGGTATTCCAAAATATTAAAGTAAGTCCTCTTAATTTGAACGACTTACACATCCGACTTTGAAGCACATTTACAGCATTTGTTTAATGAAAATGCAATTATTTTGAATAATTTTCACTGGTTTTATATTCCTAAGAATAAGATTGACTTGAAGTATCAGAAAAATGTCCCCATAAAACAATTTTTCAGGCAAATGAACGTTTTTAAGGTCGCCGTTCTGAGCGCGTAGGAAAACTCATCCGATAGAGGCGACACCGTGCATTTTATGGAATATCTCCATAGAACTTACATTATCTCTATGAGTTCTATGAATATCTCTCTAATTATGAATGAAATGTACAATGACGCTTTCTATGCGAAAATCGCTGAACTATGAAATTAGTGAATATGTGGGTAAAGCAGGAACTTTTTCCCGTCATATATTTGAATTTGGCCATTCTCTGCCAATTCCGTATTTCAAGTTGTTTTTCTGAATGAAATTATCTGTAGATTCACTTTATATCGGAAGTTGAACTATTTTTATGGGTCTTTCGTTTGGAATAAAACAGAAGCATGAGTTGGCTCATTTTCTTCTATTTTTGAAAGAAAATAAATTAACTTTTGAAATGAAATAAATCTCAATTATTTCATTAAGAACTCCAATCCTTTCTGAGTTCACCCACAAAATTTCAGTTCTCAAAGTGAAAGCATTTTCAAATGCAACTTGAAATAAAAACACACTATATTGAACGCCCACCTTAATATCTAGATTCTAGATGAACGAAGCTGAATATCCATTGTTTGACCAACAGCGCTAACCTCATAAAATATTTGACAGGTCGTTATCAATATCCGGTACTGCGTATAACCTTTATTCAGTTTTGTAAGATGAAGTTTCGCTCAAATTAAATGGAGAGCAAACTTGTTAATGAATTATGATAGCCAGTGGTCCACTCCATTACCTTTTCATTATTAATTTCCAATTTCCCTGTTCATACATAGATATTGTTTCGCGATTGTTTCGCTGCCCTATAAGGGCACTAACAAGTTGGCTATGGAACGGTAGCGATTTAATCTAATGATTCTCTAGGTGAAATTGAATGATTAATTGAGTGTGTTCATCTGAATATCTCATCGAGAAGAATGGAGCATTTCCTGGAAGTGTATCCACGTGTCCAATTAGTCGGCGTGGTAGTTCATTTGTTTGGAATCGAAATGGTATCGATTGCCAATAAGCCTTTTTAGATATGGCAACCTATCGTTGTTATCGGAATTGAGTGTGATCAGGTTTATCGAGGAAAAACACTGTTTTCCAAGTTTTTTTGGAGGTTCAGCAAAAGATTAATGTGTAAGGTACCATAGAGTGGATTTTCCAACGGTTCGTCATCTAATTCTTGCATTTCTACCACTAGTGATTTCTTTAACTGTGGAACACTTTCTATCAGCATTTGAAATGGGAATTAGTTGAACTAAAGTTATAATGTCTCCTAAAAAGTATAATAAATAGAGTTAAGAGAGGTGTCATTGCACTGCGGCCTTAAGGTCAATCGTGCACTGATAGGGATAAAATTCAACATTACAATTACCACATTGTTGAAATACTTCAACACTTCTTGCTAGCGGTACTGGAAAGGTGTCGCTTCCCAAACTAGTTTCTAGATATAGGTACTTACTGAAAAAGAAACTGCAATACCCAGAATGAGCTGTTTGAATTTTAAATTTTTCTTTTTGTGAAACATAGATAGTATAGCAAGGAGTGAATTATTGAAATTTGGAGAAAAAAAACGAAGGGTTACAATTTTTTTTATAAATTTGTTAATAATGTGCTTGTCCACCGCGGTTATCAATACACTTCCCTACACGTTTTGGCATTGATGCAATAAGATGGTCTATTTCGTCTTGAGGGATACTCGGTCTCTAATGGCCATAAGTTTCAGACGTCGATCTTGACCTTCATTTTTGCCCCTTCGACGTCCGGTGACTACTCTTCTTCGATTTTGGGCATTACCAAACCACGCTTGACAACATTTCATAACAGTAGTTGGATTTCCGTTTGTACGGTTAGCGATTTTTCGAAATGACAACCCCGCATTCCGTAGACCAATAATTCGACCTCTTCCAAATTCATTTAGCTGGCGATAAATTCCGCAAAAAACGACTACAATATTCAAGTAACAAAAAGTGTTTACACGATTTTTTTCCCAAATTTTATTCAGTTACTCCTTTCTAACTTCCTTTTCTATTTATGGTTTACCAAAAAAAATTACAATTTAAACAGCTCCTTCTGGATATTGCAGTTTCTCTGTCAGTTAGCATATAAGGAGTATGTTTTTCTCCAGATAAGCTTTCAGGGAGCCTTTCAAAATACTTGAATAGACCCCTGTGGCACTTTTTTCAACTACTATTACCGTCCACTATCCACGGTATCTTCCTCTCCACTCATCTATGCCTCTCCTGAGTACATAACGTATAGTTCGACATGATAGTATCCCTGTTTTCATTATAAACCTGGGCGGCTTCTTCTTGCTCTCCTCCAGGTCCAGACACGTTAGTCTTATCCGATGCTATATAAAACGTGAACAGCCGCTTTATCCGAAACTGGTAATGACCGTATCGAACAAGGCGTCGCGGCGCCCATATCGGTTCAGAGACGTCGTACGTGAGGAACCCCAGGGCAGCAAAATTCGCTTTACAAGACGCCGTGCGCTGTAGGAGACCGTTGAAATAGATCCAAAAAAGCACTCTTTTATCTATAGGTACCTACCTATATTCCAGTGAATCGAATGATCTAACATCAGTTTTATTTCAACCATTATCAATTCAAACCATAGTTCAAGAAAGCAATTGAGAATAATTTTGAGGATGAAATAACCTCTATTGGGCTGTTTACCTAGGAACTTTGTGTGGAAATAGAAAAGCTAAAATTGCTGGTTTTTCATTAATTTATTTTGTTATTATTATTATCTTCACAATAGTAAGCGGTTTTGATAAACCGATGTACCTATTGACTTTTGTAATTTGTAACAAGAGTATCATACCTAATCATATTATTCGACCTAAAGCAATTCACATTAATAAAAAACTAAAATTTAAGTTTTTGAACTGTTTGAAGCTCCCCTCACTTACAGTATCTTCAATGCGTCGATTCCAAATGTATACCACCCTATTAGATGAGAAGTTCCCTGTAAGGAATATGGTACATTTTGTCTTGTTCTCTGCTCATACAAGGGATGCTGTTTAGAAAAATGTCGAGGTCACACTCGTTATAACGGCTAAGCACCTTAAAAGTTTATATCAGATCTCCTCTTAGTCTGCGTCTCCATGGTTGTTTTTCGTTTTGTTATCTACTTGTTAGCAAAGTCAAGATACGCCTGGTATAATAAGTGTGTGGATGTGTGGATTTTGATGAGAGGGAAATATCTGTCGAGAATGTATTGATCGATATTCGATGACGAGTTCAATGTTGTACTGTATCTATTATCTAACAATTTTCTACAAAAACTCAAATCGAACTCAAAAATACAACAAGTACAGAGTTTTCGCAGATAAATCGAAGAAATGATGTAATTTTAATTTCATAGAAACGTCAAACTCCACTCATCCCTCCGCTCCATAACCGTAACTGCCTTGCTATCCACTCGCTCCGAAGTCACATGATCAAAGATCCCTTATAGCATTGAGTTTAAATATACCTAGACAAAGAACGTAACTAAACGAATCAAAGCCATTTTTAGTACAGTGACTAGATAAGAGACAGTGGCGACAATAGGCATATAAGCCCCGCCCATCCGCCATTTTGCAGCAAAATTCAAACGAAATAGTACTAGAACACCGAAGTTTTGTGATAAAATATCTAATAAATAATATATAGGATGAAAAGTTTCGAATTTTTATTGTGAAGTCCTCTAATTATTGAAATAGTTACTCAATAACACCATTATTCAATCTCTAGGTATCTAAATAAATTAACTGCGACCGTTTCAATACCTGATCGCACTTTTCTGAATATTTTGATTTTTTCTTAAATGGAATGGGTATTGTATAAAGATTGCACTGTGAATTGATAAACCAACCATTCAAATTCGAATGACAGATAAACCAATGTAAAGACAGGAGAATTTATCAAGTTTGAATTGTTTCAATTCACAATATAGCAAGGAACAATAGGCACATTGTAATTAGATACCAAGAAGCTTTGACTCTAAGAATGGGGAATATTAGAATTAATTTAAATTGGAAATTAGCGTCTGTGAAATGTATATAGGAGAAAATTTTTTTAATCGGTAAACAGACAATTTTCGAATTCCGGAAAAATGTTCACTTCGAGCGGGAGTCGAACCACGCGTCTTTGAATTTCCGGTCCAACGTGATAACCAACTACACTACCGAAGTTACTCATCTTTCCGAAATTCGATGTTAGTGATGCCACGCAGACTAAGATGTCTGCGCGGGTGAGAAAGTTAATAGGGGTGGGGAAACTCATCAGCTAACATCGAATTTCGGAAAGATGAGTAACTTCGGTAGTGTAGTTGGTTATCACGTTGGACCGGAAATTCAAAGACGCGTGGTTCGACTCCCGCTCATCACTAACATCGAATTTCGGAAAGATGAGTAACTTCGGTAGTGTAGTTGGTTATCACGTTGGACCGGAAATTCAAAGACGCGTGGTTCGACTCCCGCTCGAAGTGAACATTTTTCCGGAATTCGAAAATTGTCTGTTTACCGATTAAAAAATTTTCTCCTATATACATTTCACAGACGCTAATTTCCAATTTAAATTTACAAATTTCGGTTTATATTGTTCATCGGTCGGAGACCCGAAATCCGACCCCTGCTGATGTCGACAAAATATCGATGACGCAAAGGAGAAGGGTAGAGTGGGGATCCTTTGACCGATGAAAGCTGATGAGTTTCCCCACCCCTATTAACTTTCTCACCCGCGCAGACATCTTAGTCTGCGTGGCATCACTAACATCGAATTTCGGAAAGATGAGTAACTTCGGTAGTGTAGTTGGTTATCACGTTGGACCGGAAATTCAAAGACGCGTGGTTCGACTCCCGCTCGAAGTGAACATTTTTCCGGAATTCGAAAATTGTCTGTTTACCGATTAAAAATTTTCTCCTATATACATTTCACAGACGCTAATTTCTAATTTAAATTTACAAATTTCGGTTTATATTGTTCATCGGTCGGAGACCCGAAATCCGACCCCTGCTGATGTCGACAAAATATCGATGACGCAAAGGAGAAGGGTAGAGTGGGGATCCTTTGACCGATGAAAGCTGATGAGTTTCCCCACCCCTATTAACTTTCTCACCCGCGCAGACATCTTAGTCTGCGTGGCATCACTAACATCGAATTTCGGAAAGATGAGTAACTTCGGTAGTGTAGTTGGTTATCACGTTGGACCGGAAATTCAAAGACGCGTGGTTCGACTCCCGCTCGAAGTGAACATTTTTCCGGAATTCGAAAATTGTCTGTTTACCGATTAAAAATTTTCTCCTATATACATTTCACAGACGCTAATTTCCAATTTAAATTTACAAATTTCGGTTTATATTGTTCATCGGTCGGAGACCCGAAATCCGACCCCTGCTGATGTCGACAAAATATCGATGACGCAAAGGAGAAGGGTAGAGTGGGGATCCTTTGACCGATGAAAGCTGATGAGTTTCCCCACCTCTATTAACTTTCTCACCCGCGCAGACATCTTAGTCTGCGTGGCATCACTAACATCGAATTTCGGAAAGATGAGTAACTTCGGTAGTGTAGTTGGTTATCACGTTGGACCGGAAATTCAAAGACGCGTGGTTCGACTCCCGCTCGAAGTGAACATTTTTCCGGAATTCGAAAATTGTCTGTTTACCGATTAAAAATTTTCTCCTATATACATTTCACAGACGCTAATTTCCAATTTAAATTTACAAATTTCGGTTTATATTGTTCATCGGTCGGAGACCCGAAATCCGACCCCTGCTGATGTCGACAAAATATCGATGACGCAAAGGAGAAGGGTAGAGTGGGGATCCTTTGACCGATGAAAGCTGATGAGTTTCCCCACCCCTATTAACTTTCTCACCCGCGCAGACATCTTAGTCTGCGTGGCATCACTAACATCGAATTTCGGAAAGATGAGTAACTTTGGTAGTGTAGTTGGTTATCACGTTGGACCGGAAATTCAAAGACGCGTGGTTCGACTCCCGCTCGAAGTGAACATTTTTCCGGAATTCGAAAATTGTCTGTTTACCGATTAAAAATTTTCTCCTATATACATTTCACAGACGCTAATTTCCAATTTAAATTTACAAATTTCGGTTTATATTGTTCATCGGTCGGAGACCCGAAATCCGACCCCTGCTGATGTCGACAAAATATCGATGACGCAAAGGAGAAGGGTAGAGTGGGGATCCTTTGACCGATGAAAGCTGATGAGTTTCCCCACCCCTATTAACTTTCTCACCCGCGCAGACATCTTAGTCTGCGTGGCATCACTAACATCGAATTTCGGAAAGATGAGTAACTTCGGTAGTGTAGTTGGTTATCACGTTGGACCGGAAATTCAAAGACGCGTGGTTCGACTCCCGCTCGAAGTGAACATTTTTCCGGAATTCGAAAATTGTCTGTTTACCGATTAAAAATTTTCTCCTATTAGAATTAATGTTTTCTGAACAATTTTCTAAGGATACCACAAAAACTTTGGGACCGACAGACACTATGAAATCGCAAGAAGTATAAACTTTTTATCGTAAAAAAATTGAGAGTGCTTTTAAATGAACAGATCTTTTCTTTTTGATCGAAGGAAATGGGTAGGTTATTATTGAATGTAAGATACACTAGAACACTTTTTTTTTTAGATAATATCTTTATTGTACAGTTTTTCTTTGAAATAAGCACAAA
Organism: Adalia bipunctata; assembly: GCA_910592335.1. NCBI lineage: Eukaryota > Metazoa > Arthropoda > Insecta > Coleoptera > Coccinellidae > Adalia > Adalia bipunctata. Next base: position 23,433,479 of record OU342950.1, read on the forward strand.
ACTATTTACAGTCCACTTATAGAAGAAAAATTTGAATAATACAATAAATACAATTATACAAGAATGGGTGAAAATCTTGAGAAAAAAAATGCATATTCACAGATTATTGGAAAGAATGAATCTCTCACAATGAATGTCCAGCTATCCGTATCCAACGTGATTAGATTACATAGGCTACGAGCTATCGATTTACTGGCTAATGGAGGTCTCACTTTTTCTTTTATTTATTTTCAAGCAGAACACAATGAATTGATAAATAATTATGTCTTTCAGTGTATGACAATTAGGTGAGTCAATACAAAGTGAGGATATTTCATTGAAATAAAATTAAATTACTCGGAAATTGGCACACTTCTCTGTTTCAGGGGTTCTTGTGATGGTTTTATTTCTTCAGTTTTCTTGTACCATTATCTCGGGTTTTTTCCCACATTTCAGGAGCAAAGTGAACCTTAAATTAGTAACTTTTCTTGTTACATACCTCACATAAATGTGAATTGTCTGTCGGGTTCCATTTATCCCTTCTTGTGTTACTTTGCCACAGCTTTCTTCTCTCAGGATCTCTTGGAAATCTCTTCATTAAACCTTTTTCAGAGGAATTACCTACTGCAATCGATCGCTGCACAACCAGTCATTTTTATCCCGAAATCGTTTCTTGCTCTGTTATGATTATATCCAATTCAATCAGCTATGATCGATAATACGTTATTTCATTCGTTTACAGTGAAATAAAGCTTTATCTTCTCAAAAACCACGAGAACTCATCAAATCAACAAGTAAACACATAGAAATCGACAATACTTTAGATGCATGGCAGAAAATCCCACGTGACGGCGACAACCAATCAAAAATAGAACAGTCTATTGTTGCCACTGTCTCTTATCTAGTCACTGTAATTTTCAGTAGTAGTTCCTTCTCCCGTTTATAGTGGCGCAGTTGTGTTTGAGATAATCGTAATTTATTACCCTCGCATCTGGCGGTGAGTAGCTGAACTATAAAGTACTATTTCCTAGGAGGTCTGGGCAAGAATGCGTTATATATTTATTATTGTAATTCAAATGATCTACATGATCTCCCTTTCACACCGTTTGTAACGAAGATATACAGGGTCTTTCACGAGGAACCTCACCCATATTTATACGGGAAACTACTGAACGTATTTTCATGAAATTCAGCACTTATAAGTATTTCACGATGCTGATGAAATCTAAAATATTTTCAAGGCATGAGCACCTCCGGTTTTTCCGGAAATGACGTCAACTTCCGTTTTTCAAATTAGAACACCATTTTTTTATTGCAGAAATAGATTCCTTAGAAAATTTAAAGTTATTTTGATGTAACATTTTTCAGTTTTGGTTGGAAAATTCTCTCTGAGCGGGAAAATTCGAAAAAAAAATCGAAAATAGAGCTCCGCTGAAACAAGAACAACTTCGAGGTTTTTGGATGGAAAATTTTCATTTTTGAGATTTTTCAAGATGTATAAGATTGATGTATCCACTTTAAAAATCGAAATCGCGATTCATGATACAGGGGGTGAAAAAATCGCTTTCAAAGTTAGGGATGACAAAATCGTGAAAAATCAATTTTTTCAAATTAGAACCACATTTTTTTATGGCAGATATTGAATCTACGTTAAAAAATAATGTGAGTGTATGCATCACACCCTTTATCCACTTTAGGGCAAGGGTGTGATGCATACACTCGCATTATTTTTTAACGTAGATTCAATATCTGCCATAAAAAATGGGGTTCTAATTTGAAAAAATTGATTTTTCACGATTTTGTCATCCCTAACTTTGAAAGCGATTATTTAACCCCTTAAATGGATATTTTCTGAGTTAATATCCACTTTAGGGCAAGGGTGTGATGCATACACTCGCATTATTTTTTAACGTAGATTCAATATCTGCCATAAAAAATGGGGTTCTAATTTGAAAAAATTGATTTTTCACGATTTCGTCATCCCTAACTTTGAAAGCGATTATTTAACCCCTTAAATGGATATTTTCTGAGTTAATATCCACTTTAGGGCAAGGGTGTGATGCATACACTCGCATTATTTTTTAACGTAGATTCAATATCTGCCATAAAAAATGGGGTTCTAATTTGAAAAAATTGATTTTTCACGATTTCGTCATCCCTAACTTTGAAAGCGATTATTTAACCCCCTGTATCATGAATCGCGATTTCGATTTTTAAAGTGGATACATCAATCCTACATCTTGAAAAATCCCAAAAATGAAAATTTTCCATCCAAAAACCTCGAAGTTATTCTTGTTTCAGCGGAGCTCCATTTTCGATTTTTTTTTCGAATTTTCCCGCTCAGAGAGAATTTTCCAACCAAAACTGAAAAATGTTACATCAAAATAACTTGAAATTTTCTAAGGAATCTATTTCTGCAATAAAAAAATGGTGTTCTAATTTGAAAAACGGAAGTTGACGTCATTTCCGGAAAAACCGGAGGTGCTCATGCCTTGAAAATATTTTAGATTTCATCAGCATCGTGAAATACTTATAAGTGCTGAATTTCATGAAAATAGGTTCAGTAGTTTCCCGTATAAATATGGGTGAGGTTCCTCGTGAAAGACCCTGTATAATTTGGACGAATCCCACCCTGCCTATGGCTATGATTCATAGTACTAGACTTGAGGGAAATATATAACCTGCAGATTTCTGTAAATGAATAGCTAACAAACTGTTCTGGCAGATTATATGTAGTTCCTTCAGTAGCTACTATGTGCCGCCACTTTACGACTAAAAATTTTAGCTTCAATTCGTTCAAGGGCGTTGTTCTTCTATGTTTATTTCAACTCAATGCTTATATCCATTGTTTAAACGTTGACATGAGATATCTATAGAGTCTAAACCTACACGTTCGCGAATCAGCTCGACGTCCTCGCCGTAATCGGGCGGAACCCACAATCGCCGTAAAAAGTGAAGCACGCGTCGTCGGGACGCCCGAACCAAACTTTCCGCGATGCAACTTCCAGACAGCGACGAGCCCGGAGTCCGATGCAGATTCCAAATTAGTCGGTTATCCCGGATCGAGGGAGGCAAGATTAATTTCGTTCCGACGTATGCCGGTCGCATCCCGGTTCCTTATTCCGGGATAGGAAATAGAATTTCATTTGAATATGCACGCGCGCGGAGGGGGGCGGAAACGAGACGAGAATTAAAGGATTATAATCGTTCTGCGATGTCTGCGGATGAGGCGAACCGAAAGAAATGGGCGAACGGCGAGAGGAACGGGGTTGTATAGGAGGGTTTTATCGTGATTAGCGCCACATATCACGCTCCGGATGTTTTTCGCTTCATTTCGAATTCAATTTTGAATTTTTGAATCCGGTGAAACTGCACACACAAATATTAATTATTTCCCTGACTATTTCCCTCGTCTTAATTTCCACCAATAAGAAACCCGCAATTTTGAATCACAAATGGTTTCTAGATGAAAAAACTGTATGGTTTACCCGCGGCAAAACTTGACAGTTGTTGTCAAGGAAAATTAATTATACATATACATTATACAGGGTCTTTCACGAGGAACCTCACCCATATTTATACGGGAAACTACTGAACGTATTTTCATGAAATTCAGCACTTATAAGTATTTCACGATGCCGATGAAATCTAAAATATTTTCAAGGCATAAGCACCTCCGATTTTTCCGGAAATGTCGTCAACTTCCGTTTTTCAAATTAGAACCCCATTTTTTTATGGCAGATATTGAATCTACGTTAAAAAATAATGTGAGTGTATGCATCACACCCTTGCCCTAAAATGGATATTTTCTGAGATAATATCCACTTCAGGGCAAGGGTGTGATGCATACACTCACATTATTTTTTAACGTAGATTCAATATCTGCCATAAAAAAATGGGGTTCTAATTTGAAAAAATTGATTTTTCACGATTTTGTCATCCCTAACTTTGAAAGCGATTTTTTCACCCCCTGTATCATGAACCGCGATTTCGATTCTTAAAATGGATACATCAATCTTACATCTTGAGAAATCCCAAAAATTTGGGATGCACTTATGATATTACTTACGATAATATCCCGATGTCAACCAAAAGTTTTCCAATAAGAGGTGTTATTTTAACATTCATTTTTTTCTGACGAACGCATCACCCCCATTCTGACCGTTAGGGGTGGTTAGGAATAATGGGAAGGTACATTTTTTGAATCATGAACATATAGTTATAGTGAAAAGGGGTTATAGTCCACTGCGACCTTGAGGTCTATTGTGCCCCCTGACAGAGCTGTTATCATCGCGCTTCCTACAGCTCGCCCTCCAGTTCCAGAGATTTGATGAAATCCAGTATCTGGGACGGCTTCAAGGAGGATAACTCCCCACTTCTACAAGTTTCTTGTCCAAAGCACTCTTTCCTTTGGCTTGCAATGGCATAGCATTCCTTAACCAGGTGAGTAGGAGTTTCTTCCTCCTCCCACAGAATCTACACTCATCAGTGTCCGATAAACCCATTCTCAACAGATGCTTCTTTAGGCGACAATGTCCTGTGAGAAAGCCAGTGAGTAAGTGAAGTTGGTTTTTACTGAGATCCAGATATTTTTTGGATCTAGCAGTTTCAAAGTTCCGGAGGAACATTTTGGAGTGATCCATCCCTGGGAGATTCCACCAGAGTTTTTCTTTTCGGTTTTCTCCTTCAGCATAAACTCCTTCTTATAGGTGCATTTTCCTATACCACAGAAGGGTTCTGGGCCAGTAAGTGGCGTTTGTGCGCTCTTTCCGGCCAGTGTATTGGCCTCTTCGTATCCTACGATTCCCGAGTGACCGGGAACCAAGATTGAAAAGACCTAATTCTTCTTGCCTACCTCATTGAGTTTGTTTCGGCACTCCCAAATCAGCTTTGAGTCAATGACGTAGGAACTCAGTGCTTTAATAGCAGCTTGACTATCTGTATGAATAGCTATATCGCACTTCTGATTTTTTTTTAGATTTATATCTAGACATCTATTTCCGTTTGAAGGACGCTTGTACAGGAGCCTAACGATAGTGCACACTTGGTACTTGTCCCGTAAATCCCAGCGCCAGCTCCTGTAGCGCTTAAGAACCATCTGTTTACCATTTTATTGTATTTTCTTTGAGATTATAGTTGGTGTATTCCCTTTCCCAATCCTCTTCTTGATTAGCATTGTACTGTGTACAACGTGTACAAGTTTTTCTCAGTGCTTACTTTCTTGATCATTACATCACTAGGAAGGTTTGCAGATGAGGTGTAGTCATTCAGAGAGGACCAAGCATTCTGAAACCTGACTCTCTCATTGCCTGCTCCTTCTTTAGATACTCTGAGGATGGCCTCATGGGCTTCCCTATCAATCACTAAATGTAGAGTTGTGAGGTCTGTGATGATCTCAAGCCCTGGTTGGGCACGTTCTCATAGCTCCCGTGATGCACACACAGGCATGCCTTTGTACTTTGTCGAGCATTTTCCTCGTACTTACCTGACTTTTCTTAGCAAACCAGGCTACTGCCCCATATTTACTATAGGTCTTACAATCATGACGTACATCCATCGCAGTATTTTTGGGTTACAGCCTCAATTCCTGCCGCATAAACGCCTGCATGCCATCAGAGCTCTTGTAGCTCTGGCAGTAGCATTACCAACATGCTTATTCCACAGAAGTTTGCTATCTAGTGTTATTCCTAGGTATTTGACTTCAGATCCTGAACATAAGAAATGCATTGAAGTTGATCCGATTCTTCAAAAATTTTTGCAAGAAATAAGACAATTCCAAAATTGACCTCAAGATAAATTCAGTGGGACACCCAGTATATTCAGGTCGTACCCACCCTAGGCTTCAAAATCAGTACCAACCAAAGGGTAGTCCAATAAGAGGTGTTATTTTATAATTCGAAGTAAAATGCAATTTTTTTAGATAAATGATGTTTATTTCATTATAAAGAGGAAGGTGTGCCGTTAATAATGGAAAATAACACAAGCCAAATGACTTTCACGACCACGACTACAGGACGATATCCTCTTCATGACATTTCCCATAACCAAATCGCAAAGTGCCCTATGTCCTCGATAGCCTCAAGAATTCCATCTTTGAGATCTTGAATCGACGCTGGGCACTAGGTGTAGACCTTCTCTTTCACATGTCCCCAAAGGAAGAAGTCGCAAGGTGTTAAATCACAAGATCTCGGTGGCCAATTGTGATCACCTTTTCGAGAGATAACACGGTCCGGAAACTTTTCCTGTAAAAGATCAATGGTTTCGTTGCTTGTGTGATGCATAGAGCCGCCTTGTTGAAAGTAAACGTTGTCCAGATCAATACCATCCAATTACGGCCATAAAAAATGATTAATCGTCTCTCGATAGCTCAATCCATTAACCGTAACTGTTGCTCCAGCCTCATTCTCGAGAAAGTAAGGTCCGATGACCCCGCCGGACCATAAACCGCACCGTTGAGGAAAGAGAGGTTTTTCAACAATAAATCTTGGGTTTTCCTAGCCCAAATGCGACAATTTTGCTTGTTGACAAAGCCACAGAGGTGGAAATGGGCTTCATCACTCAAGATGATTTTTCGATGAAATTCTGGATCATTTCCATGCATTTCAAGGACCCAATCAGCAAAGACAAGATGTTGTTGATAATCTGCCGGCTTAAGTTCTTATGTAAACTGAAATTTATAAGCCTCAAGACCCAAATCTTCATGCAAAATTCGGTGTAATGACGTTTGTGGAATGCCTATTTCCGGAGAACGACGAGGAATGGACAGCTCAAATTATTCAACCAATTTCTGTATTGCGGTTCGACCCGAAAATGTTTACGAACTGTCTCTGCCAAATTTTCACCATATTTATATTGAATTTTAATAATTTCAATGCGATGTTCAAGCGTGTTTCGTTCCATTTTTATTAATGACAGCTTCGAAAGTGACATATACCGAAATAGCGGGCTATTCAAAATAACACCTCTTATTGGAAAACCCCTTATTTCCCTAATATTACCGATGTCAACTATTTATAGTATTCTTGGTATAGTCTAGTTTCTAAAAGAAAATATTTCCTAGCAGAAGGGATATTTTCTATTGGGAAAAGTAGAATTCGTGGCGCTCTGAAATGTCAATGTCATCTTAGCAACGAGTAAAACAAATCAGATGTCGTATGAGCCCTTTGATATTGAAGTGGTTTTATTTTGCTGTTTTAGTTATTTTCAGTGTGTGTTTTGTAAAACTTTTGGTATTTCTTTGATTGTGCTTTAGTGCTTTGTGTTGTTAATCTAAATTTTGACTCCCAATATTTTCATTTTTGAAGTAATAGGTATCGTTGATGTTTGTGAAAAGTACAACAAGCGTTCAATTAACTGTTTAGTTTTAGGTCTGATTTCGTGTTTTTATTTCATTTTTGATATAGTCATATCTACAAAAGTTGCAGGGAAGGTACGTTTGTATTGAGTATCATTTGAAATTTTTAATACAGACTTATTTTCTCTTCGTTTTCTGGAACATACTTCGTGGCTTGACTGTGGTAGTTTTAAGGAAGGTACTGCATTTAAAAGAAGATGCTTTTTTTTACTAAGACCTGAAGAATATGTTACTCATATGTTCACCTTCAGAAATATAAACTATACCATCCACTATTAACTTATAACTATGTATTACACACTTGGTACTAACCTTGACTACCTAGTCTTCTCTTTTAAAATGTAAGGAACACACGGACATACTATCTATAACTGGTTTCCCCATTTTTAGTTTCATTGCCCAAGCCTTTTGAGATATATTTTCCATAACTCCAAACGCATTTTCAATATTTACCATTCTTCCCATGGGAGGAAATTTATGGAAATATGAATCGGGATTTTTCCCTTCACGGCTAGTGCAACCAAATACAGAACAGTTTCGATTATGCAGCGACATAATTCAAAGTATAAAACTTTAAAAAAGGTACAAAAAAAATCAAACTTGATCTGCAATGAAGACAAAAAACAGAATAAAAACAATGCAATACGAATTATTTTACTCGTTGCTTCAATTACAATTTTTTTCCGCCAGAGGTCTCATTGAATTCTACTCCGCCCAATAGAAAGCCCACACGGGATTGTGAGAATGGAGTGCAGATCAAAGAACTAGTTGTACTTCATGAACACAGAGTCAACAATTTTTCATTACATCCCTTTTTGGCAGACGGATCATGAAGAATATCGTTTTTTATCCGTAAGGGACTGATCTTTATTGAAATATTAACCCGATCGATTTACCTAGACGTCCCTTTTCCTTCGCGAGAATCAAATAACGACTTATGAAGTTTCGGAGTTACACCGAAGAATGCGCGCTATAAATTCACTTCTCTCCCCTGTCCCTCCGTTTATAGTCCTACCGTAATAAAAGCGCCGAGCAACGGGGACCTTTCCTAGTCAATATCACCTTGTCCATCGGGAAAAAGTAAATTTTTCATCTGCATGGTACACAGAATGGTGCGAAGTTGAAGACATCCTTTTGTGCCTCGACATTTCGACTTTTCGTGTTCCTGGCTGAAAATGTCGATTGGATCTATGCTGTACTACACTGCGCAAAAAAATTAACGCACATTATGGAAATCTCAAATTTATTCTACAACTGAAGGTGTTCTCAATGAAAATTATTTTTATCAGAATTATGCATGCATATGTTATCCACTTTCAACGTTTTTCTTCAATACAGATGTTTTCTCCCAGCAGGAATAAAAAAAGATGATATTATCAGATTTTGAATGTATTGGCTCCATTCTAAAATCAATTCTAGTGATCAATAGTTTTTCTTTCGTTTGATTTTCTACACTCGATCGCTATGCAACGCGAAACACGCAATTTGACCCAAGGGGAATGTGCCCAAGCGGTAGTTTTGCGAGAAGAAGGGTGGACATACACAAGAATTGCAGAAAGGTTTGGAGTTTCCATACAAGTGTGTCCAGAATGTTGCAGCGATTCAGGGAGACAGGTATGAATGTCCGAAGACCAGGACAGGGTAGACCACGGGTAACAACTGCCATTCAAGAACTTGAGAGTTTCTTCGTTGAGACAACGGTTTGCAACCGCTCGCCTCCTTCAAAATCAGCTTGAGCAAACTCATGTGGTGCAAATTAGCACTCAGACAATAAGAAATCGCCTCAGAGAATATAATTCAAGGCCTCGTGTCGCGGCAAGAGGCCCAGCTCTTACCCCAGCCCATCGAAGGGCGCGTTTGGATTTTGCGAGAGAGCATATCCATTGAGAAGAGGTCGATTGGGAAAGAGTTCTCTTCACAGATGAGTCTAGATTCTGCCTCTACCATTGTGATCGACGTTCCCTTGTGTACAGACGTCCACATGAAAGATATGCTCAGTGCAATTTCCTGAATACTACTGGTTTCGGGGGAGGATCGATTATGGTATGGGATGGAATATATTTGACTGCTCACACAGACCTAGTGGTCATTGATAATGCTGATAAGTATATAAGGAACATTCTTGAAGAGCATGTGGTGCCATTTGCCCATACATTGGTGAAAATTTCATTTTTATGGACGATAATGCCAGACCCCATCGTGCGCGCATCGTTCAGGAGTACCTTGAAGAGGTTGAAGTCTCTCGAATGGAATGGCCAGCAAGAAGTCCAGATCTCAATCCGATTGAGCAGGTTTGGGACAACCTCAATAGAAGGCTGAGAAGTTCAGAAAATCATCCAGCTACTCTTAATGACTTAGGAATCCAACTCGGAGAAATCTGGGAAGGATTAGATCAGAACATTTTAAGATCACTCATTTTGAGTATGAACCGTCGTTGCCGAGCTGTAATTAACGCAAGGGGTGGAAATACCAAGTATTAAATCACTTATCAGCATTTCAGTATTTTGAAAATTGTTCATTTCTCTTCTTTCACATAAGATTCGGTGAAATCCTGAATTTTTCTTCCATTTGATGTGTCTTGTTTCGTTCAAAACCTTCCCGAGAGAACATAAAAAATAAGTTATTAAGTCAATGTACAGTTAACTTTCATTAAAATTGAGATTTTCAGAATGTGCGTTAATTTTTTTGCGCTGTGTATATTCCTAATAAATGATGGGTGGAGTGGCTAAAGTCACCTTATTTTTTTTGTCTCTAGCTTTGTTTTTGAGCAAGTAACATGAAAATCAGGAAACAGAGTTTGATCATAATGAGCCAACTACCTAGTTTTTGAGCAAATAACGAAACATCATCTCATCTCACCCTCGCCGCCACTTTTGTAATATCTTGGGTTTCAGTATTAACATTCGGTATTAAGGAAACGAAAAATCTGGGAGATTCCTTTTGAGTTTGGGTGTGCGCCTCGAATTCATTTTGAACCCGATATAAAAAAAGCCTTTCTCATTCGGAAATAATTGTGGGGATGAAATTATGTAGAATATCGTCGAATTTTCTGCGGTTTCTTCATGCGCAACGATTGGATTTTCCGATAAGCGATAGAATGCGGGTTTCTTCTATCTTCATCAGCGAATACTCAGAGGATAATTAGAATTTTTCTGTCCGGGTAATTATCGGGGAATCCGGAAATTTTCGCTCGGAACAGAGAGGAATCTGCTTTCGTTCTAGGCGGGGGAAAACTTGGGAAAAGTGGAGGCAATCTTTCGGTTAGAAATTGAATCCTTGTTCAAGGGTCGGCTCTTACCTTTTCGTAATTTTTTTTTGGTACCAGAATGCAGGAAAACGTTGTTTTATACAGACTTTGGAGGAGGATTCAGAAGGAAAATCAGCTGAAGAGTGATATTCGATATTTTCTGGGGTTATTATCGTCTGCAGTTTTGAAAATTGTGTGTTATTCTCCATACCTTGATGAAAATTTCGGAACGAAATATCGAATTGGGTTATTGTACAAAACGAATCGGAAATATCTCAATTCGAACATGGATTATATGGATTATTCATCATTATTTCTATACTATACTAAAATGTTAACTCTTTGGACCGACCCGAGGGAATCTATCGAAAAAGTGGGTCCAGAAGAATCTTAAAATCGCAGCGGGTGAGGAAATTTTTATACGGTCGAAAAGAGGAATAATCGATTCATAATTCATACGTGGCTGAAATTTTTATTCGCTAGGTGTCTAGGCGATGAAGAATCATTTAAAAAAAACTAGCGAAAATCGGGAAGAAATCCGGTAAAAAGGACAATGTTAAACTCGATAAAACTTTTTTCACAGATATCCGTGCCGTGATGTAAATAAACGGATCGAAAGAGTAAAGGTCAATGCAGAATAGCTTTTCCCATTTCTTCAGGAGAATCGATCAAAGTTAGACATTTACAGAGATCTTCCGATAAGGATACCTACTTGGTAGATCAAGGGGCTCTACTAGTTCAATGACGTGAGTTCCCTCTGTCAAATATTTTGAAGAAATATTTTTTGGGAAAACTTTCTGAAAAAAAATATCGGATATATTGAAAAATTCTTAGCCTACTATAGAACCAAACAAAATTTCAATGTTAAAATATTTTATTACTCAACACATTCTCCTCCTTGTTGAATACATTTATTACAGCGAACCTGCAACGTCTCTGCAATGTTTCTTATTAACCAGTCCTCCACAGCTCTTATTACCTCCTCGTTGGAAGAAAATTTACTACCTTTCCCCTTTTTTTTCAGTTGAGAAAAGAGATGATAGTCGGACGGAGCCAAATCTGGTGAATAAGGGGGGTGTTCAAGTAATTCTAACCCTAAATCACGAATTTTTTGCATGGCAACATGAGATTTGTGTACTGGGGCGTTGTCCTGTAAAAACAAAACACCTTTGGATAGCTTTCCGCGTCTTTTCTCTTTAATTTTCTCCCGTAGAGTGGTCAGTAATGTCTGAAAATCAATCATGATTACTCCATGACAATCCCAAAAAACTGAAGCGAGAACTTTTCCAGCAGATTTTTGGATACGAAACTTCTTAGGTCTTGGAGAGCCAGAGTGTCGCCATTCCATCGATTGTTGCTCTGTTTCTGGATCGTAGAAATGTACTCAAGTCTCATCCATAGCAACAATTCGGTTTTAGAAGTCTACATCGTTTTAAATCGAGCACAGATCGAACGCGATGCTTCTACCCTTGCACGCTTTTGGCCAACATTCAAACATTTGGGTATCCATTTTGCAGAAATTTTTCTCATGTCCAAATTGACGTGAATCTACAGGGTCTTTCACGAGGAACCTCACCCATATTTATACGGGAAACTACTGAACGTATTTTCATGAAATTCAGCACTTATAAGTATTTCACGATGCTGATGAAATCTAAAATATTTTCAAGGCATGAGCACCTCCGGTTTTTCCGGAAATGACGTCAACTTCCGTTTTTCAAATTAGAACACCATTTTTTTATTGCAGAAATAGATTCCTTGGAAAATTTCAAGTTATTTTGATGAAACATTTTTCAGTTTTGGTTGGAAAATTCTCTCTGAGCGGGAAAATTCGAAAAAAAATCGAAAATAGAGCTCCGCTGAAACAAGAATAACTTCGAGGTTTTTGGATGGAAAATTTTCATTTTTGGGATTTTTCAAGATGTAAGATTGATGTATCCACTTTAAAAATCGAAATCGCGATTCATGATACAGGGATATTTTTTCTGAGTTAATATCCACTTTAGGGCAAGGGTGTGATGCATACACTCACATTATTTTTTAACGTAGATTCAATATCTGCCATAAAAAATGGGGTTCTAATTTGAAAAAATTGATTTTTCACGATTTTGTCATCCCTAACTTTGAAAGCGATTTTTTCACCCCCTGTATCATGAATCGCGATTTCGATTTTCAAAGTGGATACATCAATCTTACATCTTGAAAAATCCCAAAAATGAAAATTTTCCATCCAAAAACCTCGAAGTTATTCTTGTTTCAGCGGAGCTCTATTTTCGATTTTTTTTCGAATTTTCCCGCTCAGAGAGAATTTTCCAACCAAAACTGAAAAATGTTACATCAAAATAACTTGAAATTTTCTAAGGAATCTATTTCTGCAATAAAAAAAATGGTGTTCTAATTTGAAAAACGGAAGTTGACGTCAGGAGGTGCTCATTCCTTGAAAATATTTTAGATTTCATCAGCATCGTGAAATACTTATAAGTGCTGAATTTCATGAAAATACGTTCAGTAGTTTCCCGTATAAATATGGGTGAGGTTCCTCGTGAAAGACCCTGTATGATGAACGCGTTCATATGAAATCTTCAGTGCTTCAGATATCCGTTTTAGCCCAATTCGACAGTCTGATAAAATCATGTCATGAACTGCATCGATATTTTCGGGGAGTGACACAGAAACTGGCCTTCCCGATCGGTCATCATCTTCATTAGAAAATTTACCTCTTTTTGAAGCTTGCAGTCCAATTTTTCACGGTCGCATACGAATAACATTGATCCCCAAGGGTATTAAGCACATCTTCGTAAATCTGCTTACCTCTTAACCCTTTTAAATACAGGTAGGTACTTGATGATGGCTCGATACTCCAATTTTTCGATTTTTACAATTTCGGTGGACATCTTTTTTTTTTATTTATTTCGAAACTCTTGTTTACTTTTTTGGCGTCGAACTCTGACACTTCTAATAAGTTATTGTTCGTTGATATGGTATCGCAATATTTTGTTCATGCATGCAAATGGTCTAGGCCTAGGCTAACTAGATATCAATACATCCTCGTTTATATACTCAATATACATAACAAAAATAGAATGAAATGAATAAATGAAAAACTACTACAACCTCAAGACATATGACCAAAACAAAATCACAGTCGGTCATAGGTATTCTTGAAGGCATTGGTACTGGTTGCGTCGTAATACTGTCAGGTAGACGATTCCAATGATGGAATACTCTGTTGGGTAAAAACCATTGTCTCTCAGATGTTCCAAATATCTCTCTACCAAGCTTGAACGAGTGTTGAAACTTTATAGTCACTCAAACCCAGTCGCTCAAATTAAATATTTTCGGTTGAAAATTTGAACAATGCAATATCGGAATTTTCTGGAAATTTATTGAAAATATATATCATTATCATTCTTGCTTCATTCTAGGTGTCTGACGTCAACGACGATGTACGTAGAGCTGCTGTTACTGCACTTGGTTTTCTCCTATTCAGGTGAGTTTTAGATTGCCTCTTTTTTTGCCGAGAATTGAATTCATTTTCTGGCGTCACATATGACGAACCGTATGATTTCTCTTTTTATACACCCGGGTCCAATTTGACCGAAACCACCACAAATCCACTGCCAAATAGTCCATATATATTTCATCTGACAGCTCCAGAATCGCCATCATTTTCCGAACAATATCATTTCCTGCTACGACGTTGCGTGAGTTCCACCGTTTTTTGCTGTTATTTTCCGCTCTCAAGACGACGGTTATGTCAATTAACTTCCGGAAAGGTGGAACTAAGAGCAAACAAAAGCAACGGGGTACGAAACATGACATTCGAAGATTAGAAGATTGGTAATGCCAGTTTGTGAGGCTGTAAGGAAATTGTGCCTTCTGTATCGTGTTATTCGGTTGAGTTTCCGAGAATGGATGGTTAATTAGTGCGCATATTGCCGCGGAATTCAATAAGGCGACTATTGACGGTTGCTTCGGAGGTTGTCTATTATTTGGAAGTCTTCCTGGAAATTCAGTCTGAGAGCCGTTTCACATGCGACTGATGGTCGGTCCTGATGATCGGTCGAACTGATCATCAGTCGACGGTATTTGTTTTCACATGGATGCGTATCGTCAGTCGCCGCTATCAAAGACCATTTACCGCTTTAGTTTTGGAACGGGACACTGTTGTCGATTTGTGCGAGAACCGATTCTCGCACGAAGTATTAATTCCGTATTCCGAAATTCTTAGATTGGGAATTCTTATTATTATGAGAATTCTTTGTTTGAAAAGTTATATGGGAAATCTGCTCAATGATTGGTTCAAGTTTTATTGAATTTTAAATTCCATTCCATCATCCTGTATTTCAAAACCCAAGGAACTCAGGCGAAAATATGAGGAACGACGACATTATCAACGATCAATCTGTTGATGGGTATGCAAACATACTTGCTTCTTGCTGTTGTCATTGAAAAAGATTCTCGAAATCTTCCTGCAATACACAGATCTGAGCTGCATCCTCCCAATATTCAAATTTATATTTTTATAATTTTCTGAGGATGTATCCCAGAATTTCGCTTTTTTCTTGACACTAATCACCATTTCAGTTTCTGAATTAACTTTTTCCTACCCATTCGTAAAGACGTAAAAAATCCTCAGAATATTCAATAACATGCGCAACACCGCAATCGTATACGGACTGATGGTGCGCATACATGTGAAAGCCTCCTTTGTCGGCTCGAGCCGACGACACGCAAACGCAGCGGGCTGGACCGATGCTCGTGCTTGTTCCATCGGTCGACTGATGATACGCATGCATGTGAAAGGATTGCAAAATTCAGTTCAAACGCCGGCTCCGACTGACCATCAGGACCGACCATCAGTCGCATGTGAAACGGCTCTGAGGAGCTTTCGTAGACATGGCCAAGGTTGAATGCGATGAATGTGTTCTCACAAGAAATGGATGTTTATGAATTCTCCGTCGTGAGTTTGGTATCGAAGTCTTATAATTTCTTCATACAGATCTGGATTCTGGAATAAAACTTGCGGAATATCTAGAGGCAAAAAACGAAAGGAATGGAGAAAATTCTATAGGCGAATATACTCCATTCACTTTCATAAAGTATCCCGGTTGGCCATAACATTCTGACACATTTCACCGTGTATATTTTGAAAATGTAAGGTTATAGTAATTTTCCTGTCCGGTAGGCATTTAGACATTCCGTACTCACGTACGGCACCAAGCGCTAGTAGCCAAATGGAATAAATTCAATAACAAATAAATGAGGGCGTGTTGGAAAAAACGCTCGGACAGGTCGATTTGTAATTTTGAATGCGCATATTTTTCCAGAAAATAATATTATACAGGGTGTCCCGTAAAGACCACGTCAAACGAAAACGGAATGTAGATCAGAATGTACTCTATCTGATGTGGAAAAATCGTTCATATGAAAGTCTCACAGTTTTCGAGATATTTGATGTTTTATGAAAATGTTGAATTTTTACACTTAAAATACTTTCTCTCTTGCGGAAGCTACAATTGAATACTTTTTGAATCAGTTTTTTCCGTAAATATTGTTGAATGATTACTTCAATTCATGCAATAAAAAATAGCACAAAATATTATACAGGGATTCTGAAAAAAAAAATTTAAAATTCATGTTTTGAAGGAAGTGTTTTTTGTACTGAATTCTATCTGACGTGGTATGAAAAAAAGACACTAGACGTTTTCTGCATATTACGTTGAAAAGTTGCCCATTTTGTGAGGATTCCGAAAAGGTAAAATACGGGTGATAACCTTCTTCGGAAAAAAAGATATTCGAATTTTCGATAAAATGGAGCATTTCTGTGAAAAACTGATTTTTTCACCTTTTCCATAAATACTTTCATTTTGCACTTCCTGCTGAAAATAATCAATCAACAAATCAATAAAATCTTATTAAGATGCCAATTGTCGAAGGAAGAGTTTCTGGGAGTCGTAAAAGTAGTGGCCGGCCTTCGATCGTGGAGGATGACACCATTTTGAATGAAGTCGAAAATAATCCTTCAGTATCGACCAGAATGATAGAGCTCATGAAAGGCATATCAAAATCAAGTGCCCATAGAATCCTGAAGAAACACAAATATCACCCCTACCATATTCAGCGAGTTCAACACCTACTACCAAGAGACTATCAAGCCCGAGTAGAATTTTGTCAACAAATGTTGCTGAAACATACAGATAATCCCGATTTTTTCAATAATATCCTTTGGACTGATGAGTCTTCCTGTACTCAAAGCGGGTATATCAATCTGCATAATCTTCATGGTTGGAACATCGAGAATCCGCACAATATAAGGCAATGTCATGTTAGGGAATATTTAAACCAAACATATCCTCACCGGTGGATCGGAAGGGGCGGTGAAATTTTGTGGCCTCCCCGTTCACCAGACTTAAATCCTCTGGATTTTTTTACTGGGGTTTTTTAAAAAATGAAATTTATTCGAATCCCATAAGAGATGAAGCACAACTAAGGGACCGCATTCGTATTTCAACAGCCAAAATAACGGGGAGAAGTCTGTATGGTTTGAAAAGGTCATTTCTCAATAGATTCAGGGCATGTATTAGCGAAGGGGTGGTCATTTTGAGCAATTGCTCTAATAAGAATCTTGAATTTTTATTATTGATATTTTTATAAAGTTTCTTCACAATAAATTTGTTGATACATTGCAATTAATAAATAATTTCACTTTATAGGTAATTTAAGGACTAACTGACATTTTTCAAGAGAATTATTCAATATGTTACAGCAGAATCTGCAAAATGAAAGGATTTGTGGAAAAGGTGACAAAATCAGTTTTTCACAGAAATGCTCCATTTTCGATAAATATTCAAATATCTTTTTTCGTGAAGAAGGTTATCACCTGCATTTTACCTTTTCGGAATCCTCACAAAATGGGCAACTTTCCAACGTAATATGCAGAAAAGGTCTAGTGTCTTTTTTTATACCACGTCAGATAGAATTCAGTACAAAAAAACACTTCCTTCAGAACATGTTTTTTAATTTTTTTTTTCACATTCCCTGTATAATGTTTTGTGCTATTTTTCATTGCATGAATTGAAGTAATCATTCAACAATATTTACAGAAAAAAACTGATTCGAAAAGTATTTAATTGTGGCTTCCGCAAGAGAGAAAGCATTTTAAGTGTAAAAATTCAACATTTTCATAAAACATCAAATATCTCGAAAACTGTGAGACTTTCATATGAACGATTTTTTCACATCAGGTAGAGCACATTCTGATCTACTTTCCGTTTTCGTTTGACGTGGTCTTTACGGGACACCCTGTATAGGGTGTTCCATGTGACCGTGGCCAATACCAACTTTCTTATTTCAAATGCAACCCCCTGTATATTATTTATTTTTTGGATACTTCAGAAAATTCTAGACACAATTCATGCACAATGTCCTATACCTATCTTTAACTATTTCGGAAGAATTAAGTGTTTTGAGATTTATTGCAAAAATCAACGTTTGAAATAAAAATTATTTTATTTCACGAATTCGGTACATTACACTTAAAACCTAATAAGTAATAATGATTATTTCCTAATTATTGAAAAAAAAAATTAAAAAAACATCAATGTCAATGTAGGAAATGTTCAAAATGCTCGCCGCGAACGTCTTGGCAACATGCTAATCTGGTGTAGAATTGTCTTCTAACGTTACTCAACATTTCAGGCGTTTTTAAATGGGAAATAAGTATTGAGTGTAATGTATAGAAATTGTGAAATAAAATAATTTTCACATAAAATGTTAATTTTTGTAAAAAATCTGAAAACACTTAATATTTCCAAAAAAGTTGAAGGTATAGGACATTGTACATCAATTATGTCTAGAATTTTCTGAAGAATCCAAAAAATAAATAATATACAGGGGGTTGCATTCGAAATGAGAAAGTTGGTATTGGCCACGGTCGCATGGAACACCCTATATAATTTTATTTTCTTGAAAAATATGCGCATTTAAAATTACAAATCGACGTGTCCGAGCGTTTTTCCTAACACCCCCTCATTTATTCGTTATCGAATTTATTTCATCTGGCTGTTAAACTCTGTATGTATTATTTGTGTGGGAAATCGTTGATACCGAAAGAAGTTATATACGATTTGAGAATAAGTTATTTTTAAGGTCGTTATTTTTCATAGGTTCTCGGCTTGTCTAGGGCTTGTTGAAAGAAACACAACTATTGCTGTTCTTGGTCTATATTTCGGACCTTTATTGGGTCCTTCTTCAAGACATGAGCGACTCGCTGTGAAGAAAACAGCTAAATAGCAGCGAATGTTTTGAAGAAGGACCTAATAAAGGTCCTAAATATAGACAGAGAACAACAATAGTTGTGTTTCTTTCAACAAGCCCTAGACAAGCCGAGAACCTATGAAAATGCACGACCTTGGATGATACGGCTATACCCCTTGTATAGATAGGTATTCCTATATGTTCTCTAGATTTTTCAAGCAAGGAAAATACAGAAGAAAAACGACAGTGCAAGTGGGTAACGGTATTTAATGAAATAATCAAATATAATGAACATATAATATGTGGAGGAAATATTTAGTATTTCGCATTTGAAGTGTGATTGGTTTCTCAGTTCGAGTTCTTCGGGCTAATGGCATAGCGCTACTCGCGTTTGGTGCCGTACGCGAGTACGGAATGTCTTAATGCGTCCGGTAGCAACGCATGGTTGTCCTCTCTACATAGACGTTGTAGTGATTAGGATGTTTCATTTCAAAGAATACTTTGTTCCCATTGTAACTTTTATATGAAATAAACATTATCTTAAAATTTATAGACCAGGGTCGATAATTTTTGAAACGAAAAAAAATTACAGTAGGATGAAACCCATTAAAAAGGGAGGGGAATATGATTAAAATGAAAGGAAAAATAAATTACGGTCGATCCGAGTCCGGGAAGTGGGAGGGGGTGAGTTTTTAAGGGTGAAAAATGGTTTTCCTTGATTTCCGGCAAAACTACAAGTCCTATGGAAAAAAGTTAAATGGCAAAGTTGTAGGTAATAAAAAGATCTACAACTTTTGTATTCGCAATTTTTTCACATAACCTCAAAATTTATATGAAAATTTCAAAAAACCAAGTTTTAGGTTTTTTATTTATATCTTTTTCAAAAAAATTTTTTTTTCTACGAAATTTGGTGAAAACTTACCTTATTATATCCCGAATACACTGTAATTTATTTGGTTTAAAATATTTATGTTTTCGTCTTATTTTAACTTAATATCAATAAAGCACCCTAATTTTCAATCGAAAATTCTGACGTCAAAATATCAGCTTTTTTCAAAAAGTTTGGGGGCTTTTTGTTCGTTGAAATATCTACTCTCTGATGGTGTGAAAAAATATACATTACCATAAGGAGTGTTCTCAGAAAATGCAAAAAATTTAAAAAACTCAAATTCGAAAAATTTTTTTAATCACTATGTACAATTTCATCAAAAAAATGTGATTGCTGCATTTTTTTTGGATAAAGAGTTTATTTATTTAATTCGAATTACATTCATGTCATAGAAAATCTTATACAATATAAATATACAGGTAAATCGTACTATTGAATTTAGATACTTAATTCTGATTACGCATTTTATTTATTTTTTTCAAAACGTTAATCTTGTTATTTATAAATACCTTATCTGAAATTCTAATAAGTTATTCATTAGTTTTTGTCTCTTCGAAGGCATTTCGTCAGATTCGAAAAACCTTTCCAACTCTAGTTGATCGCCGAAATCTTCAAGACCATCATTTTCGTCTCCAATGTTATTTCCAGTCTGCATTGTTTCTTCTTCCACGATTTCATCTGAATCATTTACTTCCTCATAGATTTTTTCTTCTATATTGGAGCAATTTTCAGAACCATGACAATTAGTGCATAAATTTGTGCATTTTAAACCATGTTTTCGGCAGCCACATTTTAAACTGTTACATCCAGTTTCACAGCTGCAGCAAATAGTTTTGAGCAATACTTCCGGAATTAAATCCTTTTCTGTAAATTTGGGCATAATGCCACGCTGATGTTGCTTCCAGCCCCAATCTGTTGCTGTCAATTCGTTACCCAACCAAGTTTGAAGTTGATAATATGCTCTGTTGTTCCGCTGCTCCTTCTGTGGGTGGGAGGTTTGCCAAAGTGAAAGATGAGTTAATTTTTGCGAATTGATATTTTTGAAACCTCAATTGATTTAGTGTTATTTTTTCTTTTTTACATTTATAAATAGATTTTATTAATTGTAATCCACTTTTTTTATATTTTCTTCACTTTCATCTTCAATATAAAAAACATTGGCCAAATTTGACAAATTTTTCGCATCTAATAACGAATTAACGATACTTTTTTTCCTTTTCCGGCAAATCCAGATGTTGTATCGCAACCAGAAAAACAATTCAGGAATGCAACAATATTTCTGAAGGATTCATGTCTTATTGAATATTAACTTTATTGACTTATTTTTTTGTTAATTATAGAAGTATATTTCAATTTGCAATTTTTTCGTTTATAAATGAAACAGGAAATCTTACGTTTTTTGAGTAATTAAAGAGTAAATTTCAATAAAAACCTCAAAATTGTACATAATGATTAAAAAAAAATTCGAATTTGAGTTTTTTCAATTTTTTGCATTTTCTGAGAACATTTCCTATAGTAATGTATATTTTTTTTTACACCATCAGAAAGTAGATATTTCAATGAAGAAAGAGCCCCTAAACTTTTTGAAAAAAGCTGATATTTTGACGTCAGAATTTTCGATTGAAAATTAGGGTGCTTTTTTGATATTAAGTTAACGAAAACATAAATATTTTGAACCAAATAAATTACAGTGTATTCGGGATATAATAAGGTAAGTTTTCACCAAATTTCGTAGAAAAATAATTTTTTTTGAAAAAGATATAAATAAAAAATCTAAAACTTGATTTTTAAAAATTTTCATATAAATTTTGAGGTTATGTGAAAAAATTGCGAATACAAAAGTTGTAGATCTTTTTATTACCTACAACTTTGCCATCTAAGTTTTTTCCATAGGACTTGTAGTTATGCCGGAAATCAAGGAAAACCATTTTTCACCCTTAAAAACTCACCCCTCCCACTTCCCGAACTCGAATCGACCGTAATTTATTTTTCCTTTCATTTTGATCATATTCCCCTCCTTTTCTAATGGGTTTCATCCTACTGTAATTTTTTTTCATTTTTTACCATTTTTGAAGGTTTCGGCCCTGGTCTATTAGTCATAGGAAATGAAGAAATATCATTTGAGAGTTCATTGTGTCTTGTGACAGAATGAATCGTCAACCAAATATTCTCTGAAGCGAATGAATTTAGCATACAATGTTACTATGAAAATATTTCAAACATCGGCAACGTCCAGGAGAATTATTTTGACATCGTCGATATTTCACGAGTGCCAATCTGCGTCAGTTTTAAGTAGAAATACTTGATGAACCTGAATCTTGGCCAAACGGGATACTTTATAGAAGTGAATGGAGTTTAGTTCATGCGATGGATAACTTATGCCTATGCCGTTAAAATTGGGGTTGTAACCTTAAACTACAACGATGGATGCACATCATGTTTGTGCGACTGATAATAACTTATGCTGGTTTGCTAGGGCAAGGCAGACAAGCACGAGGGAAATACTCGACAAGGTATAAAGGCTGGTCTTGTTTGAATCACTGGACCTATGAGAACGGGCCCGACTAGAGCACTTGAGATCTCTACATCTAGTGAACAATAGGGTAGCCCATGAGGCTATGAGAATATCTATTGAAGGAACAGGTAATGAGAGAATTAATATTCAGAATGCCTGGTCCTCTTTGGACCAGGAAGCTTTGAGAAGAACTTCAACACGATGCCATCTAAATGGAAGAATTTCAAATTGAATTCCATCAAATGATATACTGATGGTTCTTAAACCACGAGAGCTGAAGGACAAGAACTAAGTGTACACTATCGTTAGGCCCCTACTCCAGTGTTTTTCAAGCAGAAAGATGCTTAGACGTGAACCTGATGAAAAGAAACTATCAAGGGTGTAACCTAGTGATCAATTCTGGTAGTCAAGCTGCTATCAAAGCACTAAAAGCTGATCTGGGAGTGCCGAAGGAATCGTATTGAAGTGTGTATGAACAACAAGGTCTCTCTAGTCTGGGTTCCTGGTCACTCGGGAATCAAAGGAAACGGAGAGTCCAACACGCTAGCCAGAAAGGAAGTACGAAAGCCACTCACTGGTCCATATCCTTTCTGTGTGGTGAAAGCAGATGCACCTATAAGAGATAGTTTTTGGAGAAGGAAGAAACTGGAAGAGAAGCACTCTGGAGGAATCAGCCAGGAATGGATCATTCCAAAATTTCTTTCGGGATTTCGGAACTGTAAGAACCAAGAATTATTTTGATTCACTGGCTTCCTAACAGGACATTGTCGCCTTAGGATGAGAATGGGCTTGTGAGAAACTGAAGATGCTGATTATGTGAGGAATTGGAGGCAACCCCGTTTCACTTGGTTACAGAATTCCTCCCTATTGCAAAATCTGCGCAAGGAATGTCTTGGACAAGATAATCAATCGGAGGAACGAGGATATAACCTTCTTGAAATTGGATTTCGTTGCAGCTCTAGAGCAGGTCGCAATGTTGCCCCTTACCAAACTATAACTACTCAGTATGGAAAAATAAATAAAATCGAAAGCCTTATTTTTGGTGAATCTGATTTTTTTTATTGACAGCAAAAGTTAGTCTGCTCGACTAGTTTCGGTGAGTCCAACTCACCATTCTCAAGAGCCAAGTAACACGACAACTGCAACGAGAGAAAAAAATATAAAAGTCAAATGATATGAAATTGATTTTGAGAAAAGGAAAATTTTAGTAATAGAGTAATGAAACTCACGACGATGCAGCAGTCTGTCACAGTTTCATAAACCAGCCGAACAATAGATCAGGGACCATTTCAAAAGATTAAAAAGATAAATTACAAACTTTAATATCGTTGAACTTTTGTCAAAATATAAATATTGAAATATATGTCAGAAATAAATTAATAAAAACACACAAAGTAGCAACACGCTATGCGAACTAGTTCTGTCATAGAAATTCGTAAAACCTATTTAGCAAAGTCATAACATCTCTCCGTACAGTGGCGGCACGGTCGACCGAATAAAAGCATGAACAAACAAAAGAAAACCTAATAACATCATAATAAATACAGTGGAAAAAAAAATTTCTATGACAGAACTAGTTCGCATGCGTGTTCCTACTTTGTGTGCTTTTATTTATCTTTCACTTTCAAGGTGTTCTAGAAATGATAATATTTTTTCGTTGCTCCACTCCGTCGATATTTTTCGCAACAATTAACAACTTAGGGCCGATTGCACCGTAGAGAAAAGATGAGGTTTTGGATTTAATCTACAGTTTTCTCTACGGTGCAATCGGCCCTTACGCAACTTTCGCAGGACCGTAACTAGGCAGAATGTGATCACTCCCTGCCACTTGCGCTGCCGGCCCTTTGACTGTCGCAAGAAAAACCGCCAATTTAGGGAGTGACCGGCAGCGCGAGTGGCAGCAGAAGTAAAGTGATTACATTCCCACCCTGCCCATTTCCCTGCTCACTTCCCTGCTTCCTGCCGTGGAAGTGGGCTGAGTGTAATTGACGGGTATGTGTTAGCAGAGGGAATGTAAACGGGGTACCATACAACTTTGCGTATGATACACGAGAACCGATGAAACCTCTGAAAAAACTCCCGTATATGTGTAGTGATACTGAATTTCTTAGAGAAAATATGCTGCTGTCCATGTTACAGAGCTTCTTGTACTTGAAAACAAGCTTTTTCATTGATCTGGATGGAAGAATCTTGAAATTATATCTGTAGCAAAGAAGAGAAACCGAGAAAGAAGAAGTAAAAAAAGTACTTCACCTGCTAAAAAACCTCTTCACGAAGTCCTAACTTCCTCTTGGATCGGGAGGATTCTTCTGTTTTTCAGGTGTTCGAGGTTGCAGGCCCCTTATACAGGGTGCGGCACGGAGGATGGATGGTTTTAAAAAAATAATAAAAGCGTTAATTTTTACTCAAAAACACATTTATTGACGGAATCAGATTCTCAAGGAAATAGCATTTGAGACAGTCAAGTGTGGAAAATCACATCAGGCATGTGGTGGCCGAAATCGGTGATGCAGTGCTGGAGGCGCTGTGGGCTGTGCAGCGGTCTTTCGTGTAGGTGTTGCGGATTTTCATTAGCCCAATAACGGCAATTCTGCCCGTTAACCATGCCGTTGAGGCGAAAGTGGGCTTCGTCACTCATGAACAAAATGAGGTTCTCATTTTGATCGATCAGTGCTTCCATCTCACGTGCGAAGTTCATTCGTTGTGCATAATCTCCGGGGTGTAACTGTTGCACAATGGCCAATTTGTAGGGGTGAAAGCGAAGATCCATATGCAAAATTCGCCTCACCGAACGATCACTGAGGCGAAGTGCAGCAGCATGTTTCCGAGCAGATCGCGACGGACTGCGAAGAATGGCTTGTCGAACGCGTTCAACATTTTCAGGCGTTCGAACTGTTCGCACAGGTCCTCTTGGTCTTCTGTTGATCAATAAATAAATGCTAGGAACACACGAGTCTAACGGCATCTTCCCCACTTCTCTCGTCCTCAGTGGGGGAAAGTTATGCCCATCTGAAAAACGTCCGCCCTCCGTGCCGCACCTTGTATTATATTGGGGAATCATCTCCGATAGATTTAAAGTGGTTATCTGATAGAAAAATTACCAAAAAAGCAAGAGCAAATTCAAAAAACTCCTCAAGCTTCATTGTAATTCCTGACAATAATTATTTATTGAGAATACCATTTGAAGAATGAAGTTAAAGTAACTTCCTGAATGTGACGAAATGACGAAAACACGGATAACATGCAAAGATATCTGTGATATAATTGCCCCAATTCAGTGTTTCATCCAAGTACATTCCCAGCAATTTCTACGCCTGATGCCGAGTTTTTCTCGCCGATTTTTTCCAAACTTGCGGAAACGCGATTATGCCAGCAGTCTTCGGAAACAATCCGGGCTTCGCGGATTACGTGATTAGAATCTACGCCCACGCTAGACGAGAGGGATACGTTTCGTCGTACGAGCGTACAGAGATGCGTTTTCGCCTCGTGAGTCCGATGAATGCCTCGTTATTCCGTTTTCGAAGTGTGCGTTCTCGTTTGAGGCCTTTATCATCCGAAAGTTGCGTCGGAGGCGCCGGCGGTTCGGCGGAGCCGTCCTTTGTGAATTCGCGATGAGCGAATCCGATACGTGAAGAGGTACAGGGGACGAAGAACCCGAGTCCCGGACGACATAAACTGGCGAGTGTTCGTTTTTCATCGTTGTATCAATCGGAGTCATAATTCGGGGCATTTGGATACCGGATATAAACGGACGTTTTATAGGTTTTGATCAGTACGGAATTTTCGCTCCGTTTTATGTCCGGATTAAAATTGAATCGAACTTTGACCTCTGATGGAGCATTTTCAATAAAATTGAAAGGTCACGTGGATGTATAGGATCTAACGACGATAGTCTGGCGACAACTTGCTGGGGTCCAGAGATTGCGTTTTGACCATTTTCTCTTCGTAGCTAAAAAAGTTCGATTATGCAGGTTGTTCGTAAATTGGAACAACCAAAAAGGGGAGATTCCTTGAATAATTTCGTTTTCCATGAACATGGGACCTCAAACGTTCTGTTTTCGAGATACAGGGTGTACTAGATGTACAAGGGAGTATTTGAAAACAGGTGGATTGTAATCGATTATGATTTTTCCGACGTTTCGGAACTAATTGTTCCTTTCTCAAGGCTAGAAAGAAAGCGTTTATTAATTATAGATATAAACATATAACACTGAACATCATACCTCATCAAACAACTAATATAACATATATTTGAAATAATAAGGTTAATTCTTTGTCAAGAACAAATAAACGATTCTTATGAGTGGCAGTCAATGGAATGAAAACAATGAAATTATTGAATTTTCAAATCGGAATGGCATTTGGTGATTGCGATATAACCGTTGAAATATATGTTCTTCGGTCCCGGCTTACTCAATTCACCCCAACCGGCAAATATACAGTGTGAACAAATATAAAGAGCGAACATGAACCCGATCAAAAAACACAAAAATCAACGCGGAGGCAAATCTGTAACAATTGCTTTCCGGTTTGGTAATCTTATTCTAGAAATCATGCAGTCATAAACAGTACTCAGATTGTTTGTATCTTCTCTGTAAATGTCACATTCGCCGCAAATAAAGAACAGACTTTTGATGATCATTCTAGTGTACCTTATTATTATTGCTTGTTTTGCATAGTGCTTGATGACTCAGAAATAGACGAGCATACCACTGAATAATAATTTCACGAATAAAGCCAGGTTTGTCCCATCAGTCAAATTCAGTGGTATGCTCGTCTATTTCAAAGTAGGCTATGTTAGGAATTGTCATTCTTACTTATTGTCATTAATCAAGCACTATGAAAAAAGAACAATAATAATAAGGTATACTAGAATGATAGTCTGTTCTTTATTTGCGGCGAATGTGACAAATAAACAGAGCACATAATGAATGATGACTAAATAAAGAAATTTTAGTTTAAAACTGAAATTCTTACTATTGACATAGCCTACGTGAAAATTATCTTGATAAACCTGATGTTTGGAGAAAGAAACCGGCTTTAGTCGTGAAATTCGAATTTTATTAGCTCACTTTGAAGCCCTGTTTCAGGCACCCTGTACAATATTTCTTCATAATTTATACAAGAAGCGTTCTTTTGTTTCACTGTTGCAAAAAAAAATTCTTACAATGAGGGATTTCGAAGATATAAACACTGATTTGTGACAATCTTTCTGTCAAAAAATTGGAGAATCAGGCAATAACTCAACAATCGCTTGATGTGGTTGCGCATATCATACATCAAATCATTGCAGAATTGAACGAAAAATTCAAATATGTATAAATATACAGGGTGTTACATTAGAGATAATGAAGTTCACATCCGTTTCCGGTAGTACCGGAAATAGATTCCGCTTGAAAATATTTTACAAATTGATTTCATGTAGGGGAAATACGTACAAAATGACATATATGGACAAAATGACATAGGCATCATAACTGGAGTTTGGAGGTATCAAATGCGGAACTGCCTACCACATCACACGACCCGAGTGGCTTCTATTAACCTCTGAAAATTAGCAAGAGCTACTCTGGTTCATTCCGTCGTTATGAGTGATAACAGAAATCAATAGGTCACGAATTTTTTTTCATTGCCCCAAATTTTAAGAAGAAATGGCCAGTTTTCACCATTTTTTTCATTTAAATTGCGTTCAATTCAAAGTTTACCTATTTGTCATTGCAATTCACGGAGCTTTTTGTATGTTGCATATACTTTTTGTATTAATTCGATACATTTTTAGTTTTATAACGCTATATGGACAAAATGACATATACAGTGAACGGACAAAATGGCATAGGTATTTCAGCTGAATTAACCGTATCTACCAGACGACACCAAGACGATCCATCTCAGGCTCCATCAGCAAACAAAGAATCCGGACTTGTCTTAACATATTCACAACAAAATCTTTATCTGCGGCTAATAAAGCCAATGCTTCTTAACCTACTCTTGCTGATCCTATGAGAAGGTTTCTCCAATCCCTAAAGGACGATTTATAAGTGGACAAGGCAAACGTGAGCCGAGGACTCAACAAACGTACTTAGTTTCAACTTGTACACCTAATATGATTGCAATCAAATCAAAAAAGAGCTCATACCTCCTCCAAAAACAAGGAGACAAGTCCCTAGGGCATCATTTAGGGAAGACAATGAAGAAGAAAATGTTCCTAGCAACTTTCGAGATGATGAAGACGACTGTCCATCTATATTTTGTTATGAGACCTTTTTTCCCGATTTAAATCTTCTCCCTGAAGAAGACTGGTTACGATGCATGCATTGCTTGCATTCGGCTAACGCATCTTGTGCTGATGTTCCTAGAAGAAGCAAGCGTTTCATTTGTGAACTTTGTCAGTAGTTTTGTAACTATAAGTAGAAAAATACAGTTGCCTGTTGCCGGTATGTCATTTTGTCCATAGCATGCTGACAAAATGAATTTCCTTTATCCCAATCTATCTACGAATTTTTTATTTTTGGTTCTTTTATTTCATAGAGGTTGATTAGATTTTATGAAGAAAGGACCAAAGATCATAGGTGTAGAATATTACATTACTGTGATTCACTACTAACAAGCAATGCCTCTGAAATAAAACCCTATGTCATTTTGTACGTACTTCCCCTACTCTAAAACAAAAATACAAAATTTTGAATTTGTATCGCAATTCCTCCCTCGAAAACTTCCAATGAAACACTTAAAAAATCACCGTGTATATTGATTATAATTCGAAAATCTAACTGACAACATTGATGCATTTTGAATAATTCGAATTTTTGGACCACATCTAGATTATCTTTGAATTTAGGACTTTTTTCGGCCAATCTCATCGGATAAAATTGGGAATAACTGGAAAAAATAACTTAATTTTGCAAATTGATCGAAGATATAAAACGTTTATCGCTTCAATAGCTATTTATGTAACAAGTACATAAATTAGGTCTTTATGGACGAGTCCAAAGTTTATGGCAAAGCGAGCGACGCCAATAATTTGGGCAAGTCCATAAGCCTAATTATGTACGAGTTGCATACAAAGCTTTATGTTTGACTGCAATGCAGACATTTTATTTTCTGGAATGGCAATTAATACAGGGTGCGGCACGGAGGATGGATGGTTTTAAAAAAATAATAAAAGCGTTAATTTTTACTCAAAAACACATTTATTGACGGAATCAGATTCTCAAGGAAATAGCATTTGAGACAGTCAAGTGTGGAAAATCACATCAGGCATGTGGTGGCCGAAATCGGTGATGCAGTGCTGGAGGCGCTCTTGGAAGTTCGCGTAGACTCTCTCCAACATCGCTCTCTCAACTTGGGCAACTTCCACGCGAATAGCCCTTTTCAATTCGTCCAGAGTTCGGGGCTTGGTCTCGTATACTCTAGCCTTGAGGTGTCCCCATAAGAAAAAATCGCATATGGATAAATCTGGGGACTGCGAAGAATGGCTTGTCGAACGCGTTCAACATTTTCAGGCGTTCGAACTGTTCGCACAGGTCCTCTTGGTCTTCTGTTGATCAGTTCACCACGTCTGCGAAGTGATTCAACCCAACGAAGGATGGTGTTTCGAGAGGGAATAGCTCTATTCCGATGAATGTGGAAATGGCGACGAAACTCACGCTGCACGACCGTGACTGACTCATTATTTCGGACGAAACTATCATAGGCGAAAACACGATGCTCCACCGTCCAAGGCTCCATGACGACAACTGGTAAATAAATGCTAGGAACACACGAGTCTAACGGCACCTTCCCCACTTCTCTCGTCCTCAGTGGGGGAAAGTTATGCCCATCTGAAAAACGTCCGCCCTCCGTGCCGCACCTTGTATATTCGTCGCTTTATTTCAAGAAACACATTGAGTGTGCTTTCGCTTATCTTACCTTAGTAACCATCAGCGACCTCAGCAACCTCACTGAACAAAGTTGTTTACTTCGTTAATTCTGTGACAAACGTCATAATAATCCCAAAAATGGATAGTTCGGGAGAGGAAAGCGTAAATAATTCAGCCGCAAGTGCCAAAGAATCTCTCCTACCCACTAAAAGTGCTTATGAAAATTTGTATGCGGCCTATAACAAGGTGGTGTGAAACGAAGAAAATTGCAAAATCGAGAGAAGACAGTGACAGTTGAGTCCAATAAAGTGGTGTCCAATAAAGTAGTCAATTATGGACGCTAAACGAATTCATGAATCAAGTGTTTATGAAGCAGTCGAACATGAAGTAGATTTATAGTATTTCTTCTCGAATTTATTGATCGGTTATGCTGTTACTTTGATACCAGAAAAATATTGATTTACTGGAATATGCACACACTTCACCAAAATTCTGTTCATTTGATGTAACGCTTCTGAACATATGGGCTGATTCTTCATGGATTTTCGACACCCTGTATCTTCAGAACGTAGCCGAATTTTGAAAAATTTCATGAAAAAAAAGTGTTTCGTTGTTGCGAGGAATATTCAGTTAAAAAAAAGGTACAAGTCAAGGTCTCACCATGTATTGTAAATCTCTGGAAACGTGGGAGCGACAACGCGAAATGCAACCCACACGGCGAACACGTCGAATGGGCCAACCCGAAGTGTTCTTGAAGAAAACTCGCCGATTTCTCACCAGAACGTCGGCCCATTGTTGCGATTCGGAGAATTATTATTGCGGCTTGTTTGCGCTTTGTTCGCGGATCGGAAAATTACTCTCGAACGACATTTGTGCCCCGCAAAATGCCCCATCATCATTTAGTGGCGAAAATGGCGGAATAAACGAGGTAACCGCCAGAAATGATGGCTCCTCTCGTTTTACGTTTGTTCCGGAACAATGAGCGATTTTTTACGTCGAGTGTGGGGGCGTTTTCTGACGAACGACCCCCCCATTCTGATCGGTAAGGGTGGTTAGCGAGAATGAAAAGAGATCGCAGGGGAAATACATTTTTTTAATTCTGGTCATAAGGAATTTTTTGAAGTTTATCGGAATTTTTCAAAAAATAAGAGAGCTCAAAAAGTGACTTCAAAACAAATGGGTATTTCCAGTAACTCAAAATATGCACTTATCTTCCCATGACGAAATGAAGGGCAGTTTATAACACATTTGTAACAATTTATCCACTCTGAATTTTGAAGAACTGATAAATTATTCGATATTGAAAATGTGATTTCAACACGTGTGAATGCAAACGTCCCTCTGCTGTGACGTCAGTGGCTCAATTTGTAATATGATTTGTTGAAGTATGTGATGGAGGAGACGGAGCCCAGAGTAACTGAGAGACACGCCACTGTTATCAATTCTTTGTAAAATCTCTGAATTCATTCATAAATATATTCAGTAATCGTATTATATTTGATGTGATCACTATAATGTTTAGAAACATCGTCATATAACAACTTAATTTTCATTAAAGTTGATATAATACTCATTCTCTGAAAATACAAATACTGATGTGACAACCACGCCTACAAATTATAAATAAAAACATAACCTTCTTATTTGTCATTATACGACATTTCGACGTCTTCTCTGCGTACTATAGAATAGCGTTCCTTACAGTTAAGTCTAGGAATATTCTATACTCTATATTCTATACTCCTATGTTACGTCAACGACTGACGTTGACTGACGTTGACACAGTTGCCAAATCCATAATTATTCTTACCACTAATCTGCACTTCTCAAAATGAAAATAATTATTAATGCTTCCCAAATTAGAAGACCGGCCTATATATACAGGGTGATTTTTTTAAGTGTTTTATTAGAAGTTTTCGCGGAAGGAATTGCGATACAAATTCAGAATTTTGTATTATTGTTTTAGAGTACATGAACTCAATTTGTGAAATATTTTCGAGCGGAATCTACTTCCGGTTCTACCGGAAACGGATGTGAACTTCGTTATTTCAAATGTAACACCCTGTATATTTATACATATTTGAATTCTTCGTTTAATTCTGCAATGATTTGATGTATGATATGCGCAACCACATCAAGCGATTGTTGAGTCATTGCCTGATTCTAAAATTTTTTGACAGAAAGATTGTCACAAACTAGTGTTTATATCTTCAAAATCCGCCCTTGTAATTTTTTTTGCAACAGTGAAACAAAAGAAAGTAAGCTGATACTGCTTCTTGAATAAATTATGAGGAAATATTATACAGGATGCCTGAAAATGGGCTTCAAAGTGAGCCTCAATAAAACTATGAAATCGCATTTTTTTCAAATGGGAATCATATAATTTAATAATTCCGATCGATTGCTCATCAAAAACTAGTTACAGTGTACCAAACATCTCATGTCTTCAAAATGAGTAGTTTCGATGTTATCGAATAAAATTCGAATTTCAAGACTAAAGTCAGGTTTCTTTGTCTGAACATCAGGTTCATTAAGATAATTCTCAAGTAGGCTATGTCAATAGTAAGAATATGTCAGTTTTACTAAAATTCTTTATTTAGTCATCATTCATTATCTGCTCTGTTTTTTTGTCACATTCACCGCAAATAAAGAACAGACTTTTGATATATCATTCTAGTGTACCTTATTATTATTATTGCTTGTTTTGCATAGTGCTTGTTCGATAAAAATAGGTATAAATGACAATTCCTAACATGGCCTACTTTGAAATAGACGGGCATACCACTGAATTTGACTGATGGGACAAACCTGGCTTTATTCGTGAAATTCTGTCAAATTCAGTGGTATGCTCGTCTATTTCAAAGTAGGCTATGTAAGGAATTGTCATTCTTATTTATTTTTATTGATCACAATGCAAAACAAGCAATAATAATAAGGTACACTAGAATGATATATCAAAAGTCTGTTCTTCATTTGCGGCGAATGTGACAAATAAACAGAGCACATAATTGATGATGACTAAATACAGAAATTTTGGTTTAAAACTGACATATTCTTACTATAGACATATCCTACTTGAAAATTATTTTGATAAACCTGATGTTTAGACAAAGAAACCTGGCTTTAGTCGTGAAATTCGAATTTTGTTCGATAACGGCGAAACTACTCATTTTAAAGAAATGAAATGTTCGGTACACTCTAACTAGTTTTTGACGAGCAATCGATCGGAATTATAAAATTGTATGGTTCCCATTTGGAAAAAATGAGATTTCATTGTTTTATTGAGGCTCACTTTGATGCCCATTTTCAGGCACCCCTGTATAATATTTCCTCATAATTTATACCAGAAGCAGTATCAGCGTACTTTCTTTTGTTTCACTGTTGCCAAAAAAATTTTTTACAAGGAGGGATTTTGAAGATATAAACACTTATTTGTGACAATCTTTCTGTCAGGCAATAACTCAACAATCGCTTGATGTGGTTGCGCATATCATACATCAAAACATTGCAGAATTAAACGAAGAATTCAAATATGTATAAATATACAGGGTGTTACATTTGAAAAAACGAAGTTCACATCCATTTCCGGAAGAACCGGAAATAGATTCTGCTTGAAAATATTTTACAAATTGAGTTCATGTACTCTAAAACAAAAATACAAAATTTTGAGTTTGTATCACAATTCCTTCCTCGAAAACTTCCAATGAAACACTTAAAAGAATCAATCTGTATACCAATACTTACCTGTGTACACTAGGGATAATTATTTTCAATGGAATTTCTCACCTATCTGCTTACTTGAATCCTCTTTATCTTCAATAAGGAGGTCGTGAATTGAATGATATTATGAAGCTTTATGGAGTACAAATGAAAATGTCATGATGATAAAAGAAAAACATCCAAAATCAACATTATATTATGATATTATTAGGAAAGTGAAAGCAAGGGCTTTTTCAGACTACTTTTTTTGTGTGATTTGGCAATGCTGTCATTTCTATATCAGCAGCACGTCATGACGATTACAACCAATCAAAAATCTCTCTAGCCACCGACGTGAAAAAAAACACGAATAACGTGAGAATCCAATATGTCGAAATATATTTTTTCTGAAAATGACTGGAAATGCCAATTGAGTGGGACTCCTAGTATATTCTGGTCGTACCCACCCTATCCTTCAAATCCAGTCCCAACTCCAACTATACATTTTTCGCTGAAAGCTACAAGCTACAAGATCCTGGAAGAAATCAACTCTTCATTATCAACTTTTGGATATCAACCCAGGCAAATTCCCGACCGACATTCGTATCAACGAACAAATTCAGATCCTAAAAGTATATTTCCCAGTGAATGTGAAAATTAGAACGTACCCTGCCTCTCCGCAAAGCCAGCATCCGGAGTTTACGTAGCGCAAAGAGCAGTAACACCGCTGTGAATACAGCAGTATGACCAACTTAATATCCTCGGAATAAAGTTTCGTTTTATTAGACGAGTTTCTTCTCTTTGCGGAATTCGCGAATGTTTAGACAGAGGTAATAGATTTTCTCATCTGGTCGCAACTGACATTTCTGATTGGACTTCGTCCCATCAGCTTTTACAACTCCAATTCATCTTCAAAATATGAACCACCCACTCAATGCTAATATCTGTATTCATGATGGGTCGGAACATTTACGACCACAATTAAACTCCGAATGCCATCTTCGATCAGAAGAAACCAAAGAATAAAGAATACTTTCACTAATCTGGATTTCAGATTTCAGTTTCGGATGAACCATTTATGAAATGAAGAAAACCAATACCCAATCAATATAATTTGTGAGTATAGGATGCACTACGCAATTTTTCGTTGCTACCTCACTGTCCAGTCAATAAACAATTTATTCAAACAAGCTTTTCTAAAAAAACATTGTTGAAGAGAAGCTTTTTCAATAACAACACTCAATTTTGAAGAATCGTAATTTCCGAACCGGAAAACCCCCAGATACCAATTTTTAATAGAATCGGATCATAATTACAAAACTCGTCCGCCATATTGTAGGCGCCATCTTGAATTTTCCAATTTTGATAGAAGAATAATCATTGTCGAACACAAAAAACCCCTAGATACTAATTTTGAATGGAATTGGATTATAATTACAATACACATCCGACATTTTGTTATTTTCTATAGCAAATATACTGCTCCACAAGAGTTTGGGATATCGTATTCAATCGTTTTCAAAAGTATGTAATCTTCGAGAAAATCGCTGTTAAATTCCAAGTTTCCATCGAAACCATCAGACGACGTTTGAGAGGTGAATGTAGGTTCTAGACGTCCATTATGAGGAGTTCCATTAACACGTGACCATAAGCGTCAAATACTGGAATGGGCAAGGCAACATATCAATTGTTACGATCAATGGCGTATTGTCCTTTTCACTGATGAATCCAGATATGGACGATTTTAAGAATAAGGGTATGGACAATCCCACGCATACCCCGTAATCGTCGCTAGGTCGAAGAAGTCCATCCATTCCGAGGGGGTATAGTGTTATGGTATGGACCGGGATAAGTTTCAACAGGCGCACAGATCTACACATTTGTCCTGGGAATATGACCGCCTCACGCTATGGGGAGCATGTCATTGACAATGTTGTGCCAAATTTTCACGCTGCTATTGGTGAAACTTTTCAATTTCTAGACGATAACGCTAGACCGCACCGTGCAGCCATAGTTGAGAATGCGCGCGAGGAGCTTGGTATTCCACATTCACCAATACCTCCGCACTCACCAGATTTGAAATGCATAGAACATGCATGGGATATGCTCCAAAGAAGATTAGATAATCATCAACCTACCCCAGAATCCTTAAATGATCTGAGAGAGCTTCTGTCCCGTTTATGGAACCAAATTCCTCAAGAAATGTTCAACAACCTCGTGCGTAGTATGCAAAGAAGATGTCAACCTGTTATTGATGCCCGTGGAAGCCAAACATTGTATTGATAGTCTTGAAATGCTTGAATTCTCTGGGAATAAAATTTCGTTATTTTACTCGATTTTTCTTAACCACCCTGTCTACGCTGCAGACCTACAGGCTAAAATTAATTTGCAA
Organism: Adalia bipunctata; assembly: GCA_910592335.1. Taxonomy (NCBI): domain Eukaryota; kingdom Metazoa; phylum Arthropoda; class Insecta; order Coleoptera; family Coccinellidae; genus Adalia; species Adalia bipunctata. Next base: position 23,469,672 of record OU342950.1, read on the forward strand.
CTTGAAATCATATTAGTATGAATTTTCATCACAAAAATCTTATTTCAACTATATTTTTTTGCAATTTGAGTCAATATCCCTTACTCTTGTGGAGCAGTTTATTTCATGATGCATTGTCTCGAGAATTATGTACACCTGCCAAATCACAAATCAATCGGACGATTGGAAGTGTGTCATATTTAACTTGCAAGATTTGATTACAAACAGACAGACTCCGGGACAGGTGAAACTAAATAAAATGAATGAAATAAAAGCTTGTAAAAACAAGTCTTATACTAAATCAATGCAATTTTGTGTAAGTAAAGGCCACAAAAAATATTGTGGACTCCATTCACTTTTATGAAGTATCCCGGTTGGCCATGACATTCTGACACATTTCACCGTGTATATTTTGAAGATGTTAGGTTATGGTCATTATCCGGTCAGATCACTACGCAACGTTGTCCTTTATACATAGAGGTCGTAGTATTAATCAAAATATTTATTTACTTTGGGAAAATAATGAATTTGAGAAAATATTATGTGAATTCAGTAATTCCAAAGACCTGGCGAGAGTTGAAGAAACTTTTTTCTCTGTTAATACTAGAAATATTTCACGTATATACATTGTTGGAAGATTCCTTCGAAAAAAAAATAAAAGTACCCGAATAACCTACAGAAAAACTTCGAAATGAACAGACGGACCTATGGAATTCCCCACTTTTGAAAATTCTCTAAAAATAAGCCAACAGAGGACATTCAAATACCTTTTTGCACAATTGCACAACTCGAAATTAGATTAGATTAGAGGAGGGGCGGAAGATCATCTGAACTTGAAATACTCCAGTTTGAAAATGTAGTAGCACTACGAAACCTGTGTCACAGCCACAGCTTAACCTTAAAAGAATATCTCCATTTAGATAGTTAAAGGGAAAAAAGAAATTAGCATTGGCAACGTCTCTGAGAATTATTTTGACATTGCCGATATTTCAGGAATGCCAAACTTGATGAACCTAAATCTTGGCCAACCGGGATACTTCATAAAAGTAAATGGAGTATAGTACACCTATGCATTATTCACTTAAAATTTCATTCAATCGTCGGGGCTCTAATCTGAGGATCGTTTCTACGAAAACGAAACAGAAATGAATAAATTGGTCGATGACAGAGTGAATCCACAGCTGAAACTGTCGCTGCTCTACTGAACGTTCGAACATAAATCGGCATGCAATTTAATGCCCGCACGTACTAAGATACCTGCAGTATTTCTGAAGGATAACGCTCGATGACCATTTGCTTTTATGTAGAAAATCATAAAATTGCACCGTTCCAGAGTCAGTAGAACTTGCGGTTCTATCAATTTTTTGCTGTGTGTTCCGAACGAAGTCGTAAAAATGGTATTAGATATATTATTATGTTTCCTGGAGTTTTGTTGGGATATACGAGATGAAGTGGATAACGCTTTGAATCCAGCAATTTCCCATTCTCATGAATTAATTCCACGAAAATTATTTCACCTTTCACATTTGATTGAATATAATCTGTTCCTTCTAAAGGTCTTCTATTACTCTGATCCGAAAACCAAACAGGTGACGTTTATACGACGAGCACGGATTAAGTTATTAGTAGTAGGGTGAACCGTACAGTCATTGGACAGTGACAGTTATTTGACAGCGCTCAAAGATTTCTAAAAAATAAGGAAGACAAATAATATTTCAGTGCAGAATTTTAACAGATTTCATCATTAGTTATGCTAGATCAAGAATTGATGACGAAAAATTCTCCAGAAGTCGCTAATATCAGTTGAATTGTGAGGTGACGCGCATAAAGTCACAGATACGAGTTTCTTAAAAAATTGTTAAGCGAACGTTAGAGACGGTGATAATAAATTTATGGTAATAATGCATAATTTTGATTGTCTCAATTGAGCATGTAAATATCATGATTTCAATCTATATTATTTATTTTTGTTGAGCATGAAATCCCCTATTTTCTTATGGTTAAATACATATCCAATGACTGCACGGTAAAAAGGAAGATATTTAGTTATTGGACAGGGTGTCCAATAACTGTAATTTGGAATACATAGTGAATATAGTGTTTCAGTTGTAATTAGCTGAAGAGTACAATACAAGCTATCAGTGTATATACAGGGTCCGGCAGAGATGTATGACGTTTTTTGGATGCGTATAACTCGGCCAAGGGGAAGCCTAACTTTTTCGAAATGGTTGATATGTGACCGCAAGGAGTTGCCATTTTTTCTTGTTCAGTCGCCATGGAGACGTGGTCGCTAGAGCAACGGGTGTTTGTATACGAAAGTTTCATTGAAACCGATCGTTCTGTGGTAGCAACTCAACGTAGATTTCGAACACATTTTAATGTTGGAAGGCATGGACGTGTTCCTTCACGAAACACCATCCTAAAGTGGGTGCACAATCTCCGGACGAGAGGATCGTTGAGCCCTAGTGTACCTAGGGGCAGAGAAAGAACTGCTAGAACTCCGGAAAATGTCGGCCGTGTTAGAGCAGCTATCGAAGCAAGTCCGCGACGATCTGCTTTGCAGCATGCATGATTATTTTTTATCCTTTTTTTTTTGATGTGGTATAAATGGCAAACTCTCATGTACATTTAAAAAAAATAAAATTTCATTTTCCCCAAAATCTCACTTAGTTATGATTTTTTCAAAAACGTCATACATCTCTGCCGGACCCTGTATTTTTCATGAGAAATGAGTCATGTATACAGTCATTGTCCACATGTCCAATAACTACGCAAGGAATGTCCCATGACTGTATTAAACCAAATATTTGGTTTGGCCAGAAACCAAAGACCAGAACGTGTTAAGGAAAACGCGCCTTTCATTTGCGATAACTTGAAACACTATAAGAAAATGTTTAAAGAAAAAAAGATAAAGATATAAGAAGAAAAGGCTGAAAGAAAGACAATAAGGAAGGAAAACAAGAAAGGTGGAAAACGAAAAACGAACAAAGAGCGTAAGAATATACAAGAAGCATCAACTTCAAATTGTACTCCAAATGTTTCTGAAAATGGCTCGGATAGATTCAAACGGCAGCCCGCTCTTTATTTGCAAATTCAAATTGATGTGGCATTTGCCAAAAGCACGTTCATGTAAAAAAGGGCTTGGTGTGCGACGAATATTCGAAAATATTTCTTGAGAAATGTGTACCAAAAAGGCAACAGATAAATATACCTGATGACATGGATAATGACTTTTATGTATTTGTGTCACCTGTGCTTTCGGAAGACTAGAAAGTTGAAAAATCCCCATGAAGATTCTGAAGATGTCAATATATTATTGGCAGAATACAAAGACTATTACAACACTGATGAGAAATTTAGTTAGTTTTCATTTGTAGTTGTATTACATTAATGAAATAAATAAAATACATATTGTCCAATGACTGTAAAACACCCGTCCCATAACTGTATAGTATGTCCAATAACTATATTTTTCGCCCATTTTTTCATTGGAATGTGATGAAAATTAAACACCTTCTTCTTTGTTCATAATTACAAAAGTGACCTTTGAATCACATATTCTGCTACCATTATATCATAGATTTTCCCCAAATGTGGACAGTTTACATAACTTCACTAATAAAATTTTCTTAAGTGTCCAATAACTATGTCGTTCACCCTATTTATTTGTTTTCATCCAGTAGGGTAGGTTTCTATTCAACTCTCGAAACTGAATCTGTAAGATAATCGGGGAATTCTTTCAGGAATATACTTAATTGGAAAGAATTCTCTGACTATCAAAACATTTGGCGACCGTGACAGAACACGATAGAGAATGTGTCCCAATTGAAGAGGGAGAGATCAGGAGATCTCAAATAATAAGTTCATTTTCAAAAATTCACTGGAAGATAGATGACCTTATGTAGAATGCAAAAATCCCGAAGGAAGTATGAATATTTTCGTCCAGGATGAATTTATCTGAAAAAGGTCCTGAACGATCTAATAATACTTCTTTCGAGATATCTGGATTCTTTATGAGGTTATCTATCTCCCTGCAAGAATAGCTTTCTGAATTGAGATCATCTTTCTTGAAATGGATTCTCTATTAAGTTCTGTCACGGTCGCCAAATGTTAAAATCCTTTGAATTATTTCAGGAAGATCATTTTTTATTGAGAACTATTATTTTTCGGGCCACACCTCTTTTATCTAATCGCAACTGTCAACCTTGACCATTTCTCACTTGAAACAATTTGTATATTTTCCTTTGGTACTTTAGTATCCATTCCCAAAAAAGTGCATTATTAATATTTGCAGAATAAAACTTAACAAAATTCGTTCAGCTCAGACAAAATTCCTTACTATTGAAATGTTAGGTCCTGATAGGTTCTGTCGAGTGAGGAATTGCTCAAAGCTCCAGCTGGTGGTCTCTGGATTTATACATTTACTAAGACAAATTTTCCAATCATTCTCATTACTGAAATATGAAAAGCGCATTGCTGCCAGTAGCACTATTTGAAAGTTAAGAGATATACTTGAAGGTATAGTTAAAAACAATAAATAGAAATTAGCATGGGCAAAAACTCTCAGAATTATTTGACATTTCACGAGGACCAACCTGCGTCAGATAAGTAAAAAAACTTGATAAACTGAAATCATGGCCAACCGGGATACATAATAAAAGTGAATGGAGTATACTGAAAAATAATGGACAGAATAGTCCGTTACTTTGTGATAGTTCATTCGAAAAAAAAATAAAAGGACTCGAATAACCCGACAGAAAAACTTCTAAACGAACAGACGGACCTATGGAATTCCTCAATTTTGAAAATGCTCAAGAAATAAGCCTACAGAAGACATTTAAATACTTTTTTGCTCAACTTGAAATACTATACAGTATAAACATGTACCTACTAGTACTACGAAACCTGTGTCACAGTTAAGAGAACTTACTCCATTTATACAAACCATTTACAACCACTATATGGGAGATGATCCCCCAACATTAGGGGAATGAAGCGTTCCTCGAACACCTGAAGAACAGAAGAATCATCACTTGGAAGATCGGACCTGATCGAAAGATCCTCCCGACCCATACGAGAGTTAGGACTTTGTGAAAAGCTTTTTTAGCAGGTGAAGTATTTTCTTCACTGCTACTTTCTCGTTTTTCTTTTTTTTCCTGTTACAGATATAATTTCAAGATATTTGCATCCAGTTCAATGAAAAGGCTTGTTTTCAAGCACAAGGAGCTCTGTAACATGGATAGCAGCATATTTTTTTTAACAAATTCAGTATCACCACACATACACGGGGAGACAGAGTTTTTTCAGAGGTTTTTATCTGTTCTCGTGTATTATACTCAGAATTGTATGGTACCCCGTTTACATTCCCCCTGCTAACACTTAGATTTGGAGCGGGAAACCGATTTTATTCTTTTATATAATATAATTCAAACAAAAGGGTTGTACTCATGGATTGTGTTTATTTAAAAAAAATCAACTCGACATGTTTCGCCTCATCGGCATCATCAGGAGTTCTAGAAGATATAAGACCAATTCAACGCTATTTTTTAAACTATACTTTGGCTTGACTGAATTAGGCAATCCAACGACCTGTCAAATATTTTTTTGAGGTTAGCTGGTGGTCAAACAATGGGAATCCAGCTTTGATCATGTAGTCATTAAAACCGTTTATTTGCTTGAAAAATTGTTTTATGTGGAAATTTTTTTGGTATTTCTAGTCAATCTTACTCTTAGGAATATCAGACCAGTGTATGTAAATTAAGTGCATTTTCAATAAAAAAATGCCATAAATGTGTGCCAGAGTTGGATGTGCAAGTCGTTCAGATTGAGAGGATTTTCTTGAATATGTTGGAACACTCAGTATGTGTAACTTGGTGTATTATACACATATTAAGTGACTTACCAGGAAACAAAGGGAAATTTGGTCAGCAGTCATCCATACTTGACAATATCGATGATAATAATAAGGAACTAAAGTGAATATTTCTTCGTAGACACTGAAATAAGCAGTATTCAGTTCATGTAAAATGTAAAACTGATGAATATTTGAATTTATATCATTTAAAAGGATGAAGAAGTTACAGTGCTCTGATGAATATTTCTTCTCCAATACTTTCTCTTCAATCTCTTCGGGCTCCCAATACTAAAAGTTGTGATCATATGATTGAGTGGAATTTTCTTCGTCAGTGTTGCTTCAGGATATTTTTTGATATTTCAAATAATAAAAACTCACTTGTTCACTCATAAAATGCCTAAAATAAAAAATTTCTCATATTTACTCCAAGCCAACGACCTGTCAAATATTTTTTTGAGGTTAGTTGGTGGAAAAATGACGTGGTTTGGATTGCCTAATAGTCAATGTTTTTAAGGCTGTACAAAGGAATTTGCTGTTCTGTTCCTTGTCGCCATTCCTTCACACGTGCCCTGTGCCATGTATTGTTTGATTTAAGAAAAAAGTATGTAATTCTCTCTCTCAAAAGACTATATTTGACATTTCACGAGTACCAACCTGCGTCAGTTTTAAGTGAAAAAATTTGGTAAACATAAATCTTGGCCAACCGGGATACTTTATAAAAGTGAATGGAGTATAGATGAATATTCCGGACCTTAGTCGTTCAACTTTCTGAAAGTTCTCTTGTATTTCTGGAGGGGAAAATCATAACTAGGTACCAGCTTGACGGAAATAAAGTTGTCGATTCGAATGGGCGAGTCTCTTCTTACCATCTCGAAATCTAAGTCCGATCTCTCCCGTTCTGCGTTCGATTGTTCACGGTCCTCGCGATAATTGCTCCTCTCGCAGTCAATTCCTCAACAGCCATTATAATTCGATTCGAACTCGGGCCCGTCCCGAAGAAATGAGAAAATTCTTTTCATCAGGGCCCGATGGAAATCAGATGTCATTACCGGGCCTATTCGATGATAAAAAGCGGGAATTGTGTTCCGATATATTTTTTCCTTCATATTCAAATCTCGACCCTACGCCTTTTGAATATGGCGAAATGGAGATGTTCGAACTGTTGGGCTCATTGTCGATACCCCCGCTTCACACTGTTGATGAATACGATTGGACAAAATACCCTTTTTTCCAACGTACGAGTTCTTGATAAACCTCCAGATTTTCGATAAAAAAACCCTTGGATACGGTGGGATTGTTGGGAATTTTTCGCCATATGGAACATTTTGTTGATGATGTGAATTCGTTTCTCGGTCACATCGTTATAGACGATGTTCCCCGACGAGATGGTCAAACTTAGTATGAGATTAGAGGGTATGCAATTGGTTCTAAATTAAATAACCCTCAGCAGAATATAGTTCCTTTATTAGCTAGCTACTATGTGCCGCCACTTTACGGCCAAAAATTTCAGCTTCATTTCGTTCAGGGGCGTTGTTCCTCTAAGTATATTTAAACTCAATGGTTCGGCACTGATTTTCCATTAAGCATCCGTTCATTTTCTGTCTCATGAATAAGGACTGAACGACAATAAATTCGCTATTACGAAAACGCTTATATCTTTTGAACCACTGGACCGATTTCGAAAATCAATCTCATTTTCGAATCATCTTCTAATTCTAATGTTTTTACAATAAAAAACCAAAACTTTTTTTCACAAAATTCATGGATTTTTTCTGGAATTCTTCCCATCATACTTCTTATAGTGTTCTCAGTCACTTTCTGGGATGCTGTCTTCCATTTTTGCTTGAATTCCGCTGATGATTTCGTTGATTTCTCAGTCTTCTTCGATTCTCTTTTTATCAAGGCCCAATATCTTTCGATTGGCCTGAGTTCTGGACAATTTGGTGGAATGGCCTCTTTGGGGACAAAAACCACCTCATTAGCTTCGTACCATTCCTTGGTGGCCTTGCTGTAGTGGCGTGAAGCTAAACCTGACCAAAAGATTGTTGACACATCGTGCTCACGTAAAAATGGTCGCTTCTTCAAGCATTCCTCGATGTATATCTTCGAGTCAACAGAGCCTTGGCCAACGAAAAATTGGCTCCTTTTCCCACAAGTACAAATTGCTTGCCAAACCGAGAATTTTTTAGAAAACTTTGCTTGTTTCTTCACGCGGAATTGTTCGTCAACATTTCCACGAGAATCTGCAGTATAAAATTCCTGACCAGGAAGTTGCGAGAAATCAGCCAAGACAAAGGTTTCGTTGTCCATCACGCAACAGGAAAAATTTTTTAAGAAATCTTTTTTTAATTTCTTTGCTCTTGATTTTGCTTCTTGATTCTTCACAGCGTTCCTGTCTGGCACTTTCTGCACTTTGTATGTTCTAAGCCCACAACTCGACTTGATTTTCTGAACGGTTGACTGCGAACAACCCACTATTTGGGCCACTTTCCGTCCTGAAAGGTTAGGATTCTTCTGAAAAAGGCTGATGGCTTTCTTCACTTTCTTCGGGCTATGAAACCCCTTTTTCCTCCCGGTTCCTTCCTTGCGGTTAATCGTAAGATCTTCGTTGAAGCGCTCAACAATACCGTTTCCGGACGAACGCGAACCTCTTTTGCAACTCTTTTGAAGCTCCATTTTTGATTAATTTGAAGAAGTTTTACTATGAATTCTCATGTTTTCACTTCGCTTGACATTTTGCGACAGAGAATTGGAATATCTATGGAGATAGAGTAAAAAAGGTTATTGGGATATATTACTAAAAAAACCAACAAACAATAATACTTCACTTATGGAGATAGATGCATAGAAATACCTGGTTTAACGACTCTTCACTAAAAATCGTGACCAAAATTTGTAGATCAAAACGGCACCCTAGATTTGAGTTCTCGTTTTACTTCCGAAATAATCCGCGATATTTTGTGGGTCGTGGCGCTACTGCGGCAAAGGAAAATAGCGCGACCCCTTTCGGGAGAAATGAAAAGTAGTTCAAGAACTCAGATTTCGATCGACAAGAAAGTCTCAAACAAAATATAATCAGTGCCAACTACAGTGACTTTATACAGGACAGTGGCGACAATAGGGTCATAGAACACGTTTTTGCACAAACATGGCGGATATTTGTTTACATTTGAGTGTCGTACTGTTTGACATTTGACTCGATTTTGAGCTTTATACACCATGACATGACAACAAATCAATGAAAGTCCGCCATAAGTGGTCGAAAACAGTCCGACCAATCAAAACGTGAACGTCTATTGTCGCCACTGTCCTGTATAAAGTCACTGTAGTGCCAACACCAGGTATTCTATGCATCTATCTATGAAGTAAATGTTCCGCATGTTTCTGACGTTCATAACAAAGTTAGCTATGATCAAATTTTGATTTTTTCTCAATTGATTCAAGAGATTGGGCGTTTTTGTGATAGCGAATGTATTCTCGTTCAGTCCTTACATCAAATCATCCAAATTAGAGGTGAATTCATTGTGCCGTTTAAGAATATTTGAGTGATGTTTTGGCAAATTCCGATTAATCACCTGATTTATCCCAAACCTCATGTTCTTGCATTGGACCCGATCCACTGAAAATTCACATTCCACACGACGCATATGTAAAATATAATATTCATCCAATCTCAGATCAATCTTCCTCTACTGAAATCTTCGCCCGAAAGGCGTAGGTGTAAAAGATCGACACTCCTGATCCATTAAAATCCTCTTCAGCTGCTAATTTGATTCGGAAAAAAGGATACGAGGTGTCGAATCGGCAAAAAATTGATATCATTGGAAAGCAACTCGACTTCACTGACGAGGAAAATATATGCTCTCGTTTGTGTAGGTGTATCTTAAGAGATAAGAAAGATTTTTCACTCCCACATTCGCGAATTGAGATGAGATTTACTCTGGGTGGAATTCGTTTCTTTATGCGGTGTTAAAGAGCATTTAATGACACCGTTATGTCTTATGGGTTTCAGGATTGTTTTGAGAGTCTCTGAAAACGATGGTGTAAGTTTGCTGAAGTTTATTGAGAGTTGTTTTCGTAGAAAACGATTCTTGCTTGTTTTCGTCCGTTTTTTTCACGAGTCTCTAGGAAATATTTTTGAGTTTTCCTAAAGGCTGAAAATGCAGATTTTACCCAAATTGAAATGTTTAAACGATTCTAGTTCTTTCTTGTGTAAGAATCATTACTATACTCCATTCACTTTTATAAAGTATCCCGGTTTGCCATGACATTCTGACACATTTCACCGTGTATATTTTCAAAATGTTAGGTTATAGCCATTTTCCTGTCAGATACATAAGCAACGTTGTCGTTTCTACATAGAGATCGTAGTAATTACGTATTTATCAAAATGTTTATTTGTCTACTCCCATAGAATAATATATCCATTATTCAACTGGTTTTGAGCTGTAACAGTATCTATAAACCAATAGCATGAGTTATAATCTCACGCCTATAACTCATTCTTATAAATATTTCGTATGAGAAGCACCCACTCTAATACAAATAGGGAAAATGAAATTGCTTACGAAATGAATAAAAAAAAGTAGGATAGATCGGGAATTTTATTTCAGACATCAAGGTAACGTTCTCGCCATTCATTTCTACATTTCCTCTGTTCTGAATATCCAAAAATTGCATTTGGAAAACGTGAATTTTTGACGTTTTCTACGCGATTCGATTCTCGACGACCACAGAGATCGAAACCTGTGTCACATTGGGAACGTCTCTGAAATTATTTTGACTTTCAAGAGTGCCAACCTGCGTCAGTTTTAAGTGAAAAAACTTGATGAACCTAAATCTTGGCCAACCGGGATACTTTATGAAAATGAATGGAGTATAGGTACGCAACTGAGTTGCCGCTGTTTTATTGATGAAAATGCAGCTTTATTGTGAAAAAATGGTTACAAATGAATCATTCGAAGCATCATTTTGGCAGAGCTCGAATACCGTTCATGACGTTTTGGAAGTGTCAAAATAGACTAGCACTTACTGGGAGTGGCATGAATTGTCAAGAACACGTGGTCGGAAACAATGTTAATTTTTAGATCAAATTACGCGAAAAAGACAAAAATCGCGAAACTATGTCAAATGTGCCTTTCGATCATATGAAACCTTTTTTCCGAAGATCCTAGTCTCCTTTTAAATTCCTCTTGTGTCCAGTGAACACCTGAACGCACTGAACCGACAACAACGTCATTCTCAGGGGCAACTCCGTATAGCTCTGGTGTGCGGAAGAAGGTGATTCATCAATCAATATTGTTATCGTATATTTTCCCTCCCCGGAAAATTCTTCCGAAATCTCTCTGTCCGGGGTAGCGCTGGTGTTTTCCGAAGATGTCACTCTGGCGGAAATTTCTGTTTACTCACAAATCACAAGCGGGGGACGTCTCAAAGGCGAAATGAAGCACTTTATATGCTTTTCCTGGAGAGAATTATGTAGACCTATAGATAGGAAAGTCCATCTAGGTCCTTCGGACGAAGACGCTCATACGGATTGATGTAATCCTGGGGGAGTATAAACATGTTTTTTACTCAATATCGGCAATGAAAGATTGTCCTCTTCTCCCGATGGTGGACGAAAAAAGGGGTCTTTACATGCCTTCGGGGAAATATAAGAAGAAATTATGTCTGGGATGGGAATCGAGTATTTATTACTTTTATTAAGGCTGTTTCCAGCGCGAGAATTTTTTAAGGTTAGGTATTCTCTGTAGCTCTTTTTCATTTGGGAATTCATTTGACGTTCAGTGAACGTCGTAGGTGGTAGCTTAGAAATACCCGCCATATTTTTGGATGAGAAATATTCAAGATGTGGTAACGGCAGGAATGCGGCGAATTAAGATCGACGAAGGCTGAGAAAACGCCGTACGAAAGTGGCGGGGATTCTGGAATTTCATTAAGGTTTCCAAGTACACATTACTGTTTCCGAATAATTCGTCTTCGAAAAAAATTTATGGAACTTGCTGACGATACATTCTAAAAACGCCCACGTTAATATTGTTCCTCGAGACATGCGAGATTTTTACTTTCGGTAGGTACATCATTCTCGTTATCGAGAACGCCAATTGTCTGGAGAAATAACGTGAAAAATGTTTGCTTGAATTCAGTATTCTTATGAATGTTTTCATGGAGGGGGGTGTTTCTTAATTGGAGGTACAGACGAGGAGGGTGATATCAAGAATAAAAGTCTGACGAATGGAAAAATGCTCGAATACTTCTATATTGTATTCGCATAGTGACAGATCTACCTTCTTCTGCAAATCATGAATCAGCAATTTTACATCAGTTGGAGCAAAATGGTCTAGCAGAGATGATTGTCTGAAGCGTTTATGCTGACGCTCTTTGGTACGCCTTCTTTGATATGACACACCTGCATTACCTAAAAGGAGGTATAATCATAGAACTTATTGTACATGGAATGCTATTACTAAGGCCACAGAATACCTAACTACACAGAAGCGTCACTCTATGTGATGACGCTTGTGCCATGCTAGGTAGTACATATGTCAAAATTAAATTTAAACTTCCCGATGGACCGCTGAAGTTTATTTTCTCTTGGTATGATTCTGATTGTTGATAAATCAAAAACTAAAAATCCTCTGATATGTGAACCATTGACCATTCAAATCAAATTTGCCGCTCAAAAGTGACATATGTACTACCTAACAGAGAATGAAGGTCACGAAAATTTGCCCCTTGAAGATCAAAGTGCCGACGCTTAGTGACGCTTCTGTGTGGTTAGGTATTCTGTGCTAAGGCTCTTTAAAGGGGAGTATACCAGAAACCGCCATTTTGGGTCCAATCATAGACTCGAAAATTACAGATCCCTTCGAATGAAATGAAATCTGTAATCGAAAGAAATGAAATCTGTAATCATCAAATGAGCATATTTTCGGAATGAGAGATCTTGTGATGACTTTCTTCGGCATGGTCACATGAGAAACATTGGAAATAGGTTCGTGGTGTTAGAATAATGCCGCGGCATCTAATAGTCAAATTTATAATAATTTATTGTGTATGTTGGTGTATCACCCCGATAGATGGTGATGAAAATGTTGCGAGTCCTGTAATTTTCGAGTCTTTGGTTGGACCCAATCAACCATAGAGCCAGGTCTATCTAGCATACCTATCTTTATAGTGCTCTAGTAATAGCATTCCATGTTACTAAGAGTTCTATGTTTCTAGGTGGAAAAACTGTGTGGCAGCTGCTGCTGTCAGCAGTTTTTCCGGGTTTACCCGCGGCTACAGTGGCTTTATACAGGACAGTGGCGACAATAGACGTTCACGTTTTGATTGGTCGGACTGTTTTCGACCACTAATGGAGGACTTTCATTGATTTGTTGTCATGTCGTCGTGTATAAAGCTCAAAATCGAGTCAAATGTCAAACAGCACGACACTCAAATGTAAACAAATATCCGCCATGTTTGTGCAAAAAACGTGTTCTATGACCCTATTGTCGCCACTGTCTTGTATAAAGCCACTGTACCCGCGGCATAGATGAATCTATCCCGCGGCAAAACTTGACAGTTGTTGTTAACGAAAATTAATAATCGTACATAATGCATCCAGAATAATCTGTTACTCATGAAATAGTCTTGTCGAATACCATTCCGGTATCTAATTTTTCCTGTGAAAAAAATCGAAAGAACACAATGCAAAATAATATGTTTTAACAAAAAGCAGGTGCAGGTGCAAAAATCCTCGTCTTCGACTCGGATTTTTGTTGCCACCAGCACTCATGCTTGTTAAAACATTACTTAGCAACGTGTTTTTTCGATTTTTTTTTCGGAAAAAGTGGATGTCCTTATGATATTCCAACGACAAAGAAATTCTTACTTCTGGTTGTAGAACTTCTTATGTCACCGGATATAACTTCATTATTTTTTGCTATCAACCACATATGCAGCTTTTGTCACAATTTGCTTTGTACACAAATGAGAAATTCATGTACTTCATACTCATTATCGTTGGTTTCATTCCTCAACAAAGCCTGTTTTCCTATGATGTTGGAATCTCCGGTGAACAAAAATATGCCTAATTAATTATTTCAGTTCTTCGGCAACATCCAAGATTCAGTCATGAATTAACTGTTCTTAGGAGACTCATCATGTTTGATGTATTCATATCAGAATGTGGCAACCTATGCAACAGAATCTTTTCAATTTTGACGATTTGCTTTATTTCTGGTACGAAATATTCCAATTAAGGTTGAAAAACGTTCAGCAGATTCTCAGGAAAAGCAAGAAAAAGAAGAACCACTGTCTACCATAAATCAGTTCAACCGGTGAACTTGAGAATCAATTCGCAAACCCATCGCGGCATTGAATGTGGGCCAAGGATATGTGGCAATTAAAAGCGATTTATGGTTCGATCAAAACTTGTGCGATTTGAATGGAAATGAATGGAAAATCTCGGAGTCGTTCCTGGAGGCGGGGGAAGAAGTTGACGGAAATCAATCGCAGACGCTCTTCATGCGGATGATCTGGATATCACGAAGTACTTATTAATTAAATAGAGTTATAGGGAAATCGGACTTGGCTGAAATTCTGCGTGCAACCAGAATTTCTGCAGAATTCTAGCTAACTGTCGGCCTTCTCGTAGAATCCAATGACATATTTTTTGTTGCTACTGGTTTCGCCGAAAATAACCCCAACTTCGTAACATTAAGAAGTACTAATTCAAGTGAAAAAGATCGTTTTGAAATGCTTTCATATCTTTTCTTTACAGAACACCAGAGCAATGCCCCAGCGTCGTATCTCTGCTGGCGGAGAGTTACAACCCCCACGTACGCTACGGTGCCGCCATGGCTTTAGGTATCGCCTGCGCTGGTACAGGTCTGAGGGAAGCCATAGCCCTTCTGGAGCCCATGATGATCTTCGACTCCGTCAATTTCGTTAGACAGGGCGCTCTGATCGCCTCCGCCATGATCCTGATACAACAAACCGAGCAGACCTGCCCCAAGGTGTCCTTCTTCAGAAAGACCTACGCCAAGGTCATCTCCAACAAGCACGAGGACGTGATGGCCAAGTTTGGCGCCATCCTAGCCCAAGGTGAGTCAAGGTGGTTTTTAATTCGCACGTGGAAAGTTGAATTCGTTCAGTTTTCTGCAATTTTCTATCTGTACCCATATGAACAATGGAAATCTTTAGGAGAATGCCATTACTTCTTTGTGAACTAGACAGTTTTATGCGGCCCGCCCTGTATGTATCAAAGACGCTTGATGCTTTTATTGATGTAGTCGTAACTCCCTTGTTTGCGCCATTTTTTATGGTTACTGCAAGCATCTAGGGAATTATTTTAATGTCGACCGCAATCACTCATTCGTCCAAGTGGTCTGTTCATCTAGGTTGAAGTGTAATTCCTGGTGATTTTGATGAATATTGTACAATTCTAGATGAAGGAAATTACAGAATAACATATGGTTGCAATGAAGGCTACATTGCTTTGCTTTTCGGGAAATTGCTTTCCTTCTGTAATGAAATCGACTGAATAATGGGGCTTGCTCTATTGTCCTACTGTAGAATTATCACGCAGCAGGAAAAACGTCCTCTATTCAATTGAAAAAAAATTAATTCGAAGTAGCAAGTAACATAATAAAGGGTGTTTAAAATTGCGAGTTTTTTCTTAAGAATAAATAAAATATAGATGGCGCACTGAATTCATCTGGGTATTTTGACATTTAAGAAGTGTGATGTATGACATTTATAAAAATAGCTTCGTACACGATACAACAAAGTGTTCAAATTGTTGAATTTGTTTATGAAAATCAGCGTTCCGTGAAAAGTGTTTTAAGAAAATTACGTGAATTTTATGGTGGAAAATACAGTCGTAGCGGTCTTTCACCAAAAATAATGATTTGGTTCGTGAAAGTATTCCTGAAGACCCTGAAATGTCCATTAGACGACGTTCACAACAAGTTGGACTCAGTTGGTCCACAACATGGCTTTTTTTACACAAGGATTTAGCTCTGAATACATATAAGGTTCAAATAACACACAAAGCTATCAAGGACTGAACGAGAATAAATTCGCTATCACAAAAACGCCTATATCTCTTGAACCAATTGAGAACAAATCAAAATTTGATCATAGCTTTGTTATTAACGTCAGAAACATGTGGAACATTTACATCATAGATATTCCAATTCTCTGTTGCAAAATGTCAAGCGAAGTGCTAACACGAGAATTTATAGTGAAACTTTTTCAAAATAATCAAAAATGGAGCTTCAAACGAGTTGCAAAAGAGGCTCGCGTTCGTCCGGAAACGGTATCAAGAGTTGTTAAGCGCTTCAACGAAGATCCTTCAATTAACCGCAAGGAAGGAACCGGGAGGAAAAAGGGGTTTCATAGCCCAAAAAAAGTGAAGAAAGCCATCAGCCTTTTTCAGAAGAATCCTAGCCTTTCAGGACGGAAAGTGGCCCAAATAGTGGTTTGTTCGCAGTCAACCGTTCAGAAAATCAAGTCGAGTTGTGGTCTTAGAAAATAGAAAGTGCCAGACAGGAACGCTGTGAAGAATCAAGAAGCGAAAACAAGAGCAAAGAAATTAAAAAAAGATTTCTTGAAAAATTTTTCCTGTTGCGTGATGGACGACGAAACCTATGTCTTGGCTGATTTCTCGCAACTTCCTGGTCAGGAATTTTATACTGCAGATTCTCGTGGAAATGTTGACGAACAATTTCGCTTGAAGAAACAAGCAAAGTTTCCTAAAAAAATTCCTGGTTTGGCAAGCAATTTGCACTTGTGGAAAAAGGAGCAAATTTTATGTTGGCCAAGGCTCTGTTGACTCGAAGATATACATCGAGGAATGCTTGAAGAAGCGACTTTTACCATTTTTACGTGAGCACGATGTGTCAACAATCTTTTGGCCAGATTTAGCTTCATGCCACTACAGCAAGGTCACCAAGGAATGGTACGAAGCTAATGAGGTGGTTTTTGTCCCCAAAGAGGCCAATCCACCAAATTGCCCAGAACTCAGGCCAATCTAAAGATATTGGGCCATGGTAAAAAGAGAATTGAAGAAGACTAAGAAATCAACGAAAACATTAGCGGAATTCAAGCAAAAGTGGAAGACAGGATCCCAGAAAGTGACTGAGAACACTACTTTCAGAGATGTACAAGATACCTTAAAGAAAGTATCTGAAATACAAAATACAAAATACTTTGAAATTAAGTATTTCAGATACCAGATACAAATAACTTTCTGGAATGGTATCTGAAATACTAGATACAAGATATGTATCTTTCAAATACTTTTCATAGATAAAATACTTTTTTTCTACGACCGTGCGTTTTTACACTCTTTACCCACTTTCCTGCACTCATTTTAGTTTAGATAGTGTCACTTTCCCGCACTAGTGCAGAAAAACGAGTTTTCCCGCACTAGTGCGGGAAAGTGACACCTAAACTAAAATGAGTGCGGGAAAGTGGGTACTATGGAAACTTCATGTGAATTAACATTTGTCATTAGTATGAAATTGTTTGAATATAAATATCAAATCGAATTTAATCAGTGTGTTGAAATAAAATCGATCTCGTATGAGCGCTTGTAGAAAAAATATTGTTCCTAACTCGTGCGGAAAGTGTCTTTTCCGTACTTGACTGCTTGACCGAACTCCGCTTCGCGTCGTTCTGGTTAACTGCAGTCACGGGCGGGAAAGTATCACTTCCCGCACTTGTAAGGAAAATAAATTTAAAGAACAAATTTAAAGAAAGTTTATTTTTCACAAACGTGACACAAGGGTAATATATCTTCAAAGTCAATGTTCCAATTGAGATTTGAGTAAAACTAATTCTAATTTGTTTTGCATTGTTTTTGTATTATATGCCAGTCAACGTAATTACCGTAAATTCGTACTATCTTTGTTTAATTTTGTGTCAGCAAAATAAAACCACTTGAATATCAAAAGGCTTTTACGGCAGCTGATTTGTTTTACTCGTTGCTAAATGTCATTTAGCGCCATCTATCGAATTCTACTTTTCCCCTAAGGTTTTTCTGACATGAAAAGAAGAAAAATAGTATTATACGCGCAAGCGCGAAATAGAGAAGCAAATTTGAAATTGCTTTTGCGAACCAGTTCAGACTGTTCTCAAGAGTTTGTTCAACAAGTTGTTGAACTGCAGATTTAAGTTTTATGCAACTGGCCCTTAGCAGTGTCACAGTTTACAAACTGTGGCAGTGTAGTGATTGGCAAAATCACTGTTTACTGTTGAGTGGTGTTAAGAAAAAGTCAAAGCTCAAGAAAAGACTCAATCTTCTCATAGCTTCGGACGACCGACCACACATTTACGTGTCTTCCTTAAACACAGATGTGGAATAATAATTTGAAAATAACACAAATCAAGCAAGGGGCGTAGCCGACTACAATTCATAGAAAGAAATAATTGCCACGCCATCTATCAATTTAGCCCCAAAAGACGCTTAAGATGCCACAATAGAATCAGTTATCTATTACTAAAAGTATCTTAGCAAACAAAGTATCTACAAAATACTAAGATACCAAAGAAGAGGTATTTAAATACAAGATACAAAATTCATCTTCAAAAAAGTATTTCAGATACAAGATACAAATACGTATTTTGTATCTTGTATCTGTATTTCAGATACTTGTATCTCAGATAAGTCACATCTCTGACTATAAGAAGCATGACGGGAAGAATTCTAGAAAAAATCCATGAATTTTGTACAAAATAGTTTTGGTTTTTCATTGTGAAAACAGTTTTCATTAGAATTAGAAGATGATTCGAAAATGAGTTTGATTTTCGAAATCGGTCCAGTGGTTCAAAAGATATGAGCGTTTGTGTGATAGCGAATTTATTCTCGTTCAGTCCTTAGATCATTTAAATTTTAAAATGTCGTTCATTTGTCAATCTCATCAATGAACAACCAGCTGACATTTCTAAAACAATCATGTTTTCCGATGAGGCACATTTTGCACTTAGTGGTTATGTTAATAAACAAAATTGTCGTATATCTGAGGTGAGGAAAATCCACGAATTATTTATGAGAAACCTACGCATGATAAACGAGTCACTGTCTGGGGTGCATTGTGGGCAGGTGGTGTAATTGGACCTTATTTCTTTGAAAATAAAATGCTGCTGGTGAAGCTGTAAGTGCCAATAATAATCGAATTTTTGTGGTCTGAATTAATGAATATTGATCCAGAGGACATTCGGTTTCTGCAGGATGGCGCTACACCTCACTTTGAAAATGACACAATTGATTTATTGAAACAAGAATTTCCTAGAAAAATCATCTCCAGAAACGGTGATGTCAATTGGCCATCAAGATCATGCATTGGACTATTTTCTTTGGGGTTATGTGAAAGAAAAGCCAGGTCTAAAGAAGAATCTACAATCGATTCCTGAACTGAAGGATAAAATTATTCGTTTCAATAGTGAGATAAAGCCTCAATTATGTCAAAATGTCATTGAAAATTTCAACAAAAGAGTGGACGTCTGTAGAGCTGCAAGAGGAGGCCATTTGGCAGATATTATTTTTCGTACATAGTTGTCATAACTGATACTTCAATTACCAATAAAAAGATTTTGAAATTATATGTTTCATTCTTAAAAAAACCGCGCAATTTGAAACACCTTTTATTTTCTGGTATGATTTTCGTTCTAGTTCACGACTCCAAGAGTTTGTTGAAGTCAAATAATATTTGTGTTCCTAACAGGAATAATTGATGCTGGGGGTAGGAACGTAACACTATCCCTTCAATCAAGGACCGGACATACCAACATGTTGGCCGTCGTTGGTACCCTCGTCTTCACCCAGTACTGGTACTGGTTCCCCCTGTCCCATTGCCTAGCGCTAGCTTTCACTCCCACCTGCGTTATTGCCCTGAATGCTCAACTCAAGGTAAAAAAGGCTACCACAATAGACCGAACTGAGTCTGTACCTTTCTTCTTTTATTCTTCTTCAGATGCCCAAATTGGAACTTCGTTCCAACGCCAAACCAAGCTTATACGCTTATCCAGCTGCATTGGAAGAGAAGAAGAGGGAAGAGAGGGAAAAGGTCACCACGGCGGTTTTGAGCATAGCAGCTAGACAGAAGCGAAGAGGCCACGACAAAAAAGACCGCGATGAGAAGATGGAAGTTGTGAGTTTGTTTTTCATTCATTTTCTTTAGTTATTCTCGAAGTCACGATCTTCCTTTTGGTTGGTCAGGTATCTAGCCGTATTCACATGCGATTGGGAATTTTTTAAAATTGTTTCTTCCGGTTACAGTCTGCGTAAGGTCTTTTGTACCCCAGTATTGAGCTGCGAATTTTTCCTGTAAATAGTAAATTTCTCAACGAAAATTCATATTAATTGTATTTTCGAATTCTTCTATTTCCAAGGACGAAGACAAGGACGACAAAAAGGGCGAATCTTCTAAAACGGAGGCGAAAAAAGAATCTGATAAGAAGACCGACGGTAAGAAAGCGGACGAAGATAAGGAATGCAACGACAAGAAATGTCCGGAGAAGAAAGAAGAAAAGGAAGAGAAGAAGAAGGAGGCAGAACCTTCTTTCGAAATTTTGAGCAACCCGGCGAGAGCTATGAGGCAACAGCTCAAAGTGATGACCTTGAATGAAGGCAGTCCGTATGTTCCACTCAAAGATGTGTCTATCGGTGGTATTATTATGGTGCGCAGCTTGAAACCCGATGATGAGGAGTTAGTGGAGCCTGTAGTCGGTGAGTCCATCATATTTTTGATTTTCAGTACAGTTTGGGCCTTCGAAGGAGTTCTACAATTTGTGCTTTCTGCAGACGTAAATTTCGAAATTCTTGTTATTTATTTCATTCCTTTCAGCATGTGGACCGAAACCTGATGATGATAAAGAGCCTGAGCCACCAGAGCCATTCGAATGGATCGAGAACTGAAGCTCACCTGTATAATAATCTTTTGTCATGAGATATTCGTGATCTGTTCAAAATATGTCCTTACTTTTGTACTGATATCTATGACATATTTGATCAATATTAAGCTTTCGAAATTTGTTCTAATAAATTAAATAAATATAAGAAATTACAGACAGACTTTGATTTTTCCCAGTTTATGGCAATGAATATTATATTCGCGTGTTTTTCTACATTTTTGCGAGTTCATTTTGGGTATCGAGAAACGTCGGTAGAGAACTTTACTGGGAAAGATGTGAACATTGTATTACAGAAATCGCGCCGTTTTTTCCCTTCTGTGCGGGATCCTATGGTATTTGTTTCAGTCGCGAGAATCAACAAAATACACCGTGTTTACAAAGCAACGTCGGTGGAAGTCTTCAAAGTTTGAAATATGCACATGGATTCAAATTATAATAAAACTCCACGAAATTATCTTAGAATCACATCCCCTTATTGCAATATTCTCATAGTAGATCTGACAACTCATTTACATTCCCAATTCCTTGGCCAATTAAAGTCGAAAGGGATTCTCTCGATTTCAAACGGCTGGCTCCCTCTGAAAGCGTGAATCTAGCCGAATTAATAGGAGCACCCTCAGGAAATACACCTCGATTTCGTTTAAGATGTTGAAAACCAGTCAATCAAGGAGACTGTGTCATCCGAACCCGCCAAAATTACTCCGAATCGATCAGCTAATGAAGTCGATTTTATAATTGAAAATGGTAATAGGTTTTGGAGGACGGAAATGAAACGATTCGAGATTCTAGCTGATTAACCATTTAAATATGGGTGTTTGGCTCATACCTGCAGAGCAGTAGCTACCGCCGGCGCCGTATCGAAATAGTTATTTTCCTATCAAGGGCGGAAAGTTGTACTTTCCCGCACTAGATTGCCGCGTCGTTCGGGCAAGCAATCGAGTGCGGGAAAGTACTTTCCGCTCAAGATAGGAACAATATTTTTTCTACAACCGTATTAGGTACCTATAAAATGAAAAAAAACTTCTGCACAACTCGAATATTCGTTTTGACACATTAAGGAGTTTGGGATTCTATGCGGAAAATCATAGACCGTGACATAGAAATAAATACACAGATCCATGTATGCCAGTCATAATTTTTGAAAGATGTCAAGTTCTCTGAAAATGCAATAATTTTCAAACGGAAATCTGCATTAATAATTAGTTTGACATGGATGAAACAGCATAATTTGAATTATTTAACTAAATATATAAGTAAGTAGATTAAGAGATTCCATGTTAAAGGTATTATTATACCCAAATTCAACACATATTTACTTTCCCGCACTAGTGCGGAAAAGTAACTTTCCCGCACTAGTGCGAATCGAAAACAATGCGGGAAAGTAGTTAGTAAGGCCCGGTTGTAGAAAAATAGATAATCGGGGCCATTCACTAAGCAAAGTTGTTATGGATAGCAACTGTAAATCGTCGTTATCCCATGTAAAAAGCATGGGATAACGACTATTTACAGTTGCTATCCATAACAACTTTGCTTAGTGAATAGCCCCGATTGTGTGTTGAGACTGACTTGAATAGCTATGAATAAATGACAACAACGAGAAAAATATGCTTGTTCAAATTTTCTCCAAACCTCGGGATTATTCCACCAGTGTCAAACAGAAACGGTTCTGACAGGTCGCTGGTTAACGGTAAATATTAGTAATATTTATCAGCACTGCAACTTGCAACTTCTTCAATTTTTTATGTGATATAAAAAATATTTATCAGTTTCACATATAACATGAACTGTATACATCTTAACTGTCTACAAATAATATTCACTTTTGTTTTTTATCTTTGATTTTGTCAAGTCTTGATGACCTTCGTTTTCTCATAAGAAACTTGATAGGTGGATAATACACCAAGTTTCGCACAGTGTGTGCCCCAAAATATTTGAGAAAACCCTCTTAATTTGAACGACTTGCACATCTGACTTCGGCACGCATTTTCTGATTTTTTTTCAAATAAAAATACACTCAATTTGAATACTTCTCACTGGTTTGGTATTCCTGAGAGTAAGATTGACTGAAAAAGACGAAAAATTTTCCAAGCAGAAAACACGGTTTTAATGTCTACATGAACAAAGCTAAATTCCCATAGTTTGACCACCAGCATTAACCTCAAAAAATATTTGACATATCGTTAGATTACCTTATAATCACTTGGTTTGGATTCCCTAGATGGTAAAGAACTAATTTGAAGGGAGTCCTTATAATGACAAAAACTTGAAATAATACGATCGAATTTTCTTTACAAGATTTATTAATAAAACAACAAAAATAAAAGAAATATAAATTTTCTAAATCAATAACATAAAATTAAATCAGTCTTTTGTGAAAATAAAATTCACCGTCGATATTCGTAATAATCTGGAAATAGTACATCCCATGCAACGCATTTCTTCAATTTATTCGTTAAATACAGTGAAGATGGAGCTACTCCACATTCGATCATTTCATGTGTGGGATATAGATAAGTGAATTGTGACAAACGCTTGAATTCAAGATTTTCCGTTGATTCCACTGGCTCATCCCAGCTGAGTTTAGCTGAATTTTCCATAACAAAGAGATAATTGAAGGTAGGAATTTTGTCATCAATTTTTACTGCTGGATCTGATAGATAAACTTCTAAAATTTTCCTCTTGGTTTTGACGTGAGATACTTTGACTGTGAGTCGTTTATGCTTTGTTGCTGTTTCGAATTGTGCTACTGCTTCTTCAGTCCAAGATTCATTGTCAATTGGTGATATATTAGACAGTGAACATCTAACAGCTAGAGCAGGGATGGCACTAAATTTTTCATGGAGTTTAAATAAGCTCTTCAAAGTAACTCTACAAGTCATTCCTGAATCATATAGGAAAACTACAAACTTTTCTGGATTTTGAATATCTGTTTTGATAATTCTACCTCTATGATATCCATCAGACCTCAATACAGCACAGTTGAGTCCAATACATACATCAGAAAGTAAGAGTATATACTCTTCCTTCTTTTCATCATAAAATTCCCATAAAAATTTTTCTAATAAATGAATGTCGGCAAATCTCATCCAAAATTTTGAAAGATCATATATGGCGGTAACAAATCCTTCATATGTATTGTTGGGTTTCCACGACACTTTATCGAAAAAAATTGGGATTTCACTTTTTCCTAAACATTTCTCAAAAAGCTTCAAATTTTGTTCTTCCTCCTTCTTGTCGTTAACTCTGGAGAATTCACAGTAAAAATGTACACTTTCATAATTCTTGATCTCATCCGCAGATACCTCTATGTCGCTTATTTTTCTCACGTTTCGATGGAGAATATTGGAAAAATCTATTTTCTTCATGCATTCCTCCAACCTGTTCCACCCTTTGGGTAATCTTGTCTCCAATGTACTTGCTTCATCGCTTAAACCCTGATGGGAAGACTCCAATTCAATAACGAGTTCGTTTTGTTTCGTGATGAAATACACAAGTTTCTGCTTATATTCAGATTCATATTTCGAACACAGTTCGTCCAGTTTCAGCTTTTCGTAATTTTGTAGGATTCTATTCAGATTTTGAATTACAGAATGGTCAACTAGCAGTCTGTACTCACAACTTTTGATATTCCGTTTTTCCTTAAAACTCATTTCGATTATTATCAAACAGAAAGAGTTATAAGGGCACCTACGCCACCAACTAGAACTTCGTGTCTTTGTTCAACAATGTCCAATGTTGACAATGGTTCGTTCACTTCGTTAACCTCAAACACAATCACTGACGTTTTGACGTTTAAAACCACCAAACACAGAAAAGTTGAACATGCCACAGAACATATTATCTTTTTTTATTCCAAGTTCTGTTCTTAAATTAACCAAATTTATTCAAGATTTTTGAGCAATTTAAACTCTCAAATTACCTAACAAATAACGACTTATTAAGGTCTTGTGGCCAGAGACGAGGTTGTTGGCACATTGAAGTGGTCGTTCCCAAGGCAGAATTATAACAAAAAATAGGAAAAAGAGGCATTAAGAATCATCATCTTCAAAATATGAATAAATAAGATGCTTTAGCTTTTCCGAAACTTAGGTAACGATTACATTCAAGATGATTCATTCAACGTTCAATTATTATCTCATCTCAGGTGAATAATAATTTGCTGAACCCGTAAATTCTGAAACCTAATTTGGGAAGCGTATTAGAATTTGTTTCGTTTTCCTTTGTATACTACTGCGGAGGGTTTATCTGTAATGGCCCAGGACCTCAAACTCCATTGTGTAAATTGCCCAAAAATCCCGGTTGATAGCGTTTTATTTTCGTGTAGGGTTTAACTTTTCGAATGCGCTGAGGTAATATTTTTAATGGATGCTATAATCGTAAGTGTTTGCAGATTGAATGGGGGATATTATTTATTTTGCATGATACCTTAGGATTTACATGGATATGAAAACGTATTCTCAGATTCAAGGTGAACAAATATATGAGTAATATCAAGTAGGTACATCGAATTTTCAAGAAGTTTGAATTCTGAAGTTGAGCAAATTTTTTTTTTTAAGAAGTACCTACCTATTTATAGATATGAATAAAGAAATCTATATAAGAGGTTTGTGAGAGATTAATGAAAATACAGTAGGTACCTATACTGAGTATTCAGTTGAAACCGAGAACTTACATTATCTCTTTCTTCTTTCTTTCAATATGTGCCTGGCTGGTCGCCATATCTAAGCCATATCTTATATTATGTTACTAGGTACAAGTTCTATTGTTATGAAGGTGATGCCAGTTTTCGGAAAGTGAACTTCAAATAAATAGAGGATTTAGAAATATCAGCCATTTCAGTTCGTTAGCTCGGAAACCTCCAGATTCTTCTGAGTTCTGTCGGTGAATTTCCCGAGAAATATCTGTTCTCTGGTTATGGCTGAAATTGAGAAGCATATTCTATTAAGATGTCAAACAGAATAAACGCGAGTTTTGTCTGAACAAAGATGATTTCAATTAGAACTTAAACGCCTTATCAAAGTGCCAAGTATAATCGTGAGTTACACGAAGTATTATCAAACTTTGGGGCGCACAAATTCATAAGCGTTCAGAAACCACGAATCAATTAATAGGGATTCTCCTTGGATGCCTTGGCGAGAGAATTTTCTCCAAAGTTCAAAGTTACTAAACTCTATACACCCTGTAGGTTGTATAATAATTAGCGATTTAGTGGACGTAAGCATGTATACATACTTTTTACCATATTGAAATGTTGTACGAAGTATGATGCGATTTAAAGCTTTCAATTTATGTGTTGTGTAATTTCCTTTGTCAGGAAAATCATAGTTAACGATTTCTCAACAAGGTCTGTACAGAAATACGAAACAGTGAACTTCTTTCATGTCCGAAATAAAAGCCTAAACAGTGAAAGAACCCTTACGTTATAAGTCTGTCTATTTTCTTCATTCACAAAGCTGAAGTAACTCTGGAACAAAGTGACTGGCCCTAATTATCTGATGGATTTTAATTTCATATCTTGAATGAATTATAGGTAGAGCTCGGTCGTTGTAGGAGCTTCCGACTTATTAATAATTGAAGGCATGATTCGAACCACGAAGGCTTTGGGTTCCATTTAATAATTCACTACAGACGTTCCTTCCTAATATTTACGATACTCACCTTTATTCAAAAACGATAGCAAGGTGAGTCGGTATGGGACAAATATGAAAAATGTGTCCACATCTTGATAGTGCCATACGAAGTATGTGAGGAATTTAATAAAAAAAACTTCAGTTCTATTTAATCAATATATTGGACACAAGAGTCAGTTAGGTATTGGTATAGTAAAACCTCGAGTAAAACCATCATTTTATTTATTCGCCGTTGGTACTTTTGTGATTCGATATTTTCTTGTTCTTCATTATTTGTTTTGAATGTATCTATATCATAATCATAGATAGGAATGAGGTTGTTGACTGGATTATGAATAGGTTGAAAGGACCCCGCACACTTACTTAGGAAAAGCGGGTCCAGTGAATTTTCCCCATTTTTACATATTATATTTATATCAACCTTAAGAACAATATATCAGATTTTCACGAAGGTCTTACATCCGGTTTGGTCTATAGGGCGTTCCAAAATTGCAGCTACGGAAAAATGAATCTTTAAATTTTGATGATAATTCTTCTAATTTTCAGAATTTCTTCATGATCCCTTGGGTTCTGAATAACAAGATATCACAGATATCCAAACACCGCCCACCACGTTGAGTTTCGTTATACAGGCTGTTCCATGAAGCTATATAAGTAACTTAATGTAACTTTGTTAGTGACTTTGGGACCACCCTGAGTTTTTCAAAATATGATACTATGATGTATGTCCACCTCTGTAGGAAGTTTCATCAATCTACAAAGAACAGTTGCAAAATTATTCAGGTTTAAATTCGGATTTCATACAATTTTTCTTTAAAACTTATCTGTAGTTGAGATAGCTGTCAAGGAATATGAATATAGGTTTTCATTCAGTATAATTATTAAGTATGATAGATATTGACGGTCGGTGCAAAGGTGTTTCTGTTCAGGAATGTACAGGATGGACATAATTCTGTGTCACTAATCTCCTCATTTCGCTATCTCAAAATCTGTTTATATATAAAAACAGTTTTATCATTCCAGGTTGTTGTATCTTTGAGCACTCTAAGAATGCATATTTTTTTGAATATTATACTATAAAAGTATGTCGATCTTTGTGAAAAATTTCACTCGTGTATAAATAATTAAAAGATTGCTGCCAAATCATTCAGATTTTAGTTCAATATACACCATTACTTGAAATAATAATTATCAACAATTTACATAGAAATGTATTAGCACAAAATATGAAATCTAATAATTCCAATCTTAAAATAGGGTTATAAACACGACTGATTAAACAATTGAAAGATTTAACAGTTGAAAGACTGAAGATTTTAGCTTTATATTTGCTATACCACTATATAATCCAGGACAGTTACTAGAAAAAGTCATGAAATAATCACTCCTGCATTCAAGATAGAATTCAAGGGTTGAGTAGAGGGGTACTTAATATTTCGCATATTAGGTATGTCGTATCCAAGAATCCAGAGTACGCTTGTTATGTGAGAACATGTCTCCAGGGTTCTGGCTCCAGTAATGGTGTATATTGAACTAAAACCTGAATGATTTGGCAACAATCTTTCAATTATTTATACACGAGTGAAATTTTTCACAAAGATCGACATACTTTTATCGTATGATATTCAAAAAAATATGCATCTTTAGAGTGCTCAAAGATACAACAACCTGGAATGATAAAACTGTTTTTATATATAAACAGATTTTGAGATAGCGAAATGAGGAGATTAGTGACACAGAATTATGTCCATCCTGTACATTCCTGAACAGAACCACCTTTGCACCGACCGTCAATATCTATCATAATAATTATACTGAATGAAAACCTATATTCCTTGACAGCTATCTCAACTACAGATAAGTTTTAAAGAAAAATTGTGTGAAATCCGAATTTAAACCTGAATAATTTTGCAACTGTTCCTTGTAGATTGATGAAACTTCCTACAGAGATGGACATACATCATAGTATCATATTTTGAAAAACTCAGGGTGGTCCCAAAGTCACAAACAAAGTTACATTCAGTTACTTATATAGCTTCATGGAACAGCCTGTATAACGAAACTCAACGTGGTGGGCGGTGTTTGGATATCTGTGATATCTTGTTATTCAGAACCCAAGGGATCATGAAGAAATTCTGAAAATTAGAAGAATTATCATCAAAATTTAAAGATTCATTTTTCCGTAGCTGCAATTTTGGAACGCCCTATAGACCAAACCGGATGTAAGACCTTCGTGAAAATCTGATATATTGTTCTTAAAGTTGATATAAATATTATATGTAAAAATGGGGAAAATTCACTGGACCCGCTTTTCCTAAGTAAGTGTGCGGGGTCCTTTATTTGGGATAGCAGTCTATTTAATAAGTGTAGGTACTGTTATGGTTCCAAATATCTTTCTAAAATTCAAAATTAATTTCGATTGATTGAGGCCAAATTGAAAATGAAAGATACAGAAACATCATTTTTTGAAGTTAGTACATAGAGAATAGTTTATATGAATAGTTTAGATTAGATTAAGAAATCAAGGATGTGAAAGGGTTTTTGAAGTATGGAAACCGGGGAGATGAAAAAGGAAAAGCGACAGAAATGAGATAGAAAAGTCAAGAAGTTAAATTGTAAAATCAAGAAGAAAAGTCAGAAAATAAATTGGAAAACTGAAGGGAAAATGAAATAAAATAATTGAAAAGATAAGAAATAATTGGAATTGACGCAATCCTGAATCCCAATTATTATTAATGAAGTTAAAAGAAGACAGAAGAAATATCAAGAGAATAATAAGAAAAAATAATTGAAAATATTGGTATTGACGTGATCCTGAAAGCCAAATATTATTATTGAAGCTATAAGAAGACAGAAGAAGTATGAAGAGAATGTTAACTTTGTGAAAACAGGAATATATTGTACGGACAATAATCATAAATAAGTAAGCGTAGTTTTATCTTATAGAATTAGAATAGGTTGTTTATTTTTATCTGAATTAGAATATTTTAGGAATTTGATATTAGAATAAAAGTTCATATAAATCTAAATTTTTCAATTTTGGACCCTCAATTGGGATAGAGTATACCGGGTATATCAAAATTTAAATTTTCATTGTTTTGTTTGATTCCAAATTCATTTAATTCATATTATTTAAAACTCACATATAGGGAATCATAACAGTACTCACTCTTTTTCCTTACGTCTCGAGCTTTCAAGATTTATTTATCTCTTCTTCATTCAAAAATCCCATGTTTCCATCTCCTGAAGAAGAGATAAATAAATCTTGAAAGCTCGAGACGTAAGGAAAAGAGAGTAAGTACACTTATTAAATAGACTGCTATCCCAAATAAATTTCAACCTATACATATACTTATACAAGGTCGTAGCTAGAAAAAAATTTCGGGGGGGGGGGGGGGGGGGGGGGGTCCGTCCCCCGTCCGTTGAATCAAAACTATTCAAGATCAGTGAGTTTATTGATTGAAGTTTTTAATAATTCATCTTGACATAACTGACATAAGGATTGATTTTAGACGGACATCGAAAAGATGTACTGAGAATGTGTCAGATTTCGAAGAAATTTTTTAGAAAATCTTTAAGAAATAGTAGCATTTCTCAGAAATTTTCAGAAAATATGATAGGATCTATTTGATTTTGTTAAACACAGATTTCCACCTCATGAATTTCAATCAATTTCTCTTTTATTTCCTGTTAAAACTGAAAAATTCTGAAAGACAAACGACAAAACCTTCCCAAATTCATTCGAGCGTAAGTCATCCGACTATCAACTAATCTCCAAAATAGACCAACTTCTGGAGAAATTTCCCCATTTCCGGATATCAATCCAAACCCAGCTGGTCAGGGGAAAACACATAAGCTCTCAAAATTGAACAGAAAGCCCCACCTTACGGACCTTGTTTGTCACGTTCCTCGAAGGGAAATTATGTTTGCGTGTCACACCGTGGCACGGACCATCGCAATTTCCCCGTGGAAATTGGGCAATGTCCTTCTTTCACAATTCCCGATACCTCATGAATATATCAGCCGCCCATTTGAATATCCGAAATCGATTTCATGAAAACACTTTGGAGATTTCGACTGTCAGCATCTGATGGGAATTCTGGCGGTCAGTTGCGGACAGCTTGCTATTTTTGCTCGAATGGTTTTGCTTTATGTCGGTGTCATCAACGGATTTGTTGAGCGCTGCAAATTTATATATTAAGAACGTCTCATTTGGTGCCTCATGAATAAATTCCAGATCATCTTCTCTAGACAAAACTTTGGACTTTTTTGGCTGATTGTCTTTTGATCCTCGCTTGGAATATTCGACCAAGTTATGTTATATGGTTATAAGCGATGTTTTTATACTTGTTCAACGTCGAAGTCATTTTGATAATTGAATGTCTGGACCCTAAAGAACTCGGAGAAAATTTTGTAGGGAGATCGGTAATAAGGCATACGAGCAACACAGTTCCATACATCCCACTCACTTTTCTGCCATCCCCTTCACAAATGTGTGTTATTCTTGGTCATCGTAGTTACGTTTCTCTACAGGCAATACGTTTTCTATTGCCATAGGCATATAGATGACAATCATTGACAACACTACAAGAGTAACAGGGAGCTCAATTTTTACGATATTTAGGCTCACGTGGATGTCTACTTGATGATTATGGTAATAAGAAGAAATATAAATAAAACACATATAAATTAAGATTGCAGCCAATTTTCTTTTTTTGAAAGATAATTTTCTGATATTTATGTTCTAAAAATAATTCCGGGTCTATTGTTTCTGGTTTATCAGCATAAACCAATGACTTGACATAACCCCAAAGAAAATAATCCATTGGAGTTATGTCGCAATGATCATGGAGGCCTATTGTTACAGTAGCAACATGAGGTGTAGCACCATGTTGTTGAAACCAAAACACTTCTGAGTCGATACCATTCAAATTATGAAACAAATAATCTTTGATCATCTATCTGTAACGAGCACTATTCTCTGTAACATTAGCTTCAGCATAGTTTTCAAAGAAATATGGACCGATGATGCCTCCAGCGTGTAAAGCACACCCTACAGTGCATTTTTCAGGATGTAATGGAACCTGCAGAACTTCTTGAGTATTGTTTTCTCTCCATATACGTCAATTTTGCTTGTTTACGTATCCGTTCAACCAGAAATGAGCTTGACAATTTTTCGATGAGAAATCGGATCAACTACAAGATGTTCTAGTACCCAATCAGCAAACAAACGACGCTCATTATGGTCAGTGGCTTGAATTCTTGAACCAGTTGGATCTTGTAAGGGTGTAGACCAAGATCTTCATGCAAAATTTTTCATGTGGTGGATGCACAGAGTCCAACTTGTTGTGAACGTCGACGAATAGACAAATCTGGATCTTCATTAACACTATCACCTACAGGAGAGATATTTTCTTCTGTACTTACAGTTCTTTGTCTTGTTGTTGTTGTTGCATCGAGTAGAGAAACTGTTGTCCGAAATCTATCGATAGTTCGACGAATAAGTTGCCCTGATGGACGATTATGTAAACCCTAAATTTCACGAAGTGCTCTACAGGGTCTTTCACGAGGAACCTCACCCATATTTATACGGGAAACTACTGAACGTATTTTCATGAAATTCAGCACTTATAAGTATTTCACGATGCTGATGAAATCTAAAATATTTTCAAGGCATGAGCACCTCCGGTTTTTCCGGAAATGACGTCAACTTCCGTTTTTCAAATTAGAACACCATTTTTTTATTGCAGAAATAGATTCCTTAGAAAATTTCAAGTTATTTTGATGTAACATTTTTCAGTTTTGGTTGGAAAATTCTCTCTGAGCGGGAAAATTCGAAAAAAAATCGAAAATAGAGCTCCGCTGAAAACAAGAATAACTTCGAGGTTTTTGAATGGAAAATTTTCATTTTTGGAATTTTTCAAGATGTAAGATTGATGTATCCACTTTGAAAATCGAAATCGCGATTCATGATACAGGGGGTGAAAAAATCGCTTTCAAAGTTAGGGATGACAAAATCGTGAAAAATCAATTTTTTCAAATTGGAACCCCATTTTTTTATGGCAGATATTGAATCTACGTTGAAAAATAATGTGAGTTTTTTGCATCACACCCTTGCCCTAAAGTGGATATTAACTCAGAAAATATCCATTTTAGGGCAAGGGTGTGATGCATACACTCACATTATTTTTTAACGTAGATTCAATATCTGCCATAAAAAATGGGGTTCTAATTTGAAAAAATTGATTTTTCACGATTTTGTCATCCCTAACTTTGAAAGCGATTTTTTCACCCCCTGTATCATGAATCGCGATTTCGATTTCTAAAGTGGATACATCAATCTTACATCTTGAAAAATCCCAAAAATGAAAATTTTCCATCCAAAAACCTCGAAGTTATTCTTGTTTCAGCGGAGCTCTATTTTCGAATTTTTTTTCGTATTTTCCCGCTCAGAGAGAATTTTCCAACCAAAACTGAAAAATGTTACATCAAAATAACTTGAAATTTTCTAAGGAATCTATTTATGCAATAAAAAAAATGGTGTTCTAATTTGAAAAACGGAAGTTGACGTCATTTCCGGAAAAACCGGAGGTGCTCATGCCTTGAAAATATTTTAGATTTCATCAGCATCGTGAAATACTTATAAGTGCTGAATTTCATGAAAATACGTTCAGTAGTTTCCCGTATAAATATGGGTGAGGTTCCTCGTGAAAGACCCTGTATAAGTTTGGCGAATAGTTGATTTTGAAAATAAATT
This sequence comes from Adalia bipunctata, assembly GCA_910592335.1. Lineage (NCBI taxonomy): Eukaryota > Metazoa > Arthropoda > Insecta > Coleoptera > Coccinellidae > Adalia > Adalia bipunctata. The sequence goes on from OU342950.1 coordinate 23,502,796, forward strand.
TCGCAATTTGTAAACCTCGTTGCTGGGTGAGTATTTCCATAATAATTCGTCAATGCTTACTGAACAAAAATATCAAATATCGAAGCACAATAAACTTTAAATAAAAAAAAAATTTCAAAACAACCTATACTCCATTCACTTTTATTTAATCACATAGGAGGTCATGGTTTCGTTTTCAGGAGTTGGTGCATCTGATGAAAAGTCTGTGCGCGTACAGAGAATATCGTTAATGACAAAACGACGTTGCCAGTTGCTTCGTTTACATCGTAGTAAAAGTATCAAAGATATTCCACATGTTGTTCGTTCGAATCGATCGGCGATTTTGGGGCGAAATATCGATAGGAAATCGCCTATTTTTCCGTTCTTCTTCGTCCAGAAGAAGTTTCCCGTCGATATGAGGAATTTCGTGTCATTTTTTCTTTCCACGACTTTTGGCGCGAGTACGAACGGCAAATTTGAATTGGACCCAAAATCGATTAATAAGCATAAATAAAGCGAAATTAAGTACATATTAATCGACCTTTTCACACTTGATAACGAAGTTTTTTTAGGTATCTGGCCGTTTAGAAAGATTTCAAACGAAATTCCGGTCCCCCAGAAGTTTGATTAGTTTCGGTATCGTTTTTGGCGCTCAAAATTCATTTGGGATGTGTAAATGGACAAAAAAGGCTTCCTTATACGATCTTCTAACGAAAGCGACCGGAAAATATGGTTCAGGTAGGATTTTCGAGGAATTATGAGGAAAGAACTCGCAGAATGAAATTGCACGATTTTCGTGAGTAAACGGGTTCTGGATGGCCATCATCGGTCACTAAATGATTATTGTTGATCGTTTTCAGATTTCAGAAAAAACACGTCGAAAAAGCTGAAAAAAAGAAGAAATATGACCATATTGCATTCAACGGTAGGTGAATTCAGATTCCGATGAATTGAAATGTGTCACTGTAGAAATAGTAGTCAGTAGAAATAGGCTATATTGAATCAGAATACATCGGTTTTTTCCATATTCCAGGAGTTTGTGTCTTATTTTAGAACAGGTGAATGATAAATGTGAAGCATATGCTTGACCTATTCCATTTTATTTGTACAAACCTACTGTGGTAGTAATGTATGAATATTTTTTAAACTAACAAATTACTATACAGTCAGAATATTACTCCTTGTTCATAAGATCAAATAAATGAAATGCATATCTATAAAGCTTTCAGGCTTATTAATTTATAACCAAAACTCAGTTACTATTGCATTGAAATTATAAGTTTCTCTGTGAACAAATTCGTTCATTTAGTTATCATGTTTATTTTCTTTGTGATGAATGAATAAAACTGTTATTTATTTGAAATAAAGAAATATTAGAAATAGAAATGTTATGCACCCTCACAATCATATCACATACAGTATAACCTCTCTAATCCGGACACATTTAAAACCGGACATCCAGTACTCCGGACGCCAGATTTCAAAACCCATACTCCGGACGAATCTCTATAATCCGGACATACACAAGTCGCCGCGTCTACAATTTTCGTGTTGAGACGATGGGATTTCAGGAAAATTTCATGAAAGTGAAATCCTACTTACAAACAAAGATATTGTGGATGAAAAAATGACTCAAAAACCAATCATTCCTCTACTGACGAAGAGGATGATATTTCAACGGTCACAGAACTGAAGATGCAGTAATTGCATTAAAAAAATGTATTAAATTGGCATCAGAAAATTTTCAGATGACCACATGAAAATGCTGCTCCAAATGAAGAATATTGCAGTAAAAAATGAAGCTGCATCAAAAGTTCAAACAGAAATTTCAGTTTTTTTCAAATTTGGAAATACATAATTAAATTCATATTCAATTTAAATTTTTGGGATATCTTGATCATGAAAATTTGTAATCAATTTATTTTTTGTTACTTTTTTGAATTTTGTGTTCCATTTAATCTCTTGTGTTTTAAATTAATATATCGTTGTGAGTTAATTGTATGAATCATATATTTTATTTATCACAGAGTCCATAGGAATAATCCTGTATTTCTATAATCCGGACAAATCGAAAATCCGGACAACTACTCTGCCAACAATTGTCCGGATTACAGAGGTTGCACTGTATTCGGATTCCAATAGAGGGATATAATGTTCCATTATTCTTGATTCTTGTAATTACCCATCAATTCATCTTACATATATCTTTGGGTTGATTTTTTTTTATGAATTCTTGATTAGAATCAACAATTGATTTCGTCAAGTCTTGAACTTTCAGTTCAAGAGGATAATAAACATTAAATCTTCACAAGCATGCATATGAAAATTATGTGAAAGCAATGCAATTTTCTTTCATGGCGAAAAATAATATATTTCAACAGTGATCTTTTGTACTTTTCATGCAAATAACTAGAAAAGGAATCCTTTCTATCAATTCATATAAACGTTAATTATTTTCGTCCATCGCATATTTTCCAATTCATTCACATTCTGAGAAATACGCTAAGAATGTAGAAAGGGCAACATAGTGTTGACTTGGAACATAAAAATATTTTGAAAAACGTCATAACTTCGGTGAGTGAAATGTGTCAAATTTCCAAGGCCAGAGTTGTGATTTTATAATTGTGTATGGAGTATACCTGCTGTCGAATCACAGTTATCCCTATCACTCTAAGAAAATCACCTGATACAACTGCATCGCAATCCTTTCGGTGAAAAATAAGCAAGACAGATCACTTTCCGAACTAATACATAAAATTCCCATGAACATTCACAAACATTACTCAACTTTCGGCGGGAAATCTTCGTAGTCGAATTCCAGCTGGAAAACAAACATGTTTACACTGTCCAAATGAAATTGCTGGGGGAGAAAAAGCCCAACGTTCGACGTTCAGAATGTACGTTTAATCGCTTTTCACAGGCAAATTAGTTGGAGCTGGAATAGTGGAACGAGGTGGCTTTTGATCTTTTCAATGACTTGGTGGAATGAGGATTGCTACTCAAATTTTCAGCTCCACCTTTTGAGCGAATCCAGTTTTTTCGAGAATGGGGAGAATTTGTGAAAGGTTGGAAGTTGGAGAGATGGAGAATAATGGCCCGACGTTAATTCTTTGATCATGCTTCGGAAATTCATTATTTCCAACGTGTATAAAAGGGTTCGGATAAGTCTGAATTTTCTACCGACAATTTAAAGCATGCTTCAGAAGTCGCTGGTAGGAAAATTAATAGTCAAGATTCAAGAATCCAAATGATTTTTTCTAAAACTGTCAGAGAAATCACATGTTTATGGAAGCAAATGAATTTGATGAAACCATTTCCGACAGGAATTTCGAGAAGTACCTGCAGATGTCGTGGCGAAATAATATATAAAAAAAAATATATATAATACATAATTAAATAAAAAGATCTGTTACTTCCTAGTTCGTTTATTGGTGACTAGTTTCGCTCAAGAACATCTGAGCATCATCAGACCAGTACCACTAAAAATCACAAAATACAAGTTTCGATATTACATACCTATTACAAACCAATATTTCCTCACCTGAACTCTCAACCAGATTCGTCAATAATTATTAAAAAGGTACAGGTATTATTCTTAGAACACATCAACACAACTTTATCTACAATTTCTTATCTTCTTAAAATGGCTACAACCAACATAGAAAAACAAAAACCAGAATCACAGAAAACAATACAGACTTTTTTGACATAATAAACATTTCATCAGACAATCACTACCAAAATCTATCTGAGCATTCAACATCAAATTACCATTAAATTTTTTATGTTTTAAAATTTCAAATTTTTCTAAACCATCAATGATCCAACTTTTAACATTAGCATGTAAGATATCAAAATTATCCTCTTTTTTTTATATAATACATAATACCAAGGGAATATGAAATAGTAAATGCTCTCGTTTCCACATCGCCAAGGAAATATTAACGCGATAGTTTATGCACCCGTTTCCACACCACCCTGTAGGTAGAGTACTCGGCGCGTTTTGTTTTTAAGTGGTATCCCCAGAAGGCCTACTCCACTTTATGTCGAAATGCGCCAAATTCATTTCTAATAAACTGTTAATCAACAAATTAACAAGATATTAGAGGATCACGGAAACGAAAAGTTTCAATTTAGTTCTAGCCTACGATTCTTCTCAAAGTCAAACAGATACGTACAGCATATGTGGGGTTAGGGGAACCATGCCATTAAAGCCCCTTATGGCCGAAAGAAAATCGTAGATCCAGGAAGAAATATCACGTTTCCTTTCATTTTTTCGATTTGGCGATCTCCGATGAAAAGAATTTTTATTGACGCAACAGGGTGCAAATGTATTTGCATTCAATATTGGTTCACCCTGTATATATCCCAATTGACGTGATCATTTTCAAAAAATATAATGTATCTGTTTTTGTAACAGAGTTAGACCCCTCTAACTTTATGGTGAAAAACCCGGTACTACACTGAAAATCAGATCACGCAGGCCAAAGAGATGAAGTGGTTGACCAGGTTCCATTCCCCAACAGCTATTGGGGTTGTTGACTGCACGCACATTCGTATTGAAAAGCCAGCACAATTTGGAGACGAATACGTAAATCGGTTTACCTTTTACTTCACTTATCCGGAGCATTTCCTTGCAAGGAAAAGGTGGAGATTATGAATACGAATTGAAGCAAAACCTTTAACTTCTACTTTTTGCATCTACCTTTCACTTGTGAGTAAAAGCTCCATTTTTATAAATACGGACTAAAATATTAATAATAATTAAATAATGGAAGATATCTTTCCTTGGGACAGTCGACTAGGACACAATGAATGAGAGAAATGGACTAGCAGAGATCTGAATTTCATTTCCCTCTCATACTAATTATTTTAACTAGGAGGAATGTGCTTGAGGGAGCGACAGCAGCTTATCAATATTTGGTTTTAGTTGTGTGAGGAGAGGAATAACCGTAAATTTCTTCGTTCTGTGATGTTCAATCTGCTTTCTTTTTGTTAAAAGATTTGTGACGACGCTGAAGCTTTTTTCAACAAGATATGACGAAGGTTATGCTATCAAGAGCTTTCTCGCATTCCTCCACAGTTCAGGATATATTTCGGGTGTTTCTGCCTGCAGACAAAATGTTAGATATCCTCTTTTAAATTTTTACTCCCTCTCCTCATTAGTGCTAAGCTTAAGCTGCTCTTCTTGTAATTTCACATTCTTAGTTCCATCAAAATGGATTTATGATCCAAGTTGGAATTTCCACTGTCAGAATATCTTCAAATCCAAATTTGAAGTCATCATGCAGATTGCAGGGCAATTAAATGTTGAGCGTATGTTGAGAACTCAGAATATTCCCGCCGACTTATATTTTGCTTCATGAATTTCGATTTTCCAAGAAAAGCCGATATAACCATAGACATATTATTCCAGGTTTGATAAGTCTATGGAGATAACACTCTTTGTTTCAATTAAATTCGAGCTAACCCCTTGTAATTGCAAGTTAAGGTCATAAAATTTCTTGAAAAAATCTGTCAAATAAGCGATATCTTTACTTTCCAAATACTCTAAAACAGTTTCGAAAAGTGAGTAAAATCTTGTAAAACATGCGTTGGAATTCTTCATCATTTCATCACGAATTGAAGCCACTGGTGCAATCTTTCACTTGTCGGTAGATGACACGGTCAATTGCAAAACATTATCTACCTACATTGATAGGTGAAGACAAACATCATTTTAGTTCTTCACTATCGAAACCAGATAAATTTTTCGTGGACCCCCGCTTACGAACTGTGAACCCCCGCCAACGTAGACCCCCGTCGAGTCCACCTGGACAACTTTTTAGGTCTAAATCATTTTCCTAACAAAACTCTCACGAAAGCCAGTTGTTAACAAGGTTATAACTCCAGTCTTTGCAGTCTATTAAAACTTGTCAAAACGGGCGTTTTCCTTTAGCATACATGTCTGATATACTACGAGCGTGAAAGAGATAAACGAGCTTCCGGGTTAGTAATGTCAGTCTTCATTTCCACAAAACGTAGGTTGTATCAGTAAAATATTTCCGTAGTAAAATGCGGGTGTTCACGTAAGTGAAAATATGAATAAATTCCGACAAGTAATGGACAGACGGAACATCGTTCTGAATATAAATGGACATTTGAATGAATCAATAGAATGTTTTGATGGAATGTGCAATGATTCTTTCACTTTACAACCCGAAGGAATTGAAAATACATATTTACCTATTTTTGAATAATACATGGTGGTTCACCCGAAGTTTATGAGTCTGTATAGAGCAACTCATTCTAAAGAGAAAATTTCGTATGGGCTTGCAAACGCTGTTTATTTTATTATTATTCATATTTTATATTTCATTTTGTTCATTTGTTTAGATGTTTCCTTGCTTATATCATTGTAATTTTTATTTGTATATTGTATTGGTGTTTATGAGGTTTTTCTCTATTATAGCCTGAAGAAGGCCCAATAAAGGAGCCGAAACGTCGCTGAAGGAATAGTATTCTTTGTTTTTGTTCCTTGACCGATACCATCAATTTTATATTATGTAAACGCTGTGTTTGAGAGATATCTGCGGTGGAAGTTGAGAAAAAATCTCTTAGTTTGATTCAAATATATCGAGAGTTTTCTTCATCTTATATACACTCATATACACATTGAAAAGGAACAACATACATAATAAATACAGGGTTGGGAAAAAGTATGGAACCAAGTAAATGTTTTTCAAACGAAAAGTACGATATTTATGAGAATTTGCAGGTAAGAGCAATGGAACAAAATGCATCTGATGTACATTTTTTTGTTGATAATATACCTCAACTTCTTTAATTTGAATGGGACACCCTATATATTTTCACAGATTTTGAAAGAACTTGTTATTTTCAATTCATACATTCATACTGAGTTTAGTGTGAAAAAAATTGTAAAAACGATTGGTCAAATGAGAATCCTCATTGGATTCATGAAGTACATACCCAGCATCCACAGAAGTTAAATGTTTGGATGGGAATTTTCGAAAATGGGCTTATAAGCCCATTTTTTATTGACGGAAACTTGAATGGTGATGAGTATTTGGATTTACTAAATAACGAAATTATTCCTGCACTTCAACAGAATGGACAATTACCACAAAATGTTTGGTTTCAACAAGATGGAGCACCTCCCCACTATGATTTTTTAACACTTAACTCAAAATCTGTAAAAATATATAGGTGTCCCATTCAAATTAAAGAAGTTGATGGAATTTCCGATTAAACCGGAAGTATATGATCAACAAAAAAATGCATTTTGTTCCACTGCACCTTCTTGCAAATTTTCATCAATATGGTTTTTTTCGTTCAAAAGATATTTAGGTACTTGGTTCCATACTTTATTCCAACCCTGTATATCGATAAAAAATGAGCTGCAGATACGCGCTGCTGGTGGATAACTCCTGCCAGCATCAGGAGAATGGAAGCTAATTCTCATGGTGAAAATTAACAGCATATCTTTGTTGAAGATATAGGGTGTTTTTCGCACCTGTGCATTTTGGAAAAGTTGCTTTAACTTGTCAATCCAATTTTCTTAAAGCACTTGTTTTACGTAGAATTCAATGGTGTCAGTAGTTTCCCTAATAACCTCACATAAAATCTAGTGGCTGACGATATGATGGAAAGCGATTTCCTCGTAGAGGATGTTCTTGACAATGTGTAAAAATTGAAGAATTTCAACAAGGATGCTTTTTTTCTTCAAATGGCTTCGAATTACTCTTTATACACACCCTTCAAAATGTTAAGTTTTCGAGTAAGATAATTCTTCATACCAGATGTAAATATTTCACAAAGGAAAATGTTCCTCGAAATAGAGATGACCTTGAGTATGCTAGCGTTAAACAATTATTCTAATCATCAGTTTTGCAACAGCCTCTTTCTCGGCAACGCCACGGCAAGGAATCGTTTTTTTCTGATGTGCCCCACCACCCCAAACTGTCACGAGCCGCCACTGATATAATAAGATATTTATGAAAGAATATTTTACTGGCGGGTAAGTGCCGAATGGGGTGTAAATAATTGCTGTGAAATGGCATCATTTATTCTGGAAACACATACCTTCTTTCTTATTCTTAATATTTCAGTAGATCTTGAAATTCCAATTTGAAAATATTCCATACTTGGTATCATACTGAAATAATCTTCGAAAATAAGAGCTCACAAGTTTCCTTGTGTATTATCATTGAAGTGGTGAAGAACAAAATTGCAATGTTTTGTGAAGTTCTGATTTAAGTAGTAAAGATTTCAGGCAAAATATCAAGATTTTTATATTTCTGGATGGCTACATCGAGCTCTACTGAAATATACAGAAATCTCTTCTGTCAGAATTTGGAATGAAAATTTGTTCTATGAATAAATATTAATAAGCTTCTATGAATCGACAACATTGAATGCTTCATACAAAATTGCCACAGAAATGTTTTCACAGAAACGCAGAATTTTCCACAGGAAAAACGTTATAGCCACTCAATTGCACATTCACAAAAAACAGTTTCTGATAGTACGAGAGATGACGACCAAAACCATGTCTCATAGCGGCCCGGCTAAAACCGTGTAAAATCGATAGATTAGATGACCCTAGAGCCGACTGGTAAGTAGTAATACTCAGAAGTGTAGCATCTTCGCGGGAGGGCATTTCTGCTGTGTAAAAAAAAAATGGTCGACGGTCGTATAACGGCCCGTCTGATATTGAAAATGTACATAGGTTTTGTTATTTTATCACTAAAATTTGTGTTTTCAGACATTTTGTGCGTAGCGTTTGACCTGAGTGTCTTTTCAAAAATGTCAAAAATCTGACCTAAGTGACTCATAGCGGCTCGGTTCATTTTTGTTTTGAATCATTCGTATGGATGCCCAAAATACAAAAATACCGTTTTCAGACATTTTGAGTGTCGCCTATAACGAAAAAATGTGCTGGAGTCGCCCGGCAAAAACTCCGGCTACACTAGTAAGAGAAAGACATATGCGATCTTATCGCAAAGAAAAAAGATGAACCAAGTGTGAAGTCAACTTGTCAAAATCATATGAAAGATGTAAACCAATATTTATGTGACCACAGGCTTGCTTTGCCCACAAGCTCTGACCACAAGGAGTTGATGCGTTGAATATAATTCATGTAAAACTAATTTCTGAATTAAAGTCATATATTTTTTTATATATTTCATTTGAAATATATCTATTTGGTGTTAGTCACTTATTCAAAAGAATTTCTGTGAAGTATTTCGGAAATTTCTCAAATTATTTTACGGACTTGGATCAGGAATATATTAGAAATGATTTGAGTTGAACGTTGAACTAATTCATAATATCTAAATAAATATAAGGTACATTCGGGTAATATGGCCCACTTTCACTTTAGGGGAGTATAAAACTACAAAAAAAAACTATTTGAACATTCTTATTTTTAATTATAAAAAAACATTTATCAATGAGCATATAGGAACTCTTGAACTTTGAAAATAACAAAACTTCATATCATATTAGGAACAAAACCAAAAACATCAAAATTGGACCATATTTCCGACTTTGCCTGAAATATGGCCCGGAATATAAAAAATAAGCAAAAAGATGACCCACGCATAATACTTCCATTAAGATGAGCAATCTGGGCACTGTAATTCTTCAGTATCTTCTGCGGTTAGTCCCACGCATATTTCATGCACCCATGTGCCACAAATCGCACACATACGCATGTCAGTTTCAAAATCTTCATTACAAATGGAACACTTCCAGCTTTCCTTAATTTTCTCGACTTTTGCTCTTGCAGCAATTGATGTGAGCTTGTTTTCTTCAAAAATGTCTCTCCTCAAAACCTAGGCTTTACAATTAATTGGCTTTCTTCGCACTGGCCCCGCATAAAATTTCCTGGGCCAAATTTCCGCCCGTGCACATTTACAGATTGAGGTTATTTTCTCATCGCAAATTCGAAATTCAACAGAAATTGTACCATGTCTAGAATGCCTAATAACTATAGAATGAATAGATTCTATAGGCTTACCTGTAGCCTTATCTGGAGCTGAAATATTCGATGTTGAATATTCACTACTTCTATAAAGAAATTCGGTGCAAACACAAAATATTAAATCGGTAACGAAATAGGCGCGAAGCTGCAAAGTGCATTGTACCATATTTATAGATTCAGGACAACATATACAGTACTTCAACTTATAGTTCACAGATGTCATCTCACAGAAAAATAAGTCGGGTGGGCCTTAAACTTGCCCGGGCCATATTACCCGAATGTACCTTAATGCACATATTTTTGCTGAATAATTAATGTTTTTTTGGCCACAAACTACAAAAGAACGTATTATCATTTCATTCTTCCGAATTTTCAATTAGTAAATTTGGTAGCTACCTCAATTTCATGTTCAGTGCTAGTATTTCTATAGGATTGCGGCTATTCAGCATTGATTTCTTGTGCATGAGGAATTAAACTTGAATTCAGAAACACATTAGATAAATGTTTGATAAATATGTGTATGACAAAATTGAACGATACCCCTGAGGTAAATTTACTTCACGTTCATGCAACCGGGCCAAGTAGGTACTGCAAATTGAAAAGTTGTCTGATTAGTTAAATGCTACATTCAATTTGTCTGATATCATTTTTTTCCACATCTGGGGAACGTATTCAATCATTGACGACGAATTTCAGACAGGTCGCTATGAGTCACTTAGGTCAGATTTCTCGACATTTTCGAAATGCTAAAAAAATGTAAGGCGACATGTTTTTTGTCTGAAAATTGATCTTTCCACATCAATTGATACGGCTTAACCTATAAAAATCATTTTCAGACGGGCCGCTGTAAGTTTATTTTTTTTTTCATTTTTTACTTTTTTTTATTGCTCTCCTGGGTACGCGCTACAATCTTGGTGTCTGAAAACTGTGTGATTGGTATCTCAGGGCTATTATCTAACTACATTCCGGAAATCAGACGGGCCGCTATGAGTCACCCATGTTGTTTTTTTGACATTTTTGAAAATTCGCTCAGATCATACGCTACGCGCAAAATGTCTGAAAATCGCATTTCTGGTCACAGGGTCATATAATCTATCGATTCCGTGCGGTTTTAGCCGAGCCGCTATAAGTCAAAAATCTTGGTCGCCATCTCTCGTACTATGACATTAAAACGATGAGAAACCGACATCAGTTTTTGTATCTAGTCTAGTTCATAAATGGGACTTTACATTCAAATGTGTTCAATTTGGCTCACTCTGTACTCTTGGTTGAAGATTATCTTGCCCCCCCTCCACTCCCTAGACCCGCCGCTAGCTGTTTGAGCGCCTGGATGCAATAACTGTTTTGCCGCCCTATAAATACTTACCGTGAGTTTGATCTCTTTATAGTGAGAAAAATGGACAAAAACTTATTGGAGATAAAACATCTATTTACGAGGATGTATTGATATTTAGTAAGCCTAGGCCCTAGATCAGTCCGTGCATAAACAAAATATTGCGATACCATATCAACGAACAATAACTTACTAGAAGTGTCAGTGTAAAGTTCGACGTCAAGAATGTGAACCAGATCTACGCAAAAATTAAAAAAAAAAGATGTAAATATCGAAAAATTGAGTATCGAGCCATCATCAAGTACCTGTATTTAAAAGGGTTAAAAGAGGTAAGCAGATTAACGAAGATATGCTCAATACCCTTGGTGAACAATGTAATTCGTTTGCGACCGTGAAAAAATGGACTGCAAGCTTCAAAAGAAGTACATTTTCCATTAAAGATGATGACCGATCGGGAAGGCCAGTTTCTGTGTCAGTCCCCGAAAATTTCGATGCAGTTCATGACATGATTTTATCAGACCGTCGAATTGGGCTAAAACGGATATCTGAGTTCTCAAGCACTGAAGATTTTATACGAACGCGTTCATCATATAGTTCACGTCAATTTGGACATGAAAAAAATTTCTGCAAAATGGATCCCCAAATGTTTGAATGTTGACCAAAAGCGTGCAAGGGTAGAAGCATCGCGTTCGATCTTTGCTCGATTTGAAAAAGATGTAGACTTCTTTACCGAATTGTTACTATGGATGGGACTTGGGTACATTTCTTCGATGCAGAAACAAAGCAACAATCGATGGAATGGCGACACTCTGATTCTCCAAGACCTAAGAAGTTTCGTGTCCAAAAATCTTCTGGAAAGTTCTTGCTTCAGTTTTTTGGGATTGCCATGGAGTAATCATGATTGATTTTTTGGATAAGGGTAGAACTGACCTCTCTACGGAAAAAACTCAAATAGAAAAGACGCAGAAAGCTATCCAGTTGTTTTGTTTTTACAGGACAACGCCCCAGTACACAAATCTCATGTTGCCATGCGAAAAATTCGTGATTTAGAGTCAAAATTACTAGAACACCCGCCTTATTCACCAGATTTGGCTCCGTCCGACTATCATCTCTTTCCTCAACTGAAAAAAAGTTTGAAAGGTCGAGGAGGTAATAAAAGCTGTGGAGGACTGGTTTGCAGTGAGGAAACATTTTTTTTTGAAAGGTCTGAAGACGTTGCAGGTTCGCTGTAATAAATGTTTTCAATTAAGAGGAGGATATGTTGAGTAATAAAATATTTTGACATTGAAATTTTGTTTGGTTCTATAGGAGGCTAAGAATTTCTAAATATATCCTCGTAGGTACACTGAATTTTTTTACTTTAGTATAAAATCGTATGCATAGTCACAATTATCATAAGCACTTTTTTTCTGATCGGAACAATATTAGGCAATATCGCCTTAGTTACCATATGTCATAACACACTAATATTTCCCAAGGAAATATGAAACGTCAAGTCATATTTCCCTTGGGACAATATGATATATTTATATTTTACTATAAAAAATCTTTCATTTATTTATTGGAAAAAGAAAAGTGCAATTCTTGAAATTTCAGCTAAAGGTATTGTAACCAGATGCAAATGATTAAATATCTTGTTCGCAATTCGTCATTTGGAGCTTCTCTCAAGAATTTCTTGATCTCCTCCCGAGCCAACACTGCTGATTGTTTGGGAAAGTATCCTTTATTTTTGTTTTCAACAAATGCTTCCACTTCATCGAATATTTTGACTTCTTCAAAAGTAACATTGATCTTAGCATCGATAATTTTGGCCATAACGTGTTTGGTGAATATTTCTGCAAGTAGGGATCGAACAAATTAGTATTACATCAAAAATATCAAGAATCAGAGCAACATACCAAATCTTCAAAATATACTAACAAAATATTTTCGTTGACACCGTCCACCAAATTTTTTCTTCTCCACTACTGAAAGTGCAGTGCTAGATTTCTCCGAAACCAAACATTAACGGGCTTTTGCCGCTTGAGCTTCCACGTATTCTGACATTATTTCAGCAAATTTATTTTTGACAAGACATGAAAATCAAAACAGTCAACTATGATTTTCACAAACACTGCCCATAGCAACGTTTAAAATCTAATGAATTCGAAAATTTGCAATCTAATATTAATTTTTCCATTTTCAGAACAATAATGTGTTTCAATCAGAAAAAAACTATTGATTACAACACGGGAAATATGAATATATTTCCTCGGTTGTCTATACATCCCTCGGGCTTCGCCCTCGGGATGTATCTTTGACAACCTCGGAAATATACTATTCATATTTCCCTTGTTGTAATAATAGCTATTTTTTCTGATCGGAACAATATTAGGCAATATCGCCTTAGTTACCATATGTCATAACACACTAATATTTCCCAAGGGAAATATGAAACGTCAAGTCATATTTCCCTTGGGACAATATGATATATTTATATTTTACTATAAAAAATCTTTCATTTATTTATTGGAAAAAGAAAAGTGCAATTCTTGAAATTTCAGCTAAAGGTATTGTAACCAGATGCAAATGATTAAATATCTTGTTCGCAATTCGTCATTTGGAGCTTCTCTCAAGAATTTCTTGATCTCCTCCCGAGCCAACACTGCTGATTGTTTGGGAAAGTATCCTTTATTTTTGTTTTCAACAAATGCTTCCACTTCATCGAATATTTTGACTTCTTCAAAAGTAACATTGATCTTAGCATCGATAATTTTGGCCATAACGTGTTTGGTGAATATTTCTGCAAGTAGGGATCGAACAAATTAGTATTACATCAAAAATATCAAGAATCAGAGCAACATACCAAATCTTCAAAATATACTAACAAAATATTTTCGTTGACACCGTCCACCAAATTTTTTCTTCTCCACTACTGAAAGTGCAGTGCTAGATTTCTCCGAAACCAAACATTAACGGGCTTTTGCCGCTTGAGCTTCCACGTATTCTGACATTATTTCAGCAATTTTATTTTTGACAAGACATGAAAATCAAAACAGTCAACTATGATTTTCACAAACACTGCCCATAGCAACGTTTAAAATCTAATGAATTCGAAAATTTGCAATCTAATATTAATTTTTCCATTTTCAGAACAATAATGTGTTTCAATCAGAAAAAAACTATTGATTACAACACGGGAAATATGAATATATTTCCTCGGTTGTCTATACATCCCTCGGGCTTCGCCCTCGGGATGTATCTTTGACAACCTCGGAAATATACTATTCATATTTCCCTTGTTGTAATAATAGCTATTTATTTCTGAAGAGGAATAAGAGCTCTATAATGCACCAAAATTTCACCGCTCTAGCTTGACCACAGACGCCATTAGAAACTTTCAACCTTTGGGAATCTTTGGCTTGAACCCTAAGAAATTCTCGTGTTTTTCGGCAACATGTTGTTTTCTTGTCTGCTGTTGGGAATATTATGCTATTTTCTCGGTACCGATAAGATTTTGTCTGATTCATGTCTAGGTGTAGATATGTACGGAAAATTTATGAAAGGTGTGAGCAAATCCTCTTATAAACACAATCTTTGATGGTGATTATTATAATGTTTTTTTGAGCGATGTCATTTTCTATGCTTGTTGGGTATTATGACAATTCTTATTACGTCAAAGTCACTCGATTTGCCACCCCCCTGGACGTGCCGCCCTTGTGCAGTGCACGCCCGCTCACGCCAGCCTGAGTGTCTGTGAATAACTCAATTAAATTCCAGTGGAAACCCAGTCAAATAAGCGCTAATGAAAACGTTCTGGTCGGTAATAACAACATTGAAAAAATCCGGATTATTCGAGGATGAATGAAATAATCAAGAAAACGTCGAAGTGAACTCGGGGAATGTAATCAAAGTGGGCAGTGTTTTCCATCGATGAAGATTCGCAATCTCCCCAAAGTTAGACCCAGCCTGTCGAACAGATTGCTTTCCATTGAATTCAATCGGAACATATTTTACTTTATTCGCAGTTCTGAAACGTGCCGAGCTTACAGTTTCCTGTTCTGAATGAAACGTTTTAATTAAATTTGTGAGTGATTTTCGCCTTCTGAGCGCTCAAAAATAGCAAAAGGCATACCGTTAATTTCTTTGATGCGCGTCTGCAAGCCCCTACAAATTACACGCTTTCCTAGGTGAGCTTCTAACTAATCAGATATAAAGCTACGCTGTGATTTCGTTGACCTGATGTGAAAGGCTTTTTCAGAAATTTCATTAGAGGCATCCATGAAATGGAAGATTCCCCTTTTTCGGTTTTCACATTTGAAGAATGAGGGATACGATAATGTCCATACTATGGAATGCAATTAATCAAGGGTTTTGATAGCTTATAGTTGCAGCCTCAACAAAATGTTGATTCAATAAGAGCGCAATATTTGAATGGCCCGCTATGCTTGACAGTTATACAGTCACGGAGTCACGTGATTATGACGTGACAGATCGAAAGTTGACAGATGGGAGTTAGCAAATATCAAAGATATTTTACAATATTGTAGAATATCTTTGGCAAATATGGAGTATTACACGGTAGAACTAGGCGTTCTGATTGTCAAAAATCATTTTCAAAATGGTGAAATTTTAATTGCCACAATTCGTAAAGTGCGTCCAATGTTCGGTCGGAATAATGTTTACCTCCTGTGAAAAGAATAATCGAAAAATTCGAGAGTACTGGTTCTGTTAGTAATCTGCAAAACACGATACAAGTCCGTAGAGGTTGTTCAGAACAAAACATCACGTCAATTCGCCATCGGGCACAAGGATTGGACATTTCAACAGGCACTCTTCAGCGTAGTCCCACTAAACATTCACAGATGTATGCCTACAAGATCCAACTGACTCAACAACTTTTTTCAGTAGACCATGAACAGCGAATTCACCAATTGGATCCTTGGGCAACCTGCTGATTTTGCAAACAAAAAAATTTTCAGTGATGAGGCCTATTTTCACCTTGATGGCTTCGTTGATAGACAGAATTGTCGCATTTGGGGCTTAGAAAATTCAGGAAAGATTCACCACAAAGCAATGCATCCATAACAGGTTACTTTATGGTGTGCATTATGGTCTGGATTTATATTTGGGCCGTCTTTCTTCGAAAAAAAGAAGGTTACAGTGAATGGCGAACGTTATCGTGCTATGATAACAAAGTTTTTTGTGCCTCATTTGAAAGCTATTGATCTTGATAACATTTTTTTTTCATCAGGAAGGTGCCACATGTTATACCGCCCGTGAAGCATTGACGATCTTGTCTGAGTTTGATCCACGGTCTTGCGATTTAACGGTTCTGGATTTTTGGCTGTGTGGTTATCTGAAGTCATAGGTTTATGCCAATGTACCTGCAATCATCGGAGCATTGAACCGAAATAAGACGATGTATGAATGAAATAACACCACATGTAGTCAATTAATTCAATGAAAATTTCGCCAAAAGGGTACGCATTTGCCAGCAAAGCCTTGACGGACATTCACAAGATATTTTGTTGCATACATAATTCCCATAAATTTTTATTTTCAGAATCGATACATTCTTGCTTCAAAAGAACATGTTTGGTTGAACACTAAAATCTCGCACCCTTGTGGAAACAGCTTTTTTAATACTCCGCGAAATATTACGTATTTGGACACTAATTTTACTGCTGAGAATATCATATTTTTTGAAGATTAAAGAGTATATAGGTAAATGGGTTTTCACGTCTGTGAAATAATTATAGAGAAAAAGTTAACGGCATACACACTGGTAGCTTAGGGGCCAGAGCATCCGCACGGAAAGTGGGAAGACGCAGGTGTAATAGGGGAGATAATTTTGAAATGATAAAACAGAATTGTCTTGAAAATTGGGACTTGAACGTTTTTTTCCTGTAATATTTAACCGGTATTTTCAGCTTTGACTTCTGAAATTTGATATCCCTGTGCCAGTAAATTATTGAATCGTTTATCAAGCCCACACAAGAGGTCTGACGAGACGTTAACGATTGAAATTGTTGATTTTCGGTTCAAGACCTAAACGATAAGAGGAAATTGTCCCACGAAATCGGTTGCCTTAACTGCATACGACAGCAGGAATAAATTCAAAGCAGGGACTGTTGAGAATTGCCACGTAGGATTTCCCGAACCGTTGCATAGGAAACTGCATTATCTTAAGAAGAAGGTGGGAAGCAGAAAAATCTTCAATTTGATTGGTTCATAAAGACGAAGATGGAAGAAGTTTTGATTTCATCGATTTTGAAACTTCGACGAAGGAAAACCTTAATTTGATTGGTTTTTAGAGGAAACGAAGAGGGGAAATCTTCAATTTGCTCGGGAGAGGAAAAAGGCAGTGACTGGTGGAACCTTAAAACGGAAAGGTTACCAGTGCTCGCGATTATGGTTCGGAAACTAGGGTAGTACGGTTTCAGGTTAAGTACTTGAGTGTTAAGAAGTACGGTCTCAAAGTGGAGGCGAAAAAAGATTAAGGTTGATTTGGAAGTTGAGGAGTAACTGCAGAAGTCTTAAACGGGAAGATTCTCAGTTGACTCGTTTGATATGTTTTTGGTACGGTTTTAAGGAAGGTTTTAAGAATTGATTCAGTTTCAGTTATTCGGAAGACGGTGCTAGGGTAACTCATAGGTTTTGGTTTAATCTGGAAAAGGTCAGTCTCAAACGAGGACAAAAAAGAGAGTTCAAGTCGAAATTATAAGATCTCTGAAATTACTTAGAATTATTATTTTAGATCGTGTATCGCCGATATAATCGGGTTCGGGACTTCGGGAGTGAGATTAATCTGCGAACCGTGTGGGTGACGTGTTTTTGTTTTCTTTTGTCTGTTTCAGGAAAGATTCATCAATCATCATCCTCAGGATTTTTGGTACAGGAAAAAGGTCAGATACTTTTGTTTATGCTTAGCTTATATTGAGTATTGGTAGGAAGCTGCATGTGAGCCCATATATCTTTCATAGTCCAGAGTCCTGAAGACTACCACAAGTCGGATTTTTCTTTATTTATTGTTTTTTTGTAATCACCCTGAGTATTCGAAAGTTTATATTTATTTATATTATTTATATATAATTTTTTAAGATTTTCATTGTTTATTTGAACATTTATGGAGAAATTATTTTTGAGATTCCCATTGTTTAAGTATCTGAAAGTTTAAGTGGAATTATTTTGAGATCATCTCATGTTTATGATTTTGGGGTTATTTTGACAAACCCCTGTGATTTTTTTATAACTTGATTTTACGTTATAATCGGAATTTACACTTATGCTTGATTTGATTGCAATGATTAGATTTTCTTTAGTGATTTAAAAAGTTGATGTAATAATTTGATTTAGTGTGATTAACTGCATTTGATTTGAGAAATATTCGAGTATTTTCGATAATTTAGATCGTTGAATTATACGTAACGAATGTAAAATTGTTTAGTTTGATTTGGACCTAATATACGTCTTGAATTCAATCTAAAAGGTTTCATTTACCATCCCTCTCCCCAGAAAATATTTTTAAACACTAAGTCCCGCTCTTCCGTCGTATCGTCAAAGGTCAAAGGGGGTGTTCTTTACACAGGTTCGATTCCTGCTCGGTGTGTTACTTTCTCCGGAATTGCAAAAAAATTGTCTGTATGCCGTTAACTCTCTCAATTAAAGAGTATCATGACTCTGTATTTAATAATCTGGAATTCGATATTCTGATGCCCATTATCTTTGCCAAGTTCTCATTTCTCATCTACATATTGAACTCCACTGCTAATAAGGCCTGTTTCACAGTCCACCAGAGTGGACAGCTCTCCCACGGGACCTTCATCCGGTCAATGTAGGCAAATTCAATTTGCCCACGTCAAAAGGTGGGTTCCCCAAGGTTGCCATTCGTTCGCTCCCTGCAACCCTCATTTAGGAAGTTATAAATAACAGGATTTGTCATTAATTGAATACCTTTGGCAAGTCGAATCCTACCCTCACACCCACGCCACCGATGTCTGTTTATCAGCGATACAATCAATTGTTTGCAGATTCCTCCACCTAAAACTCAAATGGAGGTAGGTATGGCAATGAATCATGATACGTAGATTTAAGCTTCAGCGGATCTGTGCGTTATTTCCGCTCACCTCTACTGGGGTTGGCATTATGAGATGTGGGTTTCATAAAAACTTGGAATTAAAAAATTGCTCGTATTTTTTTGAAGGGTAGATAATTGGATTAATGAACTCTTTGCAGTGCATTCGTTTCCATGAGATGACTATGAATACAACAATACAAAAGTAGAAATGTAACCATAATACCTCCACAATTCCAGTTCTCCTTTGTATTGTTACAGGGTTCATTTTCCATATACATTATTTTCCGCACGCAGTGGGGTTGCCAAAGCATCACTTTTCCGCATCGTGAAGAAAAAATAATTGGCGACACGGAAATGTCAAACTGATCATAACTGTTGTTTTGAGGGTAACATTTCACGAATATTTCGGATACTGGTGATTATTTTATGCAATGTGAGACTCAAGCAAGTGCATAAAACTCTATTTTTCAGTTATTATTCCGATATTTGCATTACAGCTCGAAAAAATACGAGGGAGTAAAAGATAGGTAGGTATACATTCAGGCACGTAGCCAGGATTTTCTTTCGGGGGCCCACAATAAGTAAACATTGCAAATTTTTTCGAATATACAGGCATTTTTTGAATTTTAGAAGTCGCAAGGTGTTAAATCACAAGATCTCGGTGGCCAATTGTGATCACTTCTAAGAGAGATTACATGGACAGGAAAATGATTCTGTTGCTTGTGTTGCACGTAGCGTCTTGTTGAAAGTCAACGTTGTCCAGATGAATACCATCAAATTCTGGCCATGAAAATCATCTGTTGCTTCAGCCTGATTCTCGAAGAAGTAAGGTCCAATGACCATAAACCGCAAAATACAGTAACACGTTGATCTGAGAGGTTTTTTTACAATAACTTTTGGGTTTTCTGAGCCCCAAATGCGACAATTTTGCTTGTTGACGAGACCACCGAGGTGGAAATGGGCCTTATCACTCAATATGAATTTTCGATGGAATTCCGGATCATTTTCATGCATTTCAAGGACCCAATCAGCAAAGACACGACGTTGTGGCCGGCTTGAGTTCTTGTGTCAACTGAACTTTATAAGCGTTTCCGTTAAGACCCGAATCTCTATGCAAAATACGGTGCAATGACGTTTGTGGAATGCCTCATTCCGAAGAACGACGAGGAATGGACAAACACGGGTTTTCTTCAACACTTTCGGCTACAGCAGCAAAATTCTCGGCTGTTCTAGAGCGACGTGCACGGGTTTTATTCTTCACATCACTTACTTGTTCCACCAGCTCAAATTTTCCCACCAATTTCTGTATTGCGGTTCGACAAGGTGTTTCACGACGACCCAAAAAATTTTGAGTTTCACGAACCGTCTCTGCCAAAATTTCACCATTTTTGTAGTGCATTTTAATAATTTCAATGAGTTATTGAAGCGTGTATTGTTCCATTTTTATCTATGGCATAGTTTTATTAGTTTCTACTCGTCAAATGTCATAAAATGACAGCTTCAAGGTGACACCGAAATAGGAGCTATTCAAAAAAATATCTTTTTGTAATAATATATTCTAAAACTAGTTGCAGAATCGGCTCCTATTCCAACAAGTTTTCGAACGCATGAGTGATGGAATTGCATTCTGCAACGATTATTTGACGATATTTTCTCTATTTCAGTCAAATTTCGTTGAAATTCAATGAAAAATTCAGATTATACATCCTAGTGACTTTTGTATTGTATCTTGGCAGTTGGTGACTGTTACGAAATTGACATTTCCAAATTGACGTGAGTTGAAAATTGATAGGATCGGAAGCCAGTGCTGCCAACCACGAAACGAGAAATATTACTAAAAACAGTGATGTAATGAGTTCATTACAGCACAGTTTTTATTAATGTAATGAACTCATTACGATACTGAAATAGAGAAAAGCTATTTTCGGACGTGACGTGTGTGCGTAGAATATTTTTTCGGCAACCGTGTTGAATAAAAAATCAATGAGACGACACATTTCTTCATTATACATTTAAATTCTTATTTGAATCAAACAGAACAGAACTGTCAGAATGACAACAACGAAGTAAAGGCATTTCCCGGCCTAGTCCAGAAAGTACGTACTTCCCGGACTAGGACGGAAAATGCTACTTTCTCAAAGAAAAAGCGTCTGGGAAGTGGGTACATATAAAGATTGAACCCAAATGACCAGAATACATATTAACGATGGAAGTATTGGGGAATGGAAAATGGTTATAAAATATTGCATCTATAGAACTTATAGGATGTGTAGGTAAACGTCCACTAGAATAAATGTTGACGGCGTTGAGCGAAGAATCAATGTGTGCACATTCCCATAATTCACTTCATTAGGCCATGAACGCAGTTAATTCAAACCGAATTATCTCATCTGCTTTGTTCGAAATGAATCTGTGCGAATTCGCGTTTATCATAGTGAAATTCCACAAATTCAAGTGTATTTACTATTCTCATTTCACCAGCCTTCCCCTGTTGAAATTCTAGTCGGAGTTCGGTTTATGATTAATTAATACGGTTAAATCTATGGGTTGGCTTGTTGTCCTCTAATTTTGTGCCGGATTGGTTACATTCTGGGGTTACACAATAAAATTAATTGCTTCCTGTCGCGTTGTAAAGGGACCTCATTTCACCTTCCGAAATTATCCGAAGAATATCACAGAATAGGTGGAATTTGAAGCCACTCAATGGATATCATGTGTAACATGCTTTGAAGAAGAGATGGCAATATTCCAATATAACCGTTTAACTGCGTCTGAAACTCTGAAATTGTCTATCTAATTGTAGCTTAAGGCGTTACAAAATGGTGAAGGAAACGGGCATCAGTCTTCTCTGATTTTATCTTTAGTTGGTTGGCTCAGTTGACTTTGACTGGGAATTAGATTTATGTGTAAAATCTCCTCGAGTTGGTTCCCCTTGAAAATTGTATACGAAATAACGGTCTGTAACAATTTGAATACAAGGTAGGGATAAAATATGGAACCGACTGAATTTCGTTGAAACGAAAAAGCCGATATTTATGAAACTTTTCAGGCAGATACAATGACCCATAGCGGTATCTGATATGTTTTCCATAGGTACATAGCTCCTACATAACCCATTACATTCAAAAATATGTTTCTCAAAAATTACCTTAAGCACCCTGTATCTCGTTCATGCTTCGAAAAATAAGGTACCTACCTATATATCGTAAGGCAAGAAAAATCACATCGATGTGATTGAACATGCTTGTCCACTGTCCAGTTCATGACGGAACACACTGTATTGACCATATTTCATTATTTCTGGTCGTATCAGGAAAAATACACTTCGAAATGTTGTCTTTCTTCTAATGGAAAAATGGCTTGATTTCCACTTTCATACACGAATTCGTCGTGAAAAAAAATTTACAGATTTCGCAATCCTTGCAACCATCAGAGACATTGAAAATGATAACACCACATGAGAATATTACCAACATTTGAACTTCCACCTCGTCGAATATTTTCGAAGAGAATTTTTATTTCACCAAATCTGAGTTTTCTCGAAATTGGCTTGAGATAGAAGGAATCTGTTTTCACTAAAATTCATGAATCATCAGAAGAAGCTGAGTCCACCCCGTCCAATATTTTCGAAGGGAATTTTCATTTTGCCAAATCTGAGTTTTCATGAAATTCGCCTGAGATAGAAGATTCTGTTCTTACTGAAATTCATGAATCTTATATGTACCTGGATCAACTCTCATCAGGTGAAGCTGTGAATCCTGTCCAATATTTTTGAAGCGAATTTATATTTTAGAAGGATTCTGTATTTACTAAAATTCATGAATCTTATATGTACTCGGAGTAAATATCATCAGATGAAGCTGAGTCCACTCCGTCCAATATTTTCGAAGTGAATTTTGATTTTACCAAATCTGGGTTTTCATGAAATTGGCTTTAGATAGAAAGGATTCTGTTTCTATTAAAATTCACGAATCTTATACGTACTCGGATCAACTATCATCGGATGAAGCTGAGTACATCCTCTCCAATATTTTCGAAGCTGATTGCATCCTGTCCAATATTTTCGAAGCGAATTTTTATTTTACCAAATCTGAGTTTTCTCGAAATTGGCTTGAGATAGAAGGATTCTGTTTTTACTGAAATTCATGAATCATGAATCTTACATGTACTCGGAGTTAACATCATCAGAATAAGCTGAGTCCACCTCGTCCAATATTTTCGAAGAGTATTTTTATTTTACCAAATCTGAGTTTTCTCGAAATTGGCTTGAAATAGAAGGATTCTGTTTTTACTAAAATTCATGAATCTTATATGTAGGTACTTATACTCCATTCACAATTATAAAATCACAACTCTGGCCTTGGAAATTTGACACATTCCACTCTGTATCGAAGTTATGACGTCTTTCAAAATATTTTTATGTTCCAAGTCAACACCATGTTGCCCTTTCTACATTCTTAGCGTATTTCTCAGAATGTGAATGAATTGGAAAAGATGTGATGGACGAAAATAATTAACGTTTATATGAATTGATAGAAAGGATTCCTTTTCTAGTTATTTGCATGAAAAGTATAAGAGATCACTGTTGAAATATATAATTTTTCGCCATGGAAGAAAATTGCATTGCTTTCACATAATTTTCATATGCATGCTTGTGAAGATTTGATGTTTATTATTATTATCGTCTTGAACTGAAAGTTCAAGACTTGACGACATTTTATTTATTTGATCTTATGAACAAGGAGTAAAATATTCTGATTGTATAGTAATTTATTAGATTAAAAAATATTCATACATTACTACCACAGTAGGTTTGTACAAATAAAATGGAATAGGTCAAACATATGCTTCACATTTATCATTCACCTGTTCTAAAATAAGACACAAACTCCTGGAATATGGAAAAACCGATGTATTCTGGTTCAATATAGCCTATTTCTACTTTCGGCAAAGGATTGATAGCTCCAGTGACACATTTCAATTCATCGGAACCTTAATTCAGCTACTGTGGAATGCAATATAGTCATATTTCCACTTTTTTTAGCTTTTTCGACGTGTTTTTTTTCTGAAACGTGAAAACGATCAACTATAATCATTTAGAGACCGATGATGGCCATCCTTAGAACCCGTTTCCTTACGAAAATCGTGCAATTTCATTCTGCAAGTTCTTTCCTCATAATTCCTCGAAAATTATACCTGAACCATATTTTCCGGTCGCTTTCGTTAGAAGATCGTATAAGGAAGCCTTTTTTGTCCATTTACACATTCCAAATGAATTTTGAGCACCAAAAACGATACCGAAACTAACCAAACTTCTGGGGGACCGGAATTTCGTTTGAAATCTTTCAAAACGGCCAGATACCTAAAAAACTTCGTTTTCAAGTGTAAAAAGGTCGATTAGTACTTACTTTCGCTTTAATTATTGGTGCTTATAAACCGATTTTCTGTCCAATTCAAACTTGCCGTTCGTACTCACGCCAAAAGTCGTGAAAGGAAAAAATGACACTTGCACGAAATTTCTCATATCGAGGGGAAACTTCTTGTGGACGACGAAGAACGGAAAAATAGGCGATTTCCTATCGATATTTCGCCCCAAAATCGCCGATCGATTCGAACTAACAAAATGTGGAAAATCTTTGATACTTTTACTTTGATGTAAACAGAAAAACTGGCATCGTCGTTTTGTAATTAACCATATTTTATGAACGCGCACAGATTTTTAATCAGGTGCACTAATTCCTGAAAACGAAACCATGGCCAGAGTTGTGATTTTATAATTGTGAATGGAGTATAGATTAACTCTCATCGGATGAAGCTGAGTCCATCCTGTCCAATATTTTTTAAGCGAATTTTTATTCTACCAAATCTAGGTTTCCATGAAATTGGTTTGAGATAGAAAGATTGTGTTCTTACTAAAATTCAGGAATCTTATATGTACTCGGAGTAAACATTATCAGAAGAAGCTGAGTTCACCCCGTCCAATATTTTCGAAGAGAATTTTCATTTTACCAAATCTGAGTATTCTCGAAATTGGCTTGAGATAGAAGGATTATGTTTTTACTAAAATTCATGAATCTAATATGTAGGTAATCGGAGGAAATATCATCAGATGAAGCTGAGTCCACTCCGTCCAATATTTTCGAATTGAATTTTGATTTTAGCAAATCTGGGTATTCATGAAATTGGCTCTAGATAGAAGAATTCTGTTTCTACTAAAATTCATGAATCTTATATTTATACTCTGATCAACTATTGACCTATTCTTCAAATACCGAAATAATTTCACAATCTGGCAACGTTGCGGCGAATTTGACGGACCACTCACCGCGGCTCACTGGTCGCCGATTTTCGTATGCTGGCCCAATACACCTATGTTAATAAATCACGCGATAACTTTCGAATGCTTTTTTGGTCTACTGGCGACACCTTTGTCTTTTGACCTTGAACGAAAACTCGTAACTTGCCTGTAATATACGAACATAAACATTTCCAATGTTAAAAAAACAAACCTGATATCTAACAACGATTTATTCATTTTACCAAATTAAATTTTCACATTCAGAAAATACAACTGTATTGAATTCATACAAAGTCTTCATCCACAGTAAAGATTGGAAATTGAAATCGAATGTGTAAATATATAGATATGATTATTCCATCTGTATTTGTTCATCTTACTTATATTCAACAAGTGATCTTGATATGCAAATAGAATTTCGATCATTTTACATAGTGAAAGTTGATTAAATTTCGTTAATTCAGTTCGTTTATAATAACCATAAAATATTGAGGTTTTGATTATTATTGACAATTCAATTAATTATATACAGTTAGAAACTATCTATGTACACTAACTATATTTTATTGACTTACAGTTAATAATAAAAGCATTTTTTCCCCGTTTTGGAAGTCCTCAAGACTATCCTTTTCGAATTATTATTCACAAGTAAAGTAGCTCGAGTCACCTAAAATTAATTATCACAAGAAGACTTATGATTTATCTACATTTCATCATTCAGTCCAATATTTAACGATAAAATGAGGAAATGTTTCTCTTTGTGTACAGAATATTTCATTAAATACGAACAGTATTGGAAAACATTTTCACAAATATGCTCTGTAATTCCCTTAATTGCCCCTGCAATCAGTTGTTGACTTAACCTCATTCTTCTAATTAACAAGATATGAACTGAAAGTTCGGAAACCACATTTGAGTTTTGTTTGTGAAGCCGTTTTTAGAACATGCAGTTGAAAATATCAAAACTCTGAAACTTCATAATATTATTATGACTCGAGAGCTGGTGAAGCTGAAAATGTATTCTCTCGCATAATATGCTGCCAACAACAGAACTGTAGCAGCTAACTTTCAACAGAATGGGCAGCATGAGACTGGCAAAAGATAATTAAATTGCTCATGAGCTTTTCCGACCTCACTTAATCTCCCAGTGTCAAGAACTTTAAAGCTTTTCGATTTTTAATTGAGTTCTGTGAAAGATTTGTTGAATATTCATCTCATCGCCCCATAGTACAGTCAATCTGGCTAAAAATGGGCTAATAATTTCCAAGTGGATGAAACTTGGTAAGTCGTTAGAGACGAATGAAAGGAAGCTTACCTGTGAATGGCCAGGGCCACCTATTGGGGGATTCAAAAAAAACTCAAAAATATTTTGAAATGCATTTTTCTCGAAAACTATGCATTTCACAGAAAAATTTATTGAACAAAAAATGTAGAGGACATCTTTATCTACAATTAATGTCATTGGTGCTATGTTGTAAAACAAAAAATGTGCGCAGTAGGTGGCGCTAAAGTTTCCAAAAAAGTGTTTTTTCAATTTTTCGTCCAGAAATTTTCATTTTTCAGTTACGATTCAAATGGAAAAATTGTTCCTTTCAATTTTTTGAACAACTTTTATTTTAAAATTTTTTTCGTACGACTTACCGTTTCAGAGCTGCAGCTTGTTGAAGTGAAAATTTGACTATTACGCTTTCACAGAGCAAAGTTTTGCTGTCACTACTCTCCGAAACTTACATAGCAACTGAAAAATGTACCTTCCTAGAAGAATTGGGCAGCTCTATGATTCGGCCCTTTTGTTAATACTATGCCACTATAACTTTGAAACGGTAAGTCGTACGAAAAAAGTTTTAAAATAAAAGTTGTTTAAAAAATTGAAAGGAACAATTTTTCTATTTGAATCGTAACTGAAAAATGAAAATTTCTGGACGAAAAATTGAAAAAACACTTTTTTGGAAACTTTAGCGCCACCTACTGCGCACATTTTTTGTTTTACAACATAGACATTAATTGTAGATAAAGATGTCCTCTACATTTTTTGTTCAATAAATTTTTCTGTGAAATGCATAGTTTTCGAGAAAAATGCATTTCAAAATATTTTTGAGTTTTTTTTGAATCCCCCAATAGGTGGCCCTGGCCATTCACAGGTAAGCTTCCTTTCATTAGTCTCTAACGACTCACCAAGTTTCATCCACTGGGAAATTATTAGCCCATTTTTATATTTTTTTCGACAGATTGACTGTACTACCATGCAATTATTGCTTTGAGCACGAATTCGAAAAAAGAAGATATGATCGATTTTATATGAGAAACGTTGAATATTGGGCTTTTCCCAATTAATATTTAATTTATTAAAACAACATCCTTTTGAAAAGCAGCTCAGTTATATTCTCTGCATTCTAATAAACAGAAGCAAAATAAACTTTGAATAAAAACAAAGAAGGGGTTATTTTTGAGATGTTTTGTATCTTGTTCTTCCTCAGCTTAAATTTTAATAGTTATATTGATTGTCTGATGTAACGTTTTCTCGTTTATTTCCGACGAACTTCGTTTATTAACAGTGGGTAGAACTAATCAAAATCAACCATTTCACCAAAAATCATCCATACAAAAGTCACGAGATGTAGAGTTGAAAAATTCACGATTTGCATGAATTCACGACAAAATCGGGTTCATTATTTGGATTCGGCGAAACAGAATTGGGTTTCAATGGCTGTTAACTTCGCCATCTTGAAAGTTGTGGATGGTGACTTGGGGCAGTTTAATGAGTTCTACTGTTGAAAATAAAGACTCACCTTTGGAAACAAAATATCAGTTTCTGATGTGAATTGAATAAAAACTGTTCTGGAAATGTTGTTGGTTTTTCAGTCTGATACCCATCAGGTGCGCAACTAAGTTACCACTGTTTGTCAAAAGATGACAATAAACTTGGACATATGGTTAACAAACTGTTTCAACACATTAGTGATTTTGTTCTGGCCCCATACACTTTTCGTTGTACCAAAATGTCTGATTTTGTGCTAAATAATCGTCTTTTGCTGAAAGTGTTGTTTTTTTCTTTGATTCGCGGAAAAGGGCGACTGAAGCGCATCTAGAGCTTCAAAAAGTTCACGGAGAAGCTGCTCTAAGTGAAACAACGTGTCGTCATTGGTTCCGTCGCTTCAAAGACGGCGATTTCGTTGTTGAAGACCGTCCGCGTGATGGAAGTCCAAAAACATTCGAAGAAGCTGAATTGGAGGTATTGCTCGATGAGGATCCGTGCCAAACGAAAGAAAAGCTTTCTGCTTCAGCGTCAAACAAGTAATGGATCTATAAAAGCAGCTCAAAGAAAATAAAATCATGGGGACTATCTGGTCATGCTTCTACGCCGTCTTCTCAACCGAATATTCACGCTGCGAAGGTAATGCTGTGTATTTGGTGAGACCACGTCAGTGTTAATTATGGTTTGTTGGATCATAGTAAAACCATTACTGGGGAACGGTATCGATTTCAATAATTGATGCGATTGAGCCTGACTCAACAGCAGTTTCATTCATATGAAAACATGAAAAATGGCTTGATTCGTGCATTGCCTCAGAAGATGAACACTTTTACAGTAACGGTATACGAGCTCTACCAGAAGGATTTGGGAAAGTTGTAGCTAACAATAGGCAATACTTTGAATGATTCATCTGTAACAATTTTTTCACAATTGAGTTGCATTTTCTTCAAAAAAAAACAGCGGGAACTTAGTAGCGCACCAAACCTATTTGTTGAAGGGCCATTCATTTTATTTTTTGAATACATGGAAAATTCATGACACGCAGACAGCTTTTTGGATTTCTGAAAAAAAATACTCCTCGACCTGGAATCGAACCTACGTTTGTTTTTTGCCGGATAACCGCTTTGACTGCTGAGCCATCGGTAGTCAAAGTCCGGAAGCAACAAAAGTAAGTTCGATTCCTGCTCCGAGTGTAACTTCTTCCGGAATGTCTAAAAATTGTCTGCACGTCGTGAATTCTCCTTGTATGTCATAGTGACAGACGTAAGAAACCATATTCTTTAGTTTTTAAAATTAAATCAAAGGACCCCGCACTTTCCTTATGACCAATGGCGTTCCGTCAAATGTTCTAATTTTTTTGTATAATAGAGTACTCGACCTACTGATCGAAAGTGTCCATGGCCCCAACTCGATCCTATGACTAGTTTTTGACTTGAAGTTGAGAATTAACCACTTTTACTACGCGCGTATCTCGAAACAGAATCGAATGAACTTCAATTTTTCTCAAAAAACATTTCTTATTACACAAAAAAAAAATCTGGTCATAGGAAGTGGATAAAATCTCTCAGTCGTATTGATGTTTTTATATCAAGAACAGTGGTGAAAGAAAACTCCGACCTCAACGGAGTTAATCTTGAAATAGAGGGTGATGAAAAAAAAGGTGGTTTTTGGGTATTTTCGTGAGGTTCACAGTTTATTTCATGACTGAATCACCCTGCATTCTTTGAAATCCATGATATGTTCTGAAAAAATCAAACAATCACCTCAAATCAACCCAAAAATACAGGATGTCCACTTGACCTTCATTGTGAATAGTTTCTATAATAATGGATCACCCAGTATGAATTCTGGGTATTTCAGGTTTTTTCGATGTAACAACAACATATCTAGTGTAATATTTCATTTTGCGAACATTCTCGCTCTGGAACTGACATATTTTATACTTTCGAAATCGGGCATGCATTCAATTATGGATAACCCTGTATTCGTAACGATTTTCGGTCAAATCCCTCCATTTGGTTGCTCCCTGGGGATGAAATGAAATTTTTTTTTGAGAAAAATTGAAGTTCATTCGATTCTGTTTCGAGATACGAGCGTAGTAAAAGTGGTTAATTCTTAACTTCAACGCCCTGTATCTCAAGAACTAGTCATCGGATTGAGTTGGGGCCATGGACACTTTTGATCAGTAGGTCGAGTACTACATTACACAAAAAAATAGAACATTTGACGGAACGCCATTTGCCAGAAGAAGTGCGGGGTCCTTTGTTCCACCTATCATTCGACTCAGAAACGAATAAACACTTACCTATTTCAAAGTCATCACGATTGATTTATGTTGACAGAAATTGGAGGAATGAAATAATGGATCAGACATTCCCCAATATAATATGACCACAATCTTGAAGGAACCATTTAATTCTGATCAAAAACGGATATATTCATCTACACAAACATTTCAATCATTTTATTTTCATTCAGTACCGTCACAACCTTGGCGACGAAATACACTTCTCTTAGGTATATCGTGAAATTGTAACTAAATTCCCCAAAAATGATTCGCCAATTCCATCCCAGGAATATTGGAATATTATATTAGTTGAGAAAATGTTCAGCACTTTGTACCTACCTAAAGTTGAGAAAGATAGTACGAATGAGAAAGAATAAAAAATGTAGGACTACTACATTTTGATACAATGGTACACAGAATATTCATCAAATAGACAAAAATAGGTACGCGATATTGTTCTATACCTTAATTTTATAGAAATTGTGAAACGATTCAAGATCAAGTAAAAAAATACATTCTTTTTCGAACCTAACCGAAAACTCCTCTAAACTTTCAACCTCTCGAACATTCAATTCACCAATACGTATTTCTTACAATTGTTGCTGCTTAATCGCGTTAGCAAGTTTCATCCTCCTTTTCGCAATCTTTATCTGTCATCTATGAGGCCTCCACGCCGTGTTCCTGTACCTACAAGTCAGCACCTTCTTGAACGCCTGCCGGAACACCTTATTGAAGATGGTGTAAAAGATAGGATTCACCATGGAGCTAGCGTAACCCAGCCACGTGACCAACTGAAACACCCAGTTGTCCAAATTCTTCTCGCACTCTTCACAAAACGCGGGCAACAGGTTCAGAATGAAAAAAGGCGCCCACAGAATAACGAAAGTGAAGAACACCACGCCCAGCACTTTGGTCGCCTTCTGCTCCAGCCTTATTATCCTGCCGTGTCTTGAAGAGTTCCTGGATATCACACTCGAGTTGCGGCTGTGATGCGACCGGATGCTCCTGTTGTTCATCGAAGTTGGCGGCTGGGTGATGTAGGACCCGAACTTTTGGGAGAGGCAAGGGGACGAAGGGTTCTTGTTGCGATCTTTGAGTCCTAGAGTGTTTCCGTTGTGGCGCAGAGTGGCGGAGCGACGTAGAGTCGTAGGCGTTCTGGGAGAGGAATAGGCTGAAGTCCTTGTTTGGCCGAAACTGGAACCTGAAAATCAAGGGGTTGGATAATTATTTTCATTGACATGTTCTCGCTAAAGGTGCATTCACATTACACCAGAGTCTTTCGTATGTTGCTCGACTGGGACTTGGTAACAAGTTTTCCACTTGCTATATGATACAATTCAAGAACAGAAAAGGAGAGTTTCCTTGAAAAATTTTAAGTCCCATGAACATGGAACCGCAAACGTTTCGTTTTCGAGAAATAGTGTCTTAAAGTTTGTTTTTTTTCTCAAGTTTTTTTTTGTAGTATCTGCATTTCACAAGATGAACTGAAATTCAGCATATATGTATATTAAAATTTAGAGTTTACACCGTGTGGCATGTCAATGTCGATTGCAAATCTAGAGGATGATATTTTTTCTGGAATAGATACTGTTCCCTGTTTTCCTCCAGAACTTTTTTTGGTGTGCCACTGTTTGTTTGAGAAATTGTAAAAAAATGCTTAGTTATATCAAACATTATGGTCCTTTGTAGTTTTGTCGTATCTGCTATTTCAATAAAAAAATTTCAAAAGATTCTCTCGAAATCTCAATTATGATAAAATCCAGTTATTATCTAAATTCTAAAGTAATCTAAATTTTGGTGGTCTAATGGCTTCAGATCTTGGATGAGTTGAATTTTGCGAGGATGTTTGAAAGATGTGAGTATTCAGAACGACGTGAAACTAATAAATTTAGATTATCCCTCTCACTAAATCCTGCCAAATCATTGATATTCTCTTGGGAGCGTACATTTCTTTGTCGTTCCGGTTCTTTCGTACCGCATAGTACGAATTTCATGATAGAGAAAAATACAGGGTGTTCCATTTGAAAAATTCGTGTTATCGCATATTTAATTTGATTAAATTGAATTCATATAATACACTCTGTATAAAAAAAAATTCAGAGGTTTACCGAATGATGAAGCTGATACCTTAAGCTAACTACCTCAAAAATTTCGTCTAGATCTAGATTGGACACAGCGATTGCTATAAGAATTTTGATGAACCCTTCAAAACACTAAAAATATCCTAAAAATACGAATTATGTGGCCATGCTGTGATGAAATTTAAAAATTAAGTTTAAGTGTAAAGCTCTTGTTGTCCTCGAAGCAATTATGCCATGAAATACAGTGTGTCTAATTTCAAAAAACGACCTATTTTTCCATAACTTTTTTTTGACGCACCCTGTATATATGTAAAATTATTTTTAGTTTGTAGATTTTTTTAACCTTATAACAGTTATAACCATGCCACATAAGTTTTTCTCTACGCGGTACAGTTCAGGCGCTATTTTAGCCGTACACCTTGCTGACGCACCCTGTATCTTTACTGAACTTTATTTTTTGAGTGTACTGAGTAGTGAGTTTATACTACAAATACTAAAAATAAATTTTCACTCAAAACTGCGAAACTTATAAAGAAATGGGCAAAATATTGAGATAGATAAGACAGTAAACATTAAGATTTCCCATATTTAAAAAAGTGGTAAAAAATGGAAACTTTTCAAACAGTCTCAAAATTTCTGGAGATTTCGAGAATACTTAAGGTTTAATTGCTTTTATCATTTATTTTACCTTGTTATAATTATATGCATATTTTTGGGTAAGTAATGGGTTTTTCACCATAATTCGACCGCCCCCGTCTTTGTTACAAAAAGAAGGAAAAAAAAAACTTTTCCACAACAGTTTCACGAAATTGACTAATGTAATGTTCTCCAAAATGATTTCGTAAAATGAAATATATACAGAGTGGGCAAAATATTGATGGCAACTTCAATTTTTTCATGTAGGTATATTCTTCTATGTTTGGCCATCTCTTTTTTCCCTAATTTCGAATATCTTTGGTCTATCCCTCTTATTCTGAGTTCCACAGAGTTTCAAATTTCAAGAACAAGAACCACAACGATACGAATTTTGTGTATTGAATGAAGGTGGCCATTTAGAGCAATTTCTTTAGTTGATTTTATTTACTACATTTACATACTACCATAGTTTATTATTTTTTATATCTTATTGGTTACTGTTAGGTATTCGTCGAAAGAATATTGCTCTTGAGTAAATTGTTTGAATATAAAGAATTTCAGAATAATTTCACATCCTTTTTTATTCTGTTGTTTCATTTCGTAACTTTGAAACTCTGAAAATAAAAGAGACAGACCCACATATGCATACTTAATCGAGATCAGGATAAAACCACCAATCAAAATATGGAAGAATATACAGGGTGTCCCATTCAGAAAAATGTAGTTGCATTCAATATGTTGATCACCCTGTATATATTCCAAATGACGTTATCATTTTCAAAGAATTCATTTGATTTCGTACAATTTTTGTATGATATTTTTTATGTATCTGTTTTTGTAACAGAGTTAGAGGGGGTCAATTTATAGTGGGAAACCCGGTACTTATTCCAATGAGTTTATTTTTCCCATCATGTATTTCAAAACCAACAATCTCGAACTATCGAACTAAACCTTAACCCGCATTTAAAAAAAAGTCCACAGTTGCATTTCCACTTCACCGGTGTTAATTAAAAAAAAAAACCTTATTGCTCACCTCTCCTATGAGTCCTCTTCGACGGTTCCCAAGTCACTATCACGTTACTGGGAGAGGAATCGCCGCTTGACTTGGGAGATACTTTCAGACTTCTCTTACTGGCGGACAGCATGGGCGACATTATAACGGGTTTGTTGGGGTCCAATAGGAATCTGCAGGATGGATTTAATTTGTCGCTAGGAACAATCTTGATTTCCGTCGGTTTCGGTGTTGGCGACTTATCGTTTCTGTTTTCGCCGAAGTAGGGGCACGTGCAGGGGGGAGGTAGGGGAAACGACGAACTTTCGTTTAAATCTGGAAATTGAAGCAAGAAATTGGTGTTTCTTCATGGAAAACAGTATTATCAGGTGTAATATCTATACTGCATTCACTTTTATAAAGTATCTCGGTTGGCCAAGATTCAGGTTCAACTAGTTTTTTTTTTACTTAAAATTGACGCAGGTTGGCATTCGTGAAATATCAGCAATTGTCAAAATAATTCTCACTGACGTTGCAAATGCTAATTTCTATTTACCCTCTTTCAACTTTGTAAATGGAGGTAGTTCTTTCAAGGTATTTAAATGTTTTCGGTAGGCTTATTTCTTATGAATTTTGAAAAGTGGGGAATTTCATAGGTCCGTCTGTTCGTTAAGAAGTTTTCCTGTCGGGTTATTCGAGAACTTTTATTCTTTTTTCCATCGAACTATCACAAAGTAATGGACAA
Source organism: Adalia bipunctata (assembly GCA_910592335.1). Taxonomy (NCBI): domain Eukaryota; kingdom Metazoa; phylum Arthropoda; class Insecta; order Coleoptera; family Coccinellidae; genus Adalia; species Adalia bipunctata. Next base: position 23,537,948 of record OU342950.1, read on the forward strand.
TTATGTTCATGATTTTTCAGTTAAATTTCAACAATCGATTCTTGATTTTCGTACAAGAAAATAGCATAACTGAATCTTTCAACCATGTTTATACAGGGTCTTTCACGAGGAATCTCACTCATATTTATACGGGAAACTACTGAACGTATTTTCATGAAATTCAGCACTTATAAGTATTTCACGATGCTGATGAAATCTAAAATATTTTCAAGGCATGAGCACCTCCGGTTTTTCCGGAAATGACGTCAACTTCCGTTTTTCAAATTAGAACCCCATTTTTTTATGGCAGATATTGAATCTACGTTAAAAAATAATGTGAGTGTATGCATCACACCCTTGCCCTAAAATGGATATTTTCTGAGTTAATATCCAATTTAGGGCAAGGGTGTGATGCATACACCCACATTATTTTTTAACGTAGATTCAATATCTGCCATAAAAAATGGGGTTCTAATTTGAAAAAATTGATTTTTCACGATTTTGTCATCCCTAACTTTGAAAGCGATTTCTTCACCCGCTGTATCATGAATCGAGATTTCGATTTTTAAAGTGGATACATCAATCTTACATCTTGAAAAATCCCAAAAATTAAAATTTTCCACGAAGTTATTCTTGTTTCAGCGGAGCTCTATTTTCGATTTTTTTTTTCGAATTTTCCTGCTCAGAGAGAATTTTCCAACCAAAACTGAAAAATGTTACATCAAAATAACTTGAAATTTTCTAAGGAATCTATTTCTGCAATAAAAAAATGGTGTTCTAATTTGAAAAACGGAAGTTGACGTCATTTCCGGAAAAACCGGAGGTGCTCATGCCTTGAAAATATTTTAGATTTCATCAGCATCGTGAAATACTTATAAGTGCTGAATTTCATGAAAATACGTTCAGTAGTTTCCCGTATAAATATGGTTGAGGTTCCTCGTGAAAGACCCTGTATATATACCTACGTGAAATATACTGCTCCTCAAGAGTTAGGGATATCGTATTCAATCGTTTTTAAAAGTATGTGATCTTCGAGAAAATCACTGTAAAATCATTTGAAACTCAATAATAACTTGAATCGATCCAATAAAAATCAGTATGAGACATTTCGTCAATCTGGTCGCCTTTTTTCTGAAGTTTGGTTCTTTGCATATGCTCCATTAATGTTCTTATTTTGAGATGAAGTCAGTTTATCAACGGCTTCGATATTCAACGAGTTTTCTGAAACTGCCAAGACGTAAAATAACAAACGCTGAGGCTAATAGGGCTATCGGAATGCTACAGGGTGACCTAACTCAGGTTGTTGTAGCGGAAAGGCTCCAGGTCAGCCGAAGTGTGATATCTCGACTTTGGAATAGGTTCAGGGAGTCAGGTTCCTTGTGGGAAAGACCAAAGCTTGGTGGGCGACGAAAAACAACACCTGCTCAGGATCGTTTCATCACCGCTGTGGCGAGAAGAAACCCTACATCTACGTGTAGAATGCTACGGAATACTCTTCAAAATGCAGATGGGGTCCAAGTTTCCATCGAAACCATCAGACGACGTTTGAGAGAGGTGAATCTAGGTTCTAGACGTCCATTGAGAGGAGTTACATTAACAAGTGACCATAAGCTTCAAAGACTGGAATGCGCAAGGCAAGAAGGCAGCATATCAATTGGAACGATCAATGGCGTAGTGTCCTTTTCACTGATGAATCCAGATATGGACGATTTTCAGATTCTCGAAGAATAAGGGTATGGATAATCCCACGCATACCCCGTAATCGTCGCTATGTCCAAGAAGTCCATCCATTCCGAGGGGGTAGTGTTATGGTAGGGGCGGGGATATGTTTCAACGGGCGCACAGATCTACACATTCGTTCTGGGAATATGACCGCCTTACGTACCATAAAGAGCATGTCATTGACAATGCTGTGCCAAATTTTCAAATTGGTGAAACTTTTCAATTTCTGGACGATAACGCTAGACCACACCGTGCAGCCATAGTTGAGAATGCGCGCGAGGAGCTTGGTATTCCACATTTACCAATACCTCCGCACTCACCAGATTTGAATTGCATTGAACATGCATGGGATATGCTCCAAAGAAGATAAGGTAATCATCAATGTACCCCAGAATCCTTCTGACAGATCTGAGAGAGGTTCTGTCCCGTTTATGGAAATAAATTCCTCAAGGAATGTTTAACAACCTCGTGTGTAGTAGTATGCAAAGAAGATGTCAAGCTGTTATTGATGCCTGTGGAGGCCAGACATTGTATTGATAGTCTTAAAATGCTTGAATTCTCTGGGAATAAAATTTCGTTATTTTACTCGATTTTTCTTAACCACCCTGTCTACGCTGCAGACCTACAGGCTAAAATTAATTTGCAACTTGAAATCATATTAATATGAATTTTCATCACAAAAATCTGATTTCAACTATTTTTTTCTGCAATTTAAGTCAATATCTCTAACTCATGTGGACCGGTTCAGTTCAAGTTTAAACAGAGAAAAAAGTCTCTTAAACATTCGCCAGGTCTTTGGAATTATTCAATTCACATAATATTTTATCAAATTCATTATTTTCCCAAAGAAAATGAATATTTTGATGAATACGTAATTACTACGACCTCTATGTAGAAGAGACAACGTTGCGTAGTGATCTAACAGGAATATGACTATGACCTAACATTTTCAAAATATACACCATACACGGTGAAATGTGTCAGAATGTCATGACCAACCAGGATACTTCCTAAAAGTTAATGGAGTATGTTGAATTTCTAGTAGTATCATCCTGAAAGAATCCCACTGACCCAAAACCAAACTTGAACATAGTTTTATCGCACCTTGTCGATCCGTCGACTGGATCTCCTCGTCCGGTCCAAACTTCGGCAATTCGTGGAGGCTGTAACCCCTCTTCCTTGGCCACTTTCGAACTGGCTGCTCGTCCCTTGTATCACCTTCGTGGAAGGTTGATGCCCTGCGTCTCTTCAATGGCCACTGGGGAACTTCGGTTGAGTTATGAAGGGATGTATTCGATACAGCCAAGTTTCTACCTGATGATTCGTCTGACCTGCAAGGAAGAAGAGATAGGGGATAAATCGGGAAACGTTCATTCGGGGGGAAGTTGCATTGGAGAAAGAGGATTTGTTCGAGCGTAATGCCACAGATTTTGAGGAACTTTCCGAGAGAAAAATACCGATCATCAATTTATTATGTCTACTACCTGGGTATCAAGCATTGGTTCATCGGAAAGTTTCAGCTATCAATAAATTTAGTAACGCGGAGAAAAGATCATGATGTTGGAAACTTCTATTATTTTTTTTTATTTGAAGTTTATTTTGCTTCGATTTCGCAGATCATTAGCGGCTGATTAAATTTTAAATTTTGTTTGGTAAAACATAGATAGCAAGGAGTAAATGATTAAAATTTGGAGAAAAAAAAACGAAGGGTTACAATTTTTTTTTCGAATTTGTAATAAATGAGTTTGTCCACCACGGTTATCTTTACACTCCTCAACACGTCTTGGCATTGATGCAATTGGATGGTCTATTATTTCGTCTGGGGGAGACTATCCCAAGCTACCTGTACTTCATGTTTCAGAGCCGCCAAAGTCCGTGAAGGCTGGGGTGAATTCCCAAGCCTTCTACCCATGATGTCCCAAACATGCTCTATGGGCGAAAGATCGGGGGACCTAGGCGGCCATGGCAAAAGATTGACATGAGTCTCTTCAAAAAAGTTTGAACTAACTCTGGCAACATGAGGTCGAGCATTATCTTGCTGAATGTTGTATTCTCGAGCCGATTAAGGTAAGGGGAAACATATATGGCTCCACTATTTCTTGAAGATAAAGCAGCGCCGTCATGTTACCTCAAATTGAGACCTACTTGCATGTGCAATAGCACCCTATACCATACCGCCTACTGTTCGGTGTACATGACGCTCAACATCAAACTGAGGGTGAACCTCAGTTTTATCTTGCATTAGCAGGTTCACGTCTTTCTCCCTGTCGTCGTCTAACCCTTCTTCGGCCATCATGTGGACCTAAGGAGAATCGAGATTCATCAGGTAAGACCGAGGGTAAGACGAACTGATGCCATTCCACATTCCAATGTTGTTGTTTTCTGCACCACTGTAATCGTTGCCGGCGATGCTCAACCGTCAGAGGTAACACATGATGGGGTCGATAATGCTGCAGTCCAGAAGGCCTTATCTGGCGGTAAACCGTTGGGACAGTTACAGGATGGCCTTGTTCTTCTAACCACATCAGCCAATGATCGAGTTGTCGCAAATCGGTCTCTTATGGCCTTAAGTCTTAGACGTTGATCTTGAACTTCATTTGTGCCCCTTCGACGTCCGGTGTCTATTCTTCTTCGATTTTGGGCATTATCAGACCACGTTTGACAACATTTCATAACAGTAGCTCAATTTCTGTTCGTACGGTTAGCGATTTCTCGAAATGACAACTCCGCTTCCCGTAGACCAATAATTCGACCTCTTTCAAATTCACGTGCTCTAGGCATTTTAACAGAAACTCAATATCGACTTTGGATCTCCTCGAACAGCTGGTTTGTTGGGAAATTTGAAGAATTTGCAGAAAACGACTGCAATATTCAAGTTACAGAAAATGTTACATGAGAAAACCAAATTTTCATTATTTACTCTTTGCTACACTTTCTATGTTTTACTCAAAAAAATTTTAATTCAAACAGCTCCTTCTGGGCAGTTTCTTTGTCAGTTAGTATATAAGGGAGAGTTCTTGGGAAAGGAAGAAACGGAAAGAAAAGTATTCTGGCAGAATCTTCCAGGAATCATTCCCAAAAGTTCCAATGGGATTTGGGAACTGTTACAAACTTGAATCATTTGGATATCAGTAAGAATAAGATACGTCTCCTCACAGGATGGACATTGTAGCCTTAGCGAGCATATAATGAGACTGGGCTCATTAGAAATTGACGATTGTAGATTCTGTGGGGAATAGAATGAAACTCCTGACTGGATTTCTCCTGAAATTGAGTTCCTCCTTGGATCAACGAATGAGAAATATCTGTAGCAAATATCAAGAATATTTACGGACTAGTTCGACAGTTATGGCACAAAAAAGAAATAATCGAAAACACTCTGCATCCCTTCTACTTGTTTCCGAATGAAAAACTCTATGGCAGCGTTTATCCTTGCTATTATTGAACTTTTTGTGCATCCCTAAAATTGAGGTTGCATCTTCCGAATAAAAATTAATTTATTTTCACAGGCAATTCCAGTCAACAGAACGAAAATAATTCCTTCGATTCGCCATAACTCGCAATCCATTTGGATTCCAAATAACGAAGATATCTCTTCTGAACCAGTCTACCAGATGGAAAATTTCCATAAGCAAATATTTTCATACTTTCCTTCCAATTCGTTATTGTTTGATTTCTCTGCGAATTCTGTAGAAATGTTTTAAAGCTCCTCGTTATTTCACTGCAGATTATATTCATTATTTTGCGGAAATTACTCATGAAATACTCTTACGTTTATCATGAATTCATCGATGAATCTACGAAAATAGGCATCATTGATAATTTAGAACATTCCAGATTTGTTTATATAACAATAAACTTGCTTTTCGATTCTTCCTATTACAGTATTTCCTTCATTGAACTTTGAATTATAACTTACCCTTTACTATAAACATTCAAATTGTCCAATATAGGAATGGAATTACCTGAATACTATATTGAAATTCGATTGCATTTATGAAGCGTTAAACTACTATAAAATGGCCAAGTGCAGTTGAAACTAATTCTGACAATTTATTGAATGGGTTCCATACCGAAAATAGAATATTATTGCTTTATGTATAAATTAATTTTTGATCATTTTATTCATCACGGTTCCCACGTGGACCTCTGCTTTTTGTGAAGAGGCTTCAGTTAATTTTCGATATCATATTTATGATGGCCATAAAACTGAGTTTATAGGACGTTGTTCGATATTTCAGTGAAAAATAAATTTGAATTTTCCAATTATAAATGGGATCCAGTTTCCCACTCACACAGCACGGAATATTGCAGAAACAAATTTTCCACGAGAGCTTAGAAATATTGTTTTATGAAATATGTATTTCAGATTATGAAACGTTCGATTTCAGTGACGAGATATTTTCACGACCTTTTCCCTCTTTTTGATTTCCACCAATCAGAAACGCGCAATTTTGAATGACAAATGGTTTCCATATGGAAAAACTGTATGGCATCAGCTGTCAGCAGTTTTTTCGGGTTTAACCGGGGCAAAACTTGACAGTTGTTGTCAACGAAAATTTATAATACATACATAAAGCATCCAGAATAATCTGTTACTCACATAGGAGGTCATGGTTTCGTTTTCAGGAGTTGGTGCACCTGATGAAAAGTCTGAGCGCGTACAGAAAACATCGTTAATGACAAAACGACGTTGCCAGTTTCTCTGTTTATGTCAAAGTAAAAATATCAAAGATATTCCAAATTTTGTTAATTCGAATCGATCGGCGATGTTGGGGCGAAATATCGATAGGAAATCGCCTATTTTTCCGTTCTTCGTCGTCCAGAAGAAGTTTCCCGTCGATATGAGAAATTTCGTGCAAGTGTCATTTTTTCCTTTCACGACTTTTGGCGTGAGTACGAACGGCAAATTTGAATTGGACCAAAAATAAATTCATAAGCATAAATGAAGCGAAAGTAAGTACTAATCGACCTTTTTACACTTGATAACGAAGTTTTTTTTTTAGGTATCTGGCCGTTTAGAAAGATTTCAAACAAAATTCCGGCCCCCCAGAAGTTTGGTTAGTTGCGGTATCGTTTTGGGTGCCCAAAATCTATTTGGAATGTATAAATGGACAAAAAAAGCTTCCTTATACGATCTTCTAACGAAAGCGACCGGAAAATATAGTTCAGGTAGGATTTTCGAGGAATTATGGGGAAAGAACTTGCAGAATGGAATTGCACGATTTTCGTAAGTAAACGGGTTCTGGATGGCCATCATCGGTCTCTAAATGATTACTGTTGATCGTTTTCACGTTTCAGAAAAAAAACACGTCGAAAAAGCTAAAAAAAAGAAGAAATATGACTATTGCATTCAACGGTAGGTGAATTCAGATTCCGATGAATTGAAATGTGTCACTGAAGCTTTCATTCCTATCAAACCTTTGCCGAAAGTAGAAATAGGCTGTATTGAACCAGAATACATCGGTTTTTTCCATATTCCAGGAGTTTGTGTCTTATATTATTAGAACAGGTGAATGATAAATGTGAAGCATATGTTTGACCTATTCTATTTTATTTGTACAAACCTACTGTGGTAGTAATGTATGAATATTTTTCAAACTAATAAATTACTATATACTCAGAATATTTTACTCCTTGTTCATGAGATCAAATAAATGAAATATTTATCTATAAAGCTTTCAGGAATTGACATTCTTGCTTATTAATTTGTAACCAAAACTCAGTTACTATTGCATCGGAATTATTAGTTTCTCTGTAAACAAATTCGTTAATTTAGTTATTATGTTTATTTTCTTTGTGATGAATGAATACAACTGTTATTTATTTGAAATAAAGAAATATTAGAAATTGAAATGTTTTGCACCCTCACAATCATATCACATATAGGTAATATCATGAAAACAAAGCACATCGATAAATCTTTACAATCATAAATCCAAAAACTCCTTTATATGTAGAATATTGTTCACAATTTTCTGTTGTGTTCTCCAAAATGAAATATACATTCTGAGAAATACGCTAAGAATGTAGAAAGGGCAACATAGTGTTTACTTGGAACATAAAAATATTTTGAAAAACGTCATAACTTCGATACAGAGGGGAATGTGTCAAATTTCCAAGGCAAGAGTTGTATAATTGTGAATGGAGTATACATAACGCATCCAGAATAATCTGTTGAGTTAAGAATAGTCTTGTCAAATACCATTCGGGCATCTAATTTTTCTCGTAAAAATAATCGTTGCAGGTGTAAAAGTCCTCGTCTTCGATTCGGATTTTTGTTGTCACCAGCACCCCTGCTTCTCATTGAAATATTACTTAGCAACGTGTTTTTTCGATTTTTTTGGGAAAAATTGACTTTTCCGCAAATCGATAGGAAATTTTGACATTCCAGTCAAAATTGGTCATAGAAAAAGTCAAGATTTCCTAACTGTTAGGAAATATTCATTTCCTTACTGTAAGGAAATGATATTTCCCTACAGTTGGTTCGACATATGCATATACGAACTTTTCTGATGATTCCTTCGGCACTTATTCTAAAGAAGCAGTATTTTCACCGCATCAACCAGCTCTGAAGGAGTCCCAGAAATAGCAAATTCATCATCACTTATCATTTTACACTGTTTTAAATTCAAAAACACTAGCAATTAAATTAATTATATGCGTCAACTTTGACAATTCAACATGAGTACGTTTCCATAGTAACTCAACCAATTTCAACATGAATTTAGAAGCATCATTTATTAATGAATTGAAGAATTCACGATTTCATCAAAATTAATTGTAATCTGTCGAATTTTAAACGATTTTCGGAAAAAAAGTATGTTCACCTCGTAGGAAAAGACACATTCCTGGACTCTGTGTTGCCAAGTCTCGGCTTGCGCCTCGACTTAGCAATTTTCACAATCGTCCAGGAATGTTACGCTTTTCCTACCCGGTAAACAATGTACTACTTCTTAAAATTTTTCACGAAAAAATGGAAAAATTCTGTAATATCACATGATGAGAAAAGTGTGTGGTGAAGAATAGTTAACAAATTTCGAAAAAATCAGAAGAAACATTTCATCCAGATACTTTGATGTCCCAAATCGATATCAAACCGAAAGTATTGCCCTTCATAAATGCGGAAGAATAGATGATAATCAATGGAAGATTCGTATAAATGAAATACGTGATCTGCAGTCTGAATCGCAATTCTGCAAATTCCCTTTCTGGCACAGAATGAAATTCTGCATCAATCGGTCATGTTTGTTCTACCATAGAGGTGGAACTTCTCCGTGTTGTCTGCATTGTTTGGTCTCTCGAGTTCGGTCTAGGAACCAGTCCTAGCACTCACTGGGGATTACCCTTCATTAAACTCGGTTCGGATTCACACAAGTAATGTGCTTGCAAGCCCACAATTCCATGTGATTTTGTAAGAACTTACTTTCAGAAAGAAAATTCAATTTGGAAGTTATCGAATCGGAAATCTTGACATTTTGAATATACAGGATGAGTCAACAGTGCTGGATAAGTACAGAATTATTGGAACTTCAGACTGGTATCTTATTTCGCCACTTCCGGACGAGTAGATAGAGTCAGGAGTATATTAAGCTTATGCAGTGAGTGTGAAGTCACTCAGTGAGTGACTTCGATTCCGTCATAATTGGAATCAGTCTACAGCTCAAAAAGGTTCAGGACCGATCGATTTTGTTTGAGGCAGTTAGACACAGACCAACGAAGGTTGCTCTATCTCTGAGTGCCGCATATTTGTCCTTTGTGGGACACTCTGTATGATATAATTACTACTGCGGACTTCTCTGTCCCATGTTGCCTGCAGAAGACTATCCTCACTAAAATGGCATGTTAGAGCAAGATCCCAGGGCCGCCAGACGTCACGTATTTTCTGATGAACGAAATGTGGACGATTGAATAGTGTTAGTATGTAGATACTACGATCACATGCCTATCGGCTACCTTGCTCAGACGGCCAATTTGCAGATGTCAGGTCAAGTTGCAAAAAAACATTGCTTACCTCACTTAAATTCTCATGAATGATTTTCACATATATTTTAGACAATTCCGTTTAAAATGAGTTTTCAAAAATGCCAGACACTTCCCGTCGGCCGAATTGCTTAACAGACGCCTTAAAGGTCTCGAAAAAATTATTTAACTTCACGTAAATTCTGATGCTTCATTTTAATATATCTTCTCCAAACCACTATTTTAAAATTTCTTACAAGAAGACAGACCGATCCAAGGGGCCAATAATCCCCCAAACTCAATTTTAATGCCTCTATGGCTTAGAGCGCGAGGGTATTATCCGCACGCATGAGGATGAGTGAGAGATGTATTAGCTCCTATTGACTTTCCTGTCTCTCATTTCAGTTTACTCGTATCAATCAATAATTAATATTTGTAGAAAAATCCGCTAAAAACTAATAAATTAAAAAATCAGGTAAATATCGACGTGTAAGGAGGTGCTCATCTGACCGCAATAATTGTAGAATTTCGACCTGCAATTCCATTCTTTCGCCGTGGTCAACAATAGAGTTATGACTAAAATCCATGCAGATTTATCGTGTTCCTAGCATGAGGAAGCCGATACAAAGATCGTATACCTTGTTTGCAACATCGATGCCCAGGCTGGTTTTGTGATACGATGTTCAGATACTGATAGGTATAGCAGATATAATGCTGGGAAATATGCAGCATTTGAAAAATGATGATTCCCATGTTTGGATTTTGACCGGCACTGGTAACAAGAAGAGATACGTTGATTCAAATAATATCTACGAAGAGTACGAACAATTAGGACAGTCGTTGTTTACCAGCATTCCATGCCATCACAGGTTGTAATTTTACTGCAGCAATTTTCAAAAAGGGCAAACAAAAGCCTATCAATATTTTGAAGAAAAATGAAGAGTACCAACAAGCATTTCACCGTTCCGGTATGCTGGATTTTGTTGGTGATGTAGTTGAAGAAGAAAATGTATTCAATGTAATACAAAAACCTATCTGTGATATTCATAACGTTCCTGGAAAATTGATGTAGATGGTGCTACACTTCAACTGTTCATTGATACGTATATGGTATCTGATATCAATGAAGAATTCAATCGGAAGAATTTGAAAAACCTCGATGCTAGCAACTTACTACCATGCAAAAGTGAGCTTTGGCAAAAGTTGCGACGTGCTAACTAAATTGCTAGCCTTTGAAACAATTCTCGAGTTTATTGAAACAGCTTGCAGGTCAAAATTTTAGAATTATTGCGGTCAGATGAGCACACCTCCTTACACGTCGATATTCACCCGATTTTTTAATTTATTAGTTTTTAGCGGATTTTTCTACAAATATTAATTATTGATTGATACGAGTAAACTGAAATGAGAGACAGGGAAGTCAATAGGAGCTAATACATCTCTCACTCATCCTCATGCGTGCGGATAATACCCTCGCGCTCTAAGCCATAGAGGCATTAAAATTGAGTTTGGGGGATGATTGGCCCCTTAGATCGGTCTGTCTTCTTGTAAGAAATTTTAAAATAGTGGTTTGGAGAGGATATATTGAAATGAAGCATCAGAATTTACGTGAAGTTAAATAATTTTTTCGAGACCTTTAAGGCGTCTGTTAAGCAATTCGGCCGACGGGAAGTGTCTGGCTTTATTGAAAACTCATTTTAAACGGAATTGTCTAAAATATTTGTGAAAATCTGCCATCAGAATTCAAGTGAGGTAGGCAATGTTTTTTTGCAACTTGATGACCTGATATCTGCAAATTGGCCGTCTGAGCAAGGTAGGTATGTGATCGTAGTACATACTAACACTTTGCAATCATCCACATTTCGTTCATCAGAAAATACGTGCCGTCTGGTGGCCCTGGGATCTTGGACTATGTCCATAAGTTATCAAATGTGAAAATATTAACTGGCACCTTCGCCATTTTGTACAGCTGTCCTCAAATTAACGAATACTTTTGAATTTATTAAACGAACCATTGATGGAACTATCTGCATGAATAAATCAATTAATACTTCCATTATGCTCAGCATTAATGCAGCAAAGGAGGAAAGCTGGCTTGGTTGAGTGTAAATTGAATTAATTCTGACTTCAGAAAAAGTTTTCGAACTTGGCCATCAACTCTACTCACTCTGGCGGACTACAAAACCCATGAAAGGAGAAAATTCAAAGTGCATTACGAAGCATCAGCATATCCCGAAGCAAAATGCACTAAATGAGTTTCCGCGTAACGCAGAAAAAACTTGAAAACTAAAATCTACTCAGCACGGCTAGAAATATTTGGGTCAGCAAAGTTCAGAAATCACACAACTGTTGCGTTACTGCCAGACCCCACATCAATTCAGTTTGAGAGGGGACCATCTGTTTCCCAACTTCGCGGATAGAATTCCCGCCATATTTCCGACTAGAAGAAAGAGCGCAACATGGATCCAGCGTTGCCAGACGATTTTCAATCGAAATGGAACTCTTTAAACTTACTTTAAATTTTTTACTGAGTCATTCAAATCTCTGTATAATGAGGCTTGATAAAATCGAAAATTGGTTTCATTAACAGGTTTTTCCTATCAAACTTATAATCCTAAAGCACTTTTTTTCACGTAGATGTTGTCGGCACTTTTTCCAAAAACTTCACATATAATCAGATATACAGAGTGTTTCATTGGTAAATGAACATACGGTAACCTGAACTAGAACTACCCTAGGCGAGTCCAAAAAACCGATATATGACAGGTCTAATCAATTCCATAACCGAGATACAGGGTGCTTTAGGTATTCAATAAAAATTTCAATTCCTCATAATTTTTGAACCAACCAGTATAGTCGGTTGATATTTAAAACGTATGATTCACTTCTATAGGTCAATCGATTTACTTTTTAATTTCCAGAAAATACCAGGGTCCGTGTTTGAAAATATAGGACTTCCTCCAAGCTGAGATTCAACACCCTGTATATTGATATTTTGGGATTTGATTGAGATATTTGAAAAGAGGAGGAAATTTTCAATGGGATTCAGAAGATTTCATTGTCCCGCACGTCATTTTGCTCAGAGAAACCTTCAGGGAAAGATTGAATATTGGAATTCCACAAAATTCTCAGAAAAATCGTACATTATGATCAAATTGAATTTTTTTTTGTCCCACTTATTGCACATTCGAATTTCATAATATTTTGAGGAATTATTTGGAGTTATTTCCGGAAAAACATTATTCATCGAGAAAAATTTATTTGGGGTCAACAAAGATGAATGAGAAAATATATAAAGTAACATAAGAACGTGAATCACAGAGGGTGCTCGAAAGTACCACCATTTTGATCATGTCTGGATTATGCACTTTGCATGAGGATATCCTCACTTCCTATTTCAGATGAATATACTGAACATTTCAAATAACCCCAAATGGAATAATCAACAAGATTGAAATCTGGTCATCTAGCGGGCCAGGCATGCGGTCCACCTCTACGTATCCACATATTTGGAAAGTTCTGATCTAAAAATTGTCTGACTATTACTCTTAAATGGGGTGGAGCTCCATCATGCTGAAAATGCATTCGTGCAATGTCCGTACCTCCGAGTAATACAGGAAGATGATTTTGGAGGAAACCTAAGGAAAGATCTACCGGCGTAAGCCGTCTTGGTAGGACGTGTGGTCCAAGTATTCCATTTTTATGAACGCCACATCATACGTTTTTTGGAAATTTGTATTGGGAATTCGTATGCCTGATCGCATGCGGATTCTCTTCAGCCTTTTCATACGAATTCCTCATATTGAAGACCACATCCCTCGAGAATATGGCTTCATCGGTAAATAAAATTCTGTTGACCATTCTTTCATTTCGTAAAATCCAGTTTTTTCGGAAAGAACTCCAAATGATTCCTCAGAAGGTTATGAAATGCGAATGTCCAATCAGTGGGACAAAAAAATCGATTTGATCATAATGAACGATTTTTCTGAGAATTTTGTGGAATTCCAATATTCAATTTGATCTTTCCCTGAAGCTCACTTTGAGCAAAATGACGTACGGGACAATGAAATCTACCAAACCCCATTGAAAATTTCCTGCTCTTTTCAAATATCTCAATCAAATCCCAAAATTTCAATATACAGAGTGTTGAATCTCAACTTGGAAGAAGTCCAATATTTTTCAAATACGGACCTAGAATTTTTTGTAAATTCAAAAGTAAAACGATCGACCTGTAGAAGTGAAATATCAACCTACTATACCGGTTGGTTCAAAAGTTATGAGGGATTGAAATTTTTGGTGAATACATAAACCTCGGTAATGGAATTGATAAGACCTATCATACTCGTATATCGGTTTTTTAGACTCGCATATAGGGTAGCTCTAGCTCAGGTTACCGTATGTTCATTTACCAATGAAACACCCTGTATAAAAAATATTTTGTGTCAGGCAAGTGTCGAATGCTGAAAACACATCCCTACCTCCTTTCTTATTTCAAAGGGACATCTTTCATATTCCAGTAGAGCTCGAAATTCCAATTTCAAAAATGAGTAATACTTGGTTTTATACAAAAATCATCTTCGAAAAATAGAAATTACGAGTTTACCCGTGTATTTTTTTTATACCTATTATCATTCAAATGGGAAGAACAGAATGGGAATGTTTTCTGAAATTATTGGTAAATGTGAATTTCTGATATAGTAAGTGTATATTTTTGGCAAAATATCAAGTTTTGTATATTTTGGAATGGCAATCTCAAGCTCTACTAAAATATACAGAAATCTCTAGTGTCATAATCCCATTCGAAATAAAATTTAAAAAAATTTCACAGAGACGTAGAATGTTTCACAGAAAAGAATTGAAGCCACTTGTCAAAAACCATCCTCTAACACCAAAAGGATGAGACACCGATAACAAAATGATGCTTCCAAATTTCGATTGATTATGTCGAGGAAATGACGATTGCTCCCATGATATCCGTTATTTTAATTCTGAGTTTGGGGCAGTTCAAATGAAAAGAGGGAAAATTCAGTTCGCATGAATGTTTTCAGTGGATTCCAGGAAAAATCCTCCAATCTGACAACAGCGTGGATATCGTACGCGAGAAGGTTTCGAAGTACCCCTTTCCGGAGGGGATGCAATTTGCGACTCGTTTTCAGTTACACACAAAGGGAAATGGAAATAATGGAATTTCACATCGTGCGAGCAGACGAAAATATATACGGCTCCAGGGCGTATTGGAATGTTATCAGACTTGGAGGGAACAACAGTCGGGAAACGAAGAGAGTCAGTTGAAAAATTGTCCTAGTGGCAATAAGGATTATTTATGATTCTGTCATTTAGTACGTGTATAAGACAGGAATATTGTTTTTCGTTGTTGACACATGCCTTTGTGTTCTTTGTTTTTGGTTCGAAAGTATTTCTATAGGAGGTCTCAGGGATAGAATCGAAAATTAGAAATTTTCGTTTGTGGTGGGTTCAAAATGGTGAATGCGCCAGTTAAGAGGAAATACGAAAATGTTTTCAGACTTTCTTGTCTCTGTAGACCTCATAGTTTTGAAGATCATCATTTCAGTGTTCTATTAATGAACTACATAAGCAAAAACTGATATCGGTGTCTCATCGTTTTTGTGTTAGAGGGTGTACTTTGTAAATGTGCATTTTCGATAAGTGGCTGTAACATACCATTCAATGGTGTGGGTATATTTTCCTGAAATAATTCTTATTAATATTAATTCATAGAACAATATTCCATTTCCAATGGGTTTCTGACACTAGAGATCTTGGTACAGGGCCGATCCTAGGGTGTTGGCCGCCCGCGTGCAGAATCCTTATGTGCCGCCCCAGAGACAAAAAATATACCTTTTTTTGACATATATTTAAAAAACCTTCAATAGGCCTTCTTTTATTGTTAGGAAAAAACTGTACATATTAGATATAAGGAGGGGATAACCCCGTTACTTTTTCCGTGAATATTTTGGTGCTCCCTCTGCCCTCCGCAACTTTTCTGAAGATTTTTGTTGTCTTACACAATAAAAATGCAATTTATTTACACGCATATATATTTTCATACATATATTGTATTGTATTGTATTGTATTCGTGTACTAGATTATGACTCATGCACTAGATACATGATACATCCATTTCAACAAAATGAAGAATATGTAATAATACAGGAAAGAAACACGAACTAAATACTGAAAAAAAAACAATCTTATATGTCACAAAAATTGTACTCCAGCAATCATTCTTTCAATGATGGCACGCCATCGCCTTTTCTCTCGATTATAAACATTTTGTTGTTCCGCATCAATAGTGAAATTCTTTTACAATCTCAATTTCAACTCGCCCCAAGATTCCACAGAATTTACATGTTCAAAGACAATTTCATGTTTACTTAGATCAGTATTTTCCAACCTGTGGGTCGCGACCCCCAAGGGAGTCGCAAAGCAAGTAGGGGGGTCGCAAGAGGTCGAGAGAACTTAAGTAAGATGTCTACAAGACTCATGCATAGGTTGTGCTTGTTTCGGATTAATCAAATGACACAATTATTCTTTCATGGAACACACTCATTTCTGCGAAATACGAATCTCCGAAACTGGAGGCTAACAATCTATGGGGTCTTTTGTATTTCATTTTTTCGAAATTCAAGAAATACATATTCGAATACTCTATCCTCTATATGAAAATGTATCTATAGCAAGGAAGAAATATGATGTACCTTCTACATGAAAATGTATAGAAAGGGAGCAAAGTGTTGTTGTTCATTACAAAAAGTAACTAATTACTTATTGACAACTGGTAATTGACCGACGATTATAAACTGAACCTTCTTTATGAAAATGTATAGCGAGAAGGAATTATTGAATGTACCTTCTATATGAAAATATATAGTAAGGTAGCAAGGTGTTGTTGCGATTTACAACTGATTGATTAGCGACGATTTTGAATTACAACTGAATTATTACTGTTCGATTACTTTTCTCTACTTTACTTTACTAACTGCTTGTCTCCGCAACAAAGGGTTTTGAAGAAAAGCTGGAAAATAAGAAGATTCATTTCTTCTGAATAAAAGTGGGAAAGATCAACAATTGATTGAGTGTCAACAAAATGCTCTCATTTGCCATTTTTGACTATAGTGGGAAAAACAACCTATTTCTTGAATCTACAGACCAATGAGAGAAACCTTGGACGATTTGGTATTCGATCCTGCCATGTGTTTACAAATGTAACTTGAACTACAGTAAAATATATTTACGCGCTTATACGGAGAAACTGAATGAAGTTTCACCGAACCTGGTTATTGTCTCAAAAAACCAGACGAATTTCCCAAACTTGTCCTAAATTATTGGGTTGAGAAATCTTTTCAATAGCTGACCATCAATCAGTCGAAAAAGGGTATTTTTAAACAAAGAACGAGAATTGTATCTAGAGGAATATGGAACAATATTGCAGTTCAAGGGTTCGATCCCATATGATTAAAATCATTTTATCTATACAACATTTTTGAAGGCGACAGCTATTTTCTGGTGGACAAAGGATATGGCATTCAATTCGTCCAGATGTTGGGAAGTGAGACGCAAATTTTTTTCATCATTTTCCATAAACAACCCCCCAAATCTTCAAACCAGGGGGATAACGAACTAGGGGATCTTCTGTATTTCATTCTTTCGGCATTCAAGAAACACATATTTGAATATAATCGTGAAACACTCATTTCGTCGAGATATAAATTTTTTTCGTCATTTTTCATGAACAATCCTCCAAATCTCCAAACCTGAGGGCTAACCAACGATGGGGTTTATTGAATTTCATTCTTTTATTCAGGGAACACATATTCGAATATGATCGTGGAACAATGTCATTTCACCGAGATATGAATTTTTTTCATCATTTTTTATAACCAGCCCCCAAATCTCCAAACCGAGAGGCTAAGATTATAATTAATTTTCACACGGAAGAGACCGAAACCCAGAACGATTGCAACGAGAAATAAACATGAAACTATCGGCTACGATAGTAACTGCAAAAAGCATCATTACACACCATCATAATTGCACCCCAGTCGTTTTTGTTTTTACAACGACGCGATTTTATTCCAACATCTGGTAATTTTTACCAATACTAAACAATCCTATTCCGAGACCTCATCGATAACGATAATTGCTCTCAGATGGTATTTTTTTCGATCTTTGCATCACGTTCTTCTGGAGCAAGCATTCCTTTGTTCCTTTCTTTCGGTGAAGGAGAACAAGGAATATTTTATTTGACAAGATTGAAAAATTCAGTTTCGTTTAATTTTTTTTGTTGACTCATTCAAAATTTGGATGATTACAGTAATAATCAATAATTGAAAACAATTATCTCTTTAAGATTTGTTGAAAATAAAATTTTTCACAAACTGACTTATAAATGTGGCGGCCTGCGGCCGTCCCTTGGATTTGGCCGCCCGCGTGCGGGGCACGCGCTGCACACCTGCTAGGATCGGACCTGTCTTGGTATATATCAGTAGAGCTTCAGGTTATCATTCCAAAACTTGATACTTTGCCTGAAACCTTCACAATCTGAATCCGAATTTCACATTTTCAATTACCTTCAAAAAAGGAAACTTGTAATCTCTGATTTTCGAAGATGATTTCAGTATAATACTGAGTATTTTTAAAGTTGGAATTTCAAGCTCTACGGAATCATTACTGTCCCCTTCGAAATAAGAAAGAATCTTTTGGCTATAAAAATTCAGCTGTCTTGTTTGTATAGATAAATAGATGGGATCGATCGCTTGTGCTGCAATATTTGTCTCATATACCTTGGTTAACAATATTCGTTCCTTGTTCAAACAACCTTTAGACTGATTTATGGGTCCTCTATTGAAAGTGTTCACAACCCATGATACTCAGGTCAAATTTGGGAAATCCATCTGGTTTTCGAGACCATAACCATGTCCTATGAACCTCCTCAGTTTCTCAGAATAGGCTTATAGAACTAAATATATGGTGACACATTTATTGCAGAACAAGTTTGAATTGGAAATTTCAGCACAGTAATTGTTTTTTCATTTTATGCATTAGTTCTCGAAATATTCTTAACTAAGTATTTGAAAATGAAGTGGTGTTTTCATGGCACTTGTAGTGTTTTTTTGTGAAAAATCGACATCTTGATTAAAGATTTCTATGTCAGTGGATTGGAGGAAGGAAGCCACAGTCATGGTTGTTTTGAAGCTCAAAATGTCGATTTTTCACAAAAAAACACTACAAGTGCCATGAAAACACCACTTCATTTTCAAATACTTAGTTAAGAATATTTGAGAACTAATGCATAAAATGAAAAAACAATTACTGTGCTGAAATCAGTATAAAAATACCTTTCAAATGAGGTAACACTCACCCCATCTTCCCTATTCAAAAATTGGGGGTGAGGGTTAAAGTAGCAAGGGTTGAAGCGCTATGCGTCCGTAATCTACATCTTAAGTTGTCCCCCTCGAAACAGAAATCGACCTGTCCGAGCATTTCTATCGAAAAAATTTATTCCGTCTGTAATCTCGTCTGGTTCGTTTTCAAATGGCCACCCTGTATATATAACTGTGGTGAGTTATGCGTGACATTTGAAATGACAGTTTCTGGTCTCATCTTAGTATTTTCAGGGCTTAATTCAATTGTCGTGTAGAATTCTGAGAAAAAAATCCAAATGGTGGAGAACCTGCAAAGTTAGAATTGATTTTTCGTGATTGCCAATTTGGAAAGCATCATTTGAACGTACTAGATTTTCTAATTTTTTTTTCAGAATTCAAACTCAACTTTTTTTTACATGTTTTCAGTGAAAAAAAAAATAAATTTTGGCCAAAATTGTTGGAATTTCATGGTTGAACTATCCTTCATTCTGAATACTGAGGTCAAAACAGAATAAAATAATATCCACTGGTATTCTTTTTGTAACCTTTCAAAGATAACGCAGGGAGTACTTTCATAATTTTTATTCATTAAACTGGAAGCCGTACGAAGGCCAAAATTGGGCTAATGGACTGCCAGAATGAACCGAAAGAGGAATAGGAATTTATTATAAACCAAAAAATTTTTTTCAATAAACTTTGGTGAGAAACGAACTCTCCACTTTCGATTTTCTAGCGTTGCTTTGGTAACTAAATTTATAGGATTGAACTAAATCCAATTCATACTCGTAGAGAGTTCGAATCCTACCAAAGTATCCTGAAACAAATTTTTTGGTTTATAAATTCATATTTCTATCCGGGTCCTTGTGGCAGCCCATCACCACAATTTTGGCCTTCGTACGGCTTCCAGTTCTATTATAAATAAAAATTATGAAAGTACTCCGAGCGTAATCTTTGGAAGGCTACAAAAAGATGGATATTATTTCATTCTGTTTTCACCTAAGTATTCACTATTCAGAATGAAAGATAGTTCAACCATGAAAAATTCCGACAATTTTGGCCAACATTTTTTTTGGTATCGACAAAATGCATGAGTTGACGAATGATCATAACTTGAATCATGCTCATTCATGCCGAATATAATCGAGTTGGTAATTACCTGTAATGAAAAAATCAATACCGTCTCTGAAAAACTGTCTCATCTGAAGAATCCGGTTTGAAAGAATAAAAAAGAGTGTATTTCATTGGAATCCGTTCGTTTATATCCCCCAGCAACTCGTTGTATACCTACCCTTTGAATAATCAAGTATGCATTTGGAATTTACGAAATAATCCATAAATTCTTCCCGCGAAATCTAAACAGATTACTGCCCCCCTTCCTCGTATCAGAGCAACGTTACCCCTCCACTCCAGAACATAAACTTCACCCGAATACTCCGGCGTATTCCTGAAATACATCCGCACTTTCACCGTTGGCGCCGCATTCCCGAACGGAAAAAATTAGATAGTTTTATTGAAAACGACGAAGTTGAATTGATTCCTCGCGGCAGAATCCGTCAGAGAGAACGGACAAGAAAACGCTATTCGTTACCAGAGCCACGGCTCATCATCAATTCGCTTAATTGAACCGATAACACGAAGAAGAATGGAACTTGTGAACTTCCATTAATTCAGAAGTTTCCGATGGATTGCGCGGGAATATTAATAGACTGAGGCAGGACCTACAGCCAATAAAGGAATTTTGAGAATCCGTACCGAACTTTTTCTGGCGTAATTAGTGTAAGACTGATGCCGATCTTGTACTAGTTGGATGGAATCCATAATCCGCCTCTAATTGAATTTAACAATGAACCAGTTTGGAAGTTTCTGTCGGAATATGCTGTGAAACCACGCAAATAAGCGATTAGTGTCGTCTGTGTCCGGAAATTGAAATTACGTTAACTGCCAGAATAAGAACCAATACTCAATCATATTTCATCGAGAAGAATTATCTGAAATATTTCAAATACTCGTCGGCAGTGTTCATTCCAATCTATACAAAATTGGTAGTTCCCAAAGGATCCCATGATAGTCAAATTGTCTGCATCAAACTCCAAAACTTCTTGAAGACATATTACTCTGCTCTATGTACAGTGCGCGGCTAAATTATGGAACAAATTCGATATTTCGCAAGCAATGTGCTTTTTACAAAAATCTTGAAAGAGGTCGATTTTTGTTTTTAAATAGGTACCGATTTCTGAATGTATATTCTAAAGAGGTTATGTCACTGGTTTTGACGTGGTGACGTAATTGGATTTTTTTTTAAATTGAAATTAATGTCTTGTTATACTTCTGGAAGGTCTTTCAATACTGCATTCAATGATAATAAATAATTTGATTTGTTTGTACAGGGTGAACAAAAATTAATATTTCATTTCAGTAGGAGAATAACTTTAATTATAAAGGATGTTTCACCATAAACCGGACAAACATTTACAGGGTGATTTTTTTAAGTGTTTCATTAGGAGTTTTCGAGGAAGGAATTGCGATACAAATTCAAAATTTTGTATTTTTGTTCAAGAATATATGAACTCGATTTGTAAAATATGTTCAAGTGGAATCTACTTCCGGTTCTACCGGAAACAGATGTGAACTTCGTTATTTCAAATGTAACACCCTGTATATTTATACATATTTCAATATTCCCTTCAATTCTCCATTGATTTGATGTATGATATGCCCAACCACTTCAAGCCATCATTGAGTTATAGCCTGGTTGTCATATTTTTTTAAAGAAAGAGTGGCACAAATTAGTGTTTATATCTTCAAAATACCTCATTGTATGAATTTTTTATGCAACAGTGAAACAAAAGAAGGTACGATGATACTGCTTCTTGTATAAATTATGAGGAAATATTATACAGGGTGTCTGAAACAGGGCTTCAAAGTGAGCCTTAATAAAACTATGAAATCTCACTTTTTTCAAATGGGAACCATATAATTTTGTAATTCCGATCGATTGCTCGTCAAAAACTAGTAAGAGTTTTCCGAACATTTCATCATGTATTTAAAATCAGTAGTTTGGCTGTTATTGAATAAAATTCGAATTTCACGGCTAAAGCCGTGTCTAAACAACAGGTTCATTGAGATAATTTTCGAGTAGGCTATGTCAAATGAGGAAAATGTCAGTTTCAAACTATTTTTCTGTATTTAGTCATCATCAATTGTCTGCTCTGTTTATTTGTCACATTCGCCGCAAATAAAGAACATACTTTTGATATATCATCCTAGCGTGCCTTTTCATTATTGCTTGTTTTACATAGTCCTTGATCCATAAAAATAAGTAAGAAAGACAATTCCTAACATAGCCTACTTTGAAATAGACGAGCATACCACTGAATTTGACAGAATTTCACGAATAAAGCTAGGTTTGTCCCATCAGTCAAATTCATTGGTATGCTCGTCTGTTTCAAAGTAGGCTATGTTAGGAATTGTCATTTTTACTTATTTTTATTGATCAAGCACTATGCAAAACAAGCAATAATTATAATAATGTACACTAGAATAATATATCAAAAGTCTGTTCTTTATTTGCGGCAAATGTGACAAATAAACAGAGAAGACAATGAATGACCACTAAGGCACTAAATGAAGAAATTTCAGTTCAAAACTGACATATTCTTACTTGAACATTATCTTGATAAACCTGATGTTCAGACTAAGAAACCTGGCTTTAGTCGTGAAATCCGAATTTCATTCGATGACGGCAAAACTACTCATTTCAAAGACATGAAATGTTTGGCGCACTCTAACTTGTTTTTGACGAGCTATCGATCGGTTTCACGAAATTATATGGTTCCCATTTGAAAAAAAAGAGATTTCATAGATTTATTGAGGTTCACTTTGAAGCCCTGTTTCAGGCTCCCTGTATAATATTTCCTCATAATTTATACAAGAATCAGTAACAGCGTACTTTCTTTTGTTCCACTGTTGGATGGATATTTTCTGAGTTAATATCCACTTTAGGGCAAGGGTGTGATGCATACACTTACATTATTTTTCAACATAGATTGAATATCTGCCATAAAAAAATGGGGTTCTAATTTGAAAAAATTGATTTTTCACGATTTTGTCATCCCTAACTTTGAAAGCGATTTTTTTACCCACTGTATCATGAATCGCGATTTCGATTTTTAAAGTGGATACATCAATCTTACATCTTGAAAAATCCCAAAAATGAAAATTTTCCATCCAAAAACCTCGAAGTTATTCTTGTTTCAGATTATTTTTTCGAATTTTTCCGCTCAGAGAGAATTTTCCAACCAAAACTGAAAAATGTTACATCAAAATAACTTGAAATTTTCTAGGGAATCTATTTCTGCAATAAAAAAATGGTGTTCTAATTTGAAAAACGGAAGTTGACGTCATTTCCGGAAAAACCGGAGGTGCTCAGCTCATGCCTTGAAAATATTTTAGATTTCATCAGCATCGTGAAATATTTATAAGTGCTGAATTACATGAAAATACGTTCAGTAGTTTCCCGTATAAATATGGGTGAGGTTCCTCGTGAAAGACCCTGTATAGGGTATCACATTTGAAATAACGAAGTGCACATCCGTTTCCGATAGAACCGGAAGTAGATTCCGCTTGAAAATATTTTACAAATTGAGTTTATGTACTCTAAAAACAAAAATACAAAATTTCGAATTTGTATATTTCCTTTCCTCGAAAACTTCTAATGATACACTTAAAAAAATCACCCTGTAAAGATGGCATCGAGGAAGTCATCTTTGCCTCTTGACATAAACCCCGTTTTCGACGTATAAGCGAGATACAGGGTATTTAATGCCAACTTTGAGCAGTATTCTGATAACTGTGGTGAGTTACGCTTACTGCAAAGTTCGAATTTTTTTCTCGTCTGCCAATTTCGAAAACACATTTTCAACGTACTAGGTTTTATAAGATTTTCCGTAAACATTTTTTTTCAAAATTAGAACTCAACTTTTTTTTTACATGTCTTCGGTGAAAAAAAAATTTCGGCCAAAATTGTTGGAATTTTTCATGGTTGAACTATTTTCTGAATACTGAGGTGGAAACAGAATCAAAAAATATCTATTGGTTTTCTTTTCGTAGCCTTCCAAAGATTACGCTCGGAGTGATGTTCTTCACTAACTTGTCCCAACTGCTGGAATTTTTCCACCAATTCATGTATTGCGGTTCGACAAAGTTCTTCACGACAACCCAAAAATGTTCGAGTTTCACGAAACGTCTCTGCCAAATTTTCACCAATTTAAGAGTGGATTTTAATAATTTCAATGCGTTGTTTAAGAGTGTATCGTTCCATTTTTATTGATGGCGTAGTTTCTACTTGTTAAATGTCAAAAAATGACAGCTTCAAAAGTGACATCTACCAAAATTACACCTCTAATGGAAAACCCTCAATGTGGAACTCAGCAAGAACAAGTTAAAGTTCCTCACTGGTTTTCTTGCAGGACACTGTCGCGTCAGTATCTAATGAAAATGGGTTAAGTTAAGGTGGGCGTTCAATGTAGTGTGTTTTTATTTCAAGTTGCATTTGAAAATGGTATCACTTTGAGAACTGAAATTTTGTGGGTGAACTCAGAAAGGATTGGAGTTCTTAATGAGATAATTGAGATTAATTGCATTTCAACAGTTCATTTTTTTTCTTTGAAAAATAGAAGAAAATGAGCCAACTCATGCTTCTGTTTTATTTCAAACGAAAGACCCATGAAAATAGTTCGACTTCCGATTAAAAGTGAATCTACAGATAATTTCATTCAGAAAAACAACTTGAAATACGGAATTGGCAGAGAATGGCCAAATTCAAATTTTCGCGGGAAAAAGTTTCTGCTTTACCCACATTTTCACTTATTTCATAGTTCAGCGGATAGAGAGTGCCATTGTACATTTCATTCATAATTAGAGAGATATTCATAGAACTCATAGAGATAATGTAAGTTCTATGGAGATATTCCGTAAAATGCACGGTGGCGCCTCTATCGGTTGACATGTCCTACGCGCTTCAAACGGCGACCTTAATCAGAAACTGATGATTTTAGCAATCCAGCGCAAAGGAGGTTCTGTAATGAAGAAGGCTGCGACTTACCTATCCTCCAGCAGGTTGCTGGTCAATGTTATATCAGGATTCCTCTTGCTGTTCGCCATAGCCTTCGTTGCAGCCTCCAGACCTCTGGACAACTTCAACATCTCGGCGCCGAAGGCTTGCAACGCCGAAACGGCACAAGGGGTAGGTTCCGATTCTTGAATCCACAACTCGTGGGTGTCTATGGTTGTCACTTCGGTGTCAGTAGAGGCCGCTGAATATGCATGTTGGGGGGTGGAGGTCTTACTGGTGGCGCAGTTGTTGTTGGCGTTCTTTGCTTTCGTCGCGTTCAGTAATCTCCTCCAAGTACACCGCCGATCTGCGAGGATAAAATGAAGGGAGTGAGTTTGGGAAGTGCTTTATGTTGATGAGCAGGGGCTTTCGCTTTGTCGGCTGATAAGTTCTCGGTCTGACGTTTTCATATTTGTGTAGGATTTCATTCCGACTAAATGTACATATTTGTTACATTCCTCTGTTAAGTTCGTGTGTGAGAGGCTTCATATTGTGCCCAAGATTAGCGTGACATTTTGCTCTGCATTTGATCACTTCCATGTGTAAGCTTCCGAGTCCTGAATGAGATTTAGCAGTTTCACCATTTCGTGCAATAAGATAAATGGACCAATTAGACGCAAGTGTTTTCTTTGTAGCTTATCATCCCTAGGTGGCCTCGGACAACCAGAATAAGATAATTTATGATGCTTAAAGATGCGCTTGGCACTTGCATTTCATTGGCTGAAGTCGCACAAGAAGTGACACCTTTTTTCTCTAATGAGAATTTAGGGCGGAACCGAGAATAAAACTTAAGGGCATAATTGGGGTTGTGAAGTCAGTTGTCAGTTGGGTACGGAGTTAATTGTTGGAGAGTCAGTAGAGAGTTCCTACGGGAGTTCCGACTCCCGTAGGAGTCTCTACCGAGAGAGTAAAGACGGAGGTAGTTGTTGCCATTAGAGACGAAATTAGATCTTCAAGACGGTACCATATCGGCGGTACGAGAGTCATTCATTTGTTCGGCGTAAAAACGAAGTTCAATAAATGCGAATAAATCGTAACTAAACGTGTGTTTGTCAAAAGTACAAGGTGCGGCACGGAGGGCGGACGTTTTTCAGATGGGCATAACTTTCCCCCACTGAGGACGAGAGAAGTGGGGAAGGTGCCGTTAGACTCGTGTGTTCCTAGCATTTATTTATTGATCAACAGAAGACCAAGAGGACCTGTGCGAACAGTTCGAACGCCTGAAAATGTTGAACGCGTTCGACAAGCCATTCTTCGCAGTCCGTCGCGATCTGCTCGGAAACATGCTGCTGCACTTCGCCTCAGTGATCGTTCGGTGAGGCGAATTTTGCATATGGATCTTCGCTTTCACCCCTACAAATTGGCCATTGTGCAACAGTTACACCCCGGAGATTATGCACAACGAATGAACTTCGCACGTGAGATGGAAGCACTGATCGATCAAAATGAGAACCTCATTTTGTTCATGAGTGACGAAGCCCACTTTCACCTCAACGGCATGGTTAACCGGCAGAATTGCCGTTATTGGGCTAATGAAAATCCGCAACACTTACACGAAAGACCGCTGCACAGCCCACAGCGCCTCCAGCACTGCATCACCGATTTCGGCCACCACATGCCTGATGTGATTTTCCACACTTGACTGTCTCAAATGTTTTCCTTGAGAATCTGATTCCGTCAATAAATGTGTTTTTGAGTAAAAATTAACGCTTTTATTATTTTTTTAAAACCATCCATCCTCCGTGCCGCACCCTGTATAATAGGTGTAAGACGTATAATCTACAAGTGTAGATTATTGTTTAAAATTTACTCTGTAAATAAACTGTATACAGGGCGAGTCTTCGACTTGTAAATAAATTCTGTAGATTCGTGGGGCCAAAAGGAATCTTGTTTTCAATTTCCATTTTTTCGAATTCGGCTCTATTGAAAAGATATAGCCATTTGAAAAAAAATTCAAAAGATACTGTGGAATTGATTCAAAGTTCATATTTCTCGATTGGAATTGAGTTTATACATTCAGGGAATACTCAAGTACTGACCTTATTGGAATAAAAATGTTGCAAACACGATAATTTCAACAAAAACAGTTAGTTTCATCGGGTTTTATCTGCAACTAAAAAGCCACATTTCTCCTACCAAAATAAGTTCCTTCTTCGATTTTTCTGCAGTTTGTGAACACTGATAACTTGTTAATATTTTCCTTGAAATTCCCAAACAATCTCATGAAGAAAGACTTTTCATTCAGATTTATTATTAAACAACCTAACCTAATCTATTTTGTATCGATTCTGTGAATGTTTGCACAGAAATTGCAAGAAGATGTTGTCAGCTTGCTGATATTTTCATTAAGGTTAAGGATGTTTTACGAAACATAGTATGAATATCTATGAATTCTCTCTCTCTCTCTCATCTATGAATTAAGCCGTTTTCATCATAAATCGACTTTGCCGTGATATTTCACCACGCATGCGTATAGCGAAAACTGACGGATTGGTTATCTCAATTACCCTTGGAGTCCAACTATAAACAATAACAAACTCTAAACATTATGTGAAGTTCTGTATACAGTCAGTGAATTATTGTTCTAATGTGATTATTATGTGAAGTGAATTAATATAATTTTAAACGTGTCGAGTTTATAAAATTCCAAGAGGATATTATTTAGAGACTTAGAGATATCATATTATTTTTCATTAATTTCAATTTAATAAGTAGTTTGTATCGAGATTCATCATTCATATCTGAATTTAGTATTACATCGACATTTAACTTCAATATGGACCAGTAACTATGAATTTTCAATTGAAACTGTGCGTATTAAATGCTCCTTGGTGTTCAATTTTATCTCCCACATTTGTGGGATTTTATTATTAAAATATCTCTCATCAACGTTTTCCATCGTTTCAATTTAAGTCTCGACAAAGTTGATTAATATTGTGACAATATTGTAAACTCGTTTGAAGACCAGAGGAGGAATAATATTCGATGATATTCAATTCAGACATCGCATTCAGATTATTCTTGAAATTAATAAGTTTTTCGTCAAATTTCTCCGGGTAAAATTGGAAATAACTCGAAAACGACGCTTTTTATTGAAAGAAAAAATAAAAATACTTTCAGTTCATTAAATGATTGATTCTTTCGAAAATATTAACTGTTTATCTTTTTAAAGTGGTTTTATGGTGTTTTAGCGTGTATTGATGAGTCGACCACCCTGTAACTTTTATACTAGGAGACAGCGGCGGCCTTACCAATTGCGAGGCTCCGGGCGGCAGGTCTTTGCGAGGCCCTTTGTCTTTCGTGAAAAGTATGTGATTCGAAATTAAGTCGAGTCGTTTGGTTTAGGTATTTTGTCATGTTTGACGAAAACTGCCCAAGCTTTACAAATAAATAAATTTTGTGTTTCAAAATATTTTACTTAGAAAGATTCAACAAATTCGGAGAAGATTAATTTTAAAATTGATGTTAAATTTCAAAATTGATGTTTGCGGCTTTTTCTCAAACTAAAATCTTCAATTAGAGCACAATAATCCAACGAATGAGCTACGTCATTTTCTATTGAAAGAAAAGCAAGTGCTGAAAGATGATCTTGTGCCATCGAATTTCTCAAATGAGTTTTGATCACTTTAAGCCTCGGAAAACTCCTTTCAGCAGGCGCAACTATAACAGGTGTGGTGGCAATAATTCTCAGGAAAATTTCGATAGTTATTTTTTTTTCTCTTATGTATTTCAGAACCGAGATAATATCGTCGTTTCTGTCATATACACTGATGAACATATGCAGTTCTTCGTATAATTCATCTCCATTAATATCACATGATTCTCCTACTGTTATGGTGGACATTTTCAAGTCGCTGCATTGCTTCAGAAGTTCACTATTATTGATTTCCTTTAATTTTTTTTTCTTATATGAAACCAAATATGCTCTCAGGCTGCTTAAGTGCCAGGAATCTAGGATGGCAGCTTGTGCGCAAATTGTCGACAATGACATAAAAATAATTAATCTTGAAAATCTCTTCCACGTTCAATTCTTCATCTTCCCCATCATAATCAAAATGCATTTTGTCACAACGTCTTCTAACTTCTTTAAACTTTCTTTCAATATCATTTTCCTCAGCTATTTCTGTCGCTGTCACAAGGGATGACAAAGAGAGTGTACAACTTTTGTAGCAACTCAAAAAACGATTCTGCTTGGGCACAAGATGATGCTGCATCTCCTAAGATGAGATTCCAGCTATGACTCCCACAAAGTTAAAAATAAGCGAGTGGATTAATTTCAAGAATAGGTACATTTTTGGTCTTTTGGACACCAATTCATAGCATGTAGTACGACTGTTCGCAGCACAACGCCAGTCGATAGATGGCCCGAACTTATCGCGAAATCATACTTCTTGAACAATTCTTGGGTACTTGCGCGAGGCCCCTCCAAGAGCGAGGCCCCGGGCGATTGCCCCGTTCGCCACCCCCTAAGGCCGCCTCTGAGGAGAGATATTGAATAGGTTTCGATCGAGGAATATGCACCATGAATAGAGTAAATACTCAACCGAAATTCAGTTCATTCGAAATAACGGTTCCGAAGATATGAACAGGAAAGTTTTCATGGATTTCCGACACCCTGTATCTTCCAAACCAAACCGAATCTTAAAAAATGTTATGGAGAAAATGTGTTTCGTTTGATGAGAGGAATCTACAGTTAAAATATATGAACAAGTCAAAAACTCACCATGTATAGACAATGAGAGAAATGGACTAGCAAAGATCTAATTCAAGAAGTAAATCGCTGGAACGTGCCTCTAAAGCAGAAGGAAAATTACAGACTGGTTTCTGGCTTGTTAGCCGTCATCAGTGCCACATATCCCCGCTAACGGTAGCAACCAAATGAAACGGCAGAGCTAGCAGTGTTCCTGCTATGGCGTAATATGAGCTCTGTCGTTTCATTCGGTTGCTACCGTACCTGCTACGTGGCTACAGTGCCAAATATCCTCGCTTACGGTAACAACCAAATGAAAAGACAGAGCTCATATTACGCCATAGCCAGCTAGCTCTGCCGTTTCATTTGGTTGCTACCATAAGCGGGGATATGTGGCACTGATGACGGCCAACCCGCCAGAAACCGGTCTGTCATTTTCCTTCTGCGGTAGCGGCACGTTTCAGCGATTTACTTCTTGAATTAGATCTTTGCTAGTCCATTTCTCTCATTTATTATACGTCCCTAGTGGACGGTCCTAGACGGACAAGAACCCTTTTTTCCTGTATAGACAGTTCGACTTTAGAAAGCGATAAAGACGTAAAATATAGGTTTGGTAGCCAAAGCGGAGGTCATGTTCCTAGACGACCGAAAACAAACCTACATTTGTATTCGCAATTTCCATACATAAAAACTGTACAGAATGGGTCAAGATAGCGAAAAACTGATATCGGTGCCTCAATGTGAATTTTCATGGAAAATTCAATGGTGAAAGCCGCATATCGATATCTTTTATCGCTTCCATGTGTATTTTCGAAAAGTTGCTTAAAATGGCTGCCGCTTCAAGCGAGTTGAGGAAGGTCTCGAAAAGTATAATGTTGGAATGGAAATCCTCACCAAACCCCAAACAACCATTCGCACCTCAACTTCCTAAGAACCGAAACCTCTACTCCGTTTCAATTAAATGATAACTGTGTTACAACGCCTTACAACAAATCGAATTAAGCCATAAATGGAATTCGACTTCCGGCATCATAATCGAATGAACCCTTTTGGAAATCCTTCTTGGACATAATTTATTCTGGAATTAACCCTGACAACTTGGGCTTTCGGACAGCCGAAACAAGTTCGAATCGATAATGTCGGGGTTCGTTATGAAGTGTGTCAGTGTGAATTGTGGTCTTCCAGTCGAAATTTCCGATAGGATTTCGTTGCCACATAAATGGACACATAGTGACAGTCATACAACATTCGGAATATGGCAGATAGAAGTTAAAATGGATCAGAATTGTTACCTCCTAACAAAATCGATCCGAATGCAAGAATTTTTTTCAATGAAAGGAAGAACTTCTCGAAATAGACCATGTCGCTAAAATTGCCTTTGTGGTGGAATAATTGAACGAAACACTTGATTGTACACAATATTCGATGATAAAAACGAATAGTTGGATCCCTAATCCCTAAAGCAAAAACCTTGGCATGCATTAAAGATGAATTGTAAGGTTAAAACCAGAAACTTATGTAATATAGAGTGGTGGAATGTAGAGCTTCATGAAATTTTTCAAGGTTATAACTGACAAAGTCATAATGAAGAGCAGGATACAATACTGCTACAGATGTAAGGCATGCTTGAAAGTGTCTCCTGATCGATGTCTGAAATACTTGCAATCGAAAGATGCGTAGGCGTAGACATTATCCTGGAAAAAAACTCTACTAACTGACAAAGAAGGAGATGTTTGAATTCTAGATTTTTTCCTAATTTTTTTTTATACATTTGTTAATAATGCGTTCGTTCACCGCGGTTATCTATACACTCCCCAACACGTCTCGGCATTGATGCAATAAGATGGCCTTTTTCTTCTTGAGGGATACTATACCAAGCTACCTGTACTTCATCTCTCAGAGCCGCCAGAGGGCTGGGGTAAATTTCCAAGCCTTCTACCCATGATGTCCCAAACATGCTCTATGGGCGAAAGATCGGGGGATCTGGGCGGCCATGGCAAAAGATTCACATGGGTCGCTTCAAAAAAGTTTAAACTTACTCTGGCAACATGAGGTCGAGCATTATATTGCTAAGATATTGGATTCTCGAGCCGGTTAAGGTGAGGGAGAACATATGGCTCCACTATTTCTTGAAGGTACCGCAGCGCCGTTATGTTACCTCGATTAACGACTGGGCCCGTATTCTCGGCGAGTGATATTTCGATGCGTATACGTTTTCAGTGTAATTATGTATGACAAACGTATAGTAACACAGAAAACGTATACGCTCCGAAAGATCACTCGACGAGAATACGGGCCCTGAAGGTGACCTACTCGCATGTGCAATAGCACCCCATACCATAACGCCTACTGTTCGGTGTACCAAACGCTCAACATCAAACTCAGGTTAACGTCTTTCTCCCCGAGGTGATCTTACCCTAATCATGTGCACCCAAGGAGAATCGAGATTCATCAGAAAAGACGACCTGATGCCATTCCACATTCCAATGTTAACGTTCTCTGCACCACTGTAATCGTTGCCGGCGATGCTCAACCGTCAGAGGTAACACAAAATGGGGTGGATAATGCTGCAGTCCAAAAGACGTCATCCGGCAGTAAAACGTTGGGACAGTTACAGGATGGCCTTGTTCCTCTAACCACACATCAGCCAAAGATCGAGTTGTCGCAAATCGGTTTTGGCATTATCAAACCACGCTTGACAACATCTCATATCAGTTGTTGGATTTCTGTTCGTATACGGTTAGCGATTTCTCGAAGTGAAACCCCGCCTCCTGTAGACTATCAATAATTCGACCTCTTTCAAATGGACTTAGCTGCCGATAAATTCCGCGTACACTTGCTCTAAGCATTTTAACAGCAACTAAACATCGACTTTGGATCTCCTCGAACAGCTGGTTTGTCGAGAAATTTAAAGAATTTGCAAAAAACGACTACAATATTTAAGTACCAAAAAATGTTCAGATGAAAAAACCTTCACAATTTTTTACTCGAAATTCAATCTCTATAAGATCTTAATATCTATGTTTTCCAAAAAAAGCTGCTATCAAAGCACAAAACACGTATGTCATCGACTCAAAGCTGATATGGGAGTGCCGAAGAAAACTTGACGAAGAAAGCAAGAACAACAAAAACTCTTCAGTTTGGGTTCCTGGTAACTCAGTTATCAAAGGAAACGAAGAGGCCAGCAAACTAGCAGGAAAGGGAGCACAAACACCTTACTCACTACTTACTAGCCCAAACCCTTCAGTGTTGTTGGTGTGGGCAAATGCACCAATGAGAAAGATTTTTCTGGAGAAGGAAGAAACTGAAAAAGAAGCTCTCAGGAGGAAATCTTTCACGAATGGATAATTCTGGAAAGCTCCTTCGGGATTTCGGAACTGTAAGAACCAAGAACTATTCGCATCTCAGCAAGAATTAGATACGCCTCCTTATTGGCTTCCTCACAAGTTATTGTCGCAGATTGTCATTGCAAACCCACGCAAGGAATTTTTTAACAAGAAAATTAAAGGAGGAACGAGGATTCAACTTCCTTGAAGCCCTCTCAGATACTGGAACTCATTGTAGCTCTGGAGCGGGAGAACGAGCTGGAGATAGCGCAGTTTTGAAAACTATGATACCTCCAATCTCGAATTATGATGTCTATAATATCATTCTGTCAATATACAGGTGGCCAAGAGATTAACTTGATCAGAAAAATCTTAAAAGGGCAAAAAATAATTTTGTAGCAAATGTCTAGTTCTTTGATTTTTTCCACCTCGATGACTTTGAAGGCTAATTCTAGCAAAAGTAGAGTGTTGAGAATTTTTCATCAATGATTCTGAAAGCTGACCGTTGAGCGCAGTTTTTAAGCATACTTAAAAACCGTGAATTAGCCTTCTTACATTTTTAATTTCGATTCGAAAACTCAGATCATAATCCAATTCACATAACTTTTTCACTTGAGACCAACATTTCCATAATTTTGATCAAAGTTACGAATCTGGTTTTTTATGTATAAAAGTACAATTCATGGAGATTAAGTTACAAAAGAATCTCACAGAGAAGTCCTGTACCTTTTTTTATATCTTTTTTAAGATGGTCAAGTCGAAAATTCTCAAAGTTCATAAAAAAATTCATAACTCGAAAACCGTGAAAAATGGCATAACATGGGGGTGATTCGAAAAGCCCATGACACGAGAGACCTGTTTTTTCTTTTTGACGTCAATCTCTTGGCCACCCTATATGCCGTTTTGTACGTATTCCTCCCAACCCCTTTCTTGAAATACCATAGCCCTCTTCAAGGTTAACATTCACAACAAAGATAAAATATTCAATGCTCGGATCCCAAGCTCGATTCTACAAAGTCCCAGAGCTTCATTTCCCGATAAATCTATCTAAATCCCAATCCCACTCCATTATATGACATTTACGATCCCCAAATGGTGATATCTAATCTCTCCATTGCCCAAGACTTGAGGGAACTTCTCCAGAAGCGCCTAGAGCCATTTTCACTTCCTCTGCAAAAGACTCACATATCTATTTTCTCGTCACCGTCATAATAACGGTGTCACATATGAACCGGGCATTTGATCCTCAAAGCTATCATGCAGGGAATTCTATCCATCCTGGAGGCTCTTCCACCGGGATGATCTCAGGATAAGAGTTCGTGATTGTTTTTGTGAAGGACGACGTGGAAAAAATTCCTGGAAGAATGCAGGAAGTCGATGTTGATTGCCTCGGTGGGAATGGAATTGGATTTATGTCCGATTAGGAATTCCGATATAAATCTGAGTTGGGTTTGAGATGGGATGTTTTTTTTGTGCTCTTCAGGATCTCGAGGATTCGCAGGATGTAATGAACGTTTTTTTCAGTAGCTAAAGCGTAAATGACTATTCCAATTTCCAGGTCATATGGGCCCGTAACCTGTTATTATATGCATTTTTCAATATCTTCACCGAATGAATTCGGTTATAAACAAAATATACTGCCCCTCAAGAGTTAGGGATATCGTATTCAATCGTTTTTAAAAGTATGTAATCTTAGAGAAAATCGCTGTAAAATCATTTAAAACTCAATAACAACCTGAATCGATCCAATAAAAATCAGTTTGAGACATTTCGTCAATCTGGTCGCCTTTTTTCTGATTTCTGGTTCTTTGCATATGCATATTATGTTCTTATTTTGAAATGAAGTCAGTTTATCAACGGCTTCGATTTGAAACGAGTTGTCTGAAAATGACAAGACATAAATTAACAAACGCTGAGGCTAATAGGGCTATCGGAATGCTACAGGGTGGCCTAATTCTGGTTGTTGTAGATGTAGCGGAAAGGCTTCAAGTCAGCCAAAGTGTGATATCTCGACTTTGGAATAGGTTCAGGGAGACAGGTTCCGTGTTGGAAAGACCAAGGCTTGGTGGGCGACGAAAAACAACACCTGCTCAGGATCGTTTCATCACCATTTCGGCGAGGAAGAAACCCTACATCTACGTGTAGAATGCTACGGAATACTCTTCAAAATGCAGATGGAGTCCAAGTTTACATCGAATCGAAATCATCAGACGACGTTTGAGAGAGGTGAATCTAGGTTCTAGACGTCCATCAAGAGGAGTTCCATTAGCACGTGACCACAAGCGTCAGTGACTGGAATGAGCAAGGCAATACAGGGTCTTTCACGAGGAACCTCACCCATATTTATACGAAAAACTACTGAACGTATTTTCATGAAAGCTGAGCACTTATAAGTATTTCACGATGCTGATGAAATCTAAAATATTTTCAAGGCATGAGTACCTCCGGTTTTTCCGGAAATGACGTCAACTTCCGTTTTTCAAATTAGAACACCATTTTTTTATTGCAGAAATAGATTCATTAGAAAATTTCAAGTTATTTTGATGTAACATTTTTCAGTTTTGGTTGAAAAATTCTCTCTGAGCGGGAAAATAAAAAAAAAAAATCGAAAATAGAGCTCCGCTGAAACAAGAATAACTTCGAGGTTTTTGAGTGGAAAATTTTCATTTTTGGGATTTTTCAAGATGTAAGATTGATGTATCCACTTTAAGAATCGAAATCGCGATTCATGATACAGGGGGTGAAAAAATCGCTTTCAAAGTTAGGGATGACAAAATCGTGAAAACTCATTTTTTTTCAAATTAGAACCCCATTTTTTATGGCAGATATTGTATCTACGTTAAAAAATAATGTGAGTGTATGCATCACACCCTTGCCCTAAAGTGGATATTAACTCAGAAAATATCCATTTTAGGGCAAGGGTGTGATGCATACACTCACATTATTTTTTAACGTAGATTCAATATCTGCCATAAAAAAATGGGGTTCTAATTTGAAAAAATTGATTTTTCACGATTTTGTCATCCCTAACTTTGAAAGCGATTTTTTCACCCCCTGTATCATGAATCGCGATTTCGATTTTTAAAGTGGATACATCAATCTTACATCTTGAAAAGTCCCAAAAATGAAAATTTTCCATCCAAAAACCTCGAAGTTATGCTTGTTTCAGCGGAGCTCTATTTTCGATTTTTTTTTCGAATTTTCCCGCTCAAAGAGAATTTTCCAACCACAACTGCAAAATGTTACATCAAAATAACTTGAAATTTTCTAAGGAATTTATTTCTGCAATAAAAAAATGGTGTTCTAATTTGAAAAACGGAAGTTGACGTCATTTCCAGAAGAACCGGACGTGCTCATGCCTTGAAAATATTTTGGATTTCATCAGCATCGTGAAATACTTATAAGTGCTGAATTTCATGAAAATACGTTCAGTAGTTTCCCGTATAAATATGAGTGAGGTTCCTCGTGAAAGACCCTGTATATCAATTGGAACGATCAATGGCGTAGTGTCCTTTTCACTGATGAATCCAGATATGGACGATTTTTAGATTCTCGAAGAATAAGGGTATGGACAATCCCACGCATACCCCGTCATCATCGCTATGTCCAAGAAGTCCATCCATTCCGAGGGGGTAGTGTTATGGTACGTGCCAGGATATGTTTCAACAACGGGCGCACAGATCTACACATTTGTCCTAGGAATATGACCGCCTCACGTATAGGGAGCATGTCATTGACGATGTTATGCCAAATTTTCACGCTGCTATTGGTGAAACTTTTAAATTTCTAGACGATAACGCTAGACCGCACCGTGCAGCCATAGTTGAAAATGCGCGCGAAGAGCTTGGTATTCCACATTTACCAATACCTCCGCAACACAGGCTTGCCTAGGTGCGTCTCTGTTTTTGATGGGTTAATGAATGTGTTGCACTCTATTTTATATCAGAATGTACAGGTAATAATGATTGAATAAATTGAACTCATCAGATTTGAATTGCATAAAACATACATGGGATATGCTCCAAAGAAGATTAGATAATCATCAACCTACCCCAGAATCCTCAAATGGTCTGAGAGAGCTTCTGCCCCTTTTATGGAACCAAGTTCCTTAAGAAATGTTCAGCCTCGTATGTAGTATGCAAAGAAGATGTCAAGCTGTTATTGATACCCGTGGAGGCCATACATTGTATATTGTATTGATAGTCTTAAAATGCTTGAATTCTCTGGGAATAAAATTTCGTTATTTTACCTACTCGATTTTTCTTAATCGCCCTGTATACGCTGCATACCTATATACAGGCTGAAATTAATTTGCAACTTGAAATCATATTAATATGAATTTTCATCACAAAAATCTTATTTCAACTATTTTTTTTTTTGCAATTTAAGTTATCCCTAATTCATGTGGAACAGTCTATTTATTTCCGAATATGATTCTTAAAGGCTGTGAATATTTATTTGATTGGTACTCACCGAAAGCAGTGTTGGCGGGCCCCCCCATCCAGTTACTGCTCCAGTTTGGCGCCCCCAGGTTCTTCTGTTGTCGTGCCAATAGCCTCACCGTCAACCAGTATGTAACTAGCATCACTAGGAGTGGAATATAAAAAGATATGATCGATCCTATGAGTTTGTACAAGGGATCAGGAATTTGGCAAGTACCGTCCATTATGAGCGAGCCCTGATCCTGAAATATCCACAAAAATATTATTTCTACGTCATATCCAAACAGTTTGAGTCGATCAACATAAATATTGTGTGGGGAAAACTCACCTTGGAATACATTAGGCTAAGAGGAAGACTCATTGCTATTGACAGGAGCCAAACAAAAACAATTTTCAATGTGACCCTCCGTCTGGACTTGTTCCTCCCAAACTTCATCGGGTATCGGAGCGACAGATATCGATCGACACTAATGGTACATAAATGCATAATGGAAGCTGTACAGAAAAGCACATCCAAACATATCCAGGCCAAACAGTAGATTGAGGGCAAAGGGAAGTAACCTGAAACAAAAAAGTAGCATTAGACAAAAACTCTATTCCATAGGTAATAAAGCACTGATGTATGGTCAGCTTTAGGTCACCTTTTAAGTAGATTCGCATTACAGAAATCAAAAGATTTTTTTCGATAGTGGCTGTCAAGTGCGTCCTTGATCTCGTATTGGGTATCACAAAAATATTGGGATATTTTTCGTATGGTTCTGGTTGAATTTCCATTCAGTATATTTCCTTACCGATGAGCATTTTGATCCTATACACATATTTAATCATACCTAGCAAACACGTTATCCATATTTTCTCTGTATCGATGATATGTACCCGATTAACATCTAAATATCAGTTAGATTGAGCAAGGTAATTAGTGACATAATTGGTCGATTGAAATTCAATCAATGGATTAATTGATGACAAAACAAGCAGTTCAGAATTGGTTAACTACCTATCGTTTGTACTCACTGATATAGAGGCCTCTGTAATAACGTGGATCATTGTAACGGTAGTTCAAACAAAAACAAAGTTATATAATGAAGGGTATAGGAAATAATGCTGTAAATTTCAGTTTATGTTTTCAAATAAACTGCTCCACATGAGTTAGGGATATTGACTCAAATTGCAAAAAAAATATTGTTAAAATAGGATTTTTGTGATGAAAATTCATATTAATATGATTTCAAGTTGCAAATTGATTTAAGCCTGTAGGTCTGGAGCGTATACAGGGTGATTAAAAAAAATCGAGTGAAATAACGAAATTTTATTCCCAGAGAATTCAAGCATTTTAAGACAATCAATACAATGTATGGCCTCCAAGGGCATCAATAACAGCTTGACATCTTCTTTGCATACTACACAGGAAGTTCTTGAACATTTCAAAGGAATTTGGTTCCATGAACGGGGCAGAAGCTCTCTCAGATCATTTAAGGATTCTGGGGTAGTTTGATGATTATCTAATCTTCTTTGGAGCATATCTCATGCATGTTCTATGCAATTCAAATCTTGCGAGTGCGGAGGTATTGGTAAATGTGGAATACCAAGCTCCTTGCGCGCATTCTCAACTATGGCTGCCTGGTGCGGTCTAGCGTTATCGTCTAGAAATTGAAAAGTTTCACCAATAGCAGCGTGAAAATTTGGTACAACATTGTCAATGACATGCTCCCTATAGTGTGAGGCGGTCATATTCCCAGGACAAATATGTAGATCTGTGAGCCCGTTGAAACATATCCCGGCCCATCCCATAACACTACCTCCTCGGAATGGATGGACTTCTTGGACATAGCGACGATTTCGGGGTATGCGTGGGATTGTCCATACCCTTATTCTTCGAGAATCTGAAAATCGTCCATATCTGGATTCATCAATGAAAAGGACACTACGCCATTTATCGTTCCAATTGATATGTTGCCTTGCCCATTCCAGCCTTTGACGTTTATGGTCACGTGTTAATGGAACTCCTCTTAATGGACGTCTAGAACCTAGATTCACCTCTCTCAAACGTCGTCTGATGGTTTTGATGGAAACTTGGACCCCATAGCATTTTGAAGAGTATTCTGTAGGGTTTTTTTTGCCGAAACGGTGATGAAACGATTCTAAGCAGGTTTTTCGTCGCCCACCAAGCCTTGGTCTTTCCAACACGGAAACTGTCTCCCTGAACCTATTCCAAAGTAGAGATATCACACTTTGGCTGACTTGGAGCCTTTCCGCTACAACAACCTGAGTTAGGCCACCCTGTAGCATTCCGATAGCCCTATTAGCCTCAGCGTTTGTTGATTTACGTCTTGGCATTTTCAGAAAACTCGTTTCAAATCGAAGCCGTTGATAAACTGACTTCATTTCGAAATAAGAACATTCATGAAGCATATGCAAAGAACCAAACTTCAGAAAAAAGGCGACCAGATTGACGAAATGTCTCATACTGATTTTTGTTGGATAGATTCAAGTTGTTATTGGGTTTTAAATGATTTTACAACGATTTTCTCGAATCTTACATACTTTTAAAAACGATTGAATACGATATCCCTAACTCTTGTGGAGCAGTATATTATCAAATTACAGCCGATGTGTTTTCGCAATTAATATCTACGTACTTATAATTCAAAAAACGAGATGAAATTGTCGAATGATTGAAGAAACATTTTGACTATTCGGGGCTATTCACTAAGCAAAGTTGTTATGGATAGCAACTGTAAATCGTCGTTATCCCATGTAATAAGCAACTTTGCTTAGTGAATAGCCCCGATTATGTACCCAAGAAATTATTATACTTCACGATACTGAGACGTCAATTTCCTCTCTTCCAAGTCATGTATTATCAAACTATTTCAAAATTCTATTCCAATTTTGTTGATATCGAATTTCTTAGATCGAATTTCGAATAAAAGGTGGTACTGGTATGTATTTTCTTTATTGGTAGATGTTAGAACTTCTACAACACATTCATTAAAGGTAGGTGTGCCTGACTGATAAATAAATAAGGAAATGAAATATGCGGATAACAAAGAGAGTTTCCCCCGTCTGAGAGTTTTAGGAACTGACGTGAATGGGACTGGAGTGTTCAGCTACATGTTCATTATTGTGAAAGACAAAAGGGAAGAACATTATTAGAAAAAATACATTCTCGGTCTCTTATAATGCTGAATTCAGACATACGAAACAAATTTCGATATACCTACAGTTCAGCTTGATCTGCATTCGTCACAAATATTTATGCTTGATGGGAATCCTTCGTGGAATCATTTCATGATAGAATTTAATATACAGGGTCAGTATTCCTTAACCTTCCTTCATCCAGAAAGGATATTTTGAAACTCATTCTACAGCGTATTCAGAAAAAAAGCCCTAAGGGAACTCATATGTTTCATCGAGTTATTATTTTCCTATAATAGCTATTTATGTAACGAGTACATAAATTAGGTCTTTATGGACGAATCCAAAAGTTTATGGCAGAGCGAGCAAACCGAGCGAGGCCAATAATTTGGGCAAGTCCATAAGTCTAATTATGTACGAGTTGCATACAATGCTTTATGTTTGACTGCAATGCAGAAATTTTATTTTCTGAAATGACAATTAATATATTCGTCGCTTTATTACAAAGAAACATTGAGTGTGCTTTTGCTTTTCTTACCTTAGTAACCATCAGCGATCTTAGCAACCTCACTGAACAAAGTTGTTTACTTCGTAAATTCTGTGACAAACGTCATAATAAACTAAAAAATGGATAGTTCAGGAGAGGAAAGCGTAGAAAATTTAGCCGCAAGCGCCAAAGAATCTCTCTTACCCACTAAAAGTGCTTATGAAAATTTGTATGTGGTCTATAACAAGTGGTGTTAAACGAAGAAAATTGCAAAATCGAGAGAAGACTGTGACAGTTGAGTCCAATAAAGTGGTGTACAATAAAGTAGTCAATTATGGACGCTAAACTTATTCATGAATCAAGTGTTTATGAAGCAGTCGAACATAATAGCTATTTATGCAACGAGTACATAAATTAGGTCTTTATGGACGAGTCCAAAAGTTTGCGAGCGAGGCCAATAATTTGGGCAAGTCCATAAGCCTAATTATGTACGAGTTGCATACAAAGCTTTATGTTTGACTGCAATGCAAATTTTTATGTTCTGAAATGGCCATTGTTATATTTCTCGCTTCATCACTGAAAAAGTATGCTTTTGCTTTTCTCACCTTGGTAACCATCAGCGACCTCACTGAACAAAGTTGTTTTCCGCAAATCGCAAGGAAATTTTGACATTTTTAACACAATTTGTCATAGAAAAACTCCAGATTTGCCAACTGTCAGGAAATATTCATTTCCTCACTGTAAGGAAATATTTCCTTATACAGTTGTCAGTGTTCCACATAAGCATATTCGTACTTTTCTCTAGATTTTTTCGGCAATAATTCGAATGAAGCAGTATTCACTGCCTCAACCAGCTCTGGAGGAGTTCCAGAAATGGAAAATTCATCATCACTCATCATTTTACAGTGTTTTGTCTTCAAAAGACCAACAATTAAATTAATATCAATCAAGTTTCACAATTCAGCATTAATACGTGTCCATAGTGACGCAACCAATTCCATTCAGAGTTTCAAAGCTCCATTCATTAATGAATGGAATAATTTGAGATTTTTTCAAAATTGATTGAAATCTGTCGAATTTCAAACAATTTGCGAAAAAATAGTATGTTTACCTCGTAGGAAAGCCACATTCGTGGACTCTGTGTTGCTAAGTCTCGTCTTACACCTCGACTTAGCAATCTTCACAATCGTCCAGGAATGTAAGGTTTTTCCTACCCGGTAAACAATGTACTATTACTTCGTTAATTCTGTGACAAACGTCATAATAATCCAAAAAATAGATAGTTCGGGAAAGTAAAGCGTAAAAAATTCAGCCGCAAGTGCCAAAGAATCTCTCCTACCCACTGAAAGTGCTTATGAAAATATGTATACGGCCTAAAACAAGTAGTGTGAAATGAAAAAAATTGCAAAATCGAGATAAGACTGTGACAGTTGAGTCCAATAAAGTGGTGTCCAATAAAGTAGGCAATTATGGACGCTAAACGAATTCATGAATCAAGTGTTTATGTAGCAGTCGAACATAAACAAATAAATTTATGTGGTGATATGTACACGCGGTGTCCCAAATTCGAAGGTATTTCTGGGTTTCTCATTTATCAGTAGAAAATGTAGAGATGAAGTTTTCTCGACAGCGTGATATTTTTTATAGAACCAACGATTTCAACTGCATCGAAACACACGTGTATCTCTTCCAATATTTTTTGTCAGTTCCCCGATTTTTCAACAATAATATTTATAAAGCTACCAATTTTCGATAAAAGGCAATCAGAGGGAACAGAGGATGACATTTTCATGGAAAAATAAAATAGGCTCACTTCCATCTCCCGCAAATAAAATGGGTAGGTGATCCAATCATGCAATTCGAAATAAAATAACCTTGCGAATTATTCACGTTATTCGATTTGATGGCAGTCACGAGCTGTCCAATTCAGATTCACATATCGCTTTCGGAAATTGACGACTAGTTGAATGAAACCTGGAAAATTGAGTGTATTCAACAGTTGGTCGTAGAGGAGAAATGCTGTTTCGCCGGTGTGGCAAAGAACATCAAACGGAGGATAACAGATTTGTGTTAGCAGAGTGGAACTGGTGCCATGTTTAGATAGGGCGTAATTTATTGGCCCGGTCATGTTTATGGACGGCAGTTTACCGAGCCTTCATACGAATATCAGCTCAATGAAGGATGTCACAAAATTCGAGGAAGATTTGAATCTGTCTCCTTAGTGAAGAGAAGCGTTGGCAACCAGCGAAATCATTTTGACAGCTGACAGGTTGAGATTAGTACGAATTACACGAGAGAACATATTGTCGTTCTTGAGGGCTTGAAGGAAATCTGTCTACAAAGCTAAGCATGTAGCTCAGTTAGTCCAAACAAAATGCAACGTGATTGCTTGAGAAAAATCTCTCCAATTAATCTCTCCATCTGGTTTCCGTCTGGCTGCTACACTGGCCAGGCTTATTGATTAACTGTTTTTTATTCGATTTATTTTTACGCGAAGGACAGTACTCAGGCTCATGTTGAATCGTAGTAATCCCCTAGCGAATGATTATTATCTTTCGACAATTTTTCCGAGAGGAATTTATCTGATGTTTTATCCATAAAGATGAAGTAATGATGCGTCAATGTCGAGTAGCGAATAAAAATTTTATGATACCCTCTTCTTTGATGGGAGGAGATCCAATAAACATTCTGACATTCATGGACTGTCTGTGAATATACATTCGGAATATTCTCACATCATAATATATTCATCGGAGGAAAATAAGTGCTGGAAGACTTAGATGGAAATTGAGATGGGACGAAAATATTCATGAAAATGATA
The DNA here is from genome assembly GCA_910592335.1 of Adalia bipunctata. Taxonomy (NCBI): domain Eukaryota; kingdom Metazoa; phylum Arthropoda; class Insecta; order Coleoptera; family Coccinellidae; genus Adalia; species Adalia bipunctata. The sequence continues at coordinate 23,582,014 of OU342950.1, forward strand.
AAACACTCGATAAAACAAGAATCAAACGATTAAGTTCTTGCTCAGTAGGCATTCGAATATCTTTGAAGAAATAGCGTTTTCAAGATAAATGAATGAGCGAATTCACCTAGTCAAACTGATAAACCTACACCCTGAATATCCTAACCTAACGCCTGACTGCTTGAGCAACAACATTAACGACATAATTCCACAGAAATATAATAAATATAATAAATATAATATTTATTATATTTCTGTGCATAATTCCCATACATCGTTGATGTTAACGAATTAACATTCCGGAAGATATTATGACATACTGGTTTAGTGTAGAGTAGTTTGAATTTCCGGTAATGGAAGTCATGTCAATATGGAAGCTTCCTCCCTAATCTCTATGCATTCAAACCATGTATTATACATTAGAATGATTCCGTACGGAATACTGGAATAGTGCTGTGGATCTGTGCATTATGATTAAATAGCCCATTCAAGTAGATATAGGATCCTAATTAATGAAGTTATAGGTCCTTTTTCGTAGCAGCTGTTATTATAGGAACCACAATTATATTTTTGAAAATCAGTTATGCTTGGTATACAATTACAGTCAGCTAATCAGTCAATCCTGTAAGTTGCATTTGCGAAATCGATTTTTATCGAATTTAATTATTTTTCTCCAATATTTGTTGAAAAACATCATTTTCTTCGGCACTACAAGTATCGAAAATTCAATTAATCGTCATGAGACTCCTATTGTAATACACTAGGGGAAAAAATTGAGGGATCAAAAATTTTAAGTTTTCCAAGTGGCTGTATTACCCTTAAAAAATGGTCGCACCTGAAATTCAAAAAAAAGGTTTTCAAGCTCGAAGTTTCTTGTTTTGAGATCTCCACGATGATTTTTTTTCATCCAACGTGTTCCGCTCTCTTATAATGAATACCAAAAAAAAATTGTTTTCGAAATTCTTTTGGTTCTTTTTTTGATCTATGAAGTTGGAACAATTTTTTCCAACTAAACCACTATATAAATATATATAATATAAAAGTTTGATACGATCATTTCTCGCTAAGATATCGAACATTGAATGGAAAAGGATCCTTTTGTCTTTAACCATCAATATCTCAGCCACCGCTGATCGCACGAGAAAATTAAGGAAAGTTTAGAAATCTTGAATAAACCACCAACAATAATCAGGTAGATCTACGATTTTTGAAAAATTTTTTTTTTCACGTTAATTTGAATAATCAGGGTAAAAGGGCTTTTGGTGGCTTTTTGATAATCAGACGCTTATTTGGAAATATCGAGAAAATCAGTAATATTCAGTATGCCTTTTACAGTTCAATATGCCAACAAAGTCCTTGCAAATTTTCGATTCTATCCATCGAGCCGTTTTTTTTTATCCGATCGAATTTAAAAAAGATAAATGGATCACGAATTTGGCTTCAAATGATCATTATATTCAACAAAATACAGAAAAAATGTTTTTTCCAGTTTCTATGCATCTTTATTGATGAAAATTTTTGAATTCACGGAAAAAAAAACTGAAGAAAATAAAGAGAAAAAGAGTTTGTGGTTTTTTTTATTGAGACATTTTCATCAATACAAATGCATAAAAAACTGAAAAAAAACATTTTTCCTGCATTTTGTTGAAGATTATGATAATTTAAAGTTAAATTCGTGACTTTTTAATTTTTTTTTTAATTCGATCGAATGAAACAGTAAAACGGCTTGATGGATTGAATCAAAAATTTGTGTGGATTTTGAACTGTGAAAGCACACTCAACATTACTGTTTTTCTCGATATTTCCTATTTAGCGCCTGATTATCCCATCCTTTTGGATGGGATAATCAGCCATCAAAAGCCCTTTTTAACTTGATTTTTCAAATTAATGTGAAGAATGAAACATTTTTTAAAAAACGTACTTGATTATTGTTGGGGGTTTATGCAAGATTCCAAAACCTTCCTCAATTTTCTTGTGCGATCAGCGGTTGCTGAGATACTGATGGTTAAAGACAAAAATGTCTTTTTCGATTCAAAGAATGATATCTCAGCGAGAGGTGGTCGTATCGAACTTTTAAAAAGGGTAAATTCAAGCTGAATGAACAAGTTATCACATCCATATAGTGATCAAGTTGTAAAAAAAATTGCGTAGACCAAAAAAAAAAGAATCGATAAAATATCCAAAAATTTTTTTTATTCATTATGATTGAGCGAAACACGTTGCTTGAAAATGTTTTCATTGTTCAATCTCAAAACAATAAACTTCGAGCTTCAAAATATTTTTTTTCATTCCTGTACGACCATTTTTAAGGGAAATACGACCAATTGAAAAACCTCAACATATTTGGAATATTTTTTTTATCCCTTAATTTTTTCCACTAGTTTATGATTAATATATTACGGCATTGATAAAAGGCCAATTAGTGGGTCTAACTAGTGGCTGTTCTTATCGAAAACCAATATTGATCAGAATCTGTTAGATTATATTAACATACTTCTATATTGTTGTTGATGAAAATTGTTTTTTACGCGTTTGGCAGTTCACTGTTAACAGAAATTTCACTCTCTAAACATACGCGAAACATACACGGTATTTTCAAAGGAAATGCCTTCATTTTTAAGAGGAAAATTGAAATCAAGTATTTCACCAAAAGTTACCCACACAAAACTTCGAAGATGCCGAACTTTTTGGACTTTGATGTTGACGTATATTCATCGAATTAGGAAATCCTGTTTCTTAGCAGTAAAACGCGCGGCAACGCGATCAAGGTGAACGCCAATGCAGTATTCTTCGAACTATTCGAGCCCAAGTCCGGCTTCGTTCATGTAAGGATCAATATAATTGATGATTTTTCAACTTCATTTCGAAACATTCACAAAGAAAAATTTTCGTGAAATGGTTTATCTTGATGAGTTCTACCTCCTGTTGAAAGAGACTTTCAAAAACACCCTGTGTTTCATTTTCATTTTCTGGCTTGTAATGAGAAAAAACTGAGGTAGGCTCAGCCTCTATCATTGTAGAATTGGTTAATGGTCATCATACATCTCTAAGAGATGAAAATTGGAAAAGGTATTCATTATTTATACAGGCAGGTACTTACTATGAATAATAACCTTAATTAATCGCACTTAGTCCCAGTCCAAGACAAATAATCGCACCGATCTCGTATTTTCGAGCAAAACTCATCAAAATATTTCAACGTGAGAAAACAGCGTCTTCTATTCATCAAGATTAAAACTCAGGGAGTTGAATTTCAGCATTTAATTCATACCAAACACCATTATGAGGACTGTGTTGCGCCAGCATTTTGTCCTTCTTTATAAGCTGCCACTCATTAATAAGACCCTCTCGACAAGTCATGGGAAGAAAGGATCTTTCTTCATTTATGTCTACAATTACCAAAAAGGATTTTGTATAACGTACTCTAAAGCAGATTATTTCTGAAGAGAAATGTGAGATCGGTCTCAGGTTGCCCGTGGCTTCTGCGACTCAGTCCTGAAAGGGTTACATTTGAGTGTTTTGGAATCTACCATTTGATTTACGATATTTTGGTCTTTCATGGAATCGTTGAGTATTTAATAGGAAAGAGTGGGGTACGTTTTTGCTAACTCTGCTTGATAGATCCTGTGTGTAACACCGATGTATTGATATCTAATTAGCCTAAACCAGTTCAGTTCTATGCATAAACAAAATATTGCGATACCATATCAACGAACAATAACTTAATAGAAGTGTCAGTGTAGAGTTCGACGTCAAAAAAGTGAACCAGAGTTACGCAATAAATAGAAAAAAGATGTCGACCGAAATTGTAAAAAGCGAAAAACTGGAGTATCGAGACATCATCAAATACCTGTATTCAAAAGGGTTAAGAGGTAAGCAGATTTACGAAGATACCCTTGGTGATCAATGTCCTCCGTATGCGACCGTGAATAATTGGACTGCAAGCTTCAAAAGAGGTAAATTTTTCATTGAAGATGATGACCGATCGGGGAGGCCAGTTTCTGTGTCAGTCCCCGAAAATATCGATGCAGTTCATGACATGATTTTATCAGACCGTCGAATTGGGCTAAAACGGATATCTGAAGCATTGAAATTTCATACGAACGCGTTCATCATATAGTTCACGTCAATTTGGACATGAGAAAAATTTCTGCAAAATGGATCCCCAAATGTTTGAATGTAGACCAAAGGCGTGCAAGGGTAGAAGCATCGCGTTCGATCTGTGCTCGATTTGAAAACGATGTAGACTTCTTAAACCGAATTGTTACTATGGATGAGACTTGGGTACATTTTTACGATCCAGAAACCAAGCAACAATCGATGGAATAGCGACATTCTGGTTCTCCAAGACCTAAGAAGTTTCGTGTCCAAAAATCTGCTGGAAAATTTCTTGCTTCAGTTTTTTGGGATTGCCATGGAGAAATCATGATTGATTTTTTGGATAAGGGTAGAACAATGACTGGAGATTACAACTCGAAATTACTGACCTTTCTACGGGAAAAAATTAAAGAGAAAGGACGCGGAAAGCTATCCAAAGTTGTATTGTTCTTACAGGACAACGCCCCAGTACACGAATCTCATGTTGCCATGCAAAAAATTCGTGATTTAGGGTTGGAATTACTAGAACACCCCCCTTATTCACCATCATCTCTTTCCTCGACTGAAAAAAGTTTAAAAGATCGTAAATTTTCTTCCAACGAGGAGCTAATAAAAGCTGTGGAGGACTGGTTTGCAGAGCAAGAAGAAACATTTTTTTGAAAGGTCTAGAGACGTTGCAGGTTCGCTGTAATAAATGTATTCAATTAAGAGGAGAATAATGTTGAGTACCTAGGTATTAAAATATTTTGACATTCAAATTTTGTTTGTTTCTATAGAGTAAACTAAGAATTTTTTAATTTACTAGTATCACATGCACGGAGAGAACTGATGAATTTTCGAGGATAATAACGATAGCGGACGGAGAATTCTGATCACGACCTACGTTAAGAATGTGAGTGAAAAGTGTGATACTGAAACCATAAAGTATCAATAACACGACCTTGTTGCCATTTATACATCAATAAATTCAACCAGCATACACCTATTCGAGTAACAGCGATATTTTATGGAGACATCTTGCTCGAAATTATTACGGAACTGAATGGAACGCTGTAAACTTCAGAAACCATTTTCCGTCGAACAATGTCACATTCTTTCCGTTTCTCGAGAGAAGTGAAGATGAAATAAAATCATAAGTCATAGGGTACACAATCATTATAAATCAGAGGATACATGAGGCCGTCAGATTTTCAGCCAAACTCACTTGTTCCATTTTTCGGCGCCATGAAAACCGTTTCTATATCCCTTTAGGAGCAAGCATAAGCCCTCCTTTATTTTCTTGTTCCGAGAAGATATCATGGCGAAGATCCTCTCAGGGATCGTATCCACGCTTTGTTTTTGTTTTCGGTTCCTAATATGATATTCCATTTTGGGATTCGGAATCCATTATTCATTCAAAAGGTCAATTCCAATTACCATAGGTTCGTTCATTCGTTGAGGATATTGTGAAAAACAAGAATCAATGTTTTAGATATATCGAAATCTCAGAGTTTCCGATGTTTTTTTCATGAAAATGCCACTTTGTTGTGAAAAAATGGTTACGAATTAATCATTCAGAGTATCGCCCATTGTTATCTACAACTTTTTCCCGTCTTTCTGGTAGAGCTCGGATACCGTTACATCAAAGGTTGTCATCTGTTGGGGCTATCCACTAATCAAAAGCCATATTTTATGTTCTCATACGAGTGGAACTGCTGACGTCGAACTATCTGGGGAATACGGCGGGTGGATTCGTCTAAGATCTCAAATAACTTTCGAAAGAATCGGAATATCCAGTGAAGTCATACTGAAATTCGATGAGGAATACAAAAAATTACCTTTTCACGTATACGCTTTGGCTCTTTCAGTGAGTTTTAATTTGACGGTTCGAACAAATATGTACTTTTGAACTATCCACATTATGCGAAAGTTACCCCATTGTATAATTAGGAAAATTGAAAATCCCCTAGCATCCCTAAAATACTGTACATCCCGGAAGTACAGTAGGAAATGACAAGTTTAGAACCAACAGACTCCGCATCAAAACACATAAATATTCATGAAGCCCCATTATTCCAATATGGATGACAGATTCTCCAACATCAGGCCAAACTAATGGTGTGGTGAATAAGTTTCGACCATAAACATAGCGAATAAGCTACTCCTATTGAACGAATGCAAAAAAACGTTACAGAAGCAGCAATAGCAATGTCATCCTTGACACGAACATGAAATGAGAATACAAAGTTGGTCTCTGAAAGCACTGACGTGAATTCATGAGCTTTTGAACTTATATTCATCTTGTAGTTAGATACACCTTGTATCTGTATCTGTTGTAACCATCAGAAAGTCCAAAGTTTCTCATATTCTGTTGAGTACCTTCTGATTTGAATTGAAAAGCAATATTTTTCAACATTCGATGGATCAACAAGTATGTATTGATGAACTTCATTTCTAATACAAGTTATAGAATTGAGTATGAAATGAAAATAGTGTATAATGAAATTCACAAAGTGTAGATTCTTATGAGCATTAACGATTTTTTAAGTCATTCGCTTCCATAAATAGAATTTTACTGCCGAATTATTTATCCCTAAGGTCCGTGAAAAGAGAGGAGCAGAAATATTTCTCCCTGCTCCAAGACTAATTGCTATTTTCAACCCCCAAATTGCGACGAAATTCTCGATACCGTTCGTAGACATTCTTTTTGCACATCTCTTTTTACTTTTAATGAAACTGGAAGAAAAGACCTTCGTCTTAGGGTGTAAAGAGTATGTATGTATCGATTAATCCTGAAACTACTTGGATGAAATAGAAATAATCTTCATACCATTTAAATGAGATTCGTCTCATATATTTGAAATAAACAGTTATTCGATGTCTAACCTATTCGTCCTCACCTTGTCAATGGCATCTGCTCGGACACCAGTTATAATGATATGATATATTGTTTATGCTGATTACTCCTAGGTCTCCTGAGGAGACCCCTCTGAAACTACAAGCTTCGAAGCTAATTATAATAGATCTATACCTTTTCAACTTCAAATTGAGAACTATCAAAATCAAATTGGGAACTAACATATTCAAATTGGGAATAATCAAAATCAGATTGAGAATAATCAATTTCATATTGGAATGACATCTTTGTGAATCGGATCTTCGAATTACTCGATATGTAATTAACTCTCAAATTTGTCCAAAGTAAGTAACGAACGATAAGTTTATAATTTCTTTTTCATAATCATTCCTTAAACAAAGAAGAAAGCTGCAGATTCAATGAAAAAGCTGGTAATTGCGGTATGCAATGGAAACATAACACAGACAGAATTTCGTCTTCAAAGAATGGAAATTTTGATAAGAAGAAATTTATCAACTATTACAGTTAGTACCTGTACAAGATATGTGGTTCATCGTTCATATGTGATGTTTTGAATTTTTTGGGAATGAGAGTTTTAGCACAAATATGGAATTTTTTGAGTACTTCTTACACTTTTTGAATGTTTGATAAGTTCAAAATATATATAGTTTTTTCTTCATGTTTCATCAATATAAAGATCTTCTGATCATGCCTGGTCTTGATTTACATAGCCACAAATGCCGTTTCAATTTGAAATTGATTATTCCCAATTTGAATGTGTTTATTCCCAATCTGATTTTGATTATTCCCAATTTGAATATGTTAATTCCCAATTTGATTTTGATAGATCCTAATTTGAAGTTGAAAAGGTATAGAATCTGAGGATTGTACCTATAGTCCGTTCAAATATAAGAAGGAGCTTTGTTAACAAACAGAATCGTCTGGTTTTCGCACAATAAAGCGCCTATTGGTCAAACGGTGATAACAACGCTCTCTTCGACCGCCCTAAGAGACTGCCAGGATCGTACTCGGACTGTGGATGGTACTGGATAGAAATGATTCAATAATTTGAGTCAGCAATTTCCACATTAGAACTTTTTTCCTCAAAAACTCTATTGCAAAATTTCTGTTATGATTTGCAACTGTCATAAACATTTTATATCCGACGTACCCTATTTTTTATTTTGTTTTGTTTTTATATTATTATCTACTGAATAATTTCTCTTTCGGATGCTCGAGATTGCGGCAAGGTAATTTCAGGAAACACCAGAGTTTCAGAGATTTGGGTCGGAATCTTGCAAGATTCCGACAAAGTAATTCCGGGAAACAACAGATTTGGATCCTTTTCCCTAATGGGTGAAAGCCACCTTGATTTGCATAAATATCGAAGTTTTCAATTGACAAGACTCAAAAATGATCTCTGTTCAAATTTATAATGGTCATTTACTTGTAATATCCGAAATATATTTAGTTTCGGACCATAATTTTATATTATTTTGTACGAAACTCTTTGTCGGCTGCTCAAGATTCCTACAAGGTAATTCCGGGAAACACCAGGTTTGGATCCTTTCCCTTAATGGATTGAAGCCATCTTGATTTGCATAAATATCGAAGTTTTCAATTGACAAGACCAGTTAAAATACCTAGAGCTACTGTGAAGGTCTAGCTGTTCAAAGTGTTTATAGATTGTGTTGTGAAAAGTGTATTGTGTTGGAATTTTTTTTGACAAAGTGTATATAGTTTTTATAGAACAATGTCGAATTCGGAAACGGATACTGCACCTGAGGGTGATATGTGGGGACCACCACGAAAAAGGTCCAAATGGTCGCATTTCTCTGCTGAAGAGAAAGAGATAATTTTGAACATTTTTCGAACAGAATTGGAAAAACATCTTGACTTATCGAAAAGAGACTTAGTAAGAATTGTTTCAAAATCCTCAGGGGTGAGTGATTCAGCTGTATTAAGAATTCTCAGAGAATATGGTGACGCCAGCTAAGAGGAGAGCCCAGTCGTTAAAGATAATCGATTCGGTTGACGATTTCGATATGAACCTTATCAGAAGAATTGTCCACGGTTTTTTTTCCCGGAATGAAATCCCAACGATTTCTAAAGTTTTAGAAATCGTGAATGACGACGACAGTTTGCCAAATTTCAAAAGAACAACGTTCTATAAATTATTGAAAAAAATGGATTTCAAGTTCAGTTAAAACTGAACGATTGTGTGAAATCTCCTCGATTCGACTCTGGACGAAAAGAAACTTTACGAAGGCCCTCCTACCGCTGCGCCAAACATGTTAGTTATTATTGCTCCTTCTTACATTTGAACAGAGTATACATAATTTCTTTCTTGAATATTTACATATGTCGCAGGGCTACAAAAATTATGTACATCTTGAATACAAAATTCCAAAGTAAATGACTGAAACTAACAAAGTACCTAGATGCAGAAACAAAATTGATAAAATCTCCCAGTGGAAAATTGAAAATATTTACTTGATAGTTAAACTGTGTTGAAAGGTAAAACTATGAGGGTCCATGAATATTCGCTTACCCTTTTTCTTAGCGAAAAGCCAGCTATATTGCCATCCCTCATTTTTACCTCTCAAGGACATACCGCCAATAATGGACGTTCCAATCTTTCACGGTCGATTTCAACTCATCAGTATTCGCCGCTGAAAAAAAAGTACGCTGGCGACGAGGTCCATTGTTCTCGTCTGATTGAGGCTGAAGGAACAGGTTTGGGAAAATTGAATTTCTAGAACGTGTCTGAACACCCTAATACAAGATAATGATAGCTTTCGGGAAGCTCCTCAGCAAAGCCATCCATCTTATACAGGTATCTCAGGTAATGGTTGACATCGAGAACTCATATTAAAGGAGGTCAAGAGTTCAACCAGAGGGTGATTAAGTTACTCGAACCATTTTTGTGAAAGATCATCGAAGGAGATACGAAAATTTCAATTATGTAGAATATCAATTCATTTCTTATTCTCACAGGCAAATGATCGATTTCCAATTCTTCTTCGTTCAGAAGATACTCAAAACCATTTCCAGGATACCTGTGGAAAAGCCTTTCGATCACATATTCCGCACATTTTTGCGATTTTGTAGTTTTCACGATATTCGATCTGGAAATTAGAACACTTTCCCAGTTGAACTGCAGCGGCGTAGCTACGTGGGTGCAAGGGTGTGCAGTGCACCAGGGCCCCCCAAGGCCCCAAGCACTGACCACCGTTTTTACCACGTTACAAAATTTGTATAATTTTTTCGGAAATAGCATCAAACGTTGGTATTGTCAAAATTCACTGGTGAATCGGACAGCTCTCTGAAAAAACTAAATCCGACTAGATGGTCCAGTAGGGTCAACGCAATTTCAGCAATTAAACTTCGTTTTTTGATATCATTCGTGCATTATCAGAAATAGTTACGAAAAATTCGTGCAAAGATGAGCGAAGCCAAGCAAAAATAATAACAAAAAATGTTGAATTTTGAATTTATTTTTCTCTGCGATTTTATGCACATTCTTATTGATATCAATTATGCATCTAAAGTATTACAAATATGCGATATCAATTTATAGGAGTGACTTCCAGTCCTTCAAATGCGAGCCTAGAGAAAATGCCATAGCATATGGTATAGATCCCCATTTCGAAGAAAAGAGACAAAAAAATTCAAAAACATTTCGATGAATTAGCTTCCTTCTGATCACCCATTTCGAATACAATAATTTCACAATTAAGGGGCCGTTGTACTCTGGCCGACAAAAACTGGATCTCTACGTAGGTACATTCATTTTTCAGTTGTTTGCTACCGCAGGAAGAGCTATGTGGCACTGATGACGGCTAACAAGTTCACGCCTTCAATTCTTCACCTAAAAGCATGATTTTTTCTTCAAATTGAAGTTGAAAGATGTCTTGGGGGCACTCCCATTTCTTCTCTCCGAGAAAATTAATTTTTCGCATGAAAAAATCGGGTTGAATTTGAGACTATATGAAAATTGACTTCATAATCGTTTTTTGCCGGTTGTTCATCAATTTTTTTAGGTTTATCAAAAAAAAATTCCATTTGGATAGGCGCTTAATTAATGCAAGAATGAAAATACTGAAAAGACAGAAAGTGTGAAATCGCAGATAACTGTCTGAAATTCAAGGAGAATAAAAAAAAATCACGCTTTCAGGTGAAAAATCGCGGGCGTCAACTTTTCGAATGGAGAATCGGTGCCGTCGGCCAGAGTATAACGGCCCCTTAAATACACGTTTCGGGGGTATGACTGCAGTCAACAAAATTTTTAATTTTCTGTCACCCTCATTTCTGATAGATGTAGGAGAAAAAACTGTCATTCAAAGCTGCGACAAATTTCAAAGTAAATATTGAGATATGATAGGGACCAATTTTTCGATTCAATTTCTTAGTATTTATCACCTATTTCTACTTGAATTGAATAAGGCATGGACTCATGGACAATTCACGAATTCTGTATGAAAATAGATAATAAGGAATTACGAAATGCGATCCAACAAAAGTATTTACAGCAATATTACTATTCCATAAAATTCCGGTCATCTCTGTAGGAGTCGAAAGATCTCTCAGCAAAGTAAAAATAATAAAAAATTATTTAAGGAACACTATGGGCCAAGCTCGACTGCGACGATTATCGCTTATATCAATTGTCTAGATTTGAGTAAAGTCAATAAATCTTTTGCAAAAAAATGAGTCTCAAAGGTTGTAAGCATATTTTTCCCGAAGAAATCAATGACTTGATGGACCTCCAGGTTTGAATCCTCAATAATTAATTTAAATGAATTCCTTGAATAGGTTATTCTTATTGTTATTTTGCCAAATAATCTAACATATCCATAAAATAAAAAGTGTTTTCAAAGTTTTTTTTCATCCTCCTAAATATAATTAATTTAATATACCTACTACATAAATAAACATTTCGAATTACCTATTTCTTTTCATTGCCTAATGACAACATCATTTATTCAAGTATACTCCTCAATTGTACCTTCAATAATTAGCTCTGATTCTTCGAAGTATTTATATTTCGACTTGTTAAAAACCAAACAATTCATTAAGGGCCGGTTTTATAAAAGGCGAACCGAGGATTCAACCGTGCGCCACCTACCAGATAGTGAGGAATTTGGTTGTTGACGCAACGGTTGAATCCTCGGTTGGCCTTTATAATACCTGGCCTAAGGGGCCCTTCTCCGATTTTTGCAGCAGGGCCCCTGATTATCTAGCTACGCCACTGAGTTGAAGCACCCATCCTAGCTCTTCCAGGGAATGGCAAAGTTCGTCGTAAAGAGATCAGAAGTGGTCAAATCCGAATCACAAGCAAAAATTCCAATGAACGAAGCCAAAAGTCGTAGGTACACAAATATCATGTTCGAAAACGGAAATATGCGTAGTAGACGAAGGGGCGTAGCGTACTGATCTGTATTGCGTGTGGCAATACCGAAAAGTTGGGTAAAAAAATTGAATAAGTTCAATGACCTAGCTGCACCTGCCATGATTGAAGAGAAAATTAAATGCACATTCAAGATTGCAATGACGAATTACTTATTTTCGTTTGCGACTCGCTCCGAAGCGATTTTAAACCCCTGCAATCCCTCACCATTCTCAGAATGCCCATTTCCATCCATTCATTACCCGGTGGATGGATTCATTATTCATTTCGGTGAACTCACGCGAAATGTAACAATGGAACGTGCGAAATTGACTTCGGATTATTATTACTGTTTCATTTTCATTGCAAATTCTAGGTGGAGCAATTACGATTGCATGCGGACTCTTTGTTTATGAGCCACAATGAAAATTTCACCCAGGCTTCCAACAACGTCGGTTTTTTCAACTTAATTGTGTCTGAAGACGTTTTTTTGTTGTTCACGGAATCGAAATGGCAATTTTAATTCATTCTGATAGATTTCTGGAGTTTTTCATCAAGTCAAGATGGGATAATATTGTATGTGTATACTCCATTCACTTTTATTCAATCACATAGGAGGTCATTCGTTTTCAGGAGTTGGTGCACCTGATGAAAAGTCTGTGCGCGTACAGAAAATATTGTTAATGACAAAACAACGTTGCCAGATTCTCTGTTTACATCGAAGTAAAAGTCTCAATGATATTCCACATTTTGTTAGTTCGAATCGATCGGCGATTTCGGGGCGAAATATCGATAGGAAATCGCCTATTTTTCCGTTCTCCGTCGTCCAGAAGAAGTTTCCCGTCGATATGAGAAATTTCGGGCAAGTTTCATTTTTTCCTTTCACGACTTTTGGCGTGAGTACGAACGGCAAATTTGAATTGGACCTAAAATCGATTTATAAGCATAAATAAAGCGAAATAAGTACTAACCGACTTTTTACACTCGATAACGAAGTTTTTTTAGGTATCTGGCCGTTTAGAAAGATTTCAAACGAAATTCCGGTCCCCCAGAAGTTTGGTTAGTTTCGGTATCGTTTTTGGTGCTCAAAATTCATTTGGAATGTGTAAATGGACAAAAAAGGCTTCCGGAAAATATGGTTCAGGTAGAATTTTCGAGTGATTATAAGGAAAGAACTTGCAGAATGAAATTGTACGATTTTCGTAAGTAAACGGGTTCTGGATGGCCATCATCGGTCTCTAAATGATTATTGTTGATCGTTTTCACGTTTCAGAAAAAAAACACGTCGAAAAAGCTAAAAAAAGGAGGAAATGTGACTATATTGCTTTGCTTTCAACGGTAAATGAATTCAGATTCCGATGAATTGAAATGTGTCACTGGAGCTTTCATTCCTATCAATCCCCGAAAGTAGAAATAGGCTATATTGAACCAGAGTACATCGGTTTTTTCCATATTCCAGGAGTTTGTTTCTTATTTTAGAACAGGTGAATTATAATAATAATGTGAAGCATATGTTTGACCTATTCCATTTTATTTGTACAAACCTAGTGTGGTAGTAATGTATGAATATTTTTTAAACTATAAATTACTATACAGTCAGAATATTTTACTCCTTGTTCATGAGATCAAATAAATGAAATGTAGTATATCTATAAAGCTTTCAGGAATTGACATTCTTGCTTATTAATTCATAACCAAAACTCAGTTACTATTGCATTGAAATTATTAGTTTCTCTGTAAACAGATTCGTTGATTTAGTTATTATGTTTATTTTCTTTGTGATGAATGAATAAAACTGTAATTTATTTGAAATAAAGAAATATTAGAAATAGAAATGTTATGCACCCTCACAATCACATCACATTCAATATCATGATGAAAACAAAGCATATCGATAAATCTTTACAATCATAAATCCAAAAACTCCTTTATATGTAGAATATTGTTCACAATTTTCTGTTGTGTTCTCCAAAATTAAATATACATTCTGAGAAATACGCTAAGGATGTAGAAAGCGCAACATAGTGTTGACTTGGATAATAAAAATATTTTGAAAAACGTCATAACTTCGATACAGAGTGGAATGTGTCAAGGCCAGAGTTGTGATTTAATCATTGTGAATGGAGAAGGTATAGTGGATTATTCTGTTCCTCTCTGTTCGGCTAGTTTTTGATTTAAAACCCAAGATAAACTCATAATGTAAATCAATAAACCAATCCCAATTATGCGGTACTTCTCATGACGAGTGACTTTGATTGTTTATTCCGTATACGCGAATAAAAATCCATTCCCCTGTGAAATATTCAAATCAATTCTGCACCAGATTCCTGGAAGTCAGCACATCTTTGTGCGTTCGAAGAATCAGTGCAACTTGCTTGAATAATTGATTGATGGAACACACCTATCTCACGAAACTGGGAGAGCAGGACGCGACAACAATAACACATAAAAGGAATACACTGTTCCAGTTTATATTTTATGCGTTTCCCCAGAGGTTCCCGGCAGAGCAATTTATCAAATTCCAAAGGTTCGAATTGCTGTCTGGTGCAGAGGTTGTTACAAGTGCCTTTGTTCGCGTGAAATGGGTAATTTTCCTTTATCTTCGATAACGTCGGATGATATACAGGGTAACTGGAGACCCATCGTCCAAAATAGAAACATTTTGAATCTCCATATCTTTCAAACTATTTCAGCTTCTGCGTTGATTTTCTGCATCATACCTAATGCAGTATGACATCATTCTTCTCGTCATCGTGAATAGGAAGGAACTGTGGTCGCCACATAATAATGCTAGTGGCCCATTCCAAGCGTTATCTACCAGCACTGATCCCTCAAGGATCAGTGTTGGGCCCTTTACTTTTCCTCCTATACACTGCTGACTTGCCGGGCCTACTCGAGTCTTCCGTTTCTATGTATGCGGATGACACGAAGATCTATGCTGCTCCAGGTGCATTCCTTCAGAGGGATCTCCATACTATTGTCCAGTGGTGCGACGAATGGCTGATACCTCTAAATACGAACAAATGTGTGGTCATGCATCTTGGCTGGTGTCTGACGATCTTAGTTGGTCCGATCATATACACTCCATTTGTACCAAGGCATCGGGGACCTGCTATCTTTTAGAGAGGGTGTTCCGTGGGTGCAGTGTTAATACCTCCCGGAACTTATTAACAACTTTCGTGCGGCCGATACTTGAATTCGCGGGTCCTGTTTGGGATGCGCGGCTGGCTGGTGACATGGGGGCGCTGGAGGCCATTCAGAGACGGGTGACAAGAATGCCTTATGGTCATGTACGACCCAGTTATGATGTGCGGCTGCGAAACTTGAACATTACAACTTTTCAGGACCGCCGTACGCGTGGTGACCTCATTATAACTTTCAGAGCCCTAAGAGGACTCTTCGGTGTTGACCTCTCTTCGTTATTCGTGCTCAACAGTGACCGGCGTCTCCGTGGTCATCAGTACAAACTATACAAGGAAAAGTTCCGTACTTCTCCGCGACAAAACTTTTTGTCCAACCGAGTCTTTGACTTCTGGTTTACCGGTTTACGGTTTACGGTTTACCGGAGCGTGTGGTGAATAGTGGTGGTGTTAATATTTTCAAGAACAATTTAGACTCTTTTGGAGTGTCACCTTAAGCTGTGATTTAATTTTTTAATTTTTTTTTTTTTTTTAGTGCATGATATTTTCAGTTGTTTACCGCGGTCTGACTGTTTAGAATTTAGATTTTTTTTTTGAGCCCTATAGGTATTATCCTCAGGCTCTTGTCAATTTCTAATAATAATAATAATAATAAATGGGCCAATACCACGTCTGTCATCTGAACGAAGAAGAATTGCATAACCTTTTCCTTGCCTATTGAAAACCTTAGTGGGAGATTTTGTGCCATCGACTCGAATCTGATATGGAAATGGAAAAGGAAACTTGATGAAGTAGGCAACAACAAGGTCTCTTTAGTCTGGGTTCCTGGTGACTCAGGAATCGAAGGGAATGAGGAGACCAACAAACTAGCCAGAAAGGTAACACAAACGCCACTCACTGGCCCAGAACCTCTCTGTGGTATAGGCAAACACATCTGTAAGAGACAGTATTAAGAGAAGGAAGAAACTGAAAGAAGAGCACTCTGGAGGAATCTTCCAGATATGGATCATTCTATAAAGTACCAAGAATTATTTGGATCCCACTAAGAATAAGATACGCCTTCTTGCTGGCTTCCTAGCAGGACATTTTTGCCTTTGGAAGCATATGATGAGAATGGGCTATGAAAAACTGACATGTGCAGATCCTGTGAGGAATGTCTTGGACAAAATAATTAAAGGAGAGACCGAGGATTCAACCTCCTTGAAGCTGTCTCAAATACTGCTGTTCATTGGAGCTCTGAAGCTGGGGAGAGGGCTGTAGCTAGCGCAACTGCAAAAACAACTCTGATGCGGGGCATAATAGACCTTAAGGTCGCAGGAGAATGTAAACCCCTCACCAAACTATACTCCATTCACTTTCATTTAATCACATAGGAGGTCATGATTTCGTTCTCAGGAGTTGTTGCACCTGATGAAAAGTCTGTGCGCGTACAGGAAATATCGTTAATGACAAAACGACGTTGCCAGTTTCTTTGTTTACATCGAAGTAAAAGTATCAAATATATTTCACATTTTGTTAGTTCGAATCGATCGGCGATTTTGGGGCGAAATATTGATAGGAAATCGCCTATTTTTCCGTTCTTCGTCGTTCAGAAGAAGTTTCCCGTCGATATGAGAAATTTCGTGCAAGTGTCATTTTTTCCTTTCACGACTTTTGGCGTGAGTACGAACGGCAAATTTTAATTGGACCTATAATCGATTTATAAGCATAAATAAAGCGAAAGTAAGTACTAATCGACCTTTTTACACTTGATAACGAAGTTTTTTTCAGGTATCTGGCCGTTCAGAAAGATTTCAAACGAAATTCCGGTCCCCCAGAAGTTTGGTTAGTTTCGGTATCGTTTTTGGTGCTCAAAATTCATTTGGAATGTGTAAATGGACAAAAAAGGCTTCCTTATACGATCTTCTAACGAAAGCGACCGGAAAATATGATTCAGGTGATTTTCGAGGAATTATGAGGAAAGAACTTTCAGAATGAAATTGCACGATTTTCGTGAGTAAACTGGTTCTGGATGGCCATCATCGGCCTCTAAATAATTATTGTTGATCGTTTCCACGTTGCAGAAAAAAACACGTCGAAAAAGCTGAAAAAAAAGAAGAAATATGACCATATTGTATTCAACGGTAGGTTAATACAGATTCCGATGAATTGAAATGTGTCACTGGAGCTTTCATTCCTATCAATCCTTTGCCGAAAGTAGAAATAGGCTATATTGAACCAGAATACATCGGTTTTTTTCCATATTCCAGGAGTTTGCGTCCTATTTTAGAACATGTGAATGATAAATGTGAAGCATATGTTTGACCTATTCCATTTTATTTGTACAAACCTACTGTGGTAGTATTGTATGAATATTTTTTGAACTAATAAATTACTTTACAGTAAGAATATTTTACTCCTTGTTCATAAGATCAAATGAATGATATGTATATCTATAAAGCTTTCAGGAAATGACATTCTTGCTTATTAATTTATAACCAAAACTCAGTTACTATTGCATTGAAATTATTAGTTTCTCTGTAAACAGATTCGTTAATTTAGTTAT